>JASWHV010000014.1:75951938-76551938 GCA_030760725.1 Neostapfia colusana | reverse complement strand
GGGACAACGGGAGCAAAGCAGAGATGCTTCTCGCTGACGCAGGCCGAGAGTGCTAATCGCCGCCCTAACCACGACTTCTCCTGCGAAATCCGTGGATTAGTTTGTCCGGATTTGTGCGTGAGAAACAAGAGGCTTTTCTTCTTCTGTTTGCTTCTTGATCGGAAAAAGAATTTTTTCTTTGGTTTGTTTGTTGATAGAGGAGGCGGGATCCATCGGGCGCCCGTTAATTTGCCTTTGCTTCGGCAGCAATGGTGGATGCGAGAGGCCGAGGCGTGTGCTGCAGCGCTGGCAACTTTTTCACGGTCCCGAGGCGTGCGCGTGGCAGGCCAGGAGTGGAGGGAGGAAATTAATTAAAATGTGTGGTTAGGAAGGCGATGAGGGTGCACCGCAGCACCGGCCATCCGAACAATCTATTTCTTCTCGTGTGACGGTTCAAGTGTGCTCTTATACTGTGTAACTGATAATATGATTTGTACTTGTGACTCGTTTGAAAAAACATGCGGAACTTATTAGGAAGCAATTTAGTGGTATATAAGTAATTTTTGGAGTTCGGCATATTTTTCTTAACGTATGTCATATAACTTGACCTGATCATTCAGTACATCTTCTGATTATAATTTCAAGAAAAACTTAGAGTCCAATTTATTGAATTATATGGTAGGAATGTATAGTTGCATTTCTGAAAAGTATAGTCGCCTATGTCGCTCGCTTGCGTCTTGCGCTAGGGTCATGGCGACAGAGCAAAAGGTACGGATTGGTGACACACTTGGAAGTCCATGTTGCATGATTAAAGAGTAATATGTTAGTGATACATTGTTACGTTAGGCCTTTAGCTGTAGTTATCACTTTTCCACAACAGGGATAAAGTTAAACTAAGAGAAAAGGATGTTTCATCGAGCACGACGGTATATGTAACACCCCAAAACCGCTAAAGAGGGGAATTTAAAAAATTTTGGACGTATTGCATGTGGTGCAGAAATTTAAATTCAAACTGAAATTCAAATTCAAATCAAAACAGAAAAAGAAAAGGAAAAAGAAAAAGAAAACCCGGAACCGGCCACTGGGCCGAAACCCGTGCCAGCCCAAACCCGCGCCCTCTCTCTCTCTCCCTCTCACTGACACGCGGGGTCCGCGTGTCATCCCTCTCCTCCCGCGCGCCCCAACCGATCGCCCTCTCTCGCACCCGAATCCAAACCAACCTCCGGAAACCCGCGCCCCCAGCCCGATCTTCGGCCCCGGGCGCTGCTACTTATCCAAACCGATCCTCCGCCGCCTCTCCTCGTGCAATTCACGCAAGGAAACTCGTCGAATTCGCCAGCGCCGCTCCACCTTTCTCTCCAGTGAGAACCGAAACTTCTATCACCGTTTTCCTTCGATCCTTGCTCGTACTTCCTAATCTAACGCGCTGATCATGTTCCACCGCCTCTGGGGAGTCACGCAGGTGAAGAAAACCCGGTGTTTTGCGCTCTAGACGCAGCTCCGGCGAGCACCGCCGCGTTTTCATCTCGGACCTCGCCGCCGACCACCTTCTAGGGCCTCCGAGCTCAAGAAAAACCCCGAGGTGAGATCCCCGACCTCCCCTCTACCGTTCTATGCCAAGAAATCCAAGTTTTAGGTAGTATAGACGAAAACCCGAAGATCTCCGGCGAGATCGCTGCCCCCGCCGTCGCGCGCCGCCGGGCAGCGCCGCCCACGGACGGCCAGGGCGATGTGGCCCCCTAAGGCCCGTCCATTTTAAATCGTGCGGTTCCTATTAGATCTAACCCGTACCGCTTCGCGTTATAATCACGACCATCTGTTTAAAATCGGACGGTCCACGTCGGCCCCGCATTATAAAGGTTGGGATTCTTACGCGCTACCCCCTGGGGATCTCGGAAAACACGAGCTAGCCCCGGAAACTTCTGATCTAACCCCTGGACTTTCAGAAATTCATGTAAATTCATTTAAAAATCAGTTTTAGCCCCTGGACTTAATAAAAATTAGGAAAACCCCTCTATTATGTGTAGTTAGACCCCTGGAAATTTAGGAAATAGTAAATTAAACCCTGCAGTAGGATGGATTTACCTTTTTGACCCTATAGGATATTAAATTCAGAAATTTGAATATGTGACTAGGATTTAAATTTAAAAGGTAAGGCAAACACATGTGCAAATTCAAGTTTAAACTCTCTAGCACTTGGAAAACTTTAGAATGAGTTAAAAATAGATTTTCAGGCTGAAATGAAATCTGCGTAAGTGTTGCTCATTTTTATTTTCTCTAGAGACACATTTTAGTCTAGGAAATAATTCTAAAAACTAGTAAAATAAATTTAAATTGTTTCACATCAGAGAGGAAGTTCAAAAATATATTATTGAACATTTTAGATCAGAACCTATTCTGTTTAAATGATATGACTAACTATTTTAATAGTAAAGTTCACTTTTAGGTATAGAAATTAAATCTGAAAATATAGGAAAATAAGTATGCATGATTTGAAGATGTTAAATCAGGTCTTTATTTTCAAGAACTTCAAATTAAGATTTTGTAGAAGATCTAAAACCTATTTGGAGTAGGAAACTTTCTTTCATGCAAACTTTGTGGCTAAGAAGTGTATTAATTAAATATGAAGAATTATTCAAATTGGAAATTCATATATAGTGTGCAAATAGAAATCTGAATACAAAAGTTAGAAATAATATATATATATATATGTTTAAAAGTGAATGTAGGCCAAAAGTCAACACATCTAGGGTAACCACAACACTTAGAAATGTGAATGACTCCCATATGTATGTATGTGTGTGGTTTGCATGAGTGAAAGTGTGAACTATGGCTTATAGATTGTTGTTTTCTTTTGCTATGTGTATTGGCATGAGTATAACCTGCCCCAGAGCAAGTTCTCCCCTTCCAAGACCAATACTTTCCATTCCCAGAGCGGCAGGAAGAAGGCAAGTGTCCTTGACCACTTTGATCCTATACTAGGATGTGTAGATAGAATTATTTGCATTGTCAATTGAAATATGAAACCCATGCTAGGAAGTTTCCCCTAGAATTGCATTATCTTGTTTCCTTGTAGCTTGGGTTGGGATTTATTTTATTAGGTCATTCATTCATATTACTTATGCTTAGCCATGCTTAGAATGGGATAAGTGGGATATGAGATAATCAACTTGTTTACCTTACTCTTCAATGAGACATTATGAGTTATGTAGAGGTAGGGATTGAGACAAGTTGGATGATTTGGTTGGTGCTGGGTGCACGAGACTCGGGTTTGTGTTTAGTACTTGCCTAGATCCTAAGGACCGGTTCATGGAGCATGTAACCTAGCTTTACCGTGCCAACCACATGCTGAGATGGGGCAGCTTCACTACAGGAATCCGGACAATAGACGACGGTCGGAAACCGTCGTCAATAAGGACACTACCGTCGTCAATAAGTTATTGACGACGGCAAAACTTTATAGACGACGGTTTTCGGTTGTCGTCAATTATTAGTCGTCAATAAGATTATTGACGACCGTCGTCAATAATCTTATTGACGACAGCTAAATCTAGCTGTCGTCAATAAACTTATTGACGACAGTTAGGATATGAACCGTCGTCAGTTACGATGGCTTATTGAAGACGGTTTCTAGTACCTGGCCGTCGTCAATAACAATGGTTTATTGACGACAGCTAAATCAGGCTGTCGTCAATAAGCTTATTGACGACGGCCAGATTTTCAACCGTCGTCAGTAACCATGGCTTATTGACGACGGTTTCCACTAGGCCATCGTCAATAACAATTGCATATTGACGACAGTTTCTGGTACCTGGCCGTCGTCAATACTAATGGCTTATTGACGACGACCAAGTACCAGAAATCGTCGTCAATAAGCTTTCCAATTTTTTTTAAAAAAATAGAAAATCCTGTCCTGGCTTCGAGGCCAGTCCTGGCTCGATGGCCAGATCACAGGCAATCAAAATATACATCACAGAATTGCATAAAAATACTATACGCACGCCACACTACCCTACGCTACCCCGACCGCTGCCACCGGAGTCCAGTAAGTCATCGTGCGCTCGTCCAAACACTGGTTGCTGAGGGGATGGAGTTTCCTGAGCCTGAGTCGCCGATCCCTATGATGTACATGTATAGTTAGACAAATTAGAAATTCACAAATGTGTATATGATTAAATAAACTAATTACAAGTTAAAATTGAGCAAGTTAGCTAGATTTGGCTATGTTTGAGTAAGTTTGCTCATATTTTACTAAGTTTGAGAAGTATGGACTAGTAGTGTTTGTGTTTGAACTAGTTCAAATAGTTTTGGCTATGTTTGAGTAAGTTTGGTCATATTTGACTATAGTTGAGTAAGTTGTACCATATTTTACTCAGTTTGAGGATGTTTAACTAGTTTTCTCTAAGTTTAAGTAAGTTTGATCAAATTCAACTAAATTTGAGCAAATTTAACTAGTTGCAGCTATTATGAGAAATTTTGTACCTGTGCTCCTGACGTCGGCCCCTGTGGTAGTTGTATCGGTGGCGGCGCCCACTAAGGAAAGACAACGGGCTGTCTTGTGGCCATAGCCTGCAACTATGAAGTAAATTATTATACATGTCATTTATATATTAGAAACGTTGAGTACAATGATCTGAACTTACTTGCATGGCAGCTTGCAGCTGTAGCATGTACGAGTGTTGATACTCGTCCCTAGCCCGGAGCTCGGCTGCCTGCCTCTCGTTCGCGAGTCTCAGCGCTTCCTGCGTCCTCTGGAGCTCCTCCTGGACACTCTGGAGCTCCAGATCACTGCTGCCACGCCTGCTGGATCCACCCTGCGATGAAGAGGCCCTCGAGTAAGACCACGCCTCCCTCGAGTCTACTACTCCATCGAAGATGGCCAACCTACACAACGAAGTAAGAGTATTAAAGTTTCGTGTCTCGAAGTTAATGAAAGTAAATGAAAAACAACAGAACTCACCGGCCGTGAGGTTTACCGCCACCGCTTGCATAGGCGGCTTCAGGTACGATCGGCGAGTTCTGCCAATCGTAATCGTCACCTCGAAGCCTCCGCACCTCCTCCCCATACTTTTCCTGAAAATACAGAAAATTAAAGTCATCAGAAGTTTTAAAGAGAATACAATTAAGTCAACTAAAGAACTCACCAACGTCTCTGTCGCTGTCTGAGAAGACAGCTGATCAGGCTGCGAGGGGTCACTTCCCATGTGACCCCTCCTCCACACCTGGATAGCGGTCGGCTCCTGACCAATCTCGCGCTCCTATCGATACGTGTTAGCACAATGATAGCGATAGAAATTAACTAGAATATAATTCGAGTATCATTTACCATCCGTTTAGCAAGGCGTACGTAGCCGTCCCCGCCAAGACGGTGTTTTCCATCCGTCCCTCGACTCTGTCGGCGGGTCATCGACACGCCTTGGAAGCACTGGCTCGCCCAACGAGCACACAGGGATCTGTAGGCGTCCGGAGAGGACTCAAGTCACGGTACACTGACCTGCAAACATTTGTTGTTGGATGAAAACATTGATGAAAATTGGATAATGAAGTAAAGTAAAATAAAGAATTTACCTCTGCGTACTGTTCCTCCGTCAAGTACTTGTCCGCCACATCCCTAAACTGCCCCGGCTCACCCTCGTCCGGATGCAACTTATAGTACGCCTTCGTAGCCTGAATGCGAGCCGTTGAAATCGACTGCGTCAGGAGCTTCCTAGCGTTGTTGTTGAAGACCAGGTGAGCGTGATCCAGCTGGGCCTCGTCCTCCAAACGGTAATATTTCTACAAGTAGAAATATACAAGTTAATGTATTTAACATATAATAGGTTCGCATTTAACGAATAGACGATTTACTTACCATGAATTCATGCCACACATGCTCCTGGTGGTTGCCATAGGTAATGTCCTGGGCCGTAGCGTAATCGTCGCAAGACGTAGCAGCCCGTCCGTTCACTAGACTGGGGTAGTGACAACGGATGAGCTGGCCCAGGACAGCGTTGACCTGGCGGTGGCGTCCTTGACCCGTGAACGAGTCATCGGCCCAAGACCTAATATACGATTCTCAATTAGTACATATATAAGTGTTAAAATATCTAAATTGATTTGTTATAGATTTACTTACCTATCGCCAACCGGACGAATAACGACCCGATCTTCTAGCCGTGCAGGAACCGGAGGCTCCTCCTGTAACGCCGCTGTGGAGCCGGCTCCACATCAGGCTCTGTGGAAGGCTCTGAAGCAGGGTCTGAATCCTGCGGTGCCAGAACCTGAAGAGGATCCGAAGCAGGATCTGTAACAGGCTCCGAAACCTGTGGTGTCTGAAGAGGACCCCTGGCCTATGTCTCCTCAGACGTAGAGTCGTCCTAAAAATTTGAAGATTGGTAATATAGATTTAAGAAAGTAATTTATATAATTTATGTAATTTAATATTCTTTACCTGTCGTGACCGCTCTCGTGACCCCTGGCCTCTGTCGAGGCCCAACAGCTGAGACAGTCTACCATTGCTAGACTGACAGCCCTGGAAACCGGAGTCTACTCTCGGGGGCAGAAAGCCCCGCGTCCCCGTCGTCTACTGCTCGATGACATCCTGATGAAAGGAAATTTGATAATGAATTTAAAGGAAAATATAGAAGACGAAAGAAGAGATGAAAGAAACGATACTTGTACTCAATTTCAAAATTCATCAGTATCACGATCGTGTACTCTACTTCGTAAACCGGACCATCGATCTTTTGTCATGGTTGTTCGCCGTTTTCGTTTTTTCACATTATGAGTCTATACATCTTGTGCATCTCCAACTAATTCATCGAGTCGTAGACCAGGCTCAACGACAAAAGAATCCGACAACTCTTCTTCTTGGTAAACAACATCTGCCTCATCAATGTAACCAGTATTGTCCGGTGTATATAACCGCTCACGAGGATTCACCTTTTGTACAACACACCATGCACTAAGTTTTTCGTATGGATATTGTAGATAGTACACTTGTTCGACTTGGTGTGCAAGGACAAAGGTGTCGTAGCCTCGTAGTCGGTCCTTGTGTTTGACTTCTACCATGCCAAATTGGTTTTGTCGAGTTCCATTGTTATTATCAAACCAATCGCAGTCAAAGAAGACTACTTTAAGGTCTTTACTCCCGGCAAAACTAAATTCTAGGATTTTGTTTATGATCCCATAGAAATTAGTTTCACGTCCTTCGGCATCGGCGGCCCTCGTCACAACTCCGGTGTTTGATGTTGCCCTTAGAGGACGTTGAACTTCAAATTGAGTTGAACGGAATCGGAACCCATTGACATCATATCGACCAAAGAGTTTAACTTTAATGGATCCGTTGGACAGTTGTCGCAAATCTTCATGAACACCGGCTTGTGTCTTGCACTGTCCAATATATGAAGTAAGAAGACTATTTTATACTATGAACATAATTACTAAGAGGAACAAGACAAGGAAAATGTTACATGATTTCGAAACCACGTTTGGAAGTTAGGTCCTCCATTTACTCTATAGTGTCGCATTGTTTGTATTTGCTTGCTAGTAGGTTGCTGCTTAGACTTCCAATTTTGTCAATCGAACTCACTAAATCAGAACAAAACAGAATTATTGGTGTAGATATATAACACACCACGCAAATTAGTATAGATATTGAACAACCACTTACTGAAAAAAATTATCCATCCCATCTATGTTAGCGTACATGTATAACAAAGCAGCTGTCTTTTCATCTGCTGAAGCATCATAGCTCGTGCCACTAGCAACAGTGGTGCCTCTCGTTTGAAAAAGTGAGAGTTCGCTACAAGAGGTTGCTTCAGCCATATTGTACCGTAACACCGATGCATTAACATTCTGTTCTTCTGCAAAGTTGACACTTGAAAAGTATCCTATCTCCTGAAGTGTAAATGCTTCGACGATGCATCCTTCAACCCTTGCCCTATTACGAACCATCGGTTTTAGACATCTGAGTGCTCTTTCAATGTGGTACATCCACCTATATTGAACAGGGCCACCTACTTTAGCTTCATATGGAAGATGGATTAGAAGGTGTTGCATTGGATTGAAGAACCCTGGATAAAAGCACGGGTATCTCTTTTTCCAACTTCTCCATCATCTCCCTTTTGATTTCTTTAGCACAAAGCTGTCTATAAAAATAGCTAAGCTCGGCTAACACCTTCCATACCTCATCGTCAAGATAGCCTCGAAACATAACCGGCAGAAGTCTTTCCATGATTATGTGATAATCATGGCTCTTCAAACCAGTAAGATTTCTAGTCTTAACATTAACGGCTCTTCTCAGGCTAGCAGCATAACCGTCTGGGAACTTCAACTGTTTCAACCACTTGAAGACTTCTTTTCTTTTGGTCGAAGGTAGAAAGAAGCTTGTGGTTTGCCACCAGCTTCGGAGAGCTCAAGACTTGGTCGGTTACAAACCTCTTCCAAATCCTTCCGAGCTTTTATATTGTCTTTTGTTTTCCCCGTCATATCCAAGCACGTGCTTATGATGCATTCGCCCATGTTACGTTCCTGGTGCATGACATCAATGTTATGCATTAGAATTAAAGACTTCATATACGGTAACTCCCATAGTGCACATATATGAGTCCAATTGTGATCCTCTCCGTAACCAACAAAATATCCAGGACGACCTTTATCTGGCACTAGATTGTTGAGCTGTTTAACAATTTCCGACCCGTTCAGACGTTGTGGTGGTCCCTTTTTTACAATGGTACCCTTCCTGAAGACATTTCTTTGTTGCCTAAACACGTGATTTGGTGGTAACCAACGTCTATGACAATCAAAGTAGCATATCTTGCCACCATGACTTAGACAAAAACAATCCGTGTCCGAAGCATATATTGGACATGTCAATCGACCATGAGTGCTCCAGCTAGAAAACATGCCGTAAGGTGGAAAATCATGAACAGACCACAAGTACGCAGCTCGAAGGTTGAATTTCTGTTTTCTATAACAGTCGTACGCTTCAACTCCTGTCCATAACATTTTGAACTCTTCAATCAATGGCTGCATCATCACGTTCAGTCGTGAACCAGGATGATCCAGTCCAGGTACAATAAGGCATAGGAACATGTACTCATACTTCATACAAAATGATGGTGGTAAGTTGTACGCAATAGCGAACACGGGCCAACAAGAGTATGGTGTGGCGTTTGTACTAAACGGTGAAAAGCCATCTGTCGCCAACCCAAAGCGAATATTTCTCGCGTCATTGGCGAAATCTAGATCGAAGTGGTCAAGCGCCTTCCATGCCTCACCGTCCGACGGGTGCACCATCATGTTGTTGTTCTCACGTACACCTTCTTTATGCCACCTCATGTGTCTAGCTGTTTTTTTAGATAGAAATGAACGCTTGAACCTAGGTGTGACAGGCAAGTAGCGAAGCTGCTTCTGTGCGACTTGAGTCATTACTTTTGAACCGTCGTCATTAATAACTTCGACAAATCTCGCTTTACCACATTTTAAGCACTTGTTCTCGTTGGCATGCTCTCTCTAAAAAAGCATGCAATTGTCTAGACACATATCAATCTTCTCATATTTCATACCTAGACCAGAAATCAACTTCTTAGACTGATACATATCTTTAGGCACTTTATGTGGTTGTGGAAGGATATCGCTGATCAATTTGATAAGATCGTTGTAGCAGTTATTGGAGAAGAAATACTTAGACTTAATGGCCATAAATCTAGTCATGAAAGTAAGGAGCGTCACTTCGGTGTGTTCATGCAACAGCTCTTCTGAAGCTTTGAGAAGCGTGAAAAATGCTTCAACCTCCGTTGGAGGAGGATCCTCCATCAATTCAGGATTTATGGCATCAAGCATCTCGTCCATCCTATCGACCCCCCGTGTTGTCATCCTCATCCGAAACTTGTAAGGGTTGAGAAGATGTCTCACCGTGAAAGGTCCACACCTCATAATCTTGCATGAAACCGTATCGACATAAGTGAAACGCCAAATTCACTTTGTCCCAACACTTTGCACCTTGACATTTCGTACATGGGCACCGCACCTTATCGATCTTTGACAATGAAAAAGCTCGATCTACAAAAGCATCTGTCTTTGCGAACCACTCATCCGAGTGACCACCAGAACTGTTCTTCCAACCGGTATACATCCAACTACGATCCTCACCCATGTTTGAATCTGCAGTTTAATGTCAAGGAAATTATAGTTACTTTATAATTTATTTATGTCACGACCCTACATCTATTGGAAAGGATAGGTCCTAAACCCACCCAAGAGTGATCGAGTGGAGCGTGCTGATGACGAGACGCGTGGTATGGATCCGAATGAAATTTCGGCAGCATAACCCCGCTGTTCTCTACTGCACGCCTGAAAATGGTGCAGCAGAGAACAACAGGGTTATGCCGTCGAAATCTCGTCTAGACCTAAACCCGCGTTTCATCACATGCCACGCCCCCTCGGTCACTCCCAGGCTGTCCAAAAAGGGACTATTCCGAACGTACACGCCTCACATGCGTAACACATGTGAGACGGGCCTGTTCAAAACGGGTAACGCATGTTGTATAGGTTTACGTCAATCTTTCGTTTTTGAGTCATTAAAAAGAGAGAGAGGAAAGAACGAGAGAGAAGGAAAGAACGAGAGACAAAGAAGTGGGTTATTCGTCCTAAGTTATGCCCCGTTGGGGCCTGCCATTACCTTACGACGCCTTTAGGGTTAGCCGTCGTACGTCATGCCCCGTCGTAAGTGGGTCAAAGATGAAACCGCACCATCGGGGCCCGCCGTCCACGCGCGGGAGCTTGCCGTCCTCGGTGCCTGTCTCGACTAATACATTACCAATAAATGGGCCGTGACAGACCCTAAATGGGTCGTGTCAGGCCGAACCGGGCCGAAACCCATTTATTTACATATAGTAACTAATCACGCAATCAATCAAAGTATTATTTAAACAATAATCAATAACAATACTAATTAAACAATTAATCAACTAAGGTCGGGGCTCGGGGCGGCCGAGGCGCGGCCGGGGCTCGGCGCGAGCAGGGGCGGCCGGGCGGGGCTTGGGGCGGGACGGCAGCGGCGGCGGCGGGGCGGGGCGCGGGATGGTGGTGCGCAGTGGGGCGGGGCACGGGATGGTGGTGCGCGGCGGCAGGGCGGGGTGTGGCGGCGCGAGGAATCGCCAGCGTGAGGCATCGACGGTGGTAGCGCGAGGGGCCAGCAGCGCCTTGCAGCGATGGTGGCAGGCGGAGGCGGCGCCGGCATCGGCGACGCTCGGCCATGCAATGGCGGCCAGACAGAAGTCTTTCTTTCTCTTCATCATGTTTTTGTGAGGTTGTCCATACGATGGTAGCTTTTCTGGCTAGAGTTGCAGAAGTCCTTGAACTAATAGTTGTACTACCAGCTCATTTTGAACTTTCCTATCTCGTCATGTTTCAGCTATGATGCTTGGGTCATCTACAATTTCCTTTCACTATGTTTGGCATGGGTGGGATGTCCTGGTGTTGTGGTTACAAGCCGGCCGCTGGGACGCCTAGGCGATCGCCTAGGCGAGCGTCAGGCGAGGAGGGGAGGTGGGTGTGGCGGCGGCGGCAGCAGAGGAGACGGGCGGCTAGCTAGGCGGCAGAGGAGGCGGGAGGAGGCGGAGGAGGCAGGGTGGGCGAAGGCTGGGCGGACGGGCGGCGGCGATCGGGACGGCGGCGACGGGCGGCGGCGGTGGCGGGGATGGACGGCGGCGACCGGGACGGCGACCGGGACTGGTACTAGCACACGTCCTCCAAAATGTCCTCCCTGTCCAGCGTCATTGGCTGGGTGGCGGCGACTCACAGGTGGTGCTGTCTTAGAGCTCGATACGTTGATTTGAACAGTAGAGGAACAAATTCTGAAAGCGGGCCTTGCAGATATATGTGGGATTAGCGGGTTTGTGCGGCGCGTCCACAGTATCCAGCGGGCGCGTGGATGAGACCCACTTCAACCCGCTAGCAAAGTCGCGGGTCGTCCAGATGAAGCTCTCTGACGCTAAGATGGGTCTGGAGCACAAGTACTCGCAGCTCGACCGGCTGCAGGCCGAGATGGAGGCCTTCCTCTCCCTCCGCCGCCGCAAGGAGAAGAGGCACAATAAGGACAAGCAGGAGGAGGAGGATGAGGAGAGTCTGGCATCGTCGTCCTCGTATAATCCTGATGAGTCCGTGAGCCCCGCGACGGACCTCTTCCTGGCCAAGGCCGACGACGACTGTCCCTTCTCGGACGATGATGGCTCGGCAGACGACGGAGACCAGGACTCTTGCAACCGGACCTGGACCGGCACCAGCGATCCTTCAGTTTCCGTTCCGGTGGTGCCGGCGAGCAACGCATCCTTCTTTCATAACATTGGCGCCAGCAAGCGTTCAGGGCACACCAAGAACGCCGCGCTCATTCGCCGCCTCTGGAGTACTGCCATCACCGGGAGCAGAAAGAAGACCGGATCCGACAGGAACAGGAGATCGTTCGTGACTGCTGCAGCAGCAGGTCCTCTAGTTGCAGCAGAGTAGCGCAGTTCGTCAGGCCCTGTGGATCATCATCAGGAGAGGGGGGGGGGGGGGAACAAAGGCGAGCGAGGCACGCAGCATTACAAGCAGAACCTCAAGGAGAAGCTCATGGAGGCCAGGATTCACAAAGAAAAGCCTCCAGAAAGCCTGATGACGCATGACTAGGGATCATATCTCTCGCAAATCTGAAACAAAATCGGGAAAGCAGCACTTTTTTGAATTCTCAAGCATAAGGGCTCAAGTAAAACATTAGGAGTTCGTTTTTTGCTACCATATACTATGATACTATAAGCTAGCTAGTATTATTAGTGTACACTTAGCTATACTAGCTAGCAAGTAGTGTACTTATGCAGCATCATCAATGAGCTGAGAACTAACTCTGGCCATCTGCTAATGCAAGCAAGCTAACTAGTACTTTGGACCGATGGGTGAATCAGATTTCGTAGGACATGCCGACCTTGAGATGCTGCGACTTGGGGTAAGGCCGGAGGGGGAGGGGGAGCGGGGGGGGGGGGGGGGGGGGGGCGGAGGGGGACTTACCTCGGGCGGCGGCGGCAGGGACCGGCGGGGAGGGCGGCGGCGACGAGACCTCGGGGCGAGTCGGGAGGCGGCCGGCGGCGGCGGGGACCGGTGGGGAGGGCGGCGGCGACGAGACCTCGGAACAAGTCTAGATCAAAATATTAAATTGAGCGGACCCAGAAATCGAAATGAAATGGTGCCCACTGTTATAATAATATCATCCATGCTCGCTGGATAGAAATTCCATTCTATCTAAGGCACCAAAAAGGCTCTACCTATTTTATTGGTGTGTACTACATCTTTCGGATTTGGATCGAAAGGTAAAACATACTTCATTCACATCCTTTGTGCCGACACAGGGGAGGGGGGAGGGGGCGGGACAGGGGCCGGTGGCCGGCGGCCGGCGGCTCGGCTGGAGGGGGGAGGGGCCTGTCCAGTGGGGGGGGAGGGGGGAGGGGGCGGGACAGCGGCCGGCGCGTCCGGTGGCTCAGCCAGAGGGGGGAGGGGCCTGTCTAGGGGGGGGCGGGAAAGGAGCCGGCGCGGCCGCTGGCCGGAGGGGGGGAGGGGCCTGTCTAGTGGGGGGGGAGGGGGCGGTACAAGGGCCGGCGCGGCCGGGCGGTCGCTGGCCGGTGGCCGGTGGCTAGGCCGGAGGGGGGGGGGAGGGGCTTGTCCAGGAGGGGGGAGGGGCGGGACAGGGGCCGACGCGGCCGCTGGCCGACGACTCGGCCGAAGGGGGTAGCGGGGGAGGGGCCGGTCCAGTGGGGGGAGGGGGTGGGGCAGAGGCGGCCGGTGGCTCGGCCGCAGGGGCGGAGCAGGGGAGAGGTCGGAGGGGGAGGGGCCGGGCCAGAGGGGGACAGGGGAGGGGCCGGAGAGGCCGGACGGGGGGAGGACGGAGAGGTCGGCCGACCGGTGGCCGGCGGCGCGGCCGGGGGGCGAGGAACCGGAGAGGGGAGCGAGGGAGAGGCCGGAGGGGGAGGGGGACTTACCTTGGGCCGGGGACGGGCGGCGGCGGTCGCAGGGACGGGCGGCGGCGACGGGGACGACCGGTGGCGATGGAGCAGAGGCGCGAGTCGGGAGGCGGCACTTGCCTCCCGGCTCATGTACGGGGTATATGGGTCGTTATTGACGACGGTGCTAGGTCACCGTTGTCAATAAGTAGGTTATTGACGATGGTGATAGATCACCGTCGTCTATAAGGAACTTATTGACGACGGTGCTAGGTCACCGTCGTCAATAACTCCTCGGGTGGGCCCGTATTAAGTTAAAAACGACAGCCCCCGTCGTCAATAATTTATTGACGACGGTTCTCATCTAGCCGTTGTTAATAACTACGTTATTGACAACGACTTTATCTAGCCGTCGTCAATAACATTAAAGACGACGACCCCGTCGTCATTAAATTTGGCCGTCGTCAATGATCGTTTTTCCTGTAGTGCTTGGCCAATTAGTTAGGTGTATCCCCGGCGTAGTATGGGTGTTTTGGATGGTGCGGGGAATAGGTGTCAGCTAGACTACCATATGAACCGCAAGGCTCAAGAGGGGGCCACTGCAGCGGGGTTGGAGCCTCTTGTATGCTGTTAGGGGTGAAACCTCAGTGGGCCCACGCTCGTCGGGAATCCCTTTGTAAAGGCTTCGTAGTGATCTCCTGGCTACACACCTCGGAAGTGTGAATGTGGTTCGCGACCACTGGCATAATGGAGGTTCTTTTAGTCCACCCGACAATGGGGGATGAAATCACTACATGTGGGTACAGTGGTGCAAACTCTGCAGAGTCAAAACTGTCATGACAGTCGTGCCCACGGTCAAGAGCGGCTTGGACTTATTCATGATTAGAGGATGATGAATTTGGAAGTTGAGGATGTTAAGCGGGGAGCTTGACATTGGATATGACGTTATGGTAGTAATGTAGGTGCTTAATAAGCTAAGGTGATAGGTATTAATTGCGTAGTGCTTTAACCATGAGTCAACCTCTCCTTGCTCTAGCCATGCATGAGATAACTTTTCCACACTTGCTGAGTACCCACGGTACTCAAACTTGCTTTTCTGTTGGTTTATATTGCTGCTCAGGTCAAGAGAATGATGTGGTGTTTAATGACCAAGACTTTGGTCTCGAGGAAGGATTCTAGGTTCACGGAGCCCCCCGGGCAACACGGCCCACAAGATTCATATTCCGCTGTTGTTCTATTTACATGTTATGAACTTGTTCTATTTACATGTTATTCGACATCCGTTGTCAATAAGTAGGTTATTGACGATGGTGATAGATCACCGTCGTCTATAAGGAACTTATTGACGACGGTGCTAGGTCACCGTCGTCAATAACTCCTCGGGTGGGCCCGTATTAAGTTAAAAACGACAGCCCCCGTCGTCAATAATTTATTGACGACGGTTCTCATCTAGCCGTTGTTAATAACTACGTTATTGACGACGACTTTATCTAGCCGTCGTCAATAACATTAAAGACGACGACCCCGTCGTCATTAAATTTGGCCGTCGTCAATGATCGTTTTTCCTGTAGTGCTTGGCCAATTAGTTAGGTGTATCCCCGGCGTAGTATGGGTGTTTTGGATGGTGCGGGGAATAGGTGTCAGCTAGACTACCATATGAACCGCAAGGCTCAAGAGTTGGCCACTGCAGCGGGGTTGGAGCCTCTTGTATGCTGTTAGGGGTGAAACCTCAGTGGGCCCACGCTCGTCGGGAATCCCTTTGTAAAGGCTTCGTAGTGATCTCCTGGCTACACACCTCGGAAGTGTGAATGTGGTTCGCGACCACTGGCATAATGGAGGTTCTTTTAGTCCACCCGGCAACGGGGGATGAAATCACTACATGTGGGTACAGTGGTGCAAACTCTGCAGAGTCAAAACTGTCATGACAGTCGTGCTCACGGTCAAGAGCGGCTTGGACTTATTCATGATTAGAGGATGATGAATTTGGAAGTTGAGGATGTTAAGCGGGGAGCTTGACATTGGATATGACGTTATGGTAGTAATGTAGGTGCTTAATAAGCTAAGGTGATAGGTATTAATTGCGTAGTGCTTTAACCATGAGTCAACCTCTCCTTGCTCTAGCCATGCATGACATAACTTTTCCACACTTGCTGAGTACCCACGGTACTCAAACTTGCTTTTCTGTTGGTTTATATTGCTGCTCAGGTCAAGAGAATGATGTGGTGTTTAATGACCAAGACTTTGGTCTCGAGGAAGGATTCTAGGTTCACGGAGCCCCCCGGGCAACACGGCCCACAAGATTCATATTCCGCTGTTGTTCTATTTACATGTTATGAACTTATTATCGTCCATCGCGACGTATATTATGTAAGAATTATTTATATTCGACATCTGGCTTGTAATAAATGATGCTTCACTATTTGTCATCACATGTATGAGAGAATGATCCTGGCATACATGTGATATTCACTCGGTTGTTCTTCGAAGAAACCGGGTGTGACAGTATATGTCAGCACAACACGCATGGGAGTCAGTTTTATGTTCTCTGGTTCTTGGATTTTCTAACAACAAACTTCAAGGGCTGACAAACACTCTAGATGAGCATTAAGCTATTTGCAATTTTGTATATTAATATACTCTATGATTTAGATAGGGATGAAGGTATCCCTAGCTTTCTAGAGCAAAGGTGTTTCTAAGAAAACAGCCTCATCACCTAGGTATATCATGTCACTGAAGTGTTATTGTACACAACAAAAAACTCCTGGCTATGGAAGGACATACAATTTGAGCTAGAGAACAGAAAAATAGGGTCGAAAGTGTTGGACAAACATAATACAAAGTCTATTAGCCTAATAAAGATATTGTTTTAGAAAACTTAAGATACTGTACACTACACCATTTTTAACCAAACAGGAACCTCCTGGAATCTAAAATTTGTTCAATTTATATTTTCCAATCCATCTTGTCCACAACATTCTTTTCAAAAATGGACGCCAAAATAGAATAAATATAGTTGAACCATCCTAAAAAACATTTTAAGGAAATTATTAAAGAATCCAAGTCATTGATATCCTAATGCAATGGTGGTAATGACAAGAATTCAAAAGAAAAGAGTATACTCATACATGATGATAGATGTGTCTCAACTTCTATCACTGCTGCATAAAAGCCTTTCCTTAACGGGACACAAAAAGTGACTTTGAATTCCCATTTTTGTTTATGAAACCCTAAACACACCTATAAGTTGTGACCATGTAAATTAATCAAATAATCTTAGATATTTAGATTTGATCTGCTAAGTTGCTTCAATCGGTTTATCATTATTAACACGGCTACAGAACATTCTTAATAGCACACTAGCCCGACTGCGTGAGATAATAGTGTTGCCCTGTTTCGGTTTGTCGTGAATCGCGTGCCAACACTAGGTGGTGGAGCCCATGTGCCACCACTATAAATCATCCTGAGGAAATACCATGAAATCCGGGCGAGTAGGGCAAAGTCTGAAAAAAATCTATGTCGTATTGTAAATCCATCCCACCACAACACCTGCTAGATTTTTGGCACATGTATCGCGCACGAATCTTAAAGAAGTTGGGGAAATAAATTAATCGATTGATATTTTCTATTCACTCTAAACTATTTTAAGATTGGTCCGAGAAACACGTGACAGAAGTGTGAAATGTGTTAAAAAATTACAACAAAATTAAAAAGAATTTTCTTCTAGCAAGGCGCCGCTCCAGCAGAAATCTATCTCCACTAAAGATAAAAAAAATTCTCTACATCCGACAATGCATTTCAACCCCTATACATCCCACGCCCATGTTCACCACGTGTCAAAATCACAAATAGGAAGAGAGAAAACAAATCCCACTACGCTAGTCTCTCTCTTCCTTCTCTCCTCCTACGATCTACCAGACCTCCATCCTGCCCGCCTCCTGCCCAAAATCCCAAACCCTAGCGCTCACGAGCAGCCAGATCCCGCCCCCCAGCCGCCATGCGGATCCGCCGGAGGGCAGCCCGCCTCCTCGGCTCCGCCTACTCCGCACCTGCAGCCCCGCCCCGTGACGCGGCGGCTCCACCCAAGCTTCTGACGCCGCCGTTCTACATGGAGCCATGCTCGGCGCCCGAATCCCGCGCTGTGGGCGGTTTCGCGACCGCCGGCCCTTCCCCCGGAGAGCTCTGCGAGATCAACCGCTCCCCGTGGGACCTCATCGCCGAGCTACCCCTCTGCGACCCCCAGGTCAGCGCCACCGCCGCTCCTCCCCTCCTCCTCGTTCTCCTCTCCCTCCAGGTTGATCTGTGATGTACATGCACCGCCAGATCGCTGCTCTAGTGGGTCATCGTTGGCTTCCCGCTGCTCGCGGCGCCGGTTCTTGCATGTCAGATAGCGTTGCCCGGGCGGTCTGACTAGGTGTGCAGCGGGCCGTTCCGGCGGGAGGGACCCGCCCTTACGCGGCCGAGGCAGTGTTAGCTAGCCTTCCGTCGTAGTAATTTTGGGGGCGTCGCAGCTATGGTTTGAATTACCAGGGCGGCGGCGGGGTCGAGCCCTAGATCGGCGTTCCACACGTCAGTACGCTAGCAGGGCTCCAGGGAGCATCCGTTTTTTGTTGCGGGTTCGATGTATTAACCCGTTTCGATCGATTAGGTGGAAGACGACCTCGTGGGCAAGTACTTCATCCGCGTCCCCTGCAAGGCTAGCTGGCTCTTGACGGCCAGCATGCCCCTCGCCTCCGTCATGGAGAAGGAGAATCTGGACGTGGGCGCAGCTGGCGCGGCTGATGAGGACGGCACCACCAGTCAACTAACTCAGGAAGCTCCGGAGAATGAGGCGCCGAACAAGTTTGCTGTGAGCGAGGAGATGGAGAGTGAGCCCAAGAAGAAGGCAGAGGTGAAGGAAGAGGAAAAAGACCTGCAGGGAGTAAACCAGCCGTCTGTGATGAAACAATTCGTATTTTTCTTTTCCCGTCTGTGATGGAACGCATGTATTGATTATATAAGTAGTCTTAAGTCTGTTTCGGAACTTGTCAGTACCAGTGGTAGTGTCCATCATGCGGACATGTTCAGGGATCGATATCGGTGTTCGTTGAACCATGCATATTTTTTTCTTTTCCCGTCTGTGATGAAACATATTGTGTTGGTTTTTTTAAGGCTGGCGCTACTGCTTTGTTCGGGAGAAGAACAGTTTGGTATTACAACTGCTTTGGACTTAGTTAGGTAGGTTGTTACACAAGGGTTACGTACTCATACACCGTTCGCACGAGAATCGACTAATTAAGTAGGGGCAGCAGCGCATGCACGTGCGTACGTACGAAACCAAATCGAATCAGGCGATAGGTCATCCATCGTCCCCGTCCGAGTATTCGCGAGTTATCGCGAAGGAATCTGGATGACCGGTCATTCAGTCAACTCGGGGGCCTCTCGTGCATGCGCCGATCGATCAGCGTCCGTCACCGTACCGTACGGATCGCCTTCCTCCGTTGATACGCAGAGGGACACGGATCGTGCGATCCACCGACCGAGCGGACACGAGGCAACCAGCAGCAGCGGCACCGCCGCACGGCATCAGTCTTCTCTCGTCTCTCCGTCGTCTCGGTTGATCCAGCAGCCGGAAGAAGCCGGTGTGGGCCGGCCCGCACCGTTGCTTGCTTGTCGCGTTGAGGCATCCAGTGCAGGGCATTAGGCTGCACGTTCCATTTACCTGATATTTTGGTTCGGATTTTTTTCCAATTTTTAGTAAATCACTACTCGAAATTTTATTAGAATATTATGTATCCAAAAAGTATGATATCTAAATTTCGGTTCGATCCTCAGTTCTAATCGAGATAATTGAGTCATACATGTTACCTCTCTCAGGCTCTCAAACACAAGTTCAATATCGTTCATGATTTTAATCTCGCGAGTCATTAACCTATAAATTTATTAACGATAAATCACAAATAAATGGTTCAAAGGGAAGGTCAAACAAGAAACAATGATTCCTTAAATGGAGGCTCAAATGGCGAACAACTTCAAGCGAGTCAAGACAATATAACATATAACAAAATCTTACAAAATATATTATTTATAGGTGTCACTATAAAAATATGTTATCATCCACATGTACGGATAAATCTCTTTTGCATGACAATGGCAACGAGTTGTGTTAGCTTGCACGGTGACGAGTTAAAAATAAGGGTAGACGATGACAAATCTGTGTAAATAATAGTAAAAGTGGAGGAGAGATACAATAATATGAAGCGTTTCAGGATGTGGGACATTTTTCCTGCCGTTTCACGTTCGTCGACAAAAAATATGAATCGTTTCTCATGGATTCACCGCTGAAACATTTCCCTTCTTTGCTGTTTGTTACTGTTTCAACTAATTCAAACAAAAATATCAAACGTTCCTTATTGTCAAATGCACCCTTCACTGCAGGAAACACGACACCTTACGACGGCCAGATTACTTACACGACTAGCCTTCGTAAGTAATATAACTTACAACAGTCCTGGTAGGTCGTCGTAAGTAAACTAACTTATGACGGCATAGACCCATGACCGTCGTAAGTTGGAGGCCCGTCGTAAATTACACATAACTTACGACGGCCAGAACCCTAAGCCGTCGTAAGTTAAAGGCCTGTCCTAAATTACACATAACTTACGACTTCTAACAGTTGTGCAGTCGTAAGTTATTAGGCTGTCGAAAATAATGGATTATATCTGTCGCCCCGGCCCCGAGATTGGGCTATTCCGTCGGAGCCCCCGCCGCCGCCACCCAGCCCCGCCGCCACGCCGTCCCCGCATCGCCCGACCCTGTGTCGCTCCCGGGCCGCCTGAGCCCTCGCCCGAGCTTGCGTCGTCGCCGCCCGGCCCCGGCGGCTTGTCCCTGCCACCGCCCGACCCCTACATCGCCCTGGCTCGGCCCCGACGCCACCAGCGCCCGAGCCCGCCCGAGCTCGCGCCGGCCGCCGCCCGTTTCGCGCCTGTCGCCTCCACCGCCGCTCAGCCCCGAGCCCACCCCACTTCACCGCCACTTCGAGGAAAGTTTTATTAATTGTATAAATTAGTTATTTAGTTCATTTATTAATTAATTTAATTACTTTATTAATTAGTTTAGTTAATGAGTTAATTTGTTACTTAATTAGGTTACTTAATTTTGGTTTAGTTGATTATTAAGTTAGCTTAATATTTATTTTATAATTTGGTTACTTGATTAATATTGGAGATTGTTTAGTTATTTAATTAGTTAGTTATATTACTTAGTTCATTAATTAGTTTCGTTTTTTGATTATTTAGGTGTAAATTGTGTTTGTTTATTATTTAGTGTGTTTATTTGTTAATTATTTGCTTTATTTTATTGTTTAGTCCAAAATTATTAGAAATTTGAGTTAATTTGATTGCTTGAGTGTATAATATCGATATGTAAATAAACGAGTTTTGGGCCGGCTCAGCCCGGCAGAGCTCATTTATGGTCCGACATGGCCCATTTAGAAGTCAATTTTCCCCATTGCCACGCTTAAACAAAGTAGAGCACCGTCGAGAACCCTGTGGAACCATTTTCTTCGCGGTTTCGATCTAGAAGCACCATCGGCGCTATGGCCATGGCTGCCGCCGCCGGCGCCAACTCTGTGATGCAGTTTAGAGCTCCTTAGGTTTCTGTGAAGCAAGCCGATCATGTATCAAGCATTTTTGTTTATCTATGTCGGAGAACAAGATCTTCGGGGAGAGAGGGAGAGAGAGCGAGAGAGACAAAGAAAGAGAGGGAGAGAGAGTGAAAGAGGGGGAGAGAGAGTGAAAGAGAGAGAAAGAGAATGAGGGAGAGAGAGAAGCGAGAGGGGGATGGGGAGAGGACAGCGAGAGGGAGAGAGAGGGGGGATGGTAAGAGGTAGAGAGAGGGATAGGAAGGGAGGGAGACATGTCTAACTTTTATTTACTTTGCAGGGTTCCCTGACGGAGGTGCAGACTCCATCTCCACAGCTACCGGCACCGGGAGGGACGCGCGAAGACGACGTTCACGGCTCCGTAGGTAGTCGTGAGGGGAGTGTGTAGCCGTTAGGAGTTTTTAGATTTCTTTGTACTTTGTGTATAAACCGTTGAATATTAATTTGTCTATGTAATGTATTGTGTCTTTTATCTCGGCTGGCAATTGTGGCAGGACAGCTAGTTTATGTTTTTTTAATTAAAAGCATAACTTATGACGGCCTGTACCCTGGCCGTCGTAAGTTAGCCTAAATAACTTACGACGGCATGTATACTGGCCGTCGTAAGTTGTATGGTCCAGCCCACCACGTGGCCCTGGGGCTCACATACGACGGCTACGGACCACCGTCGTAAGTTGCATAACTTACAATGGTCACCGTCATAAGTTATGTAACTTACGAATAAATCCTGACGACGGCTGACAGATTTATCGCATTCCTGTAGTGCTTATATTTTACGTACCTGAACAAGTATTCAATTTCTGATATGTCAGCCTTTTTGGTTCGAGTCTTAGTTTATTTGTTCCAGTTTTTCGGTTCTAATCTTTATGACCAGACCTACAGGGCATGCCGCTGCTCACCTTGGCGGCGCGTCTGTGTTGTGGGACTCAACGGTGGCTCAGAATAATCTTTACTCTCAACCATATAAATATGTTACTAAGTAATTCGATCATTTGGGAAATAGAGGAGGTCTAGCATGTATAATACTGTAATAGCGTGAAACTTCCTAGTTGAGATAAATCAATCATGTTTTCGCGTTAACTCTGTTGTACCTCTTGGACTAATAACATTCGTGTCTAAATTTTGAGATATACCCCTAATCCGCGTCAATACAAATCTAGCAATTCCATTGGATGCATGCTTTAATGTCTGACAGTAGCCAAGTACAGGATTAGGTAGTAGCGGACCTAGATGCTTAACACCGTGTGTGTGCATGCATATACGAAGAATGTATTGAACCGTGGAGAATCTAAGCCCTAAGCACAACAAATCTCCGCTGAACCTTGTAATCTTTGCGTGTGCATGCCTAGGCACCCCTGGACACCAACCTGCGGTCACCACTGGACTAGAACATACAATCGTAAGGTTCCACCTTCTTGTATATAGGCAAACGAAGAAAGTATCATTACGGTTTAAATTTAGTGCTAGCAAGACATAATCCAATGCAATTAACACCTATGCACAGCCGCACTTGGCTTAGCAGGCATTTGAAACAAATGAAACATGTACCCTGTGTTTTCACTTGTGTTGCTTCAACAGGAAGAATTTAAACTTAAATCTGAAACTTGTTATTTTCAAAAGGAATTAATCTACTAATAAATGAAAATAAAGTCTATCTTAGTCGTCACCAGTTACAACAGTTTAGATCTAGAGAAATATTCCCAAAGCTCTTCTCCGAACAACTAATCACCGCATATGGAGTCACTACTTAGACATGCAAACAAAATTTGATAACTCATTCTTCCAAAAATGTTGTTATTTTCCATTTTTAGAAACTTTGTTGATCTTTATTTCATTTGTATTAGCAGCTTTACTAGCTTCCTTGGTGTTATGAGTGATGTGGGACAAAATAGAAACAAACTAGGCCAGTGAAACCTGTAATTTGTTGGTTCAGTGTTTTGGAAAGATTTTCATATCTCTTCATATTTTTTTTCAAATATTCTATGAAATACCTTCACTTAGAATTCAGAAACTCTTTTCAAAACAGTTATAGCATCTGTTCAAACATACACAATGAAATTTCATAAAAATAATATTTAAATAGACATAAAATATTTAAATAAAATTAATAATTGAATATAATAGTCTATGGATATGTTTACCAGTATTCCACATAATAAAATTGCCCTTTACGTAAGCACCACCACAACTCACTGCCTAACAGAGGTTTGACTCATTGATCAGAAAAAAATAAAAAGGAAAGACACCGCTACAAACATGTGTGGTTGGTGCATCTACTAGAAGAAAAAATTCTCTATATCGATGATAGATAACGAGTCATGTGCATCCTCCTACCGATTTCTGACATTGTGTTTTCTTACTAATCTAACAGTCACGAGAGTTGTCGTATCAGTATATGATTTTGTGATGTGTTTTAATTTTAATCACATATTAAAGGCATGCGATATGGAGTGTTTGGAGATTGATAACACAACATACGTGGCAAAATTTGGCGTGGTGATACACAAACCTAGTTATTTCTCACCGATCACACAAATCAGTTTAATTTGCCACACTTATGTCTCACTGATATGGTAACTCTCATGACTTTTAGATTGGTAATATAACACATGTGGTAGATATCGATAAGGTGATAAACCGGACTCATTGTGCATCACCAAAACACAGAATTTTTTTCCTATTTCGAGGTAGATATGGCAGTACCAAAGTATTCCTAGCCTGTCATTAAGCAGTGGGGCTCATATGACACTGCTATAAATCAAAACTGAATTCTCTGTATCCGGTATGCATCGAGAGACGCGTACATCCTGGCTGGATGCATGCCACGTGGCTTTTCTGAATTCTATCCGCCTGTTCTAATTAGTTGATGCTTTGAGATTGATGATCTAGTTGCCTAGCAAACATCGGTGCCATGATACACAGGAGCGGGGGAAGTTTTTTTTTCTTCTATAAATCACCCCAAAACAGGAAAAATCTCATCTCTCTCCATTTCCGTTCAACCTCTCCTCCTCTCACCTCCCGAAGCTCCTCTCCCACCCAAATCCCAAACCCTAGCGCCGGCAGATCCCTCCTGCTCCCCGCCATGCGGATCCGCAAGAGCGCCTCCCTCCTCCTCGGCTCGCCCTACTCCGTCCCCGCAGCACCGGCTCCGGATGCGGTGCATCCATTCGAGCCCCTGAAGCCTTCGCCGATGTCATTCCTGGCGTCATGCTCGGCGCCCGGATCCTTCACGGGGAGCAGCTTAGCGAGCCCTGCTACTACCTCCGGGGAAACCTGCGTGCTTAACCGCAACGCATGGGACCTCCCCACCGAGCTGCCCGTCTCCGATCGCCAGGTCAGCACCCCTCCTTTCTTCCTTTCCCTCCCAGGTTTCCCAATCTATTCCACTCTAGTTCACTCTGTTTGAGCTCCATACTTTGCTGTATCGTCTCTTTCATGGAGGCCTAGCTGCTAGCTGGGTCTGGTTCCTGCATGTCTCTAGGGTTAGCCGGCTGGTCCCGATGGGCACGTAGCGAGCACCGCCGAGGGGACCCCGCTTGGCCGGGACCTACTTGCCTTTACCTATCCTTCCCTCGTTGTAATCTGGGGAGGGCGGCGCGGTTATGGTTGGAATCATCGGGGCGGCAGTCAGGTTGAACCCTAGATGCACGGCCCGATTTCGGTGCGCTAGCTTGCTGCAGGGAGCTTTCTGCCTCATACTGCTTCGATTAATTACCCTGTTTTTGTTGATTAGGTGGAGGGCGACCTCGTGGATGAGTACCTCACCTACGTCCCCTGCCGGGCTAGCTGGCTCTCCACGGCCAGCATACCGGCCAAGAAGGAGAAGCAGGCCGTGGCCGCCGCCGGCACGGTCGACGGGGAAAACATGTCTCTCCCACGACATGGGGTTCTGGAGAAGGTGCCAAAGTCTGCTGTGAGCGGGGAGGAGAGCGAGCCCACGAAGAAGGCGAAGTTGAAGAAAGAGGTGGACCAGGAGCAGGGGGTGAAACAGCCGACCTATAAGTGCAAGAAGAACGACGGCAAGTGGTGGCACTGCCGCCGGCTGGTGAGCCGCCCCAACTTCCTCTGTGACTACCACCTCTTCCGGAAGCGTCCCTACCTCAACCCCGACTCTGCTGCCCTGGCAGCAGCAGAGGCGGAGAAGAAGGTACCGCAACCACCAGCAGCCTCCAAGCCAGCCACCAGCTCCAAGCCCCGGAAGAAGAAGCCCGGACATGACTTGGGGGCTACAGAGGGCTTCTACTACTACGCTGGTTTCGGCCCGTTCCGCAGCAAGAGGCAACGCGGAAGCAGCAGCGGCATAAACGGGCCTGTTCCTCAAAAGAAGCATGAAGAGGAGGATGAACCGGCTGAAGATGATTCTCCTGCAAATCATCAGGCTAAATCAGCTACTGCTGATGGCCCCGACAACAAGGCTGCGGAAGCTCATGACGACGCGTCCAGCTGCGAGGAGGACATCACCGGCGGTGACGAGGAGAGCAGCGACGACGACTACAACATGAACAACAACGGTGAGCATCGTGATGGCAAGAGGAAGAACGGGTGGAAGAAGCGGGGGAGGAAGCCCGTAAAGGCACGGTCGCTCAAGTCATTGATGTAATAAGCTAGCACTTGCAATGCATGCTCTGGCGTCAACGAGAAGTTGGCAACCTAGCTAGGCAGGTTGGCTTAGCGTAGTTTGATTCGATTTGCTTTTGCTATTAGCGGGACAAACTTGCTGCATAAACTGTTTGATTAACCTCTTATTTCAAACTAGTTGTTTTCTAGGAAACTTTGGAGTTTCTAGCTAGACTATTAGTTGTACTCTTGCTTAGAAGCATGTTATAGTACCAGTAGCAGTGTGGTCTTTTGTGTCGTGGACAGTCTCGATAGATCGATATAGATTTGTGAGCAAGTGTGTGTGCTTTTTGATATACCGGTTTATACATGGATTTCCGTACGTAGAAGCTAGCGTCGTCTCGTTTGGGCGGCACGCAAGCACTAGTTTAGCGTATCACGGCTGCTAATTCCGACCTAATTAGGCATGCCATCCTTACAAATGGACGGATACTCTCTTCACTGGAAACATTTAAGTATATATAGTAGCTGCAAGCACGTGTGGAGTCAAAATGGTTTGCTTAACCTAATACCCCCGAACAACGGAATGAAAACAAGGCGAGTGGAAAGGTTCCGTCCGGAATCAACATCCATGGCTAACCGAGGCCGTTACCTAGTCATGATTCAGGTAGCGGGAACCGTCCGGTCGATCGATCACAGATCTCCTTAACTTCTGGGTAAATCAACAACACAGCAGCAAAACCACTGGTGTGCATCACTGCTTCTGAGATCTGAGCCTGGCCGTGGCCGAACTGGCTGTCGTCCGAGGCTCTGAGAGCGGACGAAGATGGCGGCGGTGCGGCAGCAGATGTCTACGAGCTCGCTCGCTGCTACAGTCACCGTTGCTCTGCAGAACACAGTAGCCTGGACTCCGCCTCCGGAGCGTCGTACCCGCAGCAAACTCCCGCGGACTGCCATTATTTCCAAGCCTCTGGCCACCGCCATCATCTTCCTTCTCGTCCTCGTCCTCCTCCACCTGCTCCCGTGCAGCAGCACGCAAACAGAGGCGCCGTCTGCTGGAGGTTCCTCATCGTGATAGTGGAAAGCAGCTGAAACTTGAACTGCTGCGTGCTGCTTATTCGTGAAAGCAGGACGGCTGGCCGTCCTACTTATCAAATAGTTTTTAAAATATTTTCTTAATCTTAGAGCAACACAAATGATTTAGCTTTAAAATCTTGTTGCCAGTGGAACTTGATGAAACTGAATTTAAATATAATAGCAATGCAGATTGACATTTATGGTAAAGCCTAATACTTCTATTTTTTTCCATCTTGAATACCATCAACCTAAAGTTACAATCTAAATTTGAGTACTCTTTCTAATACCCCCCACCTCCCAAATCTGATGGGAATAACTACTTGAAATGGGTTATTTTGAAAATCTCTAGAATGTATTAAAGTTTATTTGATAGTTTTTATTTCTTGTCTAAGGGCTCAAAAATATATTGAATGTCCTAAGTAGTCAATGATTCAAACATCCTTGTATATAACTATGTTCAATCAAGCATTTAATATGTTGAATTCCAAGGAACAAAAACATCAAGAAAGGGGCATTTCAGGTATGCCAACCTGTTTAATCATTTTATAGGATCTTTTCTTCCAGTCTTGTGGACTCTTTATATATTTGACACTCTAATGTTACTCACAACGGAACTAAAAACATTAAAATCTTCTTCCACTATTAGATTAAGTTCATGTGCAACACATCGATAGTGAAAGACTTTCCCTTTTTGAAACAACACCCCCTTTGAGGCAGGATTGCCTTGCAACTTTTCATAAAAGAATCATGAACAGTTGCATTTTCTAGTGTGATGGAATAAGTCTTGTACTCTTGGTTTGTGTGGCCCCTAGTTAGGACAGCATCTTAGTCCTTGTTAGGACAGCAATTAGTCATTTGGTAGGACAACATCTTAGTCCTTGTTAGGACAACATCTTAGACCAAGAGGACAGCATATCAGTCCTTGTTAGGACAACATATTAGTCCTTTGGTAGGACAACATCTTAGACCAAGAGGACAGCATATCAGTCCTTGTTAGGACAGCATATTAGTCCTTTGGTAGGACAACATCTTAGACTATCATCTAGGTATATGCTTGGCTGCCTCAGCTATAAATATGTAACCCCAACCCCTAGGTTGGGCATGACATTGTGTGTGGAACAATACAACAAAAAATTCTCAACTCCTAGTGTCATCCTCTCCATGAGAGTAATACTTCAGATACTAACAAGTGGTATCAGAGCCGTTCTATCCTGTAGCCTAGACATCTCCTGCTCATCTCCTTCCCACGCCTCTCTTGTCTTCAGCCGACAGCAATAACACCGATTGTTTCAACTCATTCCTCCTCTTCTTCACAGACGGGCAACAGCTTGTCTGAGACAACCTCTTCCCCACACAGCACTCCCCCACTAGTGTGTCATGTCCGAAGGACAATCTCAACACTCGGTCGCTTCGAGCACGCGGCATCGGCAGGAGGCCGAGGTCGCCACGGTAGAAGAACGCGAGCGAGCAGCGGCAGAGGCTGCAGCGAGGGCGGTGAGGCTGGCGGCGGTGGAACTGGCAGCGGCAAAGGCGGAAGTAGAAGCAGCAGCGGCTGCAGATGCAGCGTGTGCGGCTGCAACAGAGTTTGAGGCTTTGCGTGGCGGTAGCGACAGAGGCTCTGATTCTACCGAGGGCAGCACCAACGAAGAACTTAGGCTGGCGAGGGAGGTAGCACGACCAAAGACGCCACAGTGGGCAGCCGCGCACCCCCATGAGCGCGGCGGCTGCAGCCCAGACGGGCGCGGACGCGCCGACGACGCCCCCGGTTGGGGTGGTTGGGTTGACGGAGATCGAGGCATTTACAGGTGGCACGACTCTCCCTCCCGAACAGGTACCATGGTCACCATAGGATCCAGGCCATTGTCAGGGACGTTGGTCCCGGCGGTGGGTGGCCTACCCTCACCAAGACCAACTACGTCGAGTGGGCCGTGGTGATAAGGATACGGTTCCAAGTGCGGCACATGTGGGAAGAAGTCCGTTACGGCGACGTCGACTACTACGTGGATCGACGGGCGCTGGATGCTCTCATTGCTGCAGTACTGCCCGAGATGTAGTTCCCGCTTTCCAATAAGTAGATTGCCAAGGAGCCCTGGGACGCCATCGCTGTGGCACGCATAGGAAGCGCCCGTGCCCGCAAGACCACACTGCAGGCACTTCGCAAGGAGTGGGCGAACCTAACCATCAAGCCAGGTGAGGATGTTGATGACTTTGCTCTCCGTCTCAACACACTACTACAAAAAGATGGTGCATTTCGGCGACGGCACCTACAACGAGGAGAGAGCCGTCGAGAAGCTCTTTCATTGCATCCTCGAGAAGTACAAACAGATCGCTCGCTCGATTGAGTCTCTGCTGGACCTCTCCACGATGTCGATCGAAGAGGCGATAGGCCGTCTCAAGGTCGTCGACAACGACGAATCTCAGCCTCTCTCGGGGAATATCACCATCGGCGGGAAGCTACATCTCACTCGGGAGCAGTGGGAGGCCTGCCAAGGTGACGGGAAGAAGGGGAACCCTCCTCCTCGAAAGGTTGCTGCAAGCGCGGCAAGCCAAGCAAGGGGCGCGGAGGTGCCTAAGCCGGGGCGTAGAGACGTGCCGAGGGTGGTGCCCACGGAGGCGCCCAGGGTGGCGCCGCCGACAACCGGAATTCAGCACGAGATGACACCTGCCACAACTGTGTCAAGCTTGGTCATTGGGCCAGGGAGTGTCGGCAGCAATGACGCGGCCAGGCCCACGTCGCACAGGTGGAGTAGGAGGAGCCGACTCTGCTCCTGGCGCATGCAAGCATCGAGCCACCTCCAGTGGCATCGGCCGCAGCGGCTCTCCTCCACATCGATGAGCCGAGAGCACACACCTTCCTCGTTGACGGCTCCAGCAACGACAAGACTGATGGATGGTGCTCGACACCGGCGCCACCCATCACATGACTGGTCGACGGGAGTTCTTCACTGAGTTCGACCCCAATGTTCGAGGCACCGTCAAGTTTGGGGATGACTCTGGTGTGGAGATCAAGGGCGTCGGCTCAGTCATCCTCACCGCGAATTCTGGTGAGCACAGGCTGCTCGTCGGAGTCTGCTACATCCCCCTGTTGAGGAACTCTATCATTAGCCTGGGTCAGCTGGATGAGAATGGTTCGCGCGTGGAGATGAAGGACAGAGTCATCAGGATTTGGGATCGCCATCGTCGCCTTCTTGCCAAGGTAACCAGAGGCACCAATCGACTCTACGTCCTTAACGTGCAGGTAGCACAACCTCTCTGCCTTGCTACTCGCCAGGATGACGAGGCGTGGCAGTGGCATGAGCGTTTGGGCACCTTCACTTCAAGGCCCTGAAGCGGCTCAGTGCCAAGGAGATGGTACGGGGCCTGCCGTGCCTTGACCATGTGAAGCAGTTCTGCGATGTCTGCGTACTGACAAAGCAGATGCGACTCCCCTTTCCCAAGGACTCAAGCTTCCGAGCCAAGGAGCGGCTCGGCCTCGTGCACGGGGACTTGTGTGGCCCGGTGACACCGGCTACACCGGGAGGACGACGCTACTTCCTGCTGCTTGTCGATGACCTCTCCCTCTACATGTGGGTGATGGTCCTCGGCAGGAAGGGAGAGGCTGTGAACGCCATCACGCGTGCGTAGGCCATTGCGGAGGCGGAGTGTGGCCGCAAGTTGCGCATGTTGCACACAGACAACAGCGGCGAATTCACGACAACTGAATTCGCGTCGTACTGTGCGGATGAGGGTGTTCAGCGCCACTACTCCGTGCCGTACAGCCCGTAGCAGAACGGCGTCGTCGAGCGATGAATCTGGACGGTTGTGGGGATGGCTCGGGCCCTCCTCAAGCAGAGGGGAATGCCGACTATCTTCTGGGGAGAGGGGGGTGACGGCGATCTACATTCTCAACCGCTCGCCCACCAAGGCTCTCAACGGTAGGACGCCATACAAGGCTTGGCATGGGCGCAAACCGATAGTCTCTCACCTACGGGTCTTCGGCTGCCTCGCGTTCGCCAAGGAGCTTGGCCACATCAGCAAGCTCGACGACAGGAGCACTCCAAGGGTGTTCATCGGCTACGCGGAGGGCTCGAAGGCCTACCGCATTCTTGACCCAGGAACACAGTGCGTGCGCACGGCACGTGATGTAGTGTTCAACGTAGGGCGAGGATGGGCATGGGACAAGGCGGTAGACGATGGCTCGACTCCGACATACGACAACTTCATCGTCAAGTACGTCCACTTCAAGGGGATTGGGGGAGTAGGCAGCTCTTCTCCACCGACTTCAGCACCACGCTCCCCAGTCACGACCTCGTCTGCGACGACCTCTCCACCACCACAGCCGGTGACCCCACACACTCCAGCACTGACTGCCATCCCTCTTGGTACGTCCAATCCGACACAAGCTCGTGTCGAGGACAACTCGGTGGAGTTCGTTACTCCGCTCTCCCATGACGAGGAGCGCATCGACGTGTACCACGACGGTGAGCCATTGTGGTATCATACGATGGAGGATCTTCTCGGTGACCAGTCGGTGCCGGGACTGGTCCCTTGCAATCTGGAGGCGCAGTTGCATCTTGCATGCGATGACAGTGAGCCTCGGTCTTTCACGGAGGCTGAGAGACACGCGGCATGGCGTGCCGCGATGCAGTTGGAGATGGACGCAGTTGAGAACAACCGCACCTGGGAGCTTTCTGACCTCCCTCATGGTCACCGCACGATCACCCTTAAGTGGGTGTTCAAGCTGAAGAGGGATGAAGCCGGCGCCATCGTTAAGCACAAGGCTCGCTTGGTGGCATGCGATTTTGTGCAACAGGAGGGGATCAACTTTGACGATGCCTTCGCCCCCGTGGCTTGGCATTCTCTGTCGGCTACGTCAGTCGGTTCATGCAGCGACGGATGATGGAGCACCAGCTGGTTGTGAAGAGGATCATCCGCTATGTTGCAGGGACTCTCGACCACGGCCTCTACTACCCGAGGTGCTCTGGGGCGGCACACCTTGTCGGGTACAGTTACATCGACAACACCGGCGACATCGACACTAGCAAGAGCACCAGCGGGATTCTCTTGTTCCTCGACAAATGCCTCGTTAGCTGGCAGTCGGTCAAGCAGCAGGTGGTGGCCTTGTCCAGCTGCGAGGCCGAGTACATAGCGGCCTCTACCGCTTCGACTCAGGCGCTCTAGCTAGTTTCACTGCTTGGTGATCTCCTCGGCAAAGACACCGGAGCGGTGGAACTCAGGGTGGACAACAAGTCCGCTCTGGCTCTAGCAAAGAACCCCATCTTTCATTAATGGAGCAAGCACATCCGGGTGAGGTACTACTTTCTCCGAGGCTGCTTGGAGGAAGGGAGCATCAAGGCGTGCTACATCAACACCAAGAACCAGCTTGCAGACCTGCTCATCAAGCCCCTTGGGAGGATCACGTTCCTTGAGCTTTGCTCCAGGATCGGGATGGTCCAACTCTCCCACAAGACAACGCACAAGACTTAGGAGGAGAATGATGGAATAAGTCGTGTACTCTTGGTCTGTGTGGCCCCTAGTTAGGATAGCATCTCAGTCCTTGTTAGGACAGCACATTCGTCCTTTGGTAGGACAACATCTTAGTCCTTATTAGGACAACATCTTATACCAAGAGGACAACTTATCAGTCCTTGTTAGGACAGCATATTAGTCCTTTGGTAGGACAACATCTTAGACAAGAGGAAACATATCAGTCCTTGTTAGGACAACATATTAGTCCTTTGGTAGGACAACATCTCAGACTAGCATCTAGCTATATGCTTTGGCCGCCTCAGCTATAAATATGTAACCCCAACCCCTAGGTTGGGCATGGCATTGTGTGTGGAATGAAACAAGAAAAATTCCCCAACTCCTAGTGTCATCCTCTCCATGAGAGTAATACTTCAGATACTAACATAGTGTAATTAAAAAATCTTGTACTCAATGTTCTAATCATGAAGTGTTTGTAGCATTACATTGAACATTGTCTTACCATCATGTGGAGTTTCAAACAAAAGCAAATTTTATGATCCTTTTATAGAGTTTTCATCCAGCATCAATACATATAGTGACAAATCACACATAGATAGCTCAACTTTTAGTTTGAAGTCCACAAATCAGTAGTCAAGAAAACTCTATATTTTCTATTGGCTAGACTTTCTCGTAGTGATGTCTTTGCATTCTCATATGAACAAATGTTGTTGTAGTAATTGGTAGGAACCAAGGATTCAAGCTAGCAACAAACTCTGAATTCTAGGTACTCAACTATTCTAAAAGGTAGTCCATGCAACAAAATGAACATAACTAACTTATCAAGATTAAATTTCCAGCATTTGAAAGAAGCATCGCTTGAGTTAGCAGGATTCACTTGATCAGTCATCTTATTGAACCCCATCTTGCCATCATAACTAGGTAAATGCCTAGACAAATACTTTTGCCAACAATTCAAATTACTTCAAATATTCTATTGCAGTGTTTGCACCGGGCTTTTGCGAGAGTTTGACCATCACATATATGTTCAAAATATGTCCATATTTCTAATTTAGGTTTTTTCCTTTGACTTTTTTGAACAAAACTTGATATAAAAATAGAAAAAAATAATAATGTATAAACAAAAGTAACAAGGAAGCATCTCATGAGATCTGTATGGAATCATATAAACTATAAATTATACTTACCACTAAAATTAGAATGCTTGTTGTTGTAGTTGGGACGTAAAGTCATCGGAGCCCCTGATATTTTTGTTGTTGCTGATGGGGACCTCTAAGTGGAGATAACATAATCCTATCACTAGAGAATTTACGACCATTGTTGATGATTCCTTCTTATGCTTGACCACAAGAAGTCCTTTTGCTTTAACTTCCATGCTCAAGACCTACAAAAGGCAATAAACAAATTAGCATATTGAAGAGAGTAAACTCTGGAACAATCACATGCTTGCTCTTACGAACAACTGAATAAAACCATAACAGGTTTATACAAGTCATGATAAAATATATGACTGTGCCAATTTTCATAAATAGTCTGAATGCTTTCATTACTAGTGATGTGTTGAATAAACATGGTAACCAGCTAAGCATGGTCAGAAGTAATGGAGATCATTGGAAACCTCACATCATCAAGCTAAGGAAATCTCATATCATATATATAACTGACGACAATAGTATGGCATGATGAAATGCTTCCTTTTCAAATCAGATCCACAATTGCTGATAATCACCAATTCACCATGGTTCTGATAGACTAGGTTGAATTATTAAGAGTGAAAACCTAATACAAAGTCAGCAGCGCTAATAAAACATGTCCCAAGCAGACATCAGACCTATGTGATGTGAAGGTTCAGTATACTGCATGAATAAGCTGCATTATATGTTCCTAACTTCACATCAAGTAAATCGAAAAAGGTTGTGCAGTATTTGTAAGTACAGTATTAGTCAAAGTCACAATTGTTTGGATTATTCTTCATCCCTTCTTATCACGTCATATAAAACCAGATACTTGTCATATCTAACATCAATTTTTTTTGTGGAGGTGGGTCCTGGAAACCAATGATGTGGACCACTGAGAAGTCCTAGACCTGATCAAGGGTCAAAAAATGAACTAATGAGGAGGAGGTCCGGAACGGATTAGGATCAGGGCTAAATTTATAACTTTTTTGATCTAACATTTAATAAGGGCTGAAAAATTATGAAAGGATCCGTGGGCCAAAACCCTTTACCAGGCCTAGGAACTCCAGAGATGCAGGGTAGATGCTCAACCAACATTGAGTACCAAATTGACCGATTACCAAGAGAGGTCATCATATATACCCCCAAAAGGCAACTTTTGTAACATTGAACCGCACAAGTTCATTCCGGACCAGATTCACAACCACATGCAAACATAGATCACAAGAGCTCCAAGCACAACAATGTAAAGACCATTTAGGATTAACACTACCTAGCACCATAAGGATCATGCTTGCAAACACGGAATCAACGGACTGGATCACCACAACAGAGAAGAATCTGCAAGACAACTATTAAGCCCGAGCACGAGCATCCTTTCCCGCAACAGCACCCACACAAATTTCTGGCACGAGCAGTCGGCGCACAGGATGCTGCCGCTGCCGCACATTTGATTAATCTCCAACTTCTAAAGCATAACATCGTACAATAGAGTATGGCGATAGGAAATTACCTGAGTAGTGGCAATAATGGAGTAAGCGGGAGGAAGACCTCAAGCACGGGATGACGATGGTGGTGGGCTCATTAAAGTGATGTTCAGTGGTGGTGGAAGATTTGGCCGATGACTAGCTAGCAGATGTGGATTCATGATGGACATGAAGGAGGGTTGAGCACAGGCGTTGATGACTAGGTTAGACTCCTCGCCGGTAGGAGGCGGCGACAGGGACAGGGTGTTGCGGTGTTTGCGAGCAGATGCGGGTCACCCTAATGGCGGCGTTCCTATTTTACAAGGTGAGTGTAAGAATTATGCGGACCTTGCGTGGGCTGGGTTAGCAGGATAGTGGTGCGGCCCATGCCACTTTCATATCAAGCACAACTTTCTCACCTCTCTATGTTCTATTTTATGATCGGTTTTAGTTGACCGAGATAATGTACAATGCTAATAGAACTTTTGGATTAACATATTTGTTTTTGTGGCTGTGGTCAAGGTGGTTACAAGAGATGCGACCTATCTGAGATCAGGTGTACCGCACTGCCGGAGAACTTTGCATCACAACATTGATTATATGTGCCTGCACTACAGGAAACCTCACACCTTACGACGACCATGTTACTTATGACGGCTAGCCGTCGTAAGTAAATTAACTTATGACGGTCACTGCGGGCCGTCATAAGTAAACTAACTTACGACAGCCATAGGCCCATGGATGTCGTAAGTTACGGGACCGTCGTAAGTTACCCGTAATTACCACGACCGTAACCCTAAGCCGTTGTAAGTTACATCACCGTCGTAAACTAAGTGTAACTTACGACGGGCATAACCTACGCCGTCGTAAGTTACACGGTCGTCGTAAGTATATGGTTTTAGTTTTAATCGCCACCTCGGCCTGGGCTCAGGCACATTAAGCCCGAGCCTGTACCGCCGCCACCGTGCCCTCCGTCGCCGCCCCAGCGCCACCGCTGCGCGCCGCGTGCCTCCCCGCACCGCCCCGCGCTCCCCTGGCCGCTCGGCCGCCCTTGCGCGCCTCCCCACGCCGCCCCGTCACCTGCGCCGCCCGGGCACCGCCGCCCCGCGTTCCCCCGGCCGAGTCGCCTCACCACCGGCCCCAAGCCCGCCCCGCTTCACTGCCACTTCGAGGTACGTTTTATTTAGTAATTAATTTAGTTCATTTAGTTGGTTTAGTAATTAATATAGTTTATTTAGTTCATTTAGTAATTACTTTAGTTCGTTTAGTAATTAATCTAGTATATTTAGTTTATTTAATAATTAATTTAGTTCATTTAGTAAGTAATTTAGTTCAATTATTTCATTTAGTAATTAATTTAGTTAATTTAGTAAGTAATTTAGTTTATTTAGTAATTAATTTAGTTCATAAGTTTATTTAGTTCTTATTTAGTTTTTTATTAATTAGTTTAGTTAATAATTAAAATTATTACTTAATTAGATCATAGTTATTAAGCTGGTAAGGCGACATAAGGCGACCTACCCCTTTTTATCTTTTAAGCGGTAAGGTGTAAAGCGAGGCGACGTTTTAATAATATATAAATATAGTAAAATTCCAAATAAATAAGAATAAAAGTAGTAATTAGTAAATAGAAAATCAATTTATATCTCAGCCTAGCCCATTTTAGCCTCTTCTCTACCTCATCCTCCTCAGCCCAGTCCACTTTACCTTTTTTGCTGCCTCATGCATAAGGGTTACCTCCAGTCCTCCACACTGCGCCGCCCTCTACTCACCCGAGCGGATATACTTGCTGGTGGCGCCTCCCCCGACCGATGTACCACGGACCAACATCCCCCCCCCCCCCCCCGCCGCGGCAGCGCTCGGGCTCGCCGGATCTGCTCCCTCCCCCGACGCTCGACTCTGCCGGACGCCTTATCCTCCGCCGGCGCCTTACCGCTTAAGCATCGCTTAAGTGACACCTTAAAAACCTGGAATTAGATTACAATTTTGGTTTAGTTGACTATTAAGTTAGTTTAGTATTTCTTTTGAAATTTTGAGTTAGTTGATTATTAAGTTAGAAATTTTAGTTTAATTTGATTGCTTGAGTGTATAATATCGATATATAAATAATAAATGGGCTTCGGTCGGGCTCAGCCCGGCACAGCCTATATATGGCCCGACATGGCCCATTTAAAGGTCAATGGTCATGGCCGTGGCCGCCGCCGAGACAACCGTTGAGAACCGTGTGGTTTTCGATCAAGAAGCATCGTTGGTGCCATGGCCATGGCTGCCGCCGCCGTAGCCAACTAGTTTAGCGCTTCTTAGGGTTTTGTGAAGTCAAACGATCATGTCCCAAGATTTTTTCTCCATCTGTGTCGAAGAACAAGATCGTCGGAGTTTCTCCGCCGCCGTTGCCGAGTACTCTCCGGCCATTTTTAGCCCTAATCGCCCTCATTCTTTCCTCATGTCTCTCATTCTTACCTCTCTCTTGTAAATCACTCCAAAATATAAGATTAACGTAACCTCAACAATATGCGTCACCCGTTTCGGACCAGCCCGTCTCACATGCGTTACACATGTGAGGCGTGTAGGTTTGGAATTGTCCCTTCTTGGACAGCCTCGGAGTGACCGAGGGGGTGTGCTTATGATGAGACGCAGAGTCTGGATTCGGACAAAATTTTGACAGCGTAACCCTAATGTTCTCGTTGCACCATTATCAGGCGTGCAGTTAGAGAACAACGGGGTTATGCTGCCGAAATTTCATCTGGATCCGAACCTCATGTCTCGTTATAAGCACGCTCCTCTAGGTCACTCTTTGGTGGGTTTAGAACCTATCTCTCCCATTAGATGTAAAGTGAACGTAACTTCTCTGGCTTTATACTGCGGAGTAAAACATGGGGCAAGACAACAATTGGATGTATACTGGTTGGAAGAGCAGATCTGGTGGTCACTCAGATGAGTGGTTCGCCCGGACAGATACTTTTGTAGATCGAGAATTTTCATTGTCAAATACTGATAAGGTGCGGTGCCCACGTACGAAATGTCAGAATACCAAGTTTTTGGACAAAGTGGAACTTTTGATACATTTGTATCGAAACGGTTACACGCCATGTTATGAGGTCTGGATCTTTCACGGCGAGATAACTTTTAAAGCTATACAAGAAGTGGAAAAGGACATTGATGATATTATGGGGTTGATAGGATGGATGAGATACTAGAAGCTATACAACCACTTTGATCCTATACTAGGATGTGTAGATAGAATTATTTGCATTGTCAATTGAAATATGAAACCCATGCTAGGAAGTTTCCCCTAGAATTGCATTATCTTGTTTCCTTGTAGGTTGGGTTGGGATTTGTTTTATTAGATCATTCATTCATATTACTTATGCTTAGCCATGCTTAGAATGGGATAAGTGGGATATGAGATCATCAACTTGTTTACCTTACTCTTGAATGAGACATTATGAGTTATGTAGAGGTAGGGATCGAGGCAAGTTGGATGATTTGGTTGGTGTTGGGTGCACGAGACTCGGGTTTGTGTTTAGTACTTGCCTGGATCCTAAGGACCGGTTCGTGTAGCATGTAACATGGCTTTACCGTGTCAACCACATGCTGAGATGGGGCAGCTTGGCCAATTAATTAGGTGTAACCCCGGCGTAGCATGGGTGTTTTGGATGGTGCGGAAAATAGGTGTCAGCTAGACTACCATATAAACCGTGAGGCTCTAAGAGGGGGCCACTGCAGCGGGGTTGGAGCCTCTTGTATGCTGTTAGGGGTGAAATCTCGGTGGGCCCAGGCTCGTCGAGAATCCCTTTGTAAAGGCTTCGTAGTGATCTCCTGGCTACACACCTGGGAAGTGTGAATGTGGTTCGCGGCCACTGGCATAATGGAGGTTCTTTAAGTCCACTCGGCAACGGGGGATGAAATCACTACATGTGGGTACAGGGGTGCAAACTCTGCATAGTCAAAACTGTCATGACAGTCGTGCTCACGGTTAAGAGCGTCTTGGACTTATTCATGATTAGAGGATGATGAATTTGGAAGTTGAGGATGTTAAGCGGGGAGCTTGACATTGGATATGACGTTATGGTTACTTGATTTTGATGATGGGTTGGAAGATTGGGACCATTTCACCTGTATAGTAATGTAGGTGCTTAATAAGCTAAGGTGATAGGTATTAATTGCGTAGTGCTTTAACCATGAGCCAACCTCTCCTTGCTCTAGCCATGCATGACATAACTTTCCCACACTTGCTGAGTACCCACGGTACTCAAACTTGCTTTTCTGTTGGTTTATATTGCTGCTCAGGTCAAGAGAATGATGTGGTGTTTAATGACCAAGACTTTGGTCTCGAGGAAGGATTCTAGGTTCACGGAGCCCCCCGGGCAACGCCTGTTACGGAGCCCACAAGATTCATATTCCGCTGTTGTTCTATTTACATGTTATGAACTTATTATCGTCCATCGCGACGTATGTTCTGTAAGAATTATTTATATTTGACATCTGGCTTGTAATAAATGATGCTTCACTATTTATCATCACATGTATGAGAGAATGATCCTGGCATACATGTGATATTCACTCGGTTGTTCTTCGGAGAAACCGGGTGTGACAGTATATGTCAGCACAACACGCATGAGAGTCAGTTTTATGTTCTCTGGTTCTTGGATTTTCTAACAACAAACTTCAAGGGCTGACAAACATTCTAGATGAGCATTAAGCTATTTGCAATTTTGTATATTAATATACCCTATCATTTAGATAGGGCTGAAGGTATCCCTACCTTTCTAGAGCAAAGGTGTTTCTAAGAAAACAGCCTCATCACCTAGGTATATCATGTCACTGAAGTGTTATTGTACACGACAAAAAACTCCTGGCTATGGAAGGACATACAATTTGAGCTAGAGAACAGAAAAATAGGGTTGAAAGTGTTGGACAAACATAATACAAAGTCTATTAGCCTAATAAAGATATTGTTTTAGAAAACTTAAGATACTGTACACTACGCCATTTTTAACCAAACAGGAACCTCCTGGAATCTAAAATTTGTTCAATTTATATTTTCCAATCCATATTGTCCACAACATTCTTTTCAAAAATGGACGCCAAAATAGAATAAATATAGTTGAACCATCCTAAAAAACATTTTAAGGAAATTATTATAAAGAATCCAAGTCATTGATATCCTAATGCAATGGTGGTAATGACAAGAATTCAAAAGAAAAAAGTATACTCATACATGATGATAGATGTGTCTCAACTTCTATCACTGCTGCATAAAAGCCTTTCTTTAACGGGACACGAAAAGTGACTTTGAATTCCCATTTTTGTTTATGAAACCCTAAACACACCTATAAGTTATGACCATATAAATTAATCAAATAATCCTAGATATTTAGATTCGATCTGCTAAGTTGCTTCAATCGGTTTATCATTATTAACACGGCTACAGAACATTCTTAATAGCACACTAGCCCGACTGTGTGAGATAATAGCGTTGCCTTGTTTCGGTTTGTCGTGAATCGCGTGCCAACACTGGGCGGTGGAGCCCATGTGCCACCACTATAAATCATCCTGAGGAAATATCATGAAATCCGGGCGAGTAGGCAAAGCCTGAAAAAAATCTATGTCGTATTGTAAATCCATCCCTGCACAACACCTGCTAGATTTTTGGCACATGTATCGCGCACGAATCAAAGAAGTTGGGGAAATAAATTAATTGATTGATATTTTCTATTCACTCTAAACTATTTTAAGATTGGTCCGAGAAACACGTGACAGAAGTGTGAAATGTGTTAAAAAATTACAACAAAGTTAGAAAGAATTTTCTTCTAGCAAGGAGCCGCTCCAGCAGAAATATATCTCCGCTAAAGATAAAAAAATTCTCTACATCCGACAATGCATTTAAACCCCTATGCATCCCCAGGCCCATGTTCACCACGTGTCAAAATCACAAATAGGAAGAGAGAAAACAAATCCCACTATGCTAGTCTCTCTCTTCCTTCTCTCCTCCTACGATCTACCAGACCTCCATCCTGCCCGCCTCCTGCCCAAAATCCCAAATCCTAGCGCTCACGAGCAGCCAGATCCCCCCCCAGCCGCCATGCGGATCCGCCGGAGGGCAGCCCGCCTCCTCGGCTCCGCCTACTCCGCACCTGCAGCCCCGCCCCGTGACGCGGCGGCTCCACCCAAGCTTCTGACGCCGCCGTTCTACATGGAGCCATGCTCGGCGCCCGAATCCCGCGCTGTGGGCTGTTTCGCGACCGCCGGCCCTTCCCCCGGAGAGCTCTGCGAGATCAACCGCTCCCCGTGGGACCTCATCGCCGAGCTACCCCTCTGCGACCCCCAGGTCAGCGCCACCGCCGCTCCTCCCCTCCTCCTCGTTCTCCTCTCCCTCCAGGTTGATCTGTGATGTACATGCACCGCCAGCTCGCTGCTCTAGTGGGTCATCGTTGGCTTCCCGCTGCTCGCGGCGCCGGTTCTTGCATGTCAGATAGCGTTGCCCGGGCGGTCTGACTAGGTGTGCAGCGGGCCGTTCCGGCGGGAGGGACCCGCCCTTACGCGGCCGAGGCAGTGTTAGCTAGCCTTCCGTCGTAGTAATTTTGGGGGCGTCGCAGCTATGGTTCGAATTACCAGGGCGGCGGTGGGGTCGAGCCCTAGATCGGCGTTCCACACGTCAGTACGCTAGCGGGGCTCCGGGGAGCATCCGTTTTTTGTTGCGGGTTCGATGTATTAACCCGTTTCGATCGATTAGGTGGAAGACGACCTCGTGGGCAAGTACTTCATCCGCGTCCCCTGCAAGGCTAGCTGGCTCTTGACGGCCAACATGCCCCTCGCCTCCGTCATCGAGAAGGAGAATCTGGACGTGGGCGCAGCTGGCGCGGCTGATGAGGACGGCACCACCAGTCAACTAACTCAGGAAGCTCCGGAGAATGAGGCGCCGAACAAGTTTGCTGTGAGCGAGGAGATGGAGAGTGAGCCCAAGAAGAAGGCAGAGGTGAAGGAAGAGGAAAAAGACCTGCAGGGAGTAAACCAGCCGTCTGTGATGAAACAATTCGTATTTTTCTTTTCCCGTCTGTGATGGAACGCATGTATTGATTATATAAGTAGTCTTAAGTCTGTTTCGGAACTTGTCAGTACCAGTGGTAGTGTCCATCATGCGGACATGTTCAGGGATCGATATCGGTGTTCGTTGAACCATGCATATTTTTTTCTTTTCCGGTCTGTGATGAAACATATTGTGTTGGTTTTTTTAAGGCTGGCGCTACTGCTTTGTTCGGGAGAAGAACAGTTTGGTATTACAACTGCTTTGGACCTAATTAGGTAGGTTGTTACACAAGGGTTACGTACTCATACACCGTTCGCACGAGAATCGACTAATTAAGTAGGGGCAGCAGCGCATGCACGTGCGTACGTACGAAACCAAATCGAATCAGGCGATAGGTCATCCATCGTCCCCGTCCGAGTATTCGCGAGTTATCGCGAAGGAATCTGGATGACCGGTCATTCAGTCAACTCGGGGGCCTCTCGTGCATGCGCCGATCGATCAGCGTCCGTCACCGTACCGTACGGATCGCCTTCCTCCGTTGATACGCAGAGGGACACGGATCGTGCGATCCACCGACCGAGCGGACACGAGGCAACCAGCAGCAGCGGCACCGCCGCACGGCATCAGTCTTCTCTCGTCTCTCCGTCGTCTCGGTTGATCCAGCAGCCGGAAGAAGCCGGTGTGGGCCGGCCCGCACCGTTGCTTGCTTGTCGCGTTGAGGCATCCAGTGCAGGGCATTAGGCTGCACGTTCCATTTACCTGATATTTTGGTTCGGATTTTTTTTCCAATTTTTAGTAAATGACTACTCGAAATTTTATTAGAATATTATGTATCCAAAAAGTATGATATCTAAATTTCGGTTCGATCCTCGGTTCTAATCGAGATAATTGAGTCATACATGTTACCTCTCTCCGGCTCTCAAACACAAGTTCAATATCGTTCATGATTTTAATCTCGCGAGTCATTAACCTATAAATTTATTAACGATAAATCACAAATAAATGGTTCAAAGGGAAGGTCAAACAAGAAACAATGATTCCTTAAATGGAGGCTCAAATGGCGAACAACTTCAAGCGAGTCAAGACAATATAACATATAACAAAATCTTACAAAATATATTATTTATAGGTGTCACTATAAAAATATGTTATCATCCACATGTACGGATAAATCTCTTTTGCATGACAACGGCAACGAGTTGTGTTAGCTTGCACGGTGACGAGTTAAAAATAAGGGTAGACAATGACAAATCTGTGTAAATAATAGTAAAAGTGGAGGAGAGATACAATAATATGAAGCGTTTCAGGATGTGGGACATTTTTCCTGCCGTTTCACGTTCGTCGACAAAAAATATGAATCGTTTCTCATGGATTCACCGCTGAAACATTTCCCTTCTTTGCTGTTTGTTACTGTTTCAACTAATTCAAACAAAAATATGAAACGTTCCTTATTGTCAAATGCACCCTTCACTGCAGGAAACACGACACCTTACGACGACCAGATTACTTACACAACTAGCCGTCGTAAGTAATATAACTTACAACAGTCCTGGTAGGTCGTCGTGAGTAAACTAACTTATGACGGCATAGGCCCATAACCGTCGTAAGTTGGAGGCCTGTCGTAAATTACACATAACTTACGACGGCCAGAACCCTAAGCCGTCGTAAGTTAAAGGCCTGTCCTAAATTACACATAACTTACGACCTCTAACATTTGTGCAGTCGTAAGTTATTAGGCCATCGAAAATAATGGATTATATCTGTCGCCCCGGCCCCGAGATTGAGCTATTCCGTCGGAGCCCCCGCCGCCGCCATCCAGCCCCGCCGCCACGCCGTCCCCGCATCGCCCGACCCTGTGTCGCTCCCGGGCCGCCTGAGCCCTCGCCCGAGCTTGCGTCGTTGCCGCCCGGCCCCGGCGGCTTGGCCCTGCCACCGCCCGACCCCTACATCGCCCTGGCTCGGCCCCGACGCCACCAGCGCCCGAGCCCGCCCGAGCTCGCGCCGGCCGCCGTCCGTTTCGCGCCTGTCGCCTCCGCCGCCGCTCAGCCCTGAGCCCACCCCACTTCACCGCCACTTCGAGGAAAATTTTATTAATTGTATAAATTAGTTATTTAGTTCATTTATTAATTAATTTAATTACTTTAGTTAATGAGTTAATTTGTTACATAATTAGGTTACTTAATTTTGGTTTAGTTGATTATTAAGTTAGCTTAATATTTATTTTATAATTTGGTTACTTGATTAATATTGGAGATTGTTTAGTTATTTAATTAGTTAGTTATATTACTTAGTTCATTAATTAGTTTTGTTTTTTGATTATTTAGGTGTAAATTGTCTTTGTTTATTATTTAGTGTGTTTATTTGTTAATTATTTGCTTTATTTTATTGTTTAGTTCAAAATTATTAGAAATTTGAGTTAATTTGATTGCTTGAGTGTATAATATCGATATGTAAATAAACGAGTTTTGGGCCGACTCAGCCCGGCAAAGCTCATTTATGGTCCGACACGGCCCATTTAGAAGTCAATTTTCCCCATTGCCGCGCTTAAACAAAGTAGAGCACCGTCGAGAACCCTGTGGAACCATTTTCTTCGCGGTTTCGATCTAGAAGCACCATCGGCGCTATGGCCATGGCTGCCGCCGCCGGCGCCAACTCTGTGATGCAGTTTAGAGCTCCTTAGGTTTCTGTGAAGCAAGCCGATCATGTATCAAGCATTTTTGTTTATCTATGTCGGAGAACAAGATCTTCGGGGAGAGAGGGAGAGAGAGCGAGAGAGACAGAGAAAGAGAGGGAGAGAGAGTAAAAGAGGGGGAGAGAGAGTGAAAGAGAGAGAAAGAGAATGAGGGAGAGAGAGAAGCGAGAGGGGGATGGGGAGAGGACAGCGCGAGGGAGAGAGAGGGGGGATGGTAAGAGGTAGAGAGAGGGATAGGAAGGGAGGGAGACATGTCTAACTTTTATTTACTTTGCAGGGTTCCCTGACGGAGGTGCAGACTCCATCTCCACAGCTACCGGCACCGGGAGGGACGCGCGAAGACGACGTTCACGGCTCCGTAGGTAGTCGTGAGGGGAGTGTGTAGCCGTTAGGAGTTTTTAGATTTCTTTGGACTTTGTGTATAAACCGTCGAATATTAATTTGTCTATGTAATGTATTGTGTCTTTTATCTCGGCTGGCAATTGTGGCAGGACAGCTAGTTTATGTTTTTTTAATTAAAAGCATAACTTATGACGGCCTGTACCCTGGTCGTCGTAAGTTAGCCTAAATAACTTACGACGGCATGTATACTAGCCGTCGTAAGTTGTATGGTCCAGCCCACCACGTGGCCCAGGGGCTCACATACGACGGCTACGGACCACCGTCGTAAGTTGCATAACTTACAATGGTCACCGTCATAAGTTACGTAACTTACGAATAAACCCTGACGACGGCTGACAGATTTATCGCATTCCTGTAGTGCTTATATTTTACGTACCTGAACAAGTATTCAATTTCTGATATGTCAGCCTTTTTGGTTCGAGTCTTAGTTTATTTGTTCCAGTTTTTCGATTCTAATCTTTATGACCAGACCTACAGGGCATGCCGCTGCTCACCTTCCTTGGCGGCGCGTCTGTGTTGTGGGACTCAACGGTGGCTCAGAATAATCTTTACTCTCAACCATATAAATATGTTACTAAGTAATTCGATCATTTGGGAAATAGAAGAGGTCTAGCATGTATAATACTGTAATAGCGTGAAACTTCCTAGTTGAGATAAATCAATCATGTTTTCGCGTTAACTCTGTTGTACCTCTTGGACTAATAACATTCGTGTCTAAATTTTGAGATATACCCCTAATCCGCGTCAATACAAATCTAGCAATTCCATTGGATGCATGCTTTAATGTCTGACAGTAGCCAAGTACAGGATTAGGTAGTAGCGGACCTAGATGCTTAACACCGTGTGTGTGCATGGATATACGAAGAATGTATTGAACCGTGGAGAATCTAAGCCCTAAGCACAACAAATCTCCGCTGAACCTTGTAATCTTTGCGTGTGCATGCCTAGGCACCCCTGGACACCAACCTGCGGTCACCACTGGACTAGAACATACAATCGTAAGGTTCCACCTTCTTGTATATAGGCAAACGAAGAAAGTATCATTACGGTTTAAATTTAGTGCTCGCAAGATCATAATCCAATGCAATTAACACCTATGCACAGCCGCACTTGGCTTAGCAGGCATTTGAAACAAATGAAACATGTACCCTGTGTTTTCACTTGTGTTGCTTCAACAGGAAGAATTTAAACTTAAATCTGAAACTTTTTATTTTCAAAAGGAATTAATCTACTAATAAATGAAAATAAAGTCTATCTTAGTCGTCACCAGTTACAACAGTTTAGATCTAGAGAAATATTCCCAAAGCTCTTCTCCGAACAACTAATCACCGCATATGGAGTCACTACTTAGACATGCAAACAAAATTTGATAACTCATTCTTCCAAAAATGTTGTTATTTTCCATTTTTAGAAACTTTGTTGATCTTTATTTCATTTGTATTAGCAGCTTCACTAGCTTCCTTGGTGTTATGAGTGATGTGGGACAAAATAGAAACAAACTAGGCCAGTGAAACCTGTAATTTGTTGGTTCAGTGTTTTGGAAAGATTTTCATATCTCTTCATATTTTTTTTTCAAATATTTTATGAAATACCTTCACTTAGAATTCAGAAACTCTTTTCAAAACAGTTATAGCATCTGTTCAAACATACACAATGAAATTTCATAAAAATAATATTTAAATAGACATAAAATATTTAAATAAAATTAATAATTGAATATAATAGTCTATGGATATGTTTACCAGTATTCCACATAATAAAATTGCCCTTTAAGTAAGCACCACCACAACTCACTGCCTAACAGAGGTTTGACTCATTGATCAGAAAAAAAATAAAAAGGAAAGACACCGCTACAAACATGTGTGGTTGGTGCATCTACTAGAAGAAAAAATTCTCTATATCGATGATAGATAACAAGTCATGTGCATCCTCCTACCGATTTCTGACATTGTGTTTTCTTACTAATCTAACAGTCACGAGAGTTGTCGTATCAGTATATGATTTTGTGATGTGTTTTAATTTTAATCACATATTAAAGGCATGCGATATGGAGTGTTTGGAGATTGATAACACAACATAGGTGGCAAAATTTGGCGTGGTGATACACAAACCTAGTTATTTCTCACCGATCACACAAATCAGTTTAATTTGCCACACTTATGTCTCACTGATATGGTAACTCTCGTGACTTTTAGATTGGTAATATAACACATGTGGTAGATATCGATAAGGTGATAAACCGGACTCATTGTGCATCACCAAAACACAGAATTTTTTTCCTATTTCGAGGTAGATATGGCAGTACCAAAGTATTCCTAGCCTGTCATTAAGCAGTGGGGCTCATATGACACTGCTATAAATCAAAACTGAATTCTCTGTATCCGGTATGCATCGAGAGACGCGTACATCCTGGCTGGATGCATGCCACGTGGCTTTTCTGAATTCTATCCGCCTGTTCTAATTAGTTGATGCTTTGAGATTGATGATCTAGTTGCCTAGCAAACATCGGTGCCATGATACACAGGAGCGGGGGAAGTTTTTTTTTATAAATCACCCCAAAACAGGAAAATCTCATCTCTCTCCATTTCCGTTCAACCTCTCCTCCTCCCACCTCCCAAAGCTCCTCTCCCACCCAAATCCCAAACCCTAGCGCCGGCATATCCCTCCTGCTCCCCGCCATGCGGATCCGCAAGAGCGCCTCCCTCCTCCTCGGCTCGCCCTACTCCGTCCCCGCAGCACCGGCTCCGGATGCGGTGCATCCATTCGAGCTCCTGAAGCCTTCGCCGATGTCGTTCCTGGCGTCATGCTCGGCGCCCGGATCCTTCACGGGGAGCAGCTTAGCGAGCCCTGCTACTACCTCCGGGGAAACCTGCGTGCTTAACCGCAACGCATGGGACCTCCCCACCGAGCTCCCCGTCTCCGATCGCCAGGTCAGCACCCCTCCTTTCTTCCTTTCCCTCCCAGGTTTCCCAATCTATTCCACTCTAGTTCACTCTGTTTGATCTCCATACTTTGCTGTATCGTCTCTTTCATGGAGGCCTAGCTGCTAGCTGGGTCTGGTTCCTGCATGTCTCTAGGGTTAGCCGGCTGGTCCCGATGGGCACGTAGCGAGCACCGCCGAGGGGACCCCGCTTGGCCGGGACCTACTTGCCTTTACCTATCCTTACCAGTTGTAATCTGGGGAGGGCGGCGCGGTTATGGTTGGAATCATCGGGGCGGCAGTCAGGTTGAACCCTAGATGCACGGCCCGATTTCGGTGCGCTAGCTTGCTGCAGGGAGCTTTCTGCCTCATACTGCTTCGATTAATTACCCTGTTTTTGTTGATTAGGTGGAGGGCGACCTCGTGGATGAGTACCTCACCTACGTCCCCTGCCGGGCTAGCTGGCTCTCCACGGCCAGCATACCGGCCAAGAAGGAGAAGCAGGCCGTGGCCGCCGCCGGCACGGTCGACGGGGAAAACATGTCTCTCCCACGGCATGGGGTTCCGGAGAAGGTGCCAAAGTCTGCTGTGAGCGGGGAGGAGAGCGAGCCCACGAAGAAGGCGAAGTTGAAGAAAGAGGTGGACCAGGAGCAGGGGGTGAAACAGCCGACCTATAAGTGCAAGAAGAACGACGGCAAGTGGTGGCACTGCCGCCGGCTGGTGAGCCGCCCCAACTTCCTCTGTGACTACCACCTCTTCCGGAAGCGTCCCTACCTCAACCCCGACTCTGCTGCCCTGGCAGCAGCAGAGGCGGAGAAGAAGGTACCGCAACCACCAGCAGCCTCCAAGCCAGCCACCAGCTCCAAGCCCCGGAAGAAGAAGCCCGGACATGACTTGGGGGCTACAGAGGGCTTCTACTACTACGCTGGTTTCGGACCGTTCCGCAGCAAGAGGCAACGCGGAAGCAGCAGCGGCATAAACGGGCCTGTTCCTCAAAAGAAGCATGAAGAGGAGGATGAACCGGCTGAAGATGATTCTCCTGCAAATCATCAGGCTAAATCAGCTACTGCTGATGGCCCCGACAACAAGGCTGCGGAAGCTCATGACGACGCGTCCAGCTGCGAGGAGGACATCGCCGGCGGTGACGAGGAGAGCAGCGACGACGACTACAACATGAACAACAACGGTGAGCATCGTGATGGCAAGAGGAAGAACGGGTGGAAGAAGCGGGGGAGGAATCCCGTAAAGGCACGGTCGCTCAAGTCATTGATGTAATAAGCTAGCACTTGCAATGCATGCTCTGGCGTTGACGAGAAGTTGGCTACCTAGCTAGGCAGGTTGGCTTAGCGTAGTTTGATTCGATTTGCTTTTGCTATTAGCGGGACAAACTTGCTGCATAAACTGTTTGATTAACCTCTGTATTTCAAACTAGTTGTTTTCTAGGAAACTTTGGAGTTTCTAGCTAGACTATTAGTTGTACTCTTGCTTAGAAGCATGTTATAGTACCAGTAGCAGTGTGGTCTTTTGTGTCGTGGACAGTCTCGATAGATCGATATAGATTTGTGAGCAAGTGTGTGTGCTTTTTGATATACCGGTTTCTGCATGGATTTCCGTACGTAGAAGCTAGCGTCGTCTCGTTTGGGCGGCACGCAAGCACTAGTTTAGCGTATCACAGCTGCTAATTCCGACCTAATTAGGCATGTCATCCTTACAAATGGACGGATACTCTCTTCACTGGAAACATTTAAGTATATATAGTAGCTGCAAGCACGTGTGGAGTCAAAATGGTTTGCTTAACCTAATACCCCCGAACAACGGAATGAAAACAAGGCGAGTGGAAAGGTTCCGTCCGGAATCAACATCCATGGCTAACCGAGGCCGTTACCTAGTCATGATTCAGGTAGCGGGAACCGCCCGGTCGATCGATCGCAGATCTCCTTAATTTCTGGGTAAATCAACAACACAGCAGCAAAACCACTGGTGTGCATCACTGCTTCTGAGATCTGAGCCTGGCCGTGGCCGAACTGGCTGTCGTCCGAGGCTCTGAGAGCGGACGAAGATGGCGTCGGTGCGGCAGCAGACGTCTACGAGCTCGCTCGCTGCTACAGTCACCGTTGCTCTGCAGAACACAGTAGCCTGGACTCCGCCTCCGGAGCGTCGTACCCGCAGCAAACTCCCGCGGACTGCCATTATTTCCAAGCCTCTGGCCACCGCCATCATCTTCCTTCTCGTCCTCGTCCTCCTCCACCTGTTCCCGTGCAGCAGCGCGCAAACAGAGGCGCCGTCTGGAGGTTCCTCATCGTGATAGTGGAAAGCAGCTGAAACTTGAACTGCTGCGTGCTGCTTATTTGTGAAAGCAGGACGGCTGGCCGTCCTACTTATCAAATAGTTTTTAAAATATTTTCTTAATCTTAGAGCAACACAAATGATTTAGCTTTAAAATCTTGTTGCCAGTGGAACTTGATGAAACTGAATTTAAATATAATAGCAATGCAGATTGACATTTATGGTAAAGCCTAATACTTCTATTTTTTTCCATCTTGAATACCATCAACCTAAAGTTACAATCTAAATTTGAGTACTCTTTCTAATACCCCCCACCTCCCAAATTTGATGGGAATAACAACTTGAAATGGGTTATTTTGAAAATCTCTAGAATGTATTAAAGTTTATTTGATAGTTTTTATTTCTTGTCTAAGGGCTCAAAAATATATTGAATGTCCTAAGTAGTCAATGATTCAAACATCCTTGTATATAACTATGTTCAATCAAGCATTTAATATGTTGAATTCCAAGGAACAAAAATATCAAGAAAGGGGCATTTCAGGTATGCCAACCTGTTTAATCATTTTATAGGATCTTTTCTTCCAGGCTTGTGGACTCTTTATATATTTGACACTCTAATGTTACTCACAACGAAACTAAAAACATTAAAATCTTCTTCCACTATTAGATTAAGTTCATGTGCAACACATCGATAGTGAAAGACTTTCCCTTTTTGAAACAACACCCCCTTTGAGGCAGGATTGCCTTGCAACTTTTCATAAAAGAATCGTTAACAGTTGCATTTTCTAGTGTGATAGAATAAGTCTTGTACTCTTGGTTTGTGTGGCCCCTAGTTAGGACAACATCTTAGTCCTTGTTAGGACAGCAATTAGTCATTTGGTAGGACAACATCTTAGTCCTTGTTAGGACAACATCTTAGACCAAGAGGACAGCATATCAGTCCTTGTTAGGACAACATATTAGTCCTTTGGTAGGACAACATCTTAGACCAAGAGGACAGCATATCAGTCCTTGTTAGGACAGCATATTAGTCCTTTGGTAGGACAACATCTTAGACTATCATCTAGATATATGCTTGGCTGCCTCAGCTATAAATATGTAACCCCAACCCCTAGGTTGAGCATGACATTGTGTGTGGAACAATACAACAAAAAATTCTCAACTCCTAGTGTCATCCTCTCCATGAGAGTAATACTTCAGATACTAACAAGTGGTATCAGAGCCGTTCTATCCTGTAGCCTAGACATCTCCTGCTCATCTCCTTCCCACGCCTCTCTTGTCTTCAGCCGACAGCAATAACACCGATTGTTTCAACTCATTCCTCCTCTTCTTCACAGACGGGCAACAGCTTGTCTGAGACAACCTCTTCCCCACACAGCACTCCCCCACTAGCATGTCATGTCCGAAGGACAATCTGAACACTCGGTCGCTTCGAGCACGCGGCATCGGCAGGAGGCCGAGGTCGCCACGGTAGAAGAACGCGAGCGAGCAGCGGCAGAGGCTGCAGCGAGGGCGGTGAGGCTGGCGGCGGCGGAACTGGCAGCGGCAAAGGCGGAAGTAGAAGCAGCAGCGGCTGCAGATGCAGCGTGTGCGGCTGCAACAGAGTTTGAGGCTTTGCGTGGCGGTAGCGACAGAGGCTCTGATTCTACCGAGGGCAGCACCAACGAAGACCTCAGGCTGGCGAGGGAGGTAGCACGGCCAAAGACGCCATAGTGGGCAGCCGCGCACCCCCATGAGCGCGGCGGCTGCAGCCCAGACGGGCGCGGACGCGCCAACGACGCCCCCGGTTGGGGTGGTTGGGTTGACGGAGATCGAGGCATTTACAGGTGGCACGACTCTCCCTCCCGAACAGGTACCATGGTCACCATAGGATCCAGGCCATTGTCAGGGACGTTGGTCCCGGCGGTGGGTGGCCTACCCTCACCAAGACCAACTACGTCGAGTGGGCCATGGTGATAAGGATACGGTTCTAAGTGCGGCACATGTGGGAAGAAGTCTGTTACGGCGACGTCGACTACTACGTGGATCGACGGGCGCTGGATGCTCTCATTGCTGCAGTACTGCCCGAGATGTAGTTCCCGCTTTCCAATAAGTAGATTGCCAAGGAGCCCTGGGACGCCATCGCTGTGGCACGCATCGGAAGCGCCCGTGCCCGCAAGACCACACTGCAGGCACTTCGCAAGGAGTGGGCGAACCTGACCATCAAGCCAGGTGAGGATATTGATGACTTTGCTCTCCGTCTCAAAACACTACTACAAAAAGATGGTGCATTTCGGCGACGGCACCTACAACGAGGAGAGAGCCGTCGAGAAGCTCTTTCATTGCATCCTCGAGAAGTACAAGCAGATCGCTCGCTCGATTGAGTCTCTGCTGGACCTCTCCATGATGTCGATCGAAGAGGCGATAGGCCGTCTCAAGGTCGTCGACAACGACGAATCTCAGCCTCTCTCGGGGAATATCACCATCGGCGGGAAGCTACATCTCACTCGGGAGCAGTGGGAGGCCTGCCAAGGTGACGGGAAGAAGGGGAACCCTCCTCCTCGAAAGGTTGCTGCAAGCGCGGCAAGCCAAGCAAGGGGCGCGGAGGTGCCTAAGCCGGGGCGTAGAGACGTGCCGAGGGTGGTGCCCACGGAGGCGCCCAGGGTGGCGCCGCCGACAACCGGAATTCAGCACGAGATGACACCTGCCACAACTGTGGCAAGCTTGGTCATTGGGCCAGGGAGTGTCGGCAGCAATGACGCGGCAAGGCCCACGTCGCACAGGTGGAGTAGGAGGAGCCGACTCTGCTCCTGGCGCATGCAAGCATCGAGCCACCTCCAGTGGCATCGGCCGCAGCGGCTCTCCTCCACATCGATGAGCCGAGAGCACAAGCCTTCCTCGGTGACGGCTCCAGCAATGACAAGACTGATGGATGGTGCCTCGACACCGGCGCCACCCATCACATGACTGGTCGACAGGAGTTCTTCACTGAGTTTGACCCCAATGTTGGAGGCTTCGTCAAGTTTGGGGACGACTCTGGTGTGGAGATCAAGGGCGTCGGCTCAGTCATCCTCACCGCCAATTCTGGTGAGCACAGGCTGCTCGTCGGAGTCTACTACACCCCCCTGTTGAGGAACTCTATCATTAGCCTGGGTCGGCTGGATGAGAACGGTTCGCACGTGGAGATCAAGAACAGAGTCATGAGGATTTGGGATCGCCATCGTCGCCTTCTTGCCAAGGTAACCAGAGGCACCAATCGACTCTACGTCCTTAACGTGCAGGTAGCACAACCTCTCTGCCTTGCTACTCGCCAGGATGACGAGGCGTGGCAGTGGCATGAGCGTTTGGGTACCTTCACTTTAAGGCCCTGAAGCGGCTCAGTGCCAAGGAGATGGTACGGGGCCTGCCGTGCCTTGACCATGTGAAGCAGTTCTGCGATGTCTGCGTAGTGACAAAGCAGATGCGACTCCCCTTTCCCCAGGACTCAAGCTTCCGAGCCAAGGAGCGGCTCGGCCTCATGCACGGGGACTTGTGTGGCCCGGTGACACCGGCTACACCGGGAGGACGACGTTACTTCCTGCTGCTTGTCGATGACCTCTCCCGCTACATGTGGGTGATGGTCCTCGGCAGCAAGGGAGAGGCTGCGAACGCCATCACGCATGCATAGGCCACTGCGGATGCGGAGTGTGGCCGAAAGTTGCACGTGTTGCACACAGACAACAGCGGCGAATTCACGACAACTGAATTCACGTCGTACTGTGCGGATGAGGGTGTTTAGCGCCACTACTCCACGTCGTACAGCCCGTAGCAGAACGGCGTCGTCGAGCGACGAATCCGGACGTTGTGGGGATGGCTCGGGCCCTCTTCAAGCAGAGGGGAATGCCGACTATCTTATGGGGAGAGGGGGGTGACGGCGGTCTACATCCTCAACTGCTCGCCCACCAAGGCTCTCAACGGTAGGACGCCGTACGAGGCTTGGCATGGGCGCAAACCGATAGTCTCTCACCTACGGGTCTTCGGCTGCCTCGCGTTCACCAAGGAGCTTGGCCATATCAGCAAGCTCGACGACAGGAGCACTCCAGGGGTGTTCATCGGCTACGCGGAGGGCTCGAAGGCCTACCGCATTCTTGACCCAGGAATACAGCGCGTGCGCACGACACGTGATGTAGTGTTCAACGAAGGGCGAGGATGGGCATGGGACAAGGCGGTAGACGATGGCTCGACTCCGACATACAACAACTTCATCGTCAAGTACGTCCACTTCAAGGGGATTGGGGGAGTAGGCAGCTCTTCTCCACCGACTTCAGCGCCACGCTCCCCAGTCACGACCTCGTCTGCGACGACCTCTCCACCACCACAGCCGGTGACCCCACACACTCCAGCACCGACTGCCATCCCTCTTGGTATGTCCAATCCGACACAAGCTCGTGTCGAGCACAACTCGGTGGAGTTCATTACTCCGCTCTCCCATGACGAGGAGCGCATCGACGTGTACCACGACGGTGAGCCATTATGGTATCGTACGATGGAGGATCTTCTCGCTGACCAGTCGGTGCCGGAACTGGTCCCTTGCAATCTGGAGGCGCAGTTGCATCTTGCATGCGATGACAGCGAGCCTCGGTCTTTCACGGAGGCTGAGAGACACGCGGCATGGCGTGCCGCGATGCAGTTGGAGATGGAAGCAGTTGAGAACAACCGCACCTGGGAGCTTTCTGACCTCCCTCATGGTCACCGCACGATCACCCTTAAGTGGGTGTTCAAGCTGAAGAGGGATGAAGCCGGCGCCATCGTTAAGCACAAGGCTCGCTTGGTGGCACGCGATTTTGTGCAACAGGAGGGGATCAACTTCGACGATGCCTTCGCCCCCGTGGCTTGGCATTCTCTGTCGGCTACGTCAGTCGGTTCATGCAGCGACCGATGATGGAGCACCAGCTGGTTGTGAAGAGGATCATCCGCTATGTTGCAGGGACTCTCGACCACGGCCTCTACTACCCGAGGTGCTCTGGGGCGGCACACCTTGTCGGGTACAGTTACATCGACAACACTGGCGACATCGACACTAGCAAGAGCACGAGCGGGATTCTCTTGTTCCTCGACAAATGCCTCGTTAGCTGGCAGTCGGTCAAGCAGCAGGTGGTGGCCTTGTCCAGCTGCGAGGCCGAGTACATAGCGGCCTCTACCGCTTCGACTCAGGCGCTCTAGCTAGTTTGACTGCTTGGTGATCTCCTCGGCAAAGACACCGGAGCGGTGGAACTCAGGGTGGACAACAAGTCCGCTCTGGCTCTAGCAAAGAACCCCATCTTTCATTAATGGAGCAAGCACATCCGGGTGAGGTACCACTTTCTCCGAGGCTGCTTGGAGGAAGGGAGCATCAAGGCGTGCTACATCAACACCAAGAACCAGCTTGCAGACCTGCTCATCAAGCCCCTTGGGAGGATCACGTTCCTTGGGCTTTGCTCCAGGATCGGGATGGTCCAACTCTCCCACAAGACAACGCACAAGACTTAGGAGGAGAATGATGGAATAAGTCGTGTACTCTTGGTCTGTGTGGCCCCTAGTTAGGATAGCATCTCAGTCCTTGTTAGGACAGCACATTCGTCCTTTGGTAGGACAACATCTTAGTCCTTATTAGGACAACATCTTATACCAAGAGGACAACTTATCAGTCCTTGTTAGGACAGCATATTAGTCCTTTGGTAGGACAACATCTTAGACAAGAGGAAACATATCAGTCCTTGTTAGGACAACATATTAGTCCTTTGGTAGGACAACATCTCAGACTAGCATCTAGCTATATGCTTTGGCCGCCTCAGCTATAAATATGTAACCCCAACCCCTAGGTTGGGCATGGCATTGTGTGTGGAATGAAACAAGAAAAATTCCCCAACTCCTAGTGTCATCTTCTCCATGAGAGTAATACTTCAGATACTAACATAGTGTAATTAAAAAATCTTGTACTCAATGTTCTAATCATGAAGTGTTTGTAGCATTACATTGAACATTGTCTTACCATCATGTGGAGTTTCAAACAAAAGCAAATTTTATGATCCTTTTATAGAGTTTTCATCCAGCATCAATACATATAGTGACAAATCACACATAGATAGCTCAACTTTTAGTTTGAAGTCCACAAATCAGTAGTCAAGAAAACTCTATATTTTCTATTGGCTAGACTTTCTCGTAGTGATGTCTTTGCATTCTCATATGAACAAATGTTGTTGTAGTAATTGGTAGGAACCAAGGATTCAAGCTAGCAACAAACTCTGAATTTTAGGTACTCAACTATTCTAAAAGGTAGTCCATGCAACAAAATGAACATAACTAACTTATCAAGATTAAATTTCCAGCATTTGAAAGAAGCATCGCTTGAGTTAGCAGGATTCACTTGATCAGTCATCTTATTGAACCCCATCTTGCCATCATAACTAGGTAAATGCGTAGACAAATACTTTTGCCAACAATTCAAATTACTTCAAATATTCTATTGCAGTGTTTGCACCGGGCTTTTGCGAGAGTTTGACCATCACATATATGTTCAAAATATGTCCATATTTCTGATTTAGGTTTTTTCCTTTGACTTTTTTGAACAAAACTTGATATAAAAATAGAAAAAAATAATAATGTATAAACAAAAGTAACAAGGAAGCATCTCATGAGATCTGTATGGAATCATATAAACTATAAATTATACTTACCACTAAAATTAGAATGCTTGTTGTTGTAGTTGGGACGTAAAGTCATCGGAGCCCCTGATATTTTTGTTGTTGCTGATGGGGACCTCTAAGTGGAGATAACATAATCCTATCACTAGAGAATTTACGACCATTGTTGATGATTCCTTCTTATGCTTGACCACAAGAAGTCCTTTTGCTTTAACTTCCATGTTCAAGACCTACAAAAGGCAATAAACAAATTAGCATATTGAAGAGAGTAAACTCTGGAACAATCACATGCTTGCTCTTACGAACAACTGAATAAAACCATAACAGGTTTATACGAGTCATGATAAAATATATGACTGTGCCAATTTTCATAAATAGTCTGAATGCTTTGATTACTAGTGATGTGTTGAATAAACATGGTAACCAGCTAAGCATGGTCAGAAGTAATGGAGATCATTGGAAACCTCACATCATCAAGCTAAGGAAATCTCATATCATATATATAACTGACGACAATAGTATGGCATGATGAAATGCTTCCTTTTCAAATCAGATCCACAATTGCTGATAATCACCAATTCACCATGGTTCTGATAGACTAGGTTGAATTATTAAGAGTGAAAACCTAATACAAAGTCAGCAGCGCTAATAAAACATGTCCCAAGCAGACTTCAGACCTATGTGATGTGAAGGTTCAGTATACTGCATGAATAAGCTGCATTATATGTTCCTAACTTCACATCAAGTAAATCGAAAAAGGTTGTGCAGTATTTGTAAGTACAGTATTAGTCAAAGTCACAATTGTTTGGATTATTCTTCATCCCTTCTTATCACGTCATATAAAACCAGATACTTGTCATATCTAACATCAATTTTTTTTGTGGAGGTGGGTCCTGGAAACCAATGATGTGGACCACTGAGAAGTCCTAGACCTGATCAAGGGTCAAAAAATGAACTAATGAGGAGGAGGTCCGGAACGGATTAGGATCAGGGCTAAATTTATAACTTTTTTGATCTAACATTTAATAAGGGCTGAAAAATTATGAAAGGATCCGTGGGCCAAAACCCTTTACCAGGCCTAGGAACTCCAGAGATGCAGGGTAGATGCTCAACCAACATTGAGTACCAAATTGACCGATTACCAAGAGAGGTCATCATATATACCCCCAAAAGGCAACTTTTGTAACATTGAACCGCACAAGTTCATTCCGGACCAGATTCACAACCTCATGCAAACATAGATCACAAGAGCTCCAAGCACAACAATGTAAAGACCATTTAGGATTAACACTACCTAGCACCATAAGGATCATGCTTGCAAACACGGAATCAACGGACTGGATCACCACAACAGAGAAGAATCTGCAAGACAACTATTAAGCCTGAGCACGAGCATCCTTTCCCGCAACAGCACCCACACAAATTTCTGGCACGAGCAGTCGGCGCACAGGATGCTGCCGCTGCCGCACATTTGATTAATCTCCAACTTCTAAAGCATAACATCGTACAATAGAGTATGGCGATAGGAAATTACCTGAGTAGTGGCAATAATGGAGTCAGCGGGAGGAAGACCTCAAGCACGGGATGACGATGGTGGTGGGATCATTAAAGTGATGTTCAGTGGTGGTGGAAGATTTGGCCGATGACTAGCTAGCAGATGTGGATTCATGATGGACATGAAGGAGGGTTGAGCACAGGCGTTGATGACTAGGTTAGACTCCTCGCCGGTAGGAGGCGGCGACAGGGACAGGGTGTTGCGGTGTTTGCGAGCAGATGGGGGTCACCCTAATGGCGGCTTTCCTATTTTACAAGGTGAGTGAAAGAATTATGCGGACCTTGCGTGGGCTGGGTTAGCAGGATAGTGGTGCGGCCCATGCCACTTTCATATCAAGCACAACTTTCTCTCCTCTCTATGTTCTATTTTACGATCGGTTTTAGTTGACCGAGATAATGTACAATGCTAATAGAACTTTTGGATTAACATATTTGTTTTTGTGGCTGTGGTCAAGGTGGTTACAAGAGATGCGACCTATCTGAGATCAGGTGTACCGCACTGCCGGACAACTTTGCATCACAACATTGATTATATGTGCCTGCACTACAGGAAACCTCACACCTTACGACGACCATGTTACTTATGACGGCTAGCCGTCGTAAGTAAATTAACTTATGACGGTCGCTGCGGGCCGCCATAAGTAAACTAACTTACGACAGCCATAGGCCCATGGATGTCGTAAGTTACGGGACCGTCGTAAGTTACCCGTAATTACCACGGCCATAACCCTAAGCCGTTGTAAGTTACATCACCGTCGTAAACTAAGTGTAACTTACGACGGGCATAACCTACGCCGTCGTAAGTTACACGGTCGTCGTAAGTATATGGTTTTAGTTTTAATCGCCACCTCGGCCCGGGCTCAGGCACATTCAACCCGAGCCTGTACCGCCGCCACCGTGCCCGCCGTCGCCGCCCCAGCACCACCGCCGCGCGCCGCGTGCCTCCCCGCACCGCCCCGCGCCCCCCTGGCCGCTCGGCCGCCCTTGCGCGCCTCCCCACGCCGCCCCGTCACCTGCGCCGCCCGGGCGCCGCCGCCCCGCGTTCCCCCGGCCGAGTCGCCTCACCACCGGCCCCAAGCCCGCCCCGCTTCACTGCCACTTCGAGGTACGTTTTATTTAGTAATTAATTTAGTTCATTTAGTTGGTTTAGTAATTAATATAGTTTATTTAGTTCATTTAGTAATTACTTTAGTTCGTTTAGTAATTAATCTAGTATATTTAGTTTATTTAATAATTAATTTAGTTCATTTAGTAAGTAATTTAGTTCAATTATTTCATTTAGTAATTAATTTAGTTAATTTAGTAAGTAATTTAGTTTATTTAGTAATTAATTTAGTTCATTAAGTTTATTTAGTTCTTATTTAGTTTTTTATTAATTAGTTTAGTTAATAATTTAAATTATTACTTAATTAGATCATAGTTATTAAGCTGGTAAGGCAACATAAGGCGACCTACCCCTTTTTATCTTTTAAGCGGTAAGGTGTAAAGCGAGGCGACGTTTTAATAATATATAAATATAGGAAAATTCCAAATAAATAAGAATAAAAGTAGTAATTAGTAAATAGGAAATCAATTTATATCTCAGCCCAGCCCATTTTAGCCTCTTCTCTACCTCATCCTCCTCAGCCCAGTCCACTTTACCTTTTTTGCCGCCTCATGCATAAGGGTTACCTCCAGTCCTCCACACTGCGCCGCCCTCTACTCACCCGCCCCTTCCTCTGCCGCCCTCTCCTTGCCCCCCCCCGCCGCCTTCCCAAGCTAGCTCGCCCTCTGCCCGCCCGCCCCTCCCTCCCGCCACCCCCTAGACCGTCTCGCCCTCTACCCGACCGGCGCAAGCGCGAGCGGATATACTTGCTGGTGGCGCCTCCCCCGACATCCCCCCCCCCCCCCCCCCCCCGCCGCGGCAGCGCTCGGGCTCGCCGGATCTGCTCCCTCCCCCGACGCTCGACTCTGCCGGACGCCTTATCCTCCGCCGGCGCCTTACCGCTTAAGCATCGCTTAAGTGACAACTTAAAAACCTGGAATTAGATTACAATTTTGGTTTAGTTGACTATTAAGTTAGTTTAGTATTTCTTTTGAAATTTTGAGTTAGTTGATTATTAAGATAGAAATTTTAGTTTAATTTGATTGCTTGAGTGTATAATATCGATATATAAATAATAAATGGGCTTCGGTCGGGCTCAGCCCGGCACAGCCTATATATGGCCCGACACGGCCCATTTAAAGGTCAATGGTCATGGCCGTGGCCGCCGCCGAGACAACCGTTGAGAACCGTGTGGTTTTCGATCAAGAAGCACCGTTGGTGCCATGGCCATGGCTGCCGCCGCCGTAGCCAACTAGTTTAGCGCTTCTTAGGGTTCTGTGAAATCAAACGATCATGTCCCAAGATTTTTTGTCCATCTGTGTCGAAGAACAAGATCGTCGGAGTTTCTCCGCCGCCGTCGCCGAGTACTCTCCGGCCATTTTTAGCCCTAATCGCCCTCATTCTTTCCTCATGTCTCTCATTCTTACCTCTCTCTTGTAAATCACTCCAAAATATAAGATTAACGTAACCTCAACAATATGCGTCACCCATTTCGGACCGGCCCGTCTCACATGCGTTACACATGTGTGGCGTGTAGGTTTGGAATTGTCCCTTTTTGGACAGCTTCGGAGTGACCGAGGGGGTGTGCTTATGATGAGACGCAGAGTCTGGATTCGGACAAAATTTCGACAGCGTAACCCTAATGTTCTCGTTGCACCATTATCAGGCGTGCAGTTGGAGAACAACGGGGTTATGCTGCCAAAATTTCATCTGGATCCGAACCTCACGTCTCGTTATAAGCACGCTCCTCTAGGTCACTCTTTGGTGGGTTTAGAACCTATCCCTCCCATTAGATGTAAAGTGAACGTAACTTCTCTGGCTTTATACTGCGGAGTAAAACATGGGGCAAGACAACAATTGGATGTATACTGGTTGGAAGAGCAGATCTGGTGGTCACTCAGATGAGTGGTTCGCCCGGACAGATACTTTTGTAGATCGAGAATTTTCGTTGTCAAATACTAATAAGGTGCGGTGCCCACGTACGAAATGTCAGAATACCAAGTTTTTGGACAAAGTGGAACTTTTGATACATTTGTATCGAAATGGTTACACGCCATGTTATGAGGTCTGGATCTTTCACGGCGAGATAACTTTTAAAGCTATACAAGAAGTGGAAAAGGACATTGATGATATTATGGGGTTGATAGGATGGATGAGATACTAGAAGCTATACAACCACTTTGATCCTATACTAGGATGTGTAGATAGAATTATTTGCATTGTCAATTGAAATATGAAACCCATGCTAGGAAGTTTCCCCTAGAATTGCATTATCTTGTTTCCTTGTAGGTTGGGTTGGGATTTGTTTTATTAGGTCATTCATTCATATTACTTATGCTTAGCCATGCTTAGAATGGGATAAGTGGGATATGAGATCATCAACTTGTTTACCTTACTCTTGAATGAGACATTATGAGTTATGTAGAGGTAGGGATCGAGGCAAGTTGGATGATTTGGTTGGTGTTGGGTGCATGAGACTCGGGTTTGTGTTTAGTACTTGCTTGGATCCTAAGGACCGGTTCGTGTAGCATGTAACCTGGCTTTACCGTGTCAACCACATGCTGAGATGGGACAGCTTGGCCAATTAATTAGGTGTAACCCCGGCGTAGTATGGGTGTTTTGGATGGTGCGGAAAATAGGTGTCAGCTAGACTACCATATGAACCGCGAGGCTCAAGAGGGGGCCACTGCAGCGGGGTTGGAGCCTCTTGTATGCTGTTAGGGGTGAAATCTCGGTGGGCCCACGCTCGTCGGGAATCCCTTTGTAAAGGCTTCGTAGTGATCTCCTGGCTACACACCTGGGAAGTGTGAATGTGCTTCGTGGCCACTGGCATAATGGAGGTTCTTTAAGTCCACCCGGCAACGGGGGATGAAATCACTACATGTGGGTACAGTGGTGCAAACTCTGCAGAGTCAAAACTGTCATGACAGTCGTGCTCACGGTTAAGAGCGTCTTGGACTTATTCATGATTAGAGGATGATGAATTTGGAAGTTTAGGATGTTAAGTGGGGAGCTTGACATTGGATATGACGTTATGGTTACTTGATTTTGATGATGGGTTGGGAGATTGGGACCATTTCACCTGTATAGTAATGTAGGTGCTTAATAAGCTAAGGTGATAGGTATTAATTGCGTAGTGCTTTAACCATGAGCCAACCTCTCCTTGCTCTAGCCATGCATGACATAACTTTCCCACACTTGCTGAGTACCCACGGTACTCAAACTTGCTTTTCTGTTGGTTTATATTGCTGCTCAGGTCAAGAGAATGATGTGGTGTTTAATGACCAAGACTTTGGTCTCGAGGAAGGATTCTAGGTTCACGGAGCCCCCCGGGCAACGCCTGTTACGGAGCCCACAAGATTCATATTCCGCTGTTGTTCTATTTGCATGTTATGAACTTATTATCGTCCATCGCGACGTATGTTATGTAAGAATTATTTATATTTGACATCTGGCTTGTAATAAATGATGCTTCAGTATTTTTCATCACATGTATGAGAGAATGATCCTGGCATACATGTGATATTCACTCGATTGTTCTTCGGAGAAACCGGGTGTGACAGTATATGTCAGCACAACACGCATGAGAGTCAGTTTTATGTTCTCTGGTTCTTGGATTTTCTAACAACAAACTTCAAGGGCTGACAAACATTCTAGATGAGCATTAAGCTATTTGCAATTTTGTATATTAATATACCCTATCATTTAGATAGGGCTGAAGGTATCCCTACCTTTCTAGAGCAAAGGTGTTTCTAAGAAAACAGCCTCATCACCTAGGTATATCATGTTACTGAAGTGTTATTGTACACTGACAAAAAACTCCTGGCTATGGAAGGACATACAATTTGAGCTAGAGAACAGAAAAATAGGGTTGAAAGTGTTGGACAAACATAATACAAAGTCTATTAGCCTAATAAAGATATTGTTTTAGAAAACTTAAGATACTGTACACTACGCCATTTTTAACCAAACAGGAACCTCCTGGAATCTAAAATTTGTTCAATTTATATTTTCCAATCCATATTGTCCACAACATTCTTTTCAAAAATGGACGCCAAAATAGAATAAATATAGTTGAACCATCCTAAAAAACATTTTAAGGAAATTATTATAAAGAATCCAAGTCATTGATATCCTAATGCAATGGTGGTAATGACAAGAATTCAAAAGAAAAGAGTATACTCATACATGATGATAGATGTGTCTCAACTTCTATCACTGCTGCATAAAAGCCTTTCTTTAACGGGACACGAAAAGTGACTTTGAATTCCCATTTTTGTTTATGAAACCCTAAACACACCTATAAGTTATGACCATATAAATTAATCAAATAATCCTAGATATTTAGATTCGATCTGCTAAGTTGCTTCAATCGGTTTATCATTATTAACACGGCTACAGAACATTCTTAATAGCACACTAGCCCGACTGTGTGAGATAATAGCGTTGCCTTGTTTCGGTTTGTCGTGAATCGCGTGCCAACACTGGGTGGTGGAGCCCATGTGCCACCACTATAAATAATCCTGAGGAAATATCATGAAATCCGGGCGAGTAGGCAAAGCCTGAAAAAAATCTATGTTGTATTGTAAATCCATCCCTGCACAACACCTGCTAGATTTTTGGCACATGTATCGCGCACGAATCAAAGAAGTTGGGGAAATAAATTAATCGATTGATATTTTCTATTCACTCTAAACTATTTTAAGATTGGTCCGAGAAACACGTGACAGAAGTGTGAAATGTGTTAAAAAATTACAACAAAGTTAGAAAGAATTTTCTTCTAGCAAGGAGCCGCTCCAGCAGAAATATATCTCCGCTAAAGATAAAAAAATTCTCTACATCCGACAATGCATTTAAACCCCTATGCATCCCCAGGCCCATGTTCACCACGTGTCAAAATCACAAATAGGAAGAGAGAAAACAAATTCCACTACGCTAGTCTCTCTCTTCCTTCTCTCCTCCTACGATCTACCAGACCTCCATCCTGCCCGCCTCCTGCCCAAAATCCAAAATCCTAGCGCTCACGAGCAGCCAGATCCCCCCCCCCCCAGCCGCCATGCGGATCCGCCGGAGGGCAGCCCGCCTCCTCGGCTCCGCCTACTCCGCACCTGCAGCCCCGCCCCGTGACGCGGCGGCTCCACCCAAGCTTCTGATGCCGCAGTTCTACATGGAGCCATGCTCGGCGCCCGAATCCCGCGCTGTGGGCTGTTTCGCGACCGCTGGCCCTTCCCCCGGAGAGCTCTGCGAGATCAACCGCTCCCCGTGGGACCTCATCGCCGAGCTACCCCTCTGCGACCCCCAGGTCAGCGCCAACGCCGCTCCTCCCCTCCTCCTCGTTCTCCTCTCCCTCCAGGTTGATCTGTGATGTACATGCACCGCCAGCTCGCTGCTCTAGTGGGTCATCGTTGGCTTCCCGCTGCTCACGGCGCCGGTTCTTGCATGTCAGATAGCGTTGCCCGGGCGGTCTGACTAGGTGTGCAGCGGGCCGTTCCGGCGGGAGGGACCCGCCCTTACGCGGCCGAGGCAGTGTTAGCTAGCCTTCCGTCGTAGTAATTTTGGGGGCGTCACAGCTATGGTTCGAATTACCAGGGCGGCGGCGGGGTCGAGCCCTAGATCGGCGTTCCACACGTCAGTACGCTAGCGGGGCTCCGGGGAGCATCCGTTTTTTGTTGCGGGTTCGATGTATTAACCCGTTTCGATCGATTAGGTGGAAGACGACCTCGTGGGCAAGTACTTTATCCGCGTCCCCTGCAAGGCTAGCTGGCTCTTGACGGCCAGCATGCCCCTCGCCTCCGTCATCGAGAAGGAGAATCTGGACGTGGGCGCAGCTGGCGCGGCTGATGAGGACGGCACCACCAGTCAACTAACTCAGGAAGCTCCGGAGAATGAGGCGCCGAACAAGTTTGCTGTGAGCGAGGAGATGGAGAGTGAGCCCAAGAAGAAGGCAGAGGTGAAGGAAGAGGAAATAGACCTGCAGGGAGTAAACCAGCCGTCTGTGATGAAACAATTCGTATTTTTCTTTTCCCGTCTGTGATGGAACGCATGTATTGATTATATAAGTAGTCTTAACTCTGTTTCGTAACTTGTCAGTACCAGTGGTAGTGTCCATCATGCGGACATGTTCAGGGATCGATATCGGTGTTCGTTGAACCATGCATATTTTTTTCTTTTCCCGTCTGTGATGAAACATATTGTGTTGGTTTTTTAAGGCTGGCGCTACTGCTTTGTTCGGGAGAAGAACAATTTGGTATTACAACTGCTTTGGACCTAATTAGGTAGGTTGTTACACAAGGGTTACGTACTCATACACCGTTCGCACGAGAATCGACTAATTAAGTAGGGGCAGCAGCGCATGCACGTGCGTACGTACGAAACCAAATCGAATCAGGCGATAGGTCATCCATCGTCCCCGTCCGAGTATTCGCGAGTTATCGCGAAGGAATCTGGATGACCGGTCATTCAGTCAACTCGGGGGCCTCTCGTGCATGCGCCGATCGATCAGCGTCCGTCACCGTACCGTACGGATCGCCTTCCTCCGTTGATACGCAGAGGGACACGGATCGTGCGATCCACCGACCGAGCGGACACGAGGCAACCAGCAGCAGCGGCACCGCCGCACGGCATCAGTCTTCTCTCGTCTCTCCGTCGTCTCGGTTGATCCAGCAGCCGGAAGAAGCCGGTGTGGGCCGGCCCGCACCGTTGCTTGCTTGTCGCGTTGAGGCATCCAGTGCAGGGCATTAGGCTGCACGTTCCATTTACCTGATATTTTGGTTCGGATTTTTTTTTCCAATTTTTAGTAAATGACTACTCGAAATTTTATTAGAATATTATGTATCCAAAAAGTATGATATCTAAATTTCGGTTCGATCCTCGGTTCTAATCGAGATAATTGAGTCATACATGTTACCTCTCTCCGGCTCTCAAACACAAGTTCAATATCGTTCATGATTTTAATCTCGCGAGTCATTAACCTATAAATTTATTAACGATAAATCACAAATAAATGGTTCAAAGGGAAGGTCAAACAAGAAACAATGATTCCTTAAATGGAGGCTCAAATGGCGAACAACTTCAAGCGAGTCAAGACAATATAACATATAACAAAATCTTACAAAATATATTATTTATAGGTGTCACTATAAAAATATGTTATCATCCACATGTACGGATAAATCTCTTTTGCATGACAACGGCAACGAGTTGTGTTAGCTTGCACGGTGACGAGTTAAAAATAAGGGTAGACGATGACAAATCTGTGTAAATAATAGTAAAAGTGGAGGAGAGATACAATAATATGAAGCGTTTCAGGATGTGGGACATTTTTCCTGCCGTTTCACGTTCGTCGACAAAAAATATGAATCGTTTCTCATGGATTCACCGCTGAAACATTTCCCTTCTTTGCTGTTTGTTACTGTTTCAACTAATTCAAACAAAAATATGAAACATTCCTTATTGTCAAATGCACCCTTCACTGCAGGAAACACGACACCTTACGACGGCCAGATTACTTACACAACTAGCCGTCGTAAGTAATATAACTTACAACAGTCCTGGTAGGTCGTCGTAAGTAAACTAACTTATGACGGCATAGGCCCATGACCGTCGTAAGTTGGAGGCCTGTCGTAAATTACACATAACTTACGACGGCCAGAACCCTAAGCCGTCGTAAGTTAAAGGCCTGTCCTAAATTACACATAACTTACGACTTCTAACAGTTGTGCAGTCGTAAGTTATTAGGCCGTCGAAAATAATGGATTATATCTGTCACCCCCGGCCCCGAGATTGGGCTATTCCGTCGGAGCCCCCGCCGCCGCCACCCAGCCCCGCCGCCACGCCGTCCCCGCATCGCCCGACCTTGTGTCGCTCCCGGGCCGCCTGAGCCCTCGCCCGAGCTTGCGTCGTTGCCGCCCGGCCCCGGCGGCTTGGCCCTGCCACCGCCCGACCCCTACATCGCCCTGGCTCGGCCCCGACGCCACCAGCGCCCGAGCCCGCCCGAGCTCGCGCCGGCCGCCGCCCGTTTCGCGCCTGTCGCCTCCGCCGCCGCTCAGCCCCGAGCCCACCCCACTTCACCGCCACTTCGAGGAAAGTTTTATTAATTGTATAAATTAGTTATTTAGTTCATTTATTAATTAATTTAATTACTTTAGTTAATGAGTTAATTTGTTACATAATTAGGTTACTTAATTTTGGTTTAGTTGATTATTAAGTTAGCTTAATATTTATTTTATAATTTGGTTACTTGATTAATATTGGAGATTGTTTAGTTATTTAATTAGTTAGTTATATTACTTAGTTCATTAATTAGTTTTGTTTTTTGATTATTTAGGTGTAAATTGTCTTTGTTTATTATTTAGTGTGTTTATTTGTTAATTATTTGCTTTATTTTATTGTTTAGTTCAAAATTATTAGAAATTTGAGTTAATTTGATTGCTTGAGTGTATAATATCGATATGTAAATAAACGAGTTTTGGGCCGACTCAGCCCGGCAAAGCTCATTTATGGTCCGACACGGCCCATTTAGAAGTCAATTTTCCCCATTGCCGCGCTTAAACAAAGTAGAGCACCGTCGAGAACCCTGTGGAACCATTTTCTTCGCGGTTTCGATCTAGAAGCACCATCGGCGCTATGGCCATGGCTGCCGCCGCCGGCGCCAACTCTGTGATGCAGTTTAGAGCTCCTTAGGTTTCTGTGAAGCAAGCCGATCATGTATCAAGCATTTTTGTTTATCTATGTCGGAGAACAAGATCTTCGGGGAGAGAGGGAGAGAGAGCGAGAGAGACAGAGAAAGAGAGGGAGAGAGAGTAAAAGAGGGGGAGAGAGAGTGAAAGAGAGAGAAAGAGAATGAGGGAGAGAGAGAAGCGAGAGGGGGATGGGGAGAGGACAGCGCGAGGGAGAGAGAGGGGGGATGGTAAGAGGTAGAGAGAGGGATAGGAAGGGAGGGAGACATGTCTAACTTTTATTTACTTTGCAGGGTTCCCTGACGGAGGTGCAGACTCCATCTCCACAGCTACCGGCACCGGGAGGGACGCGCGAAGACGACGTTCACGGCTCCGTAGGTAGTCGTGAGGGGAGTGTGTAGCCGTTAGGAGTTTTTAGATTTCTTTGGACTTTGTGTATAAACCGTCGAATATTAATTTGTCTATGTAATGTATTGTGTCTTTTATCTCGGCTGGCAATTGTGGCAGGACAGCTAGTTTATGTTTTTTTAATTAAAAGCATAACTTATGACGGCCTGTACCCTGGCCGTCGTAAGTTAGCCTAAATAACTTACGACGGCATGTATACTAGCCGTCGTAAGTTGTATGGTCCAGCCCACCACGTGGCCCAGGGGCTCACATACGACGGCTACGGACCACCGTCGTAAGTTGCATAACTTACAATGGTCACCGTCATAAGTTACGTAACTTACGAATAAACCCTGACGACGGCTGACAGATTTATCGCATTCCTGTAGTGCTTATATTTTACGTACCTGAACAAGTATTCAATTTCTGATATGTCAGCCTTTTTGGTTCGAGTCTTAGTTTATTTGTTCCAGTTTTTCGATTCTAATCTTTATGACCAGACCTACAGGGCATGCCGCTGCTCACCTTCCTTGGCGGCGCGTCTGTGTTGTGGGACTCAACGGTGGCTCAGAATAATCTTTACTCTCAACCATATAAATATGTTACTAAGTAATTCGATCATTTGGGAAATAGAAGAGGTCTAGCATGTATAATACTGTAATAGCGTGAAACTTCCTAGTTGAGATAAATCAATCATGTTTTCGCGTTAACTCTGTTGTACCTCTTGGACTAATAACATTCGTGTCTAAATTTTGAGATATACCCCTAATCCGCGTCAATACAAATCTAGCAATTCCATTGGATGCATGCTTTAATGTCTGACAGTAGCCAAGTACAGGATTAGGTAGTAGCGGACCTAGATGCTTAACACCGTGTGTGTGCATGGATATACGAAGAATGTATTGAACCGTGGAGAATCTAAGCCCTAAGCACAACAAATCTCCGCTGAACCTTGTAATCTTTGCGTGTGCATGCCTAGGCACCCCTGGACACCAACCTGCGGTCACCACTGGACTAGAACATACAATCGTAAGGTTCCACCTTCTTGTATATAGGCAAACGAAGAAAGTATCATTACGGTTTAAATTTAGTGCTCGCAAGATCATAATCCAATGCAATTAACACCTATGCACAGTCGCACTTGGCTTAGCAGGCATTTGAAACAAATGAAACATGTACCCTGTGTTTTCACTTGTGTTGCTTCAACAGGAAGAATTTAAACTTAAATCTGAAACTTTTTATTTTCAAAAGGAATTAATCTACTAATAAATGAAAATAAAGTCTATCTTAGTCGTCACCAGTTACAACAGTTTAGATCTAGAGAAATATTCCCAAAGCTCTTCTCCGAACAACTAATCACCGCATATGGAGTCACTACTTAGACATGCAAACAAAATTTGATAACTCATTCTTCCAAAAATGTTGTTATTTTCCATTTTTAGAAACTTTGTTGATCTTTATTTCATTTGTATTAGCAGCTTCACTAGCTTCCTTGGTGTTATGAGTGATGTGGGACAAAATAGAAACAAACTAGGCCAGTGAAACCTGTAATTTGTTGGTTCAGTGTTTTGGAAAGATTTTCATATCTCTTCATATTTTTTTTCAAATATTTTATGAAATACCTTCACTTAGAATTCAGAAACTCTTTTCAAAACAGTTATAGCATCTGTTCAAACATACACAATGAAATTTCATAAAAATAATATTTAAATAGATATAAAATATTTAAATAAAATTAATAATTGAATATAATAGTCTATGGATATGTTTACCAGTATTCCACATAATAACATTGCCCTTTACGTAAGCACCACCACAACTCACTGCCTAACAGAGGTTTGACTCATTGATCAGAAAAAAAATAAAAAGGAAAGACACCGCTACAAACATGTGTGGTTGGTGCATCTACTAGAAGAAAAAATTCTCTATATCGATGATAGATAACGAGTCATGTGCATCCTCCTACCGATTTCTGACATTGTGTTTTCTTACTAATCTAACAGTCACGAGAGTTGTCGTATCAGTATATGATTTTGTGATGTGTTTTAATTTTAATCACATATTAAAGGCATGAGATATGGAGTGTTTGGAGATTGATAACACAACATACGTGGCAAAATTTGGCGTGGTGATACACAAACCTAGTTATTTCTCACCGATCACACAAATCAGTTTAATTTGCCACACTTATGTCTCACTGATATGGTAACTCTCGTGACTTTTAGATTGGTAATATAATACATGTGGTAGATATCGATAAGGTGATAAACCGGACTCATTGTGCATCACCAAAACATAGAATTTTTTCCTATTTCGAGGTAGATATGGCAGTACCAAAGTATTCCTAGCCTGTCATTAAGCAGTGGGGCTCATATGACACTGCTATAAATCAAAACTGAATTCTCTGTATCCGGTATCCATCGAGAGACGCGTACATCCTGGCTGGATGCATGCCACGTGGCTTTTCTGAATTCTATCCGCCTGTTCTAATTAGTTGATGCTTTGAGATTGATGATCTAGTTGCCTGGCAAACATCGGTGCCATGATACACAGGAGCAGGGGAAGTTTTTTTTTCTATAAATCACCCCAAAACAGGAAAATCTCATCTCTCTCCATTTCCGTTCAACCTCTCCTCCTCCCACCTCCCGAAGCTCCTCTCCCACCCAAATCGCAAACCCTAGCGCCGGCAGATCCCTCCTGCTCCCCGCCATGCAGATCCGCAAGAGCGCCTCCCTCCTCCTCGGCTCGCCCTACTCCGTCCCCGCAGCACCGGCTCCGGATGCGGTGCATCCATTCGAGCCCCTGAAGCCTTCGCCGATGTCGTTCCTGGCGTCATGCTCGGCGCCCGGATCCTTCGCGGGGAGCAGCTTAGCGAGCCCTGCTACTACCTCCGGGGAAACCTGCGTGCTTAACCGCAACGCATGGGACCTCCCCACCGAGCTCCCCGTCTCCGATCGCCAGGTCAGCACCCCTCCTTTCTTCCTTTCCCTCCCAGGTTTCCCAATCTATTCCACTCTAGTTCACTCTGTTTGAGCTCCATACTTTGTTGTATCGTCTCTTTCATGGAGGCCTAGCTGCTAGCTGGGTCTGGTTCCTGCATGTCTCTAGGGTTAGCCGGCTGGTCCCGATGGGCACGTAGCGAGCACCGCCGAGGGGACCCCGCTTGGCCGGGACCTACTTGCCTTTACCTATCCTTCCCTCGTTGTAATCTGGGGAGGGCGGCGCGGTTATGGTTGGAATCATCGGGGCGGCAGTCAGGTCGAACCCTAGATGCATGCCCCGATTTCGGTGCGCTAGCTTGCTGCAGGGAGCTTTCTGCCTCATACTGCTTCGATTAATTACCCTGTTTTTGTTGATTAGGTGGAGGGCGACCTCGTGGACGAGTACCTCACCTACGTCCCCTGCCGGGCTAGCTGGCTCTCCACGGCCAGCATACCGGCCAAGAAGGAGAAGCAGGCCGTGGCCGCCACCGGCACGGTCGACGGGGAAAACATGTCTCTCCCACGGCATGGGGTTCCAGAGAAGGTGCCAAAGTCGGCTGTGAGCGGGGAGGAGAGCGAGCCCACGAAGAAGGCGAAGTTGAAGAAAGAGGTGGACCAGGAGCAGGGGGTGAAACAGCCGACCTATAAGTGCAAGAAGAACGACGGCAAGCAGTGGCACTGCCGCCGGCCGGTGAGCCGCCCCAACTTCCTCTGTGACTACCACCTCTTACGGAAGCGTCCCTACCTCAACCCCGACTCTGCTGCGCTGGCAGCAGCAGAGGCGGAGAAGAAGGTACCGCAACCACCAGCAGCCTCCAAGCCAGCCACCAGCTCCAAGCCCCGGAAGAAGAAGCCCGGACATGACTTGGGGGCAACAGAGGGCTTCTACTACTACGCTGGTTTCGGCCCGTTCCGCAGCAAGAGGCAGCGCGGAAGCAGCAGCGGCATAAACGGGCCTGTTCCTCAAAAGAAGCATGAAGAGGAGGACGAACCGGCTGAAGATGATTCTCCTGCAAATCATCAGGCTAAATCAGCTACTGCTGATGACCCCGACAACAAGGCTGCGGAAGCTCATGACGACGCGTCCAGCTGCGAGGAGGACATCGCCAGCGGTGACGAGGAGAGCAGCGACGACGACTACAACATGAACTACAACGGTGAGCATCGTGATGGCAAGAGGAAGAACGGGTGGAAGAAGCGGGGGAGGAAGCCCGTAAAGGCACGGTCGCTCAAGTCATTGATGTAATAAGCTAGCACTTGCAATGCATGCTCTGGCGTCGAAGAGAAGTTGGCTACCTAGCTAGGCAGGTTGGCTTAGCGTAGTTTGATTCGATTTGCTTTTGCTATTAGCGGGACAAACTTGCTGCATAAACTGTTTGATTAACCTCTGTATTTCAAACTAGTTGTTTTCTGGGAAACTTTGGAGTTTCTAGCTAGACTATTAGTTGTACTCTTGCTTAGAAGCATGTTATAGTACCAGTAGCAGTGTGGTCTTTTGTGTCGTGGACAGTCTCGATAGATCGATATAGATTTGTGAGCAAGTGTGTGTGCTTTTTGATATACCGGTTTATGCATGGATTTCCGTACGTAGAAGCTAGCGTCGTCTCGTTTGGACGGCACGCAAGCACTAGTTTAACGTATCACAACTGCTAATTCTGACCTAATTAGGCATGTCGTCCTTACAAATGGACGGATGCCCTCTTCACTGGAAACATTTAAGTATATATAGTAGCCGCAGGCACGTGTGGGGTCAAAATGGTTTACTTAACCTAATACCCCCCGAACAACGGAATGAACACAATGTGAGTGGAAAGGTTCCGTCCGGAATCAACATCCATGGCTAACCGAGGCCGTTACCTAGTCATGATTCAGGTAGCGGGAACCGCCCGGTCGATCGATCGCAGATCTCCTTAATTTCTGGGTAAATCAACCACACAGCAGCAAAACCACTGGTGTGCATCACTGCTTCTGAGATCTGAGCCTGGCCGCGGCCGAACTGGCTGTCGTCCGAGGCTCTGAGAGCGGACGAAGATGGCGGCGGTGCGGCAGCAGACGTCTACGAGCTCGCTCGCTGCTACAGTCACCGTTGCTCTGCAGAACACAGTAGCCTGGACTCCGCCTCCGGAGCGTCGTACCCGCAGCAAACTCCCGCGGACTGCCATTATTTCCAAGCCTCTGGCCACCGCCATCATCTTCCTTCTCGTCCTCGTCCTCCTCCACCTGCTCCCGTGCAGCAGCGCGCAAACAGAGGCACCGTCTGCTGGAGGTTCCTCATCGTGATAGTGGAAAGCAGCTGAAACTTGAACTGCTGCGTGCTGCTTATTCGTGAAAGCAGGACGGCTGGCCGTCCTACTTATCAAATAGTTTTTAAAATATTTGCTTAATCTTAGAGCAACACAAATGATTTAGCTTTAAAATCTTGTTGCCAGTGGAACTTGATGAAACTGAATTTAAATATAATAGCAATGCAGATTGACATTTATGGTAAAGCCTAATACTTCTATTTTTTTCCATCTTGAATACCATCAACCTAAAGTTACAATCTAAATTTGAGTACTCTTTCTAATACCCCCCACCTCCCAAATCTGATGGGAATAACAACTTGAAATGGGTTATTTTGAAAATCTCTAGAATGTATTAAAGTTTATTTGATAGTTTTTATTTCTTGTCTAAGGGCTCAAAAATATATTGAATGTCCTAAGTAGTCAATGATTCAAACATCCTTGTATATAACTATGTTCAATCAAGCATTTAATATGTTGAATTCCAAGGAACAAAAACATCAAGAAAGGGGCATTTCAGGTATGCCAACCTGTTTAATCATTTTATAGGATCTTTTCTTCCAGGCTTGTGGACTCTTTATATATTTGACACTCTAATGTTACTCACAACGGAACTAAAAACATTAAAATCTTCTTCCACTATTAGATTAAGTTCATGTGCAACACATCGATAGTGAAAGACTTTCCCTTTTTGAAACAACACCCCCTTTGAGGCAGGATTGCCTTGCAACTTTTCATAAAAGAATCATTAACAGTTGCATTTTCTAGTGTGTGGAATAAGTCTTGTACTCTTGGTTTGTGTGGCCCCTAGTTAGGACAGCATCTTAGTCCTTGTTAGGACAGCAATTAGTCATTTGGTAGGACAACATCTTAGACCAAGAGGACAGCATAGCAGTCCTTGTTAGGACAACATATTAGTCCTTTGGTAGGACAACATCTTAGACCAAGAGGACAGCATATCAGTCCTTGTTAGGACAGCATATTAGTCCTTTGGTAGGACAACATCTTAGACTAGCATCTAGGTATATGCTTGGCTGCCTCAGCTATAAATATGTAACCCCAACCCCTAGGTTGGGCATGACATTGTGTGTGGAACAATACAACAAAAATTTCTCAACTCCTAGTGTCATCCTCTCCATGAGAGTAATACTTCAGATACTAACAAGTGGTATCAGAGCCGTTCTATCCTGTAGCCAAGACATCTCCTGCTCATCTCCTTCCCACGCCTCTCTTGTCTTCAGCCGACAGTAATAACACCGATTGTTTCAACTCATTCCTCCTCTTCTGCACAGACGGGCAACAGCTTGTCTGAGACAACCTCTTCCCCACACAGCACTCCCCCACTAGCGTGTCATGTCCGAAGGACAATCTCAGCACTCGGTCGCTTCGAGCACGCGGCATCGGCAGGAGGCCGAGGTCGCCGCGGTTGAAGAATGCGAGCGAGCAGCGGCAGAGGCTGCAGCGAGGGCGGTGAGGCTGGCGGTGGCGGAACTGGCAGCGGCAAAGGCGGAAGTAGAAGCAGCAGCGGCTGCAGATGCAGCGCGTGCGGGTGCAACAGAGTTTGAGGCTTTGCGTGGCGGTAGCGACAGAGGCTCTAATTCTACCGAGGGCAGCACCAACGAAGACCTCAGGCTGGCGAGGGAGGTAGCACGACCAAAGACGCCACAGTGGGCAGCCGCGCACCCCCATGAGCGTGGCGGCTGCAGCCCAGACGGGCGCGGACGCGCCGACGACGCCCCCGGTTGGGGTGGTTGGGTTGACGGAGATCGAGGCATTTACAGGTGGCATGACTCTCCCTCCCGAACAGGTACCATGGTCACCATGGGATCCAGGCCATTGTCAGGGACGTTGGTCCCGGCGGTGGGTGGCCTACCCTCACCAAGACCAACTACGTCGAGGGGGCCGCGGTGATAAGGATACGGTTCCAAGTGCGGCACATGTGGGAAGAAGTCCGTTACGGCGACGTCGACTACTACGTGGATCGACGGGCGCTGGATGCTCTCATTGCTGCAGTACTGCCCGAGATGTAGTTCTCGCTTTCCAATAAGTAGATTGCCAAGGAGCCCTGGGACGCCATCGCTGTGGCACGCATCGGAAGCGCCCGTGCCTGCAAGACCACACTGCAGGCACTTCGCAAGGAGTGGGCGAACCTAACCATCAAGCCAGGTGAGGATGTTGATGACTTTGCTCTCCGTCTCAACACACTACTACAAAAAGATGGTGCATTTTGGCGACGGCACCTACAATGAGGAGAGAGCCGTCGAGAAGCTCTTTCATTGCATCCTCGAGAAGTACAAGCAGATCGCTCGCTCGATTGAGTCTCTGCTAGACCTCTCCACGATGTCGATCGAAGAGGCGATAGGCCGTCTCAAGGTCATCGACAACGACGAATCTCAGCCTCTCTCGGGGCCTATCACCATCGGCGGGAAGCTACATCTCACTCGGGAGCAGTGGGAGGCCTGCCAAGGTGACGGGAAGAAGGGGAACCCTCCTCCTCGAAAGGTTGCTGCAAGCGCGGCAAGCCAAGCAAGGGGCGCGGAGGTGCCTAAGCCGGGGCGTAGAGACGTGCCGAGGGTGGTGCCCACGGAGGCGCCCAGGGTGGCGCCGCCGACAACCGGAATTCAGCACGAGACGACACCTGCCACAACTGTGGCAAGTTTGGTCATTGGGCCAGGGAGTGTCGGCAGCAATGACGCGGCCAGGCCCACGTCGCACAGGTGGAGTAGGAGGAGCCGACTCTGCTCCTGGCGCATGCAAGCATCGAGCCACCTCCAGTGGCATCGGCCGCAGCGGCTCTCCTCCACATCGTTGAGCTGAGAGCACACGCCTTCCTCGGTGACGGCTCCAGCAACGACAAGACTGATGGATGGTGCCTCGACACCGGTGCCACCCATCACATGACTGGTCGACAGGAGTTCTTCACTGAGTTTGACCCCAATGTTCGAGGCTCCATCAAGTTTGGGGACGACTCTAGTGTGGAGATCAAGGGCGTCGGCTCAGTCATCCTCATCGCCAATTTTGGTGAGCACAGGCTGCTCGTCGGAGTCTACTACATCCCCCCGTTGAGGAACTCTATCATTAGCCTGGGTCAGCTGGATGAGAACGGTTCGCGTGTGGAGATCAAGGACAGAGTCATGAGGATTTGGGATCGCCATCGTCGCCTTCTTGCCAAGGTAATCAGAGGCACCAATCGACTCTACGTCCTTAACGTGCAGGTAGCACAACCTCTCTGCCTTGCTACTCGCCAGGATGACGAGGCGTGGCACTGGCATGAGCGTTTGGGCACCTTCACTTCAAGGCCCTGAAGCGGCTCAGTGCCAAGGAGATGGTACGGGGCCTGCCGTGCCTTGACCATGTGAAGCAGTTCTGCGATGTCTGCGTAGTGACAAAGCAGATGCGACTCCCCTTTCCCCAGGACTCAAGCTTCCGAGCAAAGGAGCGGCTCGGCCTCGTGCACGGGGACTTGTGTGGCCCGGTGACACCGGCTACACCGGGAGGACGACGTTACTTCCTGCTGCTTGTCGATGACCTCTCCCGCTACATGTGGGTGATGGTCCTCGGCAGCAAGGGAGAGGCTGTGAACGCCATCACGCGTGCATAGGCCATTGCGGAGGCGGAGTGTGGACGCAAGTTGCACGTGTTGCACACAGACAACAGCGGCGAATTCACGACAACTGAATTCGCGTCGTACTGTGCGGATGAGGGTGTTTAGCGCCACTACTCCGCGCCGTACAGCCCGTAGCAGAACGGCGTCGTCGAGCGACGAATCCGGACGGTTGTGGGAATGGCTCGGGCCCTCCTCAAGCAGAGGGGAATGCCGACTATCTTATGGGGAGAGGGGGGTGATGGCGGTCTACATCCTCAACCGCTCGCCTACCAAGGCTCTCAACGGTAGGACGCCGTACGAGGCTTGGCATGGGCGCAAACCGATAGTCTCTCACCTACGGGTCTTCGGCTGCCTCGCGTTCGCCAAGGAGCTTGGCCACATCAGCAAGCTCGACGACAGGAGCACTCCAGGGGTGTTCATCGGCTACGCGGAGGGCTCGAAGGCCTACCGCATTCTTGACCCAGGAACACAACGCGTGCGCACGACACGTGATGTAGTGTTCAACGAAGGGCGAGGATGGGCATGGGACAAGGCGGTAGACGATGGCTCTACTCCGACATACAACAACTTCATCGTCAAGTACGTCCACTTCAAGGGGATTGGGGGAGTAGGCAGCTCTTCTCCACCGACTTCAGCGCCACGCTCCCCAGTCACGACCTCGTCTGTGACGACCTCTCCACCACCACAGCAGGTGACCCCACACACTCCAGCACCGACTGCCATCCCTCTTGGTACGTCCAATCCGACACAAGCTCGTGTCGAGCACAACTCGGTGGAGTTCGTTACTCCGCTCTCCCATGACGAGGAGCGCATCGACGTGTACCACAACGGTGAGCCATTGTGGTATCGTACGATGGAGGATCTTCTCGGTGACCAGTCGGTGCCGAGACTGGTCCCTTGCAATCTGGAGGCGCAGTTGCATCTTGCGTGCGATGACAGCGAGCCTCGGTCTTTCACGGAGGCTGAGAGACACGCAGCATGGCGTGCCGTGATGTAGTCGGAGATGGACGCAGTTGAGAACAACCGCACCTGGGAGCTTGCTGACCTCCCTCATGGTCACCGCGCGATCACCCTTAAGTGGGTGTTCAAGCTGAAGAGGGATGAAGTCGGCGCCATCGTTAAGCACAAGGCTCGCTTGGTGGCACGCGATTTTGTGCAACAGGAGGGGATCAACTTCGACGATGCCTTCGCCCCCGTGGCTTGGCATTCTCTGTCGGCTACGTCAGTCGGTTCATGCAGCGACCGATGACGGAGCACCAACTGGTTGTGAAGAGGATCATCCGCTACGTTGCAGGGACTCTCGACCACGGCCTCTACTACCCGAGGTGCTCTGGGGCGGCACACCTTGTCGGGTACAGTTACATCGACCACGCCGGCGACATCGACACTAGCAAGAGCACGAGCGGGATTCTCTTGTTCCTCGACAAGTGCCTCGTTAGCTGGCAGTCGGTCAAGCAGCTGGTGGTGGCCTTGTCCAGCTGTGAGGCCGAGTACATAGCGGCCTCTACCGCTTCGACTCAGGCGCTCTAGCTAGTTCGACTGCTTGGTGATCTCCTCTGCAAAGACACTGGAGCGGTGGAACTCAGGGTGGACAATAAGTCCGCTCTGGCTCTAGCAAAGAACCCCATCTTTCATTAATGGAGCAAGCACATCCGGGTGAGGTACCACTTTCTCCGAGGCTGCTTGGAGGAAGGGAGCATCAAGGCGTGCTACATCAACACCAAGAACCAGCTTGCAGACCTGCTCATCAAGCCCCTTGGGAGGATCACGTTCCTTGAGCTTTGCTCCAGGATCGGGATGGTCCAACTCTCCCACAAGACAAGGCACAAGACTTAGGAGGAGAATGATGGAATAAGTCGTGTACTCTTGGTCTGTGTGGCCCCTAGTTAGGATAGCATCTCAGTCCTTGTTAGGACAGCACATTCGTCCTTTGGTAGGACAACATCTTAGTCCTTATTAGGACAACATCTTATACCAAAGAGGACAACATATCAGTCTTTGTTAGGACAACATATTAGTCCTTTGGTAGGACAACATCTTAGACAAGAGGAAACATATCAGTCCTTGTTAGGACAACATATTAGTCCTTTGGTAGGACAACATCTCAGACTAGCATCTAGCTATATGCTTTGGCCGCCTCAGCTATAAATATGTAACCCCAACCCCTAGGTTGGGCATGGCATTGTGTGTGGAATGAAACAAGAAAAATTCCCCAACTCCTAGTGTCATCCTCTCCATGAGAGTAATACTTCAGATACTAACATAGTGTAATTAAAAAATCTTGTACTCAATGTTCTAATCATGAAGTGTTTGTAGCATTACATTGAACATTGTCTTACCATCATGTGGAGTTTCAAACAAAAGCAAATTTTATGATCCTTTTATAGAGTTTTCATCCAGCATCAATACATATAGTGACAAATCACACATAGATAGCTCAACTTTTAGTTTGAAGTCCACAAATCAGTAGTCAAGAAAACTCTATATTTTCTATTGGCTAGACTTTCTCGTAGTGATGTCTTTGCATTCTCATATGAACGAATGTTGTTGTAGTAATTGGTAGGAACCAAGGATTCAAGCTAGCAACAAACTCTGAATTTTAGGTACTCAACTATTCTAAAAGGTAGTCCATGCAACAAAATGAACATAACTAACTTATCAAGATTAAATTTCCAGTATTTGAAAGAAGCATCGCTTGAGTTAGCAGGATTCACTTGATCAGTCATCTTATTAAACCCCATCTTGCCATCATAACTAGGTAAATGCCTAGACAAATACTTTTGCCAACAATTCAAATTACTTCAAATATTCTGTTGCAGTGTTTGCACCGGGCTTTTGTGAGAGTTTGACCATCACATATATGTTCAAAATATGTCCATATTTCTGATTTAGGTTTTTTCCTTTGACTTTTTTGAACAAAACTTGATATAAAAATAGAAAAAAATAATAATGTATAAACAAAAGTAACAAGGAAGCATCTCATGAGATCTGTATGGAATCATATAAACTATAAATTATACTTACCACTAAAATTAGAATGCTTGTTGTTGTAGTTGGGACGTAAAGTCATCGGAGCCCCTGATATTTTTGTTGTTGCTGATGGAGACCTCTAAGTGGAGATAACATAATCCTATCACTAGAGAATTTACGACCATTGTTGATGATTCCTTCTTATGCTTGACCACAAGAAGTCCTTTTGCTTTAACTTCCATGCTCAAGACCTACAAAAGGCAATAAACAAATTAGCATGTTGAAGAGAGTAAACTCTGGAACAATCACATGCTTGCTCTTATGAACAACGGAATAAAACCATAACAGGTTTATACGAGTCATGATAAAATATATGACTGTGCCAATTTTCATAAATAGTCTGAATGCTTTGATTACTAGTGATGTGTTGAATAAACATGGTAACCAGCTAAGCATGGTCAGAAGTAATGGAGATCATTGGAAACCTCACATCATCAAGCTAAGGAAACCTCATATAATATATATAACTGACGACAATAGTATGGCATGATGAAATGCTTCCTTTCCAAATCAGATCCACAATTGCTGATAATCACCAATTCACCATGGTTCTGATAGGCTAGGTTGAATTATTAAGAGTGAAAACCTAATACAAAGTCAGCAGCGCTAATAAAACATGTCCCAAGCAGACTTCAAACCTATGTGATGTGAAGGTTCAGTATACTGCATGAATAAGCTGCATTATATGTTCCTAACTTCACATCAAGTAAATTGAAAAAGGTTGTGCAGTATTTGTAAGTACAGTATTAGTCAAAGTCAGAATTGTTTGGATTATTCTTCATCCCTTCTTATCACATCATATAAAACCAGATACTTGTCATATCTAACATCAATTTTTTTGTGGAGGTGGGTCCTGGAAACCAATGATGTGGACCACTGAGAAGTCCTAGACCTGATCAAGGGTCAAAAAATGAACTAATGAGTAGGAGGTCCGGAACGCATTAGGATCAGGGCTAAATTTATACCTTTTTTGATCTAACATTTAATAAGGGCTGAAAATTATGAAAGGATCCGTGGGCCAAAACCCTTTACCAGGCCTAGGAACTCCAGAGATGCAGGGTAGATGCTCAACCAACATTGAGTACCAAATTGACCGATTACCAAGAGAGGTCATCATATATACCCCCAAAAGGCAACTTTTGTAACATTGAACCGCACAAGTTCATTCCGTACCAGATTCACAACCACATGCAAACATAGATCACAAGAGCTCCAAGCACAACAATGTAAAGACCATTTAGGATTAACACTACCTAGCACCATAAGGATCATGCTTGCAAACACGGAATCAACGGACTGGATCACCACAACGGAGAAGAATCTGCAAGACAACTATTAAGCCCGAGCACGAGCATCCTTTCCTGCAACAGCACCCACACAAATTTCTGGCACGAGCAGTCGGCGCACAGGATGCTGCCGCTGCCGCACATTTGATTAATCTCCAACTTCTAAAGCATAACATCATACAATAGAGTATGGCGATAGGAAATTACCTGAGTAGTGGCAATAAAGGAGTCAGCGGGAGGAAGACCTCAAGCACGGAATGACGATGGTGGTGGGCTCGTTAAAGTGATGTTCAGTGGTGGTGGAAGATTTGGCCGATGACTAGCTACCAGATGTGGATTCATGATGGACATGAAGGAGGGTTGAGCACAGGCGTTGATGACTAGGTTAGACTCCTCGCCGGTAGGAGGCGGCGACAGGGACAGGGTGTTGCGGTGTTTGCGAGCAGATGCGGGTCACCCTAATGGCGGCGTTCCTATTTTACAAGGTGAGTGTAAGAATTATGCGGACCTTGCGTGGGCTGGGTTAGCAGGATAGTGGTGCGGCCCATGCCACTTTCATATCTAGCACAACTTTCTCTCCTCTCTATGTTCTATTTTACGATCGGTTTTAGTTGATCGAGATAATGTACAATGCTAATAGAACTTTTGGATTAACATATTTGTTTTTGTGGCTGTGGTCAAGGTGGTTACAAGAGATGCGACCTATCTGAGATCAGGTGTACCGCACTGCCGGACAACTTTGCATCACAACATTGATTATATGTGCCTGCACTACAGGAAACCTCACACCTTACGATGACCATGTTACTTATGACGGCTAGCCGTTGTAAGTAAATTAACTTATGACGGTCGCTGCGGGCCGCCATAAGTAAACTAACTTACGACAGCCATAGGCCCATGGATGTCGTAAGTTACGGGACCGTCGTAAGTTACCCGTAACTTACCACGGCCGTAACCCTAAGCCGTTGTAAGTTACATCATCGTCGTAAACTAAGTGTAACTTACGACGGCCATAACCTAAGCCGTCGTAAGTTACACGACTGTCGTAAGTATATGGTTTTAGTTTTAATCGCCACCTCGGCCCGGGCTCAGGCACATTCAGCCCGAGCCTGTACCGCCGCCACCGTGCCCGCCGTCGCCGCCCCAGCGCCACCGCCGCGCGCCGCGTGCCTCCCCGCACCGCCCCGCGCTCCCCTAGCCGCTCGGCCGCCCTTGCGCGCCTCCCCACGCCGCCCGGGCGCCGCCGCCCCACGTTCCCCCGGCCGAGTCGCCTCACCACCGGCCCCAAGCCCGCCCCGCTTCACTGCCACTTCGAGGTACGTTTTATTTAGTAATTAATTTAGTTCATTTAGTTGGTTTAGTAATTAATATAGTTTATTTAGTTCATTTAGTAAGTAATTTAGTTCAATTATTTCATTTAGTAATTAATTTAGTTAATTTAGTAAGTAATTTAGTTTATTTAGTAATTAATTTAGTTCATTAAGTTTATTTAGTTCTTATTTAGTTTTTTATTAATTAGTTTAGTTAATAATTTAAATTATTACTTAATTAGATAATAGTTATTAAGCTGGTAAGCGACATAAGGTGACCTATCCCCTTTTTATCTTTTAAGCGGTAAGGCGTAAAGCGAGGCGACGTTTTAATAATATATAAATATAGGAAAATTCCAAATAAATAAGAATAAAAGTAGTAATTAGTAAATAGAAAATCAATTTATATCTCAGCCCAGCCCATTTTAGCCTCTTCTCTACCTCAGCCTCCTCAGCCCAGTCCACTTTACCTTTCTTGCTGCCTCATGCATAAGGGTTACCTCCAGTCCTCCACACTGCGCCGCCCTCTACTCACCCACCCCTTCCTCTGCGGCCCTCTCCATGCCCCCCCCCCCGCCGCCCTCCCAAGCTAGCTCGCCCTCTGCCCGCCCGCCCCTCCCTCCCGCCACCCCCCAGGCCATCTCGCCCTCTACCCGACCAGCGCAGGCGCGAGCGGATATACTTGCTGGTGGCGCCTCCCCCGACCGATGTACCACGGACCAACATCTCCCCCCCCCCCCCCCCCGCCGCGGCAGCGCTCGAGCTCGCCGGATCTGCTCCCTCCCCCGACGCTCGACTCTACGGGACGCCTTATCCTCCGCCGGCGCCTTACCGCTTAAGCATCGCTTAAGTGATACCTTAAAAACCTAGAATTAGATTACAATTTTGGTTTAGTTGACTATTAAGTTAGTTTAGTATTTCTTTTGAAATTTTGAGTTAGTTGATTATTAAGTTAGAAATTTTAGTTTAATTTGATTGCTTGAGTGTATAATATCGATATATAAATAATAAATGGGCTTCGGTCGGGCTCAGCCCGGCACAGCCTATATATGGCCCGACACGGTGTCAGCTAGACTACCATATGAACCGCAAGGCTCAAGAGGGGGCCACTGCAGCGGGGTTGGAGCCTCTTGTATGCTGTTAGGGGTGAAATCTCAGTGGCCCCACGCTCGTCGGGAATCCCTTCGTAAAGGCTTCGTAGTGATCTCCTGGCTACACACCTGGGAAGTGTGAATGTGGTTCGCGGCCACTGGCATAATGGAGGTTCTTTAAGTCCACCCGGCAACGGAGGATGAAATCACTACATGTGGGTACAGTGGTGCAAACTCTGCAGAGTCAAAACTATCATGACAGTCGTGCTCACGGTTAAGAGCGGCTTGGACTTATTCATGATTAGAGGATGATGAATTTGGAAGTTGAGGATGTTAAGCGGGGAGCTTGACATTGGATATGACGTTATGGTTACTTGATTTTGATGATGGGTTGGGAGATTGGGACCATTTCACCTGTATAATAATGTATGTGCTTAATAAGCTAAGGTGATAGGTATTAATTGCGTAGTGCTTTAACCATGAGTCAACCTCTCCTTGCTCTAGCCATGCATGACATAACTTTCCCACACTTGCTGAGTACCCACGGTACTCAAACTTGCTTTTCTGTTGGTTTATATTGCTGCTCAGGTCAAGAGAATGATATGGTGTTTAATGACCAAGACTTTGGTCTCGAGGAAGGATTCTAGGTTCACGGAGCCCCCCGGGCAACGCCTGTTACGGAGCCCACAAGATTCATATTCCGCTGTTGTTCTATTTATATGTTATGAACTTATTATCGTCCATCGCGACGTATGTTATGTAAGAATTATTTATATTCGACATCTGGCTTGTAATAAATGATGTTTCACTATTTGTCATCACATGTATGAGAGAATGATCCTGGCATACATGTGATATTCACTCGGTTGTTCTTCGAAGAAACCGGGTGTGACAGTATATGTCAGCACAACACGCATGAGAGTCAGTTTTATGTTCTCTGGTTCTTGGATTTTCTAACAACAAACTTCAAGGGCTGACAAACATTCTAGATGAGGATTAAGCTATTTGCAATTTTGTATATTAATATACCCTATCATTTAGATAGGGCTGAAGGTATCCCTAACTTTCTAGAGCAAAGGTGTTTCTAAGAAAACAGCCTCATCACCTAGGTATATCATGTCACTGAAGTGTTATTGTACACGACAAAAAACTCCTGGCTATGGAAGGACATACAATTTGAGCTAGAGAACAGAAAAATAGGGTCGAAAGTGTTGGACAAACATAATACAAAGTCTATTAGCCTAATAAAGATATTGTTTTAGAAAACTTAAGATACCGTACACTACGCCATTTTTAACCAAACAGGAACCTCCTGGAATCTAAAATTTATTCAATTTATATTTTCCAATCCATCTTGTCCACAACATTCTTTTCAAAAATGGACGCTAAAATAGAATAAATATAGTTGAACCATCCTAAAAAAACATTTTAAGTATTATAAAGAATCCAATTCATTGATATCCTAATGCAATGGTGGTAATGACAAGAATTCAAAAGAAAAGAGTATACTCATACATGATGATAGATGTGTTTCAACTTCTATCACTGCTGCATAAAAGCCTTTCTTTAACGGGACACAAAAAGTGACTTTGAATTCCCATTTTTGTTTATGAAACCCTAAACACGCCTATAAGTTGTGACCATGTAAATTAATCAAATAATCCTAGATATTTAGATTCGATCTGCTAAGTTGCTTCAATCGGTTTATCATTATTAACACGGCTACAGAACATTCTTAATAGCACACTAGCCCGACTGTGTGAGATAATAGCGTTGCCCTGTTTCGGTTTGTCGTGAATCACGTGCCGACACTGGGTGGTGGAGCCCATGTGCCACCACTATAAATCATCCTGAGGAAATATCATGAAATCCGGGCGAGTAGGCAAAGCCTGAAAAAAATCTATGTCGTATTGTAAATCCATCCCTGCACAACACCTGCTAGATTTTTGACACATGTATGGCGCATGAATCTTAAAGAAGTTGGGGAAATAAATTAATCGATTGATATTTTCTGTTCACTCTAAACTATTTTAAGATTGGTCCGAGAAACACGTGATAGAAGTGTGAAATGTGTTAAAAAATTACAACAAAGTTAAAAAGAATTTTCTTCTAGCAAGGCGCCGCTCCAGCAGAAATCTATCTCCGCTAAAGATAAAAAAAAATTCTCTACATCCGATAATGCATTTCAACCACGTGTTAAAATCACAAATAGGAAGAGAGAAAACAAATCCCACTACGCTAGTCTCTCTTCCTTCTCTCCTCCTACGATCTACCAGACCTCCATCCTTCCCGCCTCCTGCCCAATATCCCAAACCTTAGCGCTCACGAGCAGCCAGATCCCGCCCCCCAGCCGCCATGCGGATCTGCCGGAGGGCAGCCCGCCTCCTCGGCTCCGCCTATTCCGCACCTCCAGCCCCGCCCCGTGACGCGGCGGCTCCGCCCAAGCTTCTGACGCCGCCGTTCTACATGGAGCCATGCTCGGCGCCCGAATCCTGCACTGTGGGCGGTTTCGCGACCGCCGGCCCTTCCCCCGGAGAGCTCTGCGAGATCAACCGCTCCCCGTGGGACCTCATCGCCGAGCTACCCCTCTACGACCCCCAGGTCAGCGCCACCGCCGCTCCTCCCCTCCTCCTCGTTCTCCTCTCCCTCCAGGTTGATCTGTGATGTACATGCACCGCCAGCTCGCTGCTCTAGTGGGTCATCGTTGGCTTCCCGCTGCTCGCGGCGCCGGTTCTTGCATGTCAGATAGCGTTGCCCGGGCGGTCTGACTAGGTGTGCAGCGGGCCGTTCCGGCGGGAGGGACCCGCCCTTACGCGACCGAGGCAGTGTTAGCTAGCCTTCCGTCGTAGTAATTTTGGGGGCGTCGCAGCTATGGTTCGAATTACCAGGGTGGCGGCGGGGTCGAGTCCTAGATCGGCGTTCCACACGTCAGTACGCTAGCGGGGCTCCGGGGAGCATCCGGTTTTTGTTGCGGGTTCGATGTATAAACCCGTTTCGATCGATTAGGTGGAAGACGACCTCGTGGGCAAGTACTTCATCCGCGTCCCCTGCAAGGCTAGCTGGCTCTTGACGGCTAGCATGTCCCTCCCCTCCGTCATCGAGAAGGAGAATCTGGACGTGGGCGCAGCTGGCGCGGCTGATGAGGACGGCACCACCAGTCAACTAACTTAGGAAGCTCCGGAGAATAAGGCGCCGAACAAGTTTGCTGTGAGCGAGGAGATGGAGAGTGAGCCCAAGAAGAAGGCAGAGGTGAAGGAAGAGGAAAAAGACCTGCAGGGAGTAAACCAGCCGTCTGTGATGAAACAATGCGTATTTTTCTTTTCCCGTCTGTGATGGAACGCATGTATTGATTATATAAGTAGTCTTAACTCTGTTTCGGAACTTGTCAGTACCAGTGGTAGTGTCCATCATGCGGACATGTTCAGGGATCCATATCGGTGTTCGTTGAACCATACATATTTTTTTCTTTTCCCGTCTGTGATGAAACATATTGTGTTGGCTTTTTAAGGCTGGCGCTACTGCTTTGTTCGGGAGAAGAACAGTTTGGTATTACAACTGCTTTGGACCTAATTAGGTAGGTTGTTAAAAAGGGTTACGTACTCATTACACCGTTCGCACGAGAATCGACTAATTAAGTAGGGGCAGCAGCGCATGCACGTGCGTACGTACGAAGCCAAATCGAATCAGGCGATAGGTCATCCATCGTCCCCGTCCGAGTATTCGCGAGTTATCGCGAAGGAATCTGGATGACCGTCATTCAGTCAACTCGGGGGCCTCTCGTGCATGCGCCGATCGATCAGCGTCCGTCACCGTACCGTACGGATCGCCTTCCTCCGTTGATACGCAGAGGGACACGGATCGTGCGATCCACCGACCGAGCGGACACGAGGCAACCAGCAGCAGCGGCACCGCCGCACGGCATCAGTCTTCTCTCGTCTCTCCGTCGTCTCGGTTGATCCAGCAGCCGGAAGAAGCCGGTGTGGGCCGGCCCGCACGTTGCTTGCTTGTCGCGTTGAGGCATCCAGTGCAGGGAATTAGGCTGCACGTTCCATTTACCTGATATTTTGGTTCGGATTTTTTCCAATTTTTAGTAAATCACTACTCAAAATTTTATTAGAATATTATGTATCCAAAAATTATGATATCTAATTTTCGGTTCGATACTCGGTTTTAATCGAGATAATTGAGTCATACATGTTACCTCTCTCAGACTCTCAAACACAAGTTCAATATGGTTCATGATTTTAATCTCGCGAGTCATTAACCTATAAATTTATTAACGATAAATCACAAATAAATGGTTCAAAGGGAAGGTCAAACAAAAAACAATGATTCCTTAAATGGAGGCTCAAATGGCGAACAACTTCAAGCGAGTCAAGACAATATAACATATAACAAAATCTTACAAAATATATTATTTATAGGTGTCACTATAAAAATATGTTATCATCCACATGTACGGATAAATCTCTTTTGCATGACAACGGCAACGAGTTGTGTTAGCTTGCACGGTGACGAGTTAAGAATAAGGGTAGACGATGACAAATCTGTGTAAATAATAGTAAAAGTGGAGGAGAGATACAATAATATAAAGCGTTTCAGGATGTTGGACACTTTTCCTGCCGTTTCACGTTCGTCGACAAAAAATATGAATTGTTTCTCATGGATTCACCGCTGAAACATTTCCCTTCTTTGCTGTTTGTTACTGTTTCAATTGATTCCATCAAAAATATGAAACGTTCCTTATTGTCAAATGCACCCTTCACTGCAGAAAACACGACACCTTACGACGGCTAGTCGATTACTTACACGACTAGCCGTCGTAAGTAATATAACTTACGACGGTCCTGGTAGGTCATCGTAAGTAAACTAACTTATGACGGCATAGGCCCATGACCGTCGTAAGTTGGAGGCCCGTCGTAAATTACACATAACTTACGACGGCCAGAACCCTAAGCCGTCATAAGTTAAAGGCCTATCCTCAATTACACATAACTTACGACTTCCAACAGTTGTGCAGTCGTAAGTTATTAGGCCGTCGAAAATAATGGATTATATCCGTCGCCTCGGCCCCGAGATTGGGCTATTCCGTCGGAGCCCCCGCCGACGCCACCCAGCCCCGCCGCCGCGCCGTCCCCGCACCGCCCGACCCTGTGTCGCTCCCGGGCCGCCTGAGCCCCCGCTCGAGCTTGCGTCGTCGCCGCCTGGCCCCGTCGCCGCCGCTTGGCCCTGCCACCGCCTGACCCCTGCATCGCCCTAGCTCGGCCCCGACGCCGCCAGCGCCCGAGCCCGCCCAAGCTCGCGCCGGCCGCCGCCCGTTTCGCGCCTGTCGCCTCCGCCCGCCACAGCCACTCAGCGTTCACGGCTCCGTAGGTAGTCGTGAGGGGAGTGTGTAGCCGTTAGGAGTTTTTAGATTTCTTTAGACTTTGTATATAAACCGTCGAATATTAATTTGTCTATGTAATGTATTGTGTGTCTTTTATCTTGGCTGGCAATTGTGCGAGGACAGCTAGTTTATATATTTTTTTAATTAAAAGCATAACTTATGATGGCCTGGCCGTCGTAAGTTAGCCTAAATAACTTATGACGGCATGTATACTGACCGTCGTAAGTTGTATGGTCCAGCCCACCACGTGGCCCAGGGGCTCACATACGACGGCTACGGACCACCGTCGTAAGTTGCATAACTTACAACGGTCACCGTCATAAGTTATGTAACTTATGAATAAACCCTGACGACGGCTGACAAATTTATCGCATTCCTGTAGTGCTTATATTTTACGTACTGAACAAGTATTCAATTTCTGATATGTCAGCCTTTTTGGTTCGAGTCTTAGTTTATTTGTTCCAGTTTTTTGGTTCTAATCTTTATGACCAGACCTACAGGGCATGCCGCTGCTCACCTTCCTTGGCGGCGCGTCTGTGTTGTGGGACTTAACGGTGGCTCAGAATAATCTTTACTCTCAACCATATAAAGATGTTACTAAGTAATTCGATCATTTGGGAAATAGAGGAGGTCTAGCATGTATAATACTGTAATAGCGTGAAACTTCCTAGTTGAGATAAATCAATCATGTTTTCGCGTTAACTCCGTTGTACCTCTTGGACTAATAACATTCGTGTCTAAATTTTGAGATATACCCCTAATCCGCGTCAATACAAATCTAGCAATTCCATTGGATGCATGCTTTAATGTCTGACAGTAGCCAAGTACAGGATTAGGTAGTAGCGGACCTAGAAGCTTAACACCGTGTGTGTGCATGGATATACGAAGAATGTATTGAACCGTGGAGAATCTAAGCCCTAAGCACAACAAATCTCCGCTGAACCTTGTAATCTTTGCGTGTGCATGCCTAGGCACCCCTGGACACCAACCTGCGGTCACCACTGGACTAGAACATACAATCGTAAGGTTCCACCTTCTTGTATATAGGCAAACGAAGAAAGTATCATTACGGTTTAAATTTAGTGCTCGCAAGTTCATAATCCAATGCAATTAACACCTATGCACAGCCGCACTTGGCTTAGCAGGAATTCGAAACAAATGAAACATGTACCCTGTGTTTTCACTTGTGTTGCTTCAACAGGAAGAATATAAACTTAAATCTGAAACTTTTTATTTTCAAAAGGAATTAATCTACTAATAAATGAAAATAAAGTCTATCTTAGTCGTCACCAGTTACAACGTTTTAGATCTAGAGAAATATTCACAAAGCTCTTCTCCGAACAACTAATCACCGCATATGGAGTCACTACTTAGATATGCAAACAAAATTTGATAACTCATTCTTCCAAAAATGTTGTTATTTTCCATTTTTAGAAACTTTGTTGATCTTTATTTCATTTGTATTAGCAGCTTCACTAGCTCCCTTGGTGTTATGAGTGATGCGGGACAAAATAGAAACAAACTAGGCCAGTGAAACCTGTAATTTGTTGGTTCAGTTTTTTGGAAAGATTTTCATATCTCTTCATAAAAAATATTTTTCATATATTTTATGAAATAACTTCACTTAGAATTTAGAAACTCTTTTCAAAACAGTTATAGCATCTGTTCAAACATACACAATGAAATTTCATAAAAATAATATTTAAATAGACATAAAATATTTAAATAAAATTAGTAATTGAATATAATAGTCTATGGATATGTTTACCAGTATTCCACATAATAACATTGTCCTTTACGTAAGCACCACCACAACTCACTGCCTAACAGATGTTTGACTCATTGATCAGAAAAAAAATAAAAAGGAAAGACACCGCTACAAACATGTGTGGTTGGTGCATCTACTAGAAGAAAAAAATTCTCTATATCGATGATAGATAACGAGTCATGTGCATTGTCCTACCGATTTCTGACATTGTGTTTTCTTACTAATCTAACAGTCACGAGAGTTGTCGTATCAGTGTATGATTTTGTGATGTGTTTTAATTTTAATCACATATTAAAGGCATGAGATATGGAGTGTTTGGAGATTGATAACACAACATACGTGGCAAAATTTGGCGTGGTGATACACAAATCTAGTTATTTCTCACCGATCACACAAATCAGTTTAATTTGCCACACTTATGTCTCACTGATATGGTAACTCTCGTGACTTTTAGATTGGTAATACAATACATGTGGTAGATATCGATAAGGTGATAAACCGGACTCATTGTGCATCACCGAAACATAGAATTTTTTCCTATTTCGAGGTAGATATGGCAGTACCAAAGTATTCCTAGCGTGTCATTAAGCAGTGGGGCTCATGTGACACAGCTATAAATCAAAACTGATTTCTCTGTATCCGGTATGCATCGAGAGACGCGTACATCCTGGCTGGATGCATGCCAGGTGGCTTTTCTGAATTATATCCGCCTGTTCTAATTAGTTGATGCTTTGAGATTGATGATCTAGTTGCCTGGCAAACATCGGTGCCATGATACAAAGGAGCAGGGGAAGTTTTTTTTCTATAAATCACCCCAAAACAGGAAAATCTCATCTCTCTCCATTTCCGTTCAACCTCTCCTCCCACCTCCCGAAGCTCCTCTCCCACCCAAATCCCAAACCCTAGCGCCGGCAGATCCCTCCTGCTCCCCGCCATGCGGATCCGCAAGAGCGCCTCCCTCCTCCTCGGCTCGCCCTACTCCGTCCCCGCAGCACCGGCTCCGGATGCGGTGCATCCATTCGAGCCCCTGAAGCCTTCGCCGATGTCGTTCCTGGCGTCATGCTCGGCGCCCGGATCCTTCGCGGGGAGCAGCTTAGCGAGCCCTGCTACTACCTCCGTAGAAACCTGCGTGCTTAACCGCAACGCATGGGACCTCCCCACCGAGCTCCCCGTCTCCGATCGCCAGGTCAGCACCGCTCCTTTCTTCCTTTCCCTCCCAGGTTTCCCCATCTATTCCACTCTAGTTCACTCTGTTTGAGCTCCATACTTTGCTGTATCGTCTCTTTCATGGAGGCCTAGCTTCTAGCTGGGTCTGGTTCCTGCATGTCTCTAGGGTTAGCCGGCTGGTCCCGATGGGCACGTAGCGAGCACTGCCGAGGGGACCCCGCTTGGCCGGGACCTACTTGCCTTTACCTATCCTTCCCTCGTTGTAATCTGGGGAGGGCGGCGCGGCTATGGTTGGAATCATCGGGGCGGCAGTCAGGTCGAACCCTAGATGCACGCCCCGATTTCGGTGCGCTAGCTTGCTGCAGGGAGCTTTCTGCCTCATACTGCTTCGATTAATTACCCTGTTTTTGTTGATTAGGTGGAGGGTGACATCATGGACGAGTACCTCACCTACGTCCCCTGCCGGGCTAGCTGGCTCTCCACGGCCAGCATACCGGCCAAGAAGGAGAAGCAGGCCGTGGCCGCCGCCGGCACGGTCAACGGGGAAAACATGTCTCTCCCACGGCATGGGGTTTCGGAGAAGGTGCCAAAGTCGGCTGTGACCGGGGAGGAGAGCGAGCCCACGAAGAAAGCGAAGTTGAAGAAAGAGGTGGACCAGGAGCAGGGGGTGAAACAGCCGACCTATAAGTGCAAGAAGAACGACGGTAAGCGGTGGCACTGCCGCCGGCCGGTGAGCCGCCCCAACTCCCTCTGTGACTACCACCTCTTCCGGAAGCGTCCCTACCTCAACCCCGACTCTGCTGCCCTGGCAGCAGTAGAGGCGGAGAAGAAGGTACCGCAACCACCAGCCGCCTCCAAGCCAGCCACCAGCTCCAAGCCCCGGAAGAAGAAGCCCGGACATGACTTGGGGGCAACAGAGGGCTTCTACTACTACGCTGGTTTCGGCCCGTTCCGCAGCAAGAGGCAGCGCGGAAGCAGCAGCGGCATAAATGGGCCTGTTCCTCAAAAGAAGCATGAAGAGGAGGATGAACCGGCTGAAGATGATTCTCCTGCAAATCATGAGGCTAAATCAGCTACTGCTGATGGCCCCGACAACAAGGCTGCGGAAGCTCATGACGACGCGTCCAGCTGCGAGGAGGACATCGCCGGCGGTGACGAGGAGAGCAGCGACGACGACTACAACATGAACAACAACGGTGAGCATCGTGATGGCAAGAGGAAGAACGGGTGGAAGAGGCGGGGGAGGAAGCCCGTAAAGGCACGGTCGCTCAAGTCATTGATGTAATAAGCTAGCACTTGCAATGCATGCTCTGGCGTCGAAGAGAAGTTGGCTACCTAGCTAGGCAGGTTGGCTTAGCGTAGTTTGATTCGATTTGCTTTTGCTATTAGCGGGACAAACGTGCTGCATAAACTGTTTGATTAACCTCTGTATTTCAAACTAGTTGTTTTCTGGGAAACTTTGGGGTTTCTAGCTAGACTATTAGTTGTACTCTTGCTTAGAAGCATGTTATAGTACCAGTAGCAGTGTGGTCTTTTGTGTCGTGGACAGTCTGGATAGATCTATATAGATTTGTGAGCAAGTGTGTGTGCTTTTTGATATACCGGTTTATGCATGGATTTCCGTACGTAGAAGCTAGCGTCGTCTCGTTTGGGCGGCACGCAAGCACTAGTTTAGCGTATCACGGCTGCTAATTCCGACCTAATTAGGCATGTCGTCCTTACAAATGGACGGATGCCCTCTTCACATTGGAAACATTTAAGTATATATAGTAGCTGCAGGCACGTGTGGGGTCAAAATGGTTTACTTAACCTAATACCCCCGAACAACGGAATGAACACAAGGCGAGTGGAAAGGTTCCGTCCGGAATCAACATCCATGGCTAACCGAGGCCGTTACCTAGTCATGATTCAGGTAGCGGGAACCGCCCGGTCGATCGATCGCAGATCTCCTTAATTTCTGGGTAAATCAACAACACAGCAGCAAAACCACTGGTGTGCATCACTGCTTCTGAGATCTGAGCCTGGCCGCGGCCGAACTGGCTGTCGTCGGAGGCTCTGAGAGCGGACGAAGATGGCGGCGGTGCGGCAGCAGACGTCTACGAGCTCGCTCGCTGCTACAGTCACCGTTGCTCTGCAGAACACAGTAGCCTGGACTCCGCCTCCGGAGCGTCGTACCCGCAGCAAACTCCCGCGGACTGCCATTATTTCCAAGCCTCTGGCCACCGCCATCATCTTCCTTCTCGTCCTCGTCCTCCTCCACCTGCTCCCGTGCAGCAGCGCGCAAACAGAGGCACCGTCTGCTGGAGGTTCCTCATCGTGATAGTGGAAAGCAGCTGAAACTTGAACTGCTGCGTGCTGCTTATTCGTGAAAGCAGGACCGCTGGCCGTCCTACTTATCAAATAGTTTTTAAAATATTTGCTTAATCTTAGAACAACACAAATGATTTAGCTTTAAAATCTTGTTGCCAGTGGAACTTGATGAAACTTAATTTAAATATAATAGCAATGCAGATTGACATTTATGGTAAAGCCTAATACTTCTATTTTTTCCATCTTGAATACCATCAACCTAAAGTTACAATCTAAATTTGAGTACTCTTTCTAATACCCCCCACCTCCCAAATTTGATGGGAATAACAACTTGAAATGGGTTATTTTGAAAATCTCTAGAATGTATTAAAGTTTATTTGATAGTTTTTATTTCTTGTCTAAGGGCTCAAAAATATATTGAATGTCCTAAGTAGTCAATGATTCAAACATCCTTGTATATAACTATATATGTTCAATCAAGCATTTAATATGTTGAATTCCAAGGAACAAAAACATCAAGAAAGGGGCATTTCAGGTATGCCAACTTGTTTAATCATTTTATAGGATCTTTTCTTCCAGGCTTGTGGACTCTTTATATATTTGACACTCTAATGTTACTCACAGCGGAACTAAAAACATTAAAATCTTCTTCCACTATTAGATTAAGTTCATGTGCAACACATCGACAGTGAAAGACTTTCCCTTTTTGAAACAACACCCCCTTTGAGGCAGGATTGCCTTGCAACTTTTAATAAAAGAATCATTAACAGTTGTATTTTCTAGTGTGATCGAATAAGTCTTGTACTCTTGGTTTGTATGACCCCTAGTTAGGATAGCATCTCAGTCCTTGTTAGGAGAGCAATTAGTCATTTGTTAGGACAACATCTTAGTCCTTGTTAGGACAACATCTTAGACTAAGAGGATAGCATATCAGTCCTTGTTAGGACAACATATTAGTCCTTTGGTAGGACAACATCTTAGACCAAGAGGATAACATATCAGTTCTTGTTAGGACAGCATATTAGTCCTTTGGTAGGACAACATCTTAGACTAGCATCTAGGTATATGCTTGGCTGCCTCAGCTATAAATATGTAACCCCAACCCCTAGGTTGGGCATGACATTGTGTGTGGAACAATACAACAAAAATTTCCCAACTCCTAGTGTCATCCTCTCCATGAGAGTAATACTTCAGATACTAACAAGTTGTATCAGAGCCGTTCTGTCCTGTAGCCTACACATCTCCTGCTCATCTCCTTCCCACGCCTCTCTTTTCTTCAGCCGACAGCAATAACACCGGTTGTTTCAACTCATTCCTCCTCTTCTGCACAGACGGGCAACAGCTTGTCTGAGACAGCCTCTTCCCCACACAACACTCCCCCACTAGCGTGTCATGTCCGAAGGACAATCTCAGCACTCGGTCGCTTCGAGCACGCGGCATCGGCAGGAGGACGAGGTCGCCGCGGTAGAAGAACGCGAGCGAGCAGCGGCAGAGGCTGCAGCGAGGGCGGTGAGGCTGGCGGCGGCGAAACTGGCAGCGGCAAAGGCGGAAGTAGAAGTAGCAGCGGCTGCAGATGCAGCGTGTGCGGCTGCAACAGAGCTTGAGGCTTTGCGTGGCGGTAGCGATAGAGGCTCTGATTCTACCGAGGGCAGCACCAACGAAGACCTCAGGCTGGCGAGGGAGGTAGCACGACCACAGACGCCACAGTGGGCAGCCGCGCACCCCCATGAGCGCGACGGCTGCAGCCCAGACGGGCGCGGACGCGCCGACGACGCCCCCAGTTGGGGTGGTTGGGTTGACGGAGATCGAGGCATTTACAGGTGGCACGACTCTCCCTCCCGAACAGGTACCATCGTCACCACGGGATCTAGGCCATTGTCAGGGACGTTGGTCCCGGCGGTGGGTGGCCTACCCTCACCAAGACCAACTACGTCGAGTGGGCCGCGGTGATAAGGATACGGCTCCAAGTGCGGCACATGTGGGAAGAAGTCCGTTACGGCGACGGCGACTACTACGTGGATCAACGGGCGCTGCATGCTCTCATTGCTGTAGTACTGCCCAAGATGTAGTTCTCGCTTTCCAATAAGCAGATTGCCAAGGAGCCCTGGGACGCCATCGCTGTGGCACGCATCGGAAGCGCCCATGCCCGCAAGACCACACTGCAGGCACTTGGCAAGGAGTGGGCGAACCTGACCATCAAGCCAGGTGAGGATGTTGATGACTTTGCTCTCCATCTCAACACACTACTACAAAAGATGGTGCATTTCGGCGATGGCACCTACAACGAGGAGAGAGAGCCGTTCAGAAGCTCTTTCATTGCATCCTTGAGAAGTACAAGCAGATCGCTCTCTCGATTGAGTCTTTGCTGGACCTCTCCACGATGTCGATGGAAGAGGCGATAGGCCGTCTCAAGGTCGTCGACAACGACGAATCTCAGCCTCTCTCAGGGCCTATCACCATCGGCGGGAAGCTACATCTCACTCGGGAGCAGTGGGAGGCCTGCCAAGGTGACGGGAAGAAGGGGGAACCCTCCTCCTCGAAAGGTTGCTGCAAGCGCGGCAAGCCAAGCAAGGGGCGCGGAGGTGCCTAAGCCGGGGCGTAGAGACGTGCCGAGGGTGGTGCCCACGGAGGCGCCCAGGGTGGCGCCGCCGACAACCGAAATTCAGCACGAGAAGACACCTGCCACAACTGTGGCAAGCTTGGTCATTGGGCCAGGGAGTGTCGGCAGCAATGACGCGGCCAGGCCCACGTCGCACAGGTGGAGTAGGAGGAGCCGACTCTGCTCCTGGAGCATGCAAGCATCGAGCCACCTCCAGTGGCATCGACCGCAGCGGCTCTCCTCCACATCGATGAGCCGAGAGCACACACCTTCCTCGGTGATGGCTCCAGCAACGACAAGACTGATGGATGGTGCTCGACACCGGCGCCACCCATCACATGACTGGTCGACGGGAGTTCTTCACTGAGTTCGACCCCAATGTTCGAGGCACCGTCAAGTTTGGGGATGACTCTGGTGTGGAGATCAAGGGCGTCGGCTCAGTCATCCTCACCGCCAATTCTGGTGAGCACAGGCTGCTCGTCAGAGTCTGATACATCCCCCTGTTGAGGAACTCTATCATTAGCCTGGGTCAGCTGGATGAGAATGGTTCGCGTGTGGAGATCAAGGACAGAGTCATCAGGATTTGGGATCGCCATCGTCGCCTTCTTGCCAAGGTAACCAGAGGCACCAATCGACTCTACGTCCTTAACGTGCAGGTAGCACAACCTCTCTGCCTTGCTACTCGCCAGGATGACGAGGCGTGGCAGTGGCATGAGCGTTTGGGCACCTTCACTTCAAGGCCCTGAAGCGGCTCAGTGCCAAGGAGATGGTACGGGGCCTGCCGTGCCTTGACCATGTGAAGCAGTTCTGCGATGTCTGCGTAATGACAAAGCAGATGTGACTCCCCTTTCCCCAGGACTCAAGCTTCCGAGCCAAGGAGCGGCTCGGCCTCATGCACGGGGACTTGTGTGGCCCGGTGACACCGGCTACACCGGGAGGACGACGCTACTTCCTGCTGCTTGTCGATGACCTCTCCCGCTACATGTGGGTGATGGTCCTCGGCAGCAAGGGAGAGGCTGTGAACGCCATCACGCGTGCGTAGGCCATTGCGGAGGCGGAGTGTGGCCGCAAGTTGTGCATGTTGCACACAGACAACAGCGGCAAATTCATGACAACTGAATTCACGTCGTACTGTGCGGATGAGGGTGTTCAGCGCCACTACTCCGTGCCGTACAGCCCGTAGCAGAACGGCGTCGTCGAGCGATGAATCTGGACGGTTGTGGGGATGGCTCGGGCCCTCCTCAAGCAGAGGGGAATGCCGACTATCTTATGGGGAGAGGGGGGTGACGGCGGTCTACATCCTCAACCGCTCGCCCACCAAGGCTCTCAACGGTAGGACGCCGTACAAGGCTTGGCATGGGCGCAAACCGATAGTCTCTCACCTACGGGTCTTCGGCTGCCTCGCGTTCGCCAAGGAGCTTGGCCACATCAGCAAGCTCGACGATAGGAGCACTCCAAGGGTGTTCATCGGCTACGCGGAGGGCTCGAAGGCCTACGGCATTCTTGACCCAGGAACACAGTGCGTGCGCACGGCACGTGATGTAGTGTTCAACGAAGGGCGAGGATGGGCATGGGACAAGGCGGTAGACGATGGCTCGACTCTGACATACGACAACTTCATCGTCAAGTACGTCCACTTCAAGGGAATTGGGGGAGTAGGCAGCTCTTCTCCACCGACTTCAGCGCCACGCTCCCCAGTCACGACCTCGTCTGCGACGACCTCTCCACCACCACAGCCGGTGACCCCACGCACTCCAGCACCAACTGCCATCCCTCTTGGTACGTCCAATCCGACACAAGCTCGTGTCGAGCACAACTGGGTGGAGTTCGTTACTCCGCTCTCCCATGACGAGGAGCTCATCGACGCGTACCACGACGGTGAGCCATTGTGGTATCGTACGATGGAGGATCTTGGATCTTCTCGGTGACCAGTCGGTGCTGGGACTGGTTCCTCGCAATCTGGAGGCGCAGTTGCATCTTGGGTGCGATGACAGCGAGCCTCGGTCTTTCACGGAGGCTGAGAGACACGCGGCATGGCGTGTCGCGATGCAGTCGGAGATGGACGCAGTTGAGAACAACCGCACCTGGGAGCTCGCTGACCTCCCTCATGGTCACTGCGCGATCACCCTTAAGTGGGTGTTCAATCTGAAGAGGGATGAAGCCGGCGCCATCGTTAAGCACAAGGCTCGCTTGGTGGCACGCGATTTCATGCAACAGGAGGGGATCGACTTCGACGATGCCTTCGCCCCCGTGGCTTGGCATTCTCTGTCGGCTACGTCAGTCGGTTCATGCAGCGACCGATGACGGAGCACCAGCTGGTTGTGAAGAGGATCATCCGCTACGTTGCGGGGACTCTCGACCACGGCCTCTACTACCCGAGGTGCTCTAGGGCGGCACACCTTGTCGGGTACAGTTACAGCGACCACGCTGGTGACATCGACACTAACAAGAGCACGAGCGGGATTCTCTTGTTCCTCGACAAGTGCCTCGTTAGCTGGCAGTCGGTCAAGCAGCAGGTGGTGGCCTTGTCCAGCTGCGAGGCCTAGTACATAGCGGCCTCTACCACTTCGACTCAGGCGCTCTAGCTAGTTCGACTGCTTGGTGATCTCCTCGGCAAAGACACCGGAGCGGTGGAACTCAGGGTGGACAACAAGTCCGCTCTGGCTCTAGCAAAGAACCCCATCTTTCATGAATGGAGCAAGCACATCCGGGTGAGGTACCACTTTCTCCGAGGCTGCTTGGAGGAAGGGAGCATCAAGGCGTGCTACATAAACACCAAGAACCAGCTTGCAGACCTGCTCATCAAGCCCCTTGGGAGGATCACGTTCCTTGAGCTTTGCTCCAGGATCGGGATGGTCCAACTCTCCCACAAGACAACGCACAAGACTTAGGAGGAGAATGATGGAATAAGTCGTGTACTCTTGGTCTGTGTGGCCCCTAGTTTGGATAGCATCTCAGTCCTTGTTAGGACAGCACATTCGTCCTTTGGTAGGACAACATCTTAGTCCTTATTAGGACAACATCTTATACCAATAGTACAGCATATCAGTCCTTGTTAGGACAACATATTAGTACTTTGGTAGGACAGCATCTTAGACAAGAGGACAGCATATCAGTCCTTGTTAGGACAACATATTAGTCCTTTGGTAGGACAACATCTCAGACTAGCATCTAGCTATATGCTTTGGCTGCCTCAGCTATAAATATGTAACCCCAACCCCTAGGTTGGGCATGGCATTGTGTGTGGAATAAAACAAGAAAAATTTCCCAACTCCTAGTGTCATCCTCTCCATGAGAGTAATACTTCAGATACTAACATAGTGTAATTAAAAAATCTTGTACTCAATGTTCTAATCATGAAGTGTTTGTAGCATTACATTGAACATTGTCTTACCATCATGTGGAGTTTCAAACAAAAGCAAATTTTATGATCCTTTTATAGAGTTTTCATCCAGCGTCAATACATATAGTGACAAATCACACATAGATAGCTCAACTTTTAGTTTGAAGTCCACAAATCAGTAGTCAAGAAAACTCTATATTTTCTATTGGCTAGACTTTCTCGTAGTGATGTCTTTGCATTCTCATATGAACAAATGTTGTTGTAGTAATTGGTAGGAACCAAGGATTCAAGCTAGCAACAAACTCTGAATTTTAGGTACTCAACTATTCTAAAAGGTAGTCCATGCAACAAAATGAACATAACTAACTTATCAAGATTAAATTTCCAGCATTTGAAAGAAGCATCGCTTTTGTTAGCAGGATTCACTTGATCAGTCATCTTATTGAACCCCATCTTGCCATCATAACTAGGTAAATGCCTAGACAAATACTTTTGCCAACAATTCAAATTACTTGAAATATTCTATTGCAGTATTTGCACTGGGCTTTTGCCAGAGTTTGACCATCACATATATGTTCAAAATATGTCCATATTTCTGATTTAGGTTTTTTCCTTTGACTTTTTTGAACAAAACTTGATATAAAAATAGAAAAAAATAATAATGTATAAACAAAAGTAACAAGGAAGCATCTCATGAGATCTGTATGGAATCATATAAATATAAACTATACTTACCACTAAAATTAGAATACTTGTTGTTTTAGTTGGGACGTAAAGTCATCGGAGCCCCTGATATTTTTGTTGTTGCTGATGGGGACCTCTAAGTGGTGATAACATAATCCTCATCACTAGAGAATTTACGACCATTGTTGATGATTCCTTCTTATGCTTGACCACAAGAAGTCCTTTTGCTTTAACTTCCATACTCAAGACCTACAAAAGGCAATAAACAAATTAGCATGTTGAAGAGAGTAAACTCTGGAACAATCACATGCTTGCTCTTACGAACAACGGAATAAAACCATAACAGGTTTATACGAGTCAAGATAAAATATATGACTGTGCCAATTTTCATAAATAGTCTGAATGCTTTGATTAATAGTGATGTGTTGAATAAACATGGTAACCAGCTAAGCATGGTCAGAAGTAATGGAGATCATTGGAAACCTCACATCATCAAGCTAAGGAAACCTCATATCATATATATAACTGACGACAATAGTATGGCATGATGAAATGCTTCCTTTCCAAATCAGATCCACAATTGCTGATAATCACCAATTCACCATGGTTCTGATAGACTAGGGTTCTTTTGAATTATTAAGAGTGAAAACCTAATACAAAGTCAGCAGCGCTAATAAAACATGTCCCAAGCAGACTTCAGACCTATGTGATGTGAAGGTTCAGTATACTGCATAAATAAGCTGCATTATATGTTCCTAACTTCACATCAAATAAATCGAAAAAGGTTGTGCAGTATATGTAAGTACAGTATTAGTCAAAGTCACAATTGTTTGGATTATTCTTCATCCCTTCTTATCACGTCATATAAAACCAGATACTTGTCATATCTAACATCAATTTTTTTTTGTGGAGGTGGGTCCTGGAAACCAATGATGTGGACCACTGAGAAGTCCTAGACCTGATCAAGGGTCAAAAAATGAACTAATGAGGAGGAGGTCCGGAACGGATTAGGATCAGGGCTAAATTTATACTTTTTTTGATCTAACATTTAATAAGGGCTGAAAAATTATGAAAGGATCCGTGGGCCAAAACCCTTTACCAGGCCTAGGAACTCCAAAGATGCAGGGTAGATGCTCAACCAACATTGAGTACCAAATTGACCGATTACCAAGAGAGGTCATCATATATACCCCCAAAAGGCAACTTTTGTAACATTGAACCGCACAAGTTCATTCCGGACCAGATTCACAACCACATGCAAACATAGATCACAAGAGCTCCAAGCACAACAATGTAAAGACCATTTAGGATTAACACTACCTAGCACCATAAGGATCATGCTTGCAAACACGGAATCAACGGACTGGATCACCACAACGGAGAAGAATCTGCAAGACAACTATTAAGCCCGAGCACGAGCATCCTTTCCCGCAACAGCACCCACACAAATTTCTGGCACGAGCACTCGGCGCACAGGATGCTGCCGCTGCCGCACATTTGATTAATCTCCAACTTCTAAAGCAAAACATCATACAATAGAGTATGGCGATAGGAAATTACCTGAGTAGTGGCAATAATGGAGTAGCGGGAGGAAGACCTCAAGCACGGGATGACAATGGTGGTGGGCTCGTTAAAGTGATGTTCAGTGGTGGTGGAAGATTTGGCCGATGACTAGCTACCAGATGTGGATTCATGATGGACATGAAGGAGGGTTGAGCACAGGCGTTGATGACTAGGTTAGACTCCTCGCCGGTAGGAGGCGGCGACAGGGACAGGGTGTTGCGGTGTTTGCGAGCAGATGCGGGTCACCCTAATGGCGGCGTTCCTATTTTACAAGGTGAGTGTAAGAATTATGCGGACCTTGCGTGGGCTGGGTTAGCAGGATAGTGGTGCGGCCCATGCCACTTTCATATCTAGCACAACTTTCTCTCCTCTCTATGTTCTATTTTACGATCGGTTTTAGTTGATGGAGATAATGTACAATGCTAATAGAACTTTTGTATTAACATATTTGGTTTTGTGGCTGTGGTCAAAGTGGTTACAAGAGATGCGACCTATCTGAGATCAGGTGTACCGCACTGCCGGACAACTTTGCATCACAACATTGATTATATGTGCCTGCACTACAGGAAACCTCACACCTTATGACGGCCATGTTACTTATGACGACTAGCCTTCGTAAGTAAATTAACTTATGACGGTCGCTGCGGGCCGCCATAAGTAAACTAACTTACGACGGCCATAGGCCCATGGATGTCGTAAGTTACGGGACCATTGTAAGTTACCCGTAACTTACCACGGCCGTAACCCTAAGCCTTTGTAAGTTACATCACCGTCATAAACTAAGTGTAACTTACGACGGCCATAACAAACTAAGTGTAACTTACGACGGCCATAACCTATGCCATCGTAAGTTACACGACCGTCGTAAGTATATGGTTTTAATCGACACCTCGGCCCGGGCTCACGCACATTCACCCCGAGCCTGTACCGCCGCCACCGTGCCCGCCGTCGCCGCCCCAGCGCCACCGCCGCGCGCCGCGTGCCTCCCCGCACCGCCCCGCGCTCCCCTGGCCGCTCGGCCGCCCTTGCGCGCCTCCCCATGCTGCCCCGTCACCTGCGCCGCCCGGGCGCGCGCCGCTCCACGTTCCCCCGGTCGAGTCGCCTCACCACCAGCCCCGAGCCCGCCCCGCTTCACTGCCACTTCGAGGTACGTTTTATTTAGTAATTAGTTTAGTTCATTTAGTTGGTTTAGTAATTAATATAGTTTATTTAGTTCATTTAGTAATTACTTTAGTTCGTTTAGTAATTAATTTAGTATATTTAGTTTATTTAATAATTAATTTAGTTCATTTAGTAAGTAATTTAGTTCAATTATTTTATTTAGTAATTAATTTAGTTAATTTAGTAAGTAATTTAGTTCATTAAGTTCATTTAGTTCTTATTTAGTTTTTTATTAATTAGTTTAATTAATGATTTAACTTATTACTTAATTAGATCATAGTTATTAAGCTGGTAAGGCGACATAAGGCGACCTACCCCCTTTTTATCTTTTAAGCGGTAAGGCGTAAAGCGAGGCGACGCTTTAATAATATATAAATATAGCAAAATTCCAAATAAATAAGAATAAAAGTAGTAATTAATAAATAGAAAATCAATTTATATCTCAGCCCAGCCCATTTTAGCCTCTTCTCTACCTCAGCCTCCTCAGCCCAATCCACTTTACCTTTTCTGCTGCCTCATGCATAAGGGTTACCTCCAGTCCTCCACACTGCGCCGCCCTCTACTCACCCGCCCCTTCCTCTGCTGCCCTCTCCTTGCCCCCCCACCCCCCCACCCCGCCGCCCTCCCAAGCTAGCTCGCCCTCTGCCCGCCCGCCCCTCCCTCCCGCCACCCCCAGGCTGTCTCGCCCTCTACCCGACCGGCGCAGGCGCGAGCGGATATGCTTGCTGGTGGCGCCTCCCCCAACCGATGTACCACGGACCAATATCCCCCCCCCCCTGGCCGCTGCAGCGCTCGGGCTCGCCGGATCTGCTCCCTCTCCCGACGCTCGACTGTGTCGGACGCCTTATCCTCCGCCGGCGCCTTACCGCTTAAGCATCGCTTAAGTGACACGTTGAAAACCTGGAATTAGATTACTTAATTTTGGTTTAGTTGACTATTAAGTTAGTTTAGTATTTCTTTTGAAATTTTGAGTTAATTAATTATTAAGTTAGAAATTTTAGTTTAATTTGATTGCTTGAGTGTATAATATCGATATATAAATAATAAATGGGCTTCGGTCGGGCTTAGCCCGACACAGCCTATATATGGCCCGACACGGCCCATTTAAAGGTCAATGGCCATGGCCTTGGCCGCCGCCGAGGCAACCGTTGAGAACCGTGTGGTTTTCGATCAAGAAGCGTCGTTGGTGCCATGCCCATGGTTGCCGACGCCGTAGCCAACTAGTTTAGCGCTTCTTAGGGTTCTATGAAGTCAAACGATCATGTCCCAAGATTTTTTATCCATCTGTGTCGAAGAACAAGATCGCCGAAGTTTCTCCGCCGCCCGTCGCCGTCGCCGAGTACTCTCCGGCCATTTTTAACCCTAATCGCCCTCGTTCTTTCCTCATGTCTCTCATTCTTACCTCTCTCTTGTAAATCACTCCAAAATATAAGATTAACGTAACCTCAACAATATGTGTCACCCGTTTCGGACCGGCCCGTCTCACATGCGTTACACATGTGAGGCGTGTAGGTTTGGAATTGTCCCTTTTTGGACAGCCTGGGAGTCACCGAAGGGGTGTGCTTATGACGAGACGCAGAGTCTGGATTCGGACAAAATTTCGACAACGTAACCCTAATGTTCTCGTTGCACCATTATCAGGCGTGCAGTTGGAGAACAGCGGGGTTATGCTGCCGAAATTTCATCTGGATCCGAACCTCACGTCTCGTTATAAGCACGCTCCTCTAGGTCACTCTTTGGTGGGTTTAGAACCTATCCCTCCCATTAGATGTAAAGTGAACGTAACTTCTCTAGCTTTATACTGCAGAGTAAAACATGGGTCAAGACAACAATTGGATGTATACTGGTTGGAAGAGCAGATCTAGTGGTCACTCAGATGAGTGGTTCGCCCAGACAGATACTTTTGTAGATCAAGCATTTTTGTTTTTAAATACTGATAAGGTGCGGTGCCCATGTACGAAATGTTAGAATACCAAGTTTTTGGACAAAGTGGAACTTTCGATACATTTGTATCAAAACGGTTACACGTCATGTTATGAGGTCTGGATCTTTCACGGCGAGATAGCTTTTAAAGCTATACAAAAGTGGAAATGGACATTGATGATATTATGGGGTTGATAGGATGGATGAGATACTAGAAGCTATACAACCATACCATACAGAGGATCCACCTACAACGGAGGTTGAAAAGTTCTTCGAGCTTCTCAAAGCTTCAAAACAGCCGCTGCATGAACACACGGAAGTGACCCTCCTCACTTTCATAATTAGACTTATGGCAATTAAGTCTAATTACTTCTTTTCTAATAACTGTTATAACAACCTCATCAAATTGATCAGCGATATACTTCCACGACCCCATAAAGTGCCTAAAGATATGTATCACGCGAAGAAAATTGCTTTCGGGTCTCGGTATGAAATATGAGAAAATTGATTTGTGTCTAGACAACTACATTCTTTTCTAGAAAGAACATGACAAAGAGGAGAAATGTTTAAAATATGATGAATCGAGGTATGTCGAAGTCGTTAATGAAGATGGTGAAAATGTGATGACAGAAGTGGCACGTAAGCAGCTTCGATACTTACCCGTGACACCTTAGTTGAAACGTTTGTTTCATTCGAAAAAATTGCGAGACACATGAGATGGCACAAAGAAGCTGTGCGTTAGAACAAAGAAGTCATGACGCACCCGTTCGACGGTAAGGCATGGAATGCACTGAACCGGCTTGATCCAGAATTCGATCGTGATGTGAGAAATGTTCGGATTGGGTTGGCGACAGATGGATTCTTGCCGTTCAGTACAAACGCTTCACCATACTCCTGTTGGCCTTTGTCATTCCGTACAATCTACCACCGGCCCTCTATATGAAGTATGAGTTCATTTTCCGTAGTCTTATTTTACCTGGGCCGGATCATCTTGGGTCACGTCTCAGCGTGATGTTGAAGCCGCTGATCGAAGAATTGAAAATGATGTGGACAGGAGTTGAAGCGTACGACAATTACAAGAAGCAGCGATTCAACCTTCGAATTGCTTATGTGTGGTCTGTCCATGATTTTCTGGCGTATGACATGTTTCTGGATGGAGCACTTACGGTCATTTGACGTGTCCAATATGTGCTTCTGACACTGACTATTTTTGACTTACTCATGGAGGAAAGATATGTTACTTCGATTGTCACAGACGTTGGTTTCCTTTGAATCACGTGTTTAGGCAACAAAGTAATGTATTCAGAAAGACACCGTTGTCACTAAAGGTCCACTGAAACGTCTTAACGGGTTAGAAATATCTGATATGTTGGATAAACTTTTGCCAGATAATGATCGTCCTGGATATTTTCTCGATTTCAGAGATGATCACAATTGGACTCATATATGTGGACTATGGGAGCTACCATATATGAAGTCGTTGATACTAATGCACAATGTTGATGTCAAGCATTAAGGGCGTAACATGGGGGAATATATTGTAAGAACATGCATGAACATGACGGGAAAAACGAAAGACAATATAAAGGCTCGAAAGAATAAGTCTGAGCTTTGTAACCGTTCAACTCTTGAGCTTTGTAAAAGTGGTGTAAACCACGTGCTTCCTTCTTTCTTCGACCCAAAGAAAAGAAAGAAGTACTCGAATGGTTGAAAAGTTTGAAATTTCCAGATGGTTACGAAACTAGTCTGAAACAAGTTGTGAATGTGAAAATGGGAAAACTACCTAGGTTGAATAGTCATGATTATCACTTAATCATGGAAAGACTTCTACCCGTTATGTTTTGAGGCTATTTTTGACGATGTGGTGTGGAAGGTGCTAGCCGAGCTTATCCACTTCTATAGACAGCTCTGTGCTAAAGAAATCACGATAGAGATGATAAGTAAGTTGGAGAAGGAGATACCGGTATTATTATGTAAGATAAAAATTTTTTTCCCTCCAGGCTTCTTCGATCCAATGCAAGATCTCCTTTTCATCTTCCATATGAAGCTAAAGTGGGCGGTCCCGTGCAATATAGGTGGATGTATCATATTGAAAGAGCGCTAAGATATCTAGAACCAATGGTTCGTAACAGTGCAAAGGTAGAAAGGTGTATCGCCGAAACACAATGTCAATACTTTAGCAATGCGGTACAATATGGATGAGCAACCTCCTTGTAACGATCTCTCCATTTTTACAACAAGAGGCACTACAGTTGGTAGTTGTAATTCTTACAACTCTAACGCAGAAGAAATGAATGATACTTTCCTCTACATGTATGCTAATATGGATGAGATAGACAAATATTTTGAGTAAGTGTTTATCCAACATTTATACTACTCATCATAAATAGAACAGATATGTTCTAAAATTTTTCTTTTCGTACAGAGAGTTTCATAAACAGAATTAGACACATAAACATCAACCTACGAGCAGACAAGTAGAAGCGATGCGACGAGATGGAATAAATGGAAGACCTAACTTCCTATCATGGTATTGTGATCTATAACTTACGAGTATTTACAATTTTTTCTTATAACTTACGAGTATTTACAAAGTTTTCTTAGGACTTCATATTTTGGACAGTGCATGAAAGATGCCAACGTCCATGAAAACTTGCGACAACTATCCTGCAGATTGGTTAAAGTTAGAAGTTATGGTCGATATGACGTCAATGGCTTCCGGTTCCGTACAACTCAATTTGAATCTCATCGTCCACTCGCGGCAACGTCAAATACCGGAGTTATGACGAGGGCAATCAAATCTCAAGGACATGAAACTAATTACTGTGGGATCATTAAAAAATTCTTGAATTTGCTTTTGTCGTAATAAGAATCTTCGAGCAGTATTCTTTGACTATGATCGGTTTGATAACAATCATGGAATTCGACAAAACTAATTTGGCATGGTGGAAGTCAAACACAAGGAATGACTACGAGGATTAGATTCATTTGTTTTTGCTCACCAAGTGGAGAAAGTGTATTATCTAGCTTATCCATGCAAAAAACTCGATGCTTGGTGGGTGGAACATAAGGTGAATCTTCGTGAGCGGTTATACACTCCAGGAGATGATGAATATCATGATACTAATAAAGTTGATGAGCTTTACCAAGAAGAAGAGTTGCCAGAGTCGTTCATCGTCGAGCCTGGTGTAGGACTCGATGACTTGGTTGGAGACGCTCAAGATGTCGAGACTTATGATATGCGGAAACGAAAACGAAAATGAAAACGAGATCTAGTCTAGACTCTGAGAAAATAAAATCGATGGTCTGGTTTACAGAGTAGGGTACATGATCGTGACGTTGATGAATTTTAAAATTAATGAAGTATATTTTCTTCACTAACTTATCATGAATTTTATATATTATCTTAGTATATTTATCAACTACTCATTACATCACGATGTCGACGTCAAATAGAAAGGGGAAGGGGAGGAAGGGGTGAGATGGTTCCTCACCCAACCACGTAACTTGGTATTCTTAGGTACCTCGTGAGGTGCAAGCAGACGCTCTCAGCTGATGAGGCACCTTCCAAACTTTTCAGGTCGAGTTTTTGCCTTTCAGAGCACGGAGGTAAATTTTAGATGCCAATCACGTTATTTGAAACTTCATTTATCAATTATTTTTTCTTACGAATCATTTATTTTTGCAGTCCAACTTAGAGTCTTCTGAGTCGGAGCCGGAGGTTGGGGCTACCTAGCCCTCGGAGCCAATTACGCAGCCCTCAAAACCGGTGAGCGTGGATCCTTCGGGCTACGGTGGTGACCAGCCGTCCGGGTCATCGGACATGGTGCCGCTGAAGAGGCGACGGACGAGGAGGACCCACTTTGCTGCTCCTCCTCCTGTTCCTTGTGTGCGGATCACCATTCGTCCACTCGGAGACAGGTAAACAAATTGTATAGTATTAAATATTGGATGTTGTCTGTTGATACATAATAAATTATCAAATTTTGCAGATTTTGGCTTGACTGTTCAATCGCGGGCCAGGGACACCACATGCAGGTTAACGGTATCATCAGGGTTGTAGTGCGGTTGCACTATCCCGGTGTCATCGACAGTGTCCCTACTTTATCGTGGGAAGACTATGCTCGTGTCCCTCACGAGGTCCACGGCACCCTTTAGCGGGCAGTGTGGAACGATTTTATGAAAAGTTTAAATGTTTACATTTTTTCTCATTTAAATTGTTCATGTGGATTAATAAAAATTTTATTTTCTTAAAGCTGCGGTACCAACTAGAGGACTCGAGCGAGAGCATGATGGAGCACGCGAGTGCCGTGTTCCACAGCAATGCTCGGAAGCTCGTGGTGCAGGCGTTGTCGTACGCCCACATACAGGCCATCAACGAGTATAAAAAGCAGCAGCAACAAGGGGGTCCGTTTAGGAATGACTCTGACACTTACTTCACCGAGGAGTAGTACGTGGAGGTAAGTTATTATTGTTAACTATAACTAATAATTAATTATGTTAACAATATTGATGACATACTAAATATGTGCATGTTAGTATTAGATGGTTAGAGAGCCGGTCCGACGCGTACCGAGCTCTTTGTCGGTACTGGGCTAGCTAGGACTTCATCAGTGAGTCCACGAGGGCTCGAGCTTGCAGAGGGACAGACGGCCAGCACAACTACGGTGGTGATGGCTACGTGCGTATGGCTAAACGCATGGTAAGTATATTTTAAGTTCGTTCATATGTTGATAATATATTTCTTCAACTAACACGTATCTACAGGGGCAAAAAACCGGTCTCAAGCCGACGCCGACCGAGGTTTGGAAGAGAGTTCACACAGGAAGTGAACCCTTCGAGCCTGATCAGTGTAGTCAGGTCGCGGCCGACCGACCGGTAAGTTTTCAAAATTCATCAATTTAATTATAAGCAATACTAGTATTGACGCACTTGCATCATTTTTTTTCTTTTTAGGAAATGTATGCGTGGGAGGTGAAGAAGATACACGGCTAAGGCTATGATTGGGAAAATGTCACACCCGGTTTTTCTAAAGAACAAACGAGTGAATATCACATGTATGCCAGAATCATTTTCTCATACATGTGATGACAAATAGTGAAGCATCATTTATTACAAGTCAGGTGTCGAATATAAATAAGTCTTACATAGCAAATGTCTTGATGGACAATAATAAGTTCATCACAAGCAAATAAACTAGCAGCGGAATAATTATTCTTGTTTGCCCGGGGGACTCCATGAACCTAGAAACCTTCTTCAGGTCCAAAATCTTGATCATTATACACCACCTCATTATCTTGACCTGAGCAGCAATATAAACCAACAAATATGCAAGGTTGAGTACCGATGGTACTCAGCAAGTGTGGGAAAGTTATGTCATGCATGGCTAGAAAAAGGAGAGGTTAAACTCATGGTTGAATCACTACGCAATTATTGCCTACCACCTTAGCTTATTAAGCACCTACATTACTACACAGGTGAAATGGTCCCAATTTCCCATCCCATCATCATAATCAAATAACCATAACATCATTTCCAATGTTAAGCTCCCCACTTAACATTCACAACCTCCAAGGTCATCATATTCTAATCATGAATAAGTCCAAGCCGCTCTTGACCGTGAGCACGGCTGTCATGACAGTTTTGACTCTGCAGAGTTTGCACCATTGTACCCACATGTAGTGATTTCATCCCCTGTTGCCGGATGGACTAAAAGAACCTCCATTACGCCAGTGGCTACGAACCACATTCACACTTCCCACGTGTGTAGCCAGGAGATCACTACGAAGCCTTTACAAAGGGATTCCCGACGAGCGTGGGCCCACTGAGTTTTCACCCCTAACAGCATACAAGAGGCTCCAACCCCGCTGCAGTGGCCCCCTCTTGAGTCTTGCGGTTCATATGGTAGTCCAGCTGACACCTATTCTCCGCACCATCCAACACAACCATACTACGCCGGGGATACACCTAATTAATTGGCCAAGTTGCCCCATCTCAGCATGTGGTTGGCACGGTAAAGCCAGGTTACATGCTCCATGAACCGGTCCTTAGGATCCAAGCAAGTACTAAACACAAACCCGAGTCTCGTGCACCCAGCACCAACCAAAATATCCAACTTGCCTTGATCCCTAGCTCTACATAACTCATATTATCTCATTCAAGAGTATGGTAAAATAAACTGATGATCCCATATCCCAAATATCCCATTCTAAGCATGGCTAAGCATATGCATAATAATAAATGACATGATAAAATAAATCCCAACCCAAGCTACAAGGAAACAAGGTAATACAATTCTAAGGAAACTTCCTAGCATGGGTTCCATATTTCAATTGATAATGCGAATGATTCTATCTACACATCCTAGTATAGGATCAAAGTGGTCAAGGACACTTGCCTCCTTCCTGCTGCTCTTGAAATGGGTAGTCCTGATCTTGGAAAGGGAGAACTTGCTCTGGAGCAGGTTCTACTCATACCATCACACATAGCAAAAGAAAACAACAAGCCATAATACATAGTTCACACTTCCACTTCATACAAACCACACATTCACATTTATAAAAGTCATTCACAATTATATGTGTTGTGGTTACTCTATGTGTGTTGATTTTTGGCTTACATGCACTTTTAATCATGTGTGTATGACTTCTACTTTTGTATTCACATTTATGTTTACATATTATATATATATATATATGAGTTTCCAATTTAAATAAATTATTTATATTCAATTACTACACCTTTTAGCTACCAAGTATGCATGAAAGGTATTTTTCTATTTCATATGTGTCTTCAGTCCTTCTACCAACCCTAAACTAAATTCTTTGGATTTTAGAAACTTCATTTATCATTTTCTAGTTATTCATACCTACCTTGCTATATTTTCAGATTTATTTCCTATGCCTAAATGTGAACTTTATTATGAAAATAGTAAGACACATCATCTAAACAGAATAGGTTCTGATCCAAAATATTTAATAATATATTTTTGATCTTTTCCTCTGATGTAAACTATTTTACATTTATTTTTCTAATTTTTAGAATTATTATCTACTTAAAAATGTGTCCCTATAACTAATAAATGTGAATAATCAATTAAACAGATTCATTTCAGCCAAAAATCTATTTTTATCTCACTCCAAGGTTTTCTAAGTACTGGAAAAGTTTTTAATTTGAATTTGACAATATGTTTGTCCCACCTTTTAAATTTTAATTACTAGCCACATATTCAAATTCCTAACTTTAATATCAAATAGGGTTAAAAAGGTAAACTCACCCCACTACAGGGTCCATTATATTATTTTAAGAATTTCCAGGGGTCTAGCTACACTTAACAGAGGGTTTTTTTCCTAATTTTTATTAAGTCCAGAGGCTAAAACTAATTTTTAAATGAATTTACATGATTTTCTGAAGTTCCAGGGGCTAGATCAGTAGTTTCCGGGGCTAGCTCTTATTTTCTGAGAACCCCAGGGGGTAGCGCGTAAGAATTCCAGTCTTTATAACGTGGGGCTGACGTGGACCGTCCGATTTAAAACAGACGGCTGAGATTATAACATCGAACCGGTACGCGGGGATTTAAACTCTACCGTGCGATTTAAAATAAACGGCGCACAAGCGGCCACGTCGCTCTGATCGAGCGCGGGCGGCGCTGCCCGGCGGCGGGAGGGGGTGATCTCGCCGGAGAGTTTCGGATCTTCATAAATTCTTCCTAGAACTGTGATTTTATGGCATAGATCGGTAGAGGGGAGGTCGGGGATCTCACCTCAGGGGTTTTCTTGAGCTCGGAGGTTCCGAAAAGCGATCGGCGACGAGGTCCGAGGTGAAGTCACGGCGAGGCTCGTCGGCGCTGTGTTTGAACCGCAAATCACCGAGTTTTCTGCACCTGCAAGGTTCCCCGGAGGCGGTGGATCAAGACCAGTGAGTTAGATCAGAATTCCCAAGCGTAGATCGAGCAGAATTCGCCGGAGGGGCTCGGGTTCTCACCGGAGAGAAAATCGACGGATCGTGGGGAAAAACGGGACGATGCCGGGGTTTTTATAGACGGGGGGAGGGCGGCGTTCGGTTGTGATCGAGTTTGCGTCGCCCACGAACGAAATTCGGCTCGGATACGCGAGGATCCGGGTCGGTTTTGATTCGGGGTGAGAAGAGTCCGGCCGAGCGCGGGCGCGAGCGCGAGGAGGAAGAAAGGTTGGCGGGCCCCGCGTGTCAGTGGGAAGATGGGGGGGGCGCGGCTGCGGGCTGGCGCGGGATGGGGTGGGCCAGCTGGTGGGTTTCGGCCCACTGGCCGGTTTTTTTCTGTTTTTTTTCTTTTTTCATTTCTTTTCTGGTTTGAATTTGAATTTAAATTCCAACTAAGTTTGAATTTCTGCAGCCCATGCAATACGTCCAAAAATTTTTAAATTCCCCTCTTAACATGATTTTGGGGTGTTACAGAAAACGCGCCAATCTATCCTAGAGCCATGTACGCCAGCGGCGGCGGGAAGGCCCATGTACGGTGAGTTGGTAAACTATTTCATTTTTTAAAACTTCCTTTTTCTACTTATTATTTTTTTATCTTTCGTAGGTTTGTTATTTTCAATGGAGTTATCGATTCGAGGGTGGCGAGACCTTTGGTAGGCACTCCATCGATGGATCTTTCGTTCGTTGGGCCATCGAGTTGTCGTTTGTCATTCAGGGACTTGGAGTTCCATGCCATGGAGGATAGGTTTGTGCGGACCTAAGAGGAGCTCGACAGGACGAGGGCCGTCCAGGAGTACCAGGCCAACCTCATGGCCCAGATCCAGGCACTGATGGGGGTAAGTAATTTAAATTATTGTATTATAAATTTTTAGCATTTTAATAATGTACATGTGTTCTAATATGTTGCAATGACAGGACTTAGCTCGACAGAGTGGCCAGGAGCTCCCGTTTTCTTCGTGGCCGCAACCGCCACAGGCGCCCTCGTCACAACTGCCCCCAGTACAGGTACCCCCGGTACTGTATATATCTTTAATACTATTTAATACGGGGAGGGAGATAAATAGATAGAGAGAGGGGTAGATATAGTGAAAGAGATAGAAGGATGGGGAGAGGGAGAGAGAGAGCGGGGGAAGAGAGAGAGCGGCAGAGAGAGAGAGAGAGAGAGAGAGAGAGAGAGTGAAAGAGGGGAGAGAGAGGGATGGCGAGAGAGTGAAAGAGAAGTAGAGAGAGTAAAATAGAGAGAGAAGGGAGAGGGGAATGGGGAGAGCGACAATAAGAGTAAGAGAGAGAGAGAGAGAGAGTGAGTGAAACAGGAGTACTGAGAGTGAAAGATAGAGAATGCGGAGAGGGGGTGGGGAGTGGGACAACGAGAGTGAGAGAGAGAAGGGAGAGGGGGATGGGGAGAGGGATAACGACAGCGAGAGAGAGAGAGAGAGAGAGTGAAAGAGGAGTACGGAGAGTGAAAGAGAGAGAGAATGAGGGAGAGAGAGGGAAAGAGAGGAATAGACATGTCTAACCTTTATTTACTTTGCAGGGTTCACCGACGGAGGCGCATACTCCATCTCCGCAGCTACCGACACCGACAGGGATGCGCGAAGACGACATTCACGGCTCCGGAGGTAGTCATGAGGGGAGTGTGTAGCCGTTATGTGTTTTTAGATTTCTTTGGACTTTATGAATGAATCGTCGATTGTGTATTGTATTATTTGTCTGTGTAAATAACTGTGTGATTTGTCTCAGCTGGCAACTATGTCACGACAGCTAGTTTCTGTTTTTTTAAATTAAAACCATAACTTACGACGGTTTGTATACAGACCGTCGTAAGTTAGCTCATGTTACGACGGCTGATGTGGCCGTCGTAAGTAAGCCCATCTAACTTACGACGGTCGGGTTCAGGCCGTCGTAAGTGGTATGGCCCAGCCCACCACGTGACCCAGACACTTAAATACGACGGCTACGGGCCCGTCATAAGTTGTGTAACTTACGATGGTGGTCGTCGTAAGTTACTTAACTTACGACCAAGTCTTGACGACGGCTAGAAACCGTCATAATTAAGCTTAAACCGTCGTAATTAAACTAATTACGATGGTTTAGACCTTACTTACGACGGTTTTGGCCGTCGTAAGTGAGTCGTATTGCTGTAGTGATGTACATGCATTGTTACGTGTATCTTACTAAATTTTGAGTCTTGCGTGACCTTCTGAAGACTCTTATTAGCGGTTAATTTTAAGTAAAACTTATACTTACAAATTATTCTATTACCAAGCCTATACAAGGAACCCCTCCACACCACGTGACCCGGACGTCTGCCCTCTCCTTTCGGGAACGTCTCTGTCGCAGACAACTATCAAACCATCAATTAGTGAACACTTTTAGGATTCCTATTCCCACCTCTCATGTTCTAATTATATGACAGCCCTTACTACATGCGTGGTATTTTTTTTACTGCAATCCAAAAACTTCTTAAGCACATGGGCCTTCTTCTTTATCGCGGTCCAACAACTTCTCAGATGTGTGAAACTTCTTTATCGCGGCCCAATGATTTCATAGACTTGCATACCTTCTTCTACATAGCATCCCAACATAGTTTGCTTGAGTATGGGTACATGTACAAGAATATGGTAAAAATTTAGGATAAAACGTACAAAATTGAGAGACTCAAACTCAAAACAAACGTCTGTAGGATTCTTAGACTAGAGGCAATATTCTTAAACAAAACCTACTACTCTATATTTTATCTCTCGTTGAATGTTTCAGATTTTATCACATTTTAAAATGAAAAGTTAGTCAATAGTTTAACAAAAAAATGTTGAATAAACATATTTATGAATGAAAGTCGAGCTACCAATTGTTAAAAACGAGTAACATTTTTACAAACGATGATTGCCTCTTGCCTCTTTGAAATGAATATTGATAATATTGAAGGACAATTTGAAAAATGTTAATATATTATTGTTAACTCACCAATTAAGAATATTTGATCAATAAGGAAAAATGGTTAACTGACTTAAAAATAGTTACACAACAACTTTAATTTTTTTTAACACATTAATGTTGACTCACCAATTGAGAATACTTCATCAATAAAGAGAAATGATTACCCGACAAAAAGGAGTAGTTACTTAACAAAGAAATAGTTGGCAACAACTTCTAAAAATATTGAGTTAACGCTTAGATGTTGACTCACCAATTAAGAATATTTAATCAACAAAGAGAAATTGCTACCCAACCAAAAATGTATAGTTACTCAACACTTTTAGCAATGTTGAAAGGGGTGAACAACGCAAGACGGTCTTGAGTTTGACTCTTGCAGTCACGTTTTTTTTATTTTCAAGGAAAAGAAGAACGAATAGCCCGTGGGCTTTTTAAGGCCATCCGTGGACACAACATTTACACTTGGTCCGATCAGGATTGCGCGGGGCGACGGCGAAACTGTTTAGAAAGAAATTCAATGCCCGAAAACAGAAATTTGTTCACCGGTAAATGGTTTCTTGTTGTAATTCTGTGTGCACAAAAAAAGCAACGAATTTCTTATCCTTTGTAGAAGGTTGCTCTCGCCTCTTATCATTACAAGGGCCAGGCCGCACGCAGGCCAGCCAGCTACCCACTGGTAACCCACTCTAGCCCAGAAACGCGAGTGCTTGCCATTTAAGCCCGAACACTCCTCCTTGTCTTGCTCTGCTTGTCCTGCTCCAGTTCCGGCGATACTGACTCCGGCGGCCGGCTGCCGTTCCGTTGGCGACGCGCGCGCTGCAACGGCATGGTTCGTCTCGACCGAAACCGCGCTGGCGCATAACTGTCGCTTCGTCCCGCAGATCCAACCCGGATAAGCCCGATAAGCTTCTCCCCTGCTCCTGTCCCCTCCCCTTATCGCCACCATGCTCTCCCTCTCCCACGCCCGCGCCGCGCCGGGCTACCGCACGCCCCGGCCCCGCCACTCGACCGCTCCAGCGTCGCGCCGCCGTCGCGCCAGCCACATCGCCGCGGGTGCTATCCTGCTTCCCCCAAACTTCGGCAGTGGCAGCCTGGGCGGGCCCGGGAACGGAGGAGGGGCCCCCAGCGACCGGAAGCTGCCCTTCACCCCGCCCCCGATGGCGCCGCCGGGCCAGCTCTACCAGCCCTTCCACCCGCCGCCGTCGCCGCTGCCGGAGACCTACCGCAACCTGGACCTCACCCAGCGCCTGGCCGTCCTGCGCGACCGCATGGGCCAGTGGTACGAGTACGCGCCGCTCATCGCCGCGCTCAACCGGGACGGCTTCATGCCGGCGTCCATCGAGGAGGCCACCGGCATCTCCGGCGTCGAGCAGAACCGCCTCGTCGTCGCGGCGCAGGTCCGCGACTCGCTCCTCGAGGAGGAGGCGTTCCCGGACAACCTAGTCCCCTACTTCGACTCCTACGGCGCGTCCGAGCTGCTGTACGAGCTCCGCTTCCTCAACGCGCGCCAGCGCGCTGACGCCGCCAAGCACGCCATCGACAACCGCCTCGACCCCAAGGGCGCGCGGAACCTGGCGCGGTCCATGAAGGACTTCCCGTATCGCCGCGCGGAGGAGGGCTGGGAGGCCTTCAACGGGGCGTCCCCCGCCGACTGCCTCGCCTTCTGGCGATTCCGCCAGTCGCGGGAGGCCATCGCCGTCGAGGACTGCATCGCCGAGCTCGAGCGCGCGCTGCAGGTGGTGGAGACCGAGTCGGCCAGGAAGCGGCTCGAGCTCGACTTGGAGCGGGCCAATAAGAGGGCCGCCGGGGAGGATGTGGACGACGCCGAGGACGACCCCGCCTCTCGCCCCGGTGTGCCCGTGGTGCGGCTCCGGTACGGCGAGATCGCCGAGGCGTCCACCGTGCTGCTGCTGCCGGTGGTGCGCGAGACGGACGGCGTCGCGGCCGTGGATGCCGCGCCGAGACGGAGCAAGACGGACGTGGACCTCGGCCTCGTTGAGGTGGACAAGGGGTGGGCGCGCTGGGCCGTATTGCCGGGGTGGGGCCCGGTGGCCGAGGCTGCGAACGAAGCAGTGGTCATCGAGCTGGCTGACGGCCGGGCGCTTCCCTGGCGGAGCGCGGAGCAGGAGAAGGTGCTGGTGATCGCCGACCGGAGGCGGAAGGAGGTGGCGGAGGACAGGCTATACGTCCTCGAGAAGGAAGGCCAGCTGGTGGCGGAGAGGGGGAGGAGTCTGGCGGAGCAAGGCATCGCCACGGCCGCCGCAGAGGTGATAATGGTCGTCCGACCTCCCAAGGAAGTGGATGACATGATCAGCGACGACGAGTGGGACTGATCTGGAGGAACGGTTTTGGAGATGCCCAGTTTCTATTTGGTAAAAAATCCCACCTCTTTTATTCTTCATGAATAAGGCCTCCTTTGTAATGAAGGATTGGCATAGGATTCCACTTCCATAGGAACATTGCTTTCTTGTTTTGGTACCTCTCATAGGATCATTGTGTAGTCCTTTAGTCTTGCATTGCTGGATATTTCTATCCCTCAATATATTTGTGAAATAAGGTTAGAGCAACAGCTCAGTTTGCTCTAAGCATGGCCATGTCATCATTTATCATATGTGGAAGATATTAAGTGAAGAGTGAGAACATAACTAATTCTTGTTGAAGAGTCACACTCTTGCTTAAAATGATATATTTACACATACAGAAACACTAAAAGCTTCAAGAGAGTTAAAAGATAATCACTGAAGACTTAGCTCTAGTGTGATCTATAAGATTGCTTGGAGCTAATAGTTAGCTCTATCTTTGGGATGATCATATAGACAACATAACTGAAAACAAGTCTTACCAGTCTCTAAGTTGCTTTCCAAGAACTTAAGCTAGATCACTTTCGAAGAACCCAACTCAGTAGTCAAATAGATCAGACAAAATTAGACATATTACTTGCACATTAAACGTTATCAGGGCTGTGTTTCGAAAATCCTACTCGCATTTGATCAAGTAAAGCTAGATAACAATGATATGATATCTGTCTTTCTCATATTTAAAGAACATATAATCTTTCGATAATTAAAGCAAATATTAGTTCCAGTATCAGAGGAAGTCGGTGAGTTGAGAAGCATAATATGCGACTTGAAGGTGGAGCCGTTCCTTGTGCAAATCAGCTGAGCAAATAAGTAGCATCAAACGTTCAGAACCTTAGTTTATCATTGATTTGAGGGCCTTCTTCGTTTGACTAACCCCAAGAAATGGAGTTTTCCCTGCACATGAGAAGTGCCGCAATGAGTGCCTAATTCTGGTTTATTGTTAAGTTATTTGACACAATTATAGAGGGCATGCCCACAAGATTGACCATATTGAATTTTGCATCATCCCCTGCCCTTGTTGAAGAGCTGTGCAAATTCAGCATTCCCTATGTTGTAACAATAAAAGCACCCGCAAGAAGAAAACGAATTCATCAAGGCAGTTATCATGGTGCATGTACATATCAGGTTAGTCAAGAACTAACAATCATGATTCGTAGCTTCAATAATCACACAATATAAGTGCCCATGGATTTTGGAACAGTATAACTGAGTAATATGAATGACTTCAGTGTTACAGCAGGAGTCTCTTGTGCTGCTGTGCACATGACCGGACACAATACACAATCCTAAACAAAATATTAGATTTTCAGTTATCATTTTGCCTTATCGATACGAGTCTTTCAACAATGGTACTTCTTTATTCTGATCCTTGATGGACTCGACTCACATATTTGTCTGCACGCTAATCAGTCATATCTTCAAGTCTATCATTTTTCTAAGTCACGGTTTCCTTTTCAGGCTAACGTACCACAATATTATCCCAATATTCCTCCTAACTGCCCCAGAGTCATCAGAAGGTTATCTGTTCATGATGTTTAGCTTGTTTTGAGCTTTTGGCAACTCGTACGATGTTGACAACACAAAGCATGAGGACCTTGACTCACTGCTGCAGCATCAACTACAAGGGTCAAGTGACGATGGGTTTTACAGCGAAATGATTGGACAAATGTGCTTCTCTATACTAAGACAAATGGGTAATCACAGACCATAACTGAGGTAATCATTTACAAGCCCCATGGCATCAGGCTTGTGAATCACCGCCGGGTGCCTAGGGCAAGGGGAGGAGGAGGCGGCGGCGGCGGCGGTAGGGGGCGTGGGAAGGAGGACCCGGCGGCTGCGGCAGTGGGGTGAGGGGAGGAGGACCCGGCGGCGGCGGTGGGGCGAGGGGAGGAGGAGGAGGCGGCGGCTGTGGGGCGAGGATGGCCGATGGGAAGGCGGGCGCGAGGAGGGGCAGCGGTGGGCCGGGCTGGGAATAGGCCCGATACTTATCCAACGGTCCAGATCACAAATATAACACCCCTAACTCTGCCATGGCGTCTGGGCCGGAGCGACTGGACGCCTAGTCGTCGCCTAGGCGTGACTTGAAAACGCTGCATGGCAATGCATATCACAATTAGAATTCCTGCCACTGATTGTTTCAAGGGGCGAAAAGAAAAGGACAATGAAATAATAGCTGAGATAAAATTTCTGAGAAATAAAATCGCTAGTATATCGCCAAGCACAGATGTAATATAAAACTTCACAGATGAATATTCTATCTTGTTTTCAGTTTCCATAATTAGGCTGCGACTGCCTGACCAGACCACGCAACAGTCTCGATGACCCTGTCCTGATTGGTACATGGATGTACTAGTTATTGGAAAACTGCAATCCAAGGATGTGATTTCATATCAACTTCTTCGATGACCAGCTTCGCGGTCAAGCCGCTGGGAGTACAGCCACCGTGTCAGTTTTTTCTTTTCAAACGACTGAAACAGGCGGATTAGCTTATCATCTATGTTCTGAAAACTACAGCTGAAGGTGCTGCTGCCAATCCGTTTTATGCACTCAGTGGCCATCTCAGCACTGAAGTAGCCAGTCCAGCGTCTTGCCTAGAATCTGTAAAGATATCCTGGTCACTTGTGTTCTTCGCATAACAGTGGTGCAGACGTCTATGTTGCAGCATCTGGAGCCACTCTTTCATGCAACAACACATTATCAGACTGTTTGTTGGACCACTTCACTTTCATCCATCCTGTAAAATTTGTTTTTATCGTACGTCTAGAGGTTTCGTAACGCCATCACTTGTTGCTGGGCGTATGTGTGTACGCACTTTAGGATTTTTTTTGACACGTGCACTTTGATAATTGGCAACACAGAAAACCCATCTCAATTCTGGAACGCACCCTTGGGAAAACGGGTGCAAAATCTGAATGGCATATCCCCGTCTGAAACGGGTGCGGGCCTTGTACGTGACTGGACTTCGAAAACGAACCTCGAGGCTTCGAAAACGGGTGCTCCTAGATGATTGGATCCAAGCACAACCTCGAGGCTCGAGAGCTTCCTCCGTTTGCCCATCCACTGCGCAAATCTCCCCAAAACCCTCTTCCGCCTTCCCGCGGCGAGAAAATTTCAAAAACCACCGCTCCATCCCCAGCGCGTTCCCTGGGCACGTCGCCTCCCAATCCTCGGGTTTCCGTCGCTCCTTCCGCCGGCGCCGGTCATGGAGGTGGTGGTCGTCGACGCGGGCTCCAAGCTGCTCAAGGCCGGCATCGCGGCACCCGACCAGGCCCCCGCGCTGGTGAGTGCGCGGATCTCGTCGGCCCGGCTCGACCCTGGCGGAATTGCCCGCCTTTTTTTCATTTGAATTCTAGTTGTTGAGGTTTCCCGTCCTCTATGGGGGATTTCCTGCTCAGGTGATGCCCTCGAAGATGAAGCTGGAGGTTGAGGACCAGCAGCTGGTGGACGGCTCGGTGGTGGAGGAGGTGGTGCACCCCGTGGTGCGCGGCTTCGTCAAGGACTGGGACGCCATGGAGGACCTGCTCAACTACGTCCTGTACCGCAACATCGGCTGGGAGATTGGGGACGAGGGCCAGATCCTCTTCACTGAGCCGCTCTTCAATTCCAAGGTGTGGCGTGTGGATTCTTTGTCCTGCTTCAATTAAGCTTGTTAAGATGCTCTGTGCAGTAGTCTTGCTGATGGGGGTGGACAGTTGTGGTCTTTATAGTATCAGGACAAGTAAATAGGGATGGTCTTAGGAAAAGTAATTTGTTTAGTCTTAACTCGACAGCCTAATGTGCATGATAGCCATGGACAAGACAAGTACAAACACCATTCTGTTAACTTTTTATGTGCTTTTTTGTGGTTTCCTATTGTAAACTAAACTATGAATCAGATGGTCAGATTATATATTACAAAAAGTATGTGGTCAATTTTTGCCATGTAGGTGATGAATGTGCATTAGTGGATTAATGATCTATGTGAAAGTTGTTAGCGATAGGGAAATATGATTGATTTTGTATTACTGTCTCTTGTCTGAACTGAAATAATGAACTCTGCTGTGGCCCAAGTTTCCACATTGTGCACTTAATTGGAAGTCCTTGTGTGGTTTTGGCTACTGGTTGAAGCTCACTATAAAATTATAGCTCCAGGTCAATTTACATATGCATGAAGGGCAGGCCTGGCGCAGTGGTAGAGTCTCTCCACTTGTGTCCTGGAGGTCCTGGGTTCGAATCAGCCTCCTTGCAAAATAAGCAAGGGGAAGGCTGCCTAGAAATTCCCTTCCCCAGACCCCACAACATGTGGGAGCTTTCAGCACTGGGTATGCCCTTATTTAAATCTAAAAGTTAAAACATGGTCATCTCGTCATATATTCGTCAAAGTTTATATCGATAACTTAGCTTCTTCTGTATGTGCCGTTTGGAAACCATTGAGTTACTTTTCTTTGTTTGTGGCTCTTCTGATGTGATGTTCACCTATTGCCGTCTTGCCGATAGTGTAGAAATTGATAATAGCACACCTGTACTCCTGGAGCTGTAATGTAATATATCTTATAGTTTTCTCAAAATGTTTTGCTTTTATATCACTCATGTTCTAAATAGTGTAAAGCATAGCTTTAGCAGGTTTATTTTAGACACTTGAATTTTGTTCTGATTCTCCACTTTGTTTACTCTTGATGCTCTCTACAGGCCCTACGGGAACAACTGGTGCAACTTATGTTTGAAAAGTTCAACGTTTCAGGCTTTTATGACTCAGAACAGGCTGTGTTGTCACTCTATGCGGTTGGACGCATTTCAGGCTGTACGGTTGATATTGGACATGGAAAAATAGGTAATATCATGAAGTCAATACTATCATTACATTGGATCATTCAGACTTAGTTTGCACTTCTGTTGATTCCACATGTGACTTTTGTTATGCGGTGATAGTGTTTGCAAATTTATTCCCCTAATGCTTCTTTTGTTTTGGTGAATTAACCATGGTTTACTTTTAGAATGTTTATATCAATCTTCTAGTCACCTTTATCTGTCATGGACTGCTTTCCACAATCTTGTTTGTAGTCAAACCATAATAGCCCCATAGTCAAACCAGCACATATCTAAACGTGCTGTCAAAATAGATATTCCTTTTGACTCAAAAGTCTTGCTTTTGAATGGAATTGCCACAAAGCTGACCTAAATTCTTATGTGAATGATTTACAGAAATTGATCATGCTGTGCATTGCAATGTTGTGGTGTGCATTGCAGTTAACCACGATGTTATTGCAATTAACCATGAAGCGTCATATTACCATAGTTATTGCTTTTAAAGTAATTACATCTAGGGAATTAACCATGATGTGCATTGCAATGTTGCTATTACTTCACCTTTCTTACAATACAACAACAACAAAGCCTTTGTCCCAATTCACCTTTCTTACAATAATATATAAATTGTATTTCATTTTGTTGACCTTCTAGAGAAGGGCAGGCCTGGCGCAGTGGTAGAGTCTCTCCACTTGTGTCCTGGAGGTCCTGGGTTCGAATCAGCCTCCTTGCAAAATAAGCAAGGGGAAGGCTGCCTAGAAATTCCCTTCCCCAGACCCCACAACGTGTGGGAGCTTTCAGCACTGGGTATGCCCCTTTGTTGACCTTCTAGAGTTATCTGTTCGCCCCCTCCTCATTTGAGACATATTTTTCTATAGTTAATAAAGAGCGAAAACAAAACTAATTCTACTAAAAAACACTGTTGTCAATTGTCATACACTGCCATGGCATTATGGTACAGCATCCTCTGTCCAGTGCATGTTTTGCTTCATTAGCCATGATTTGTTCCTGTAAGCACCTTATTCTATAATATATATTGGTGGGGAAGCAACACTACAGTTAGTGAACTTTCCTTTTATTTTACCAGATATCGCTCCAGTTTGTGAAGGTGCTGTTCAACACGTAGCATCAAAGAGGCTTGAAATTGGAGGAGTTGACTTGACAAACCTATTTGCACAAGAGCTTAGAAAATCTAACCCATCAGTAAATATTGATCATTCTGATGTTGAGAGGCTAAAAGAGCAGTATGCATGCTGTGCAGAAGATCAGTTGGCTTTTGAAGCTATAGAAAGCTCATGCCAGCCAGAAAGGCACACTCTTCCTGATGGGCAGGTTTGTTATTCTACATTGCTCTCCCTTAATGCATGATAATCATGTCTTTCTCTTTTGTCGGCCATATATTTTTGCTGGAAAATATGTAGTGGATATGTGCAAACCAATGTTTTATATGCACTTCTTCATGCAGGTCATAACAATTGAGAAAGAGAAGTATATTGTTGGTGAAGCTTTGTTCCAACCACGTATTTTGGGATTAGAAGATTATGGTATTGTGCACCAGTTAGTTACCAGTGTATCAAATGTTTCATCAGAGTACCATCGGCAGCTGCTTGAAAATACCATGCTTTGCGGTGGTACCATATCAATGACTGGTTAGTTGTTGCTTTCCCAATGCAAGATGCTTTGTAGCAGTGACAATTAAGAGATGATGTTTTGTTCTTGATTTGCACCCTCCTGTTCTTGAAACTTTTCTTTAATATGGCCAATGCATGTTTATTAGCAATTAAGGGTGATTATATCTCTGTGTTACTGTTCTCACGGGTGATGGTCTCTTCATGATGAAAATCTACATTATGGACAGACAAATTAGGTAGATGCACTTTCGTGCAACATATGGAACCTATGCATCAATATGTTCCAGCGCAGATAAATGGAGCCGGTTAGGATTTATTCTCTTTGTAAACCCAAAACCCTTGAATCTGTTATAACACTTGTGACAATCTCTTGTTGTTCTGTTAGTTATCCTGTGGACAGAGTAGCATTATGCACTATATGTAGATCACACTGTACATTATGTTGTTTAAACAAGACTTAGATAGATGAATGTGATTATTATAGATACCATAATCATTTTTGTGTACAATTATGCTTTATGGTGTAGATATAATAGCTTTTTCTCGTTGAAATCTTTTCTGTCTTTTAGTTGTGTATAATTTGTTGTTTCAAATAGTTTCCCATATTTACAAACACGTAATTCTTCCCAAATTCTTTTGTTTTTGCTTAGACTCTTCCAATCGTTCATGTTCGTTTTTACTTTCATTTCCCAAGGTTTCGAGGACAGGTTTCAGGGGGAAGCAAATCTGTCTGCTTCAGCAATCCGCCCAACTCTCATCAAGGTAACCTTCCTCCTGCTACCTCAGTCCACCCTTCTATTCACAAAACCTGGCCATTACTAACTGAGTGTGCACTCCTCAGCCCCCGGAATACATGCCCGAGAACCTTGCAAAACACTCGGCCTGGTTGGGTGGCGCGATATTAGCGAAAGTCGTCTTCCCTCAAAACCAGCATGTCACCAAGGGCGAGTACGATGAGACGGGCCCATCCATTGTGCACAAGAAGTGCTTTTAGAGACAGCTGGCTTGAATATGCGATGGCCGGTGAACCTATACTTGCTGGTGTTGATGTTGAGAGCCTATACTTGCTCCTTCCTGCGATGTTAAGTCCCATCAACACAGCAGCTGTGAGTTCATGATTCCGTCGGGCACCTGCCCCACGAGCTTGGTTAGATAGTATTGCCCCTAGCTTGTTTTAGAGTGCAACGGATTCTAAGATTAACATCAATGTGTTAGAAATGTTAGCCTATCTGCACTCATATTCACTAAAAACTTACTCTAAAAGAATATTCACATCTCTTTTTAGCACACTCTAAAAGATTCTATACTTTCTCCCCATACTCTAAATATCTACTCTAAATCAACTACACCAGTTTTATATTATATCATTTTAATATTATTGTTCATACTTGTATATCACAGTAATAATAGAAAACAATTATAATAATTATGTGCAACCTTCAAAAATATAAATATAAATAATTAACTCATTCAAAATGGAGAAACAATGATTATTAGGTTGCAAATAAAGCAACTTATTCAATGTTATGCATTCAAGTCAGATGTTATAATTTTATCTCTCATCTGCATGAAAATAAATTTAATAACACATTGTATATGTATTCATCTTAGAAAATAACAAAATTGCCATCCCGTTTCCATTGTCTGCGCTCTCACGGGCGTTCTCTGTATCGTGCGGTGGCTTACCGCACGCTTCCCCGCACACCGGTGCAGACCGAGCGCGCGAGCCGGACACCAACCCGAGCGTCCCGCACCTCGTGCAGTAGCCCGGTGCTACCGGTCTTAGTCGGGTGTGTTGTACCAGTCGCGTCAGGAAGTTTGACACATGACATCTCCTGCAGGCATCACTAATTTATGTTGCATCCCTTCTCACGTCCCTTACGGAAGATATCTGTTGCATTTCTGTTGATTCTAATATTTTGTACGTGCTCAGTCCAAACGTTTAGAAGTTCGTGTTGTCACAGCATTCATAGCTGATGTGGCATGACTGTGCGCCACCGTGACATGTGCCGAGCCAATGTCAAAGCTCGTCGGACCTTGCCGGGAAAGGGCGGCGGACTCGCCAGGTGCCCAGGTTTACGCGTTCACGTAGAAGCGGCTACCGTCACCATCTGCTCGTTCGAGCTAGCTCCACGTGCCGGAAGGAGGGGATTGGACCGGAGAGGTGAGGAACCCAATGTTGGATCTAAATGTTTGGTGACGAGGTATGTTGATTGACATGTAGTACATATGGGGTCTAAAAGTAACAGAAAGTTCGTAGATCTAGAAAGTGTAAAACAAAAGGCTTGTAGACCTAAACGTGGAAACCTGCTGTGTATTTTACTCTGCTTATATTTTCTAAGAACAATTGCCACAAACGTACTGCCCTTATATATCGTGCCCCACTGCGGTAATCCATAAAACAGAAGCATCGACTAGATCGTATCAACATCATGTGCTAATATGGAGTGGCAGGTGACATGGGCGGACCTACGGGGTAATGCCGGATGGGCCATAACATACCCCATGCCCCAGGCAAACACGCACCAGTAGAAAGCGGACTAATTAAGCACGCAGGCATAAACCAACAACACGTTAAACAGATGAAAGGACCAAGGCAGGTTGCTGTTGAAGCGAGCAACGCGAACGGACTGGCAAGCAAATCTGTGATGGCTGGCATGCACGCTAGACTAAAAGCTAAGGCGCGGGAGAATGTAATACTTGGTGGAATTGGCCACAACAGACCCATATGCTCAAGTGACCCAGCAGTGACCGATCCCACAACATACGTTCTTAGATAGATAGATTGTTTGAATTAGATAAATTGTTTCTTATTATATGCATTTGTATTGTGATTAATTGAATTGTCCATGTGATCTTCTCGTTCTATGAATTTCTATCAGTGATTTGTTTGTGTATCACACTATTAGAGATAGGTATGCTAGCGAAATTACTAAATTAGAGACCAATATAAACATTAATATCAGATATTCATAGCATAATAAGTTTTCTATCGTCACATGTGGTTTTTTTTATTGTTTAGAATGTTGCAGCTAAAATAATTCAGGCAAGTAATATTTTAAGTCTACTTTATATCTATATTTTGAAATAATCATTATTGTATTTTTAATATTTATATCATAATTTGTTGAATTTAAGACTCATCATGCTATTTATTATTTGCTCCAAATTATACGTTAATTTTACAATTACTTACCAAATTAGTAAAAGTTTTATCGAATTATATAAAATTTTCTATGTGACATACCCTTTAATAAAAAATTCTAGTTCCACCACTGCCAGGTGAGTACATAACTTCATTGCTATTTTCGATAACAGCCGTGCTTCTGTTTCCTTGACTTCTGACACCGACCTACTTCGGATTGCAGGACACGGTAACGAAACCTGCGGCGAAACTCGGACCCGCCCACAAGTTCCCAGCCCAAAGCACATTGACGACGACGTTGGATGCTTATTAGCCGGAACGCGTCTCCCCACTTGTCAAGGACGATACCGGATAAACAGTTTTATTACAGTAGTATCGTGGAGCGTGGCCCGTTGCGCAGGAAAGAGTCGGCAAAGCCACCTCCCAACCGGCAGTCGCCAATCAGCGTGAGGTAAGCACGTCACCAACTGCATTTAAGCTTGGCCAAGGGGTCGCTCAGCTGGCGTCATCACGAAATTCCGGCTGCTGCTGATGTGAGGCGATAAGCCCGTGCCGGCCCCACCACCCGGAGCCAAAAAACGAAGCGAGACCCAAACCAGGGCAGGAGCGGGTTCCCGGGACGCCGCCACAAGGCCCGGACGCGCCACCGGTTTCGTTCGTTCGTCCCGCCACGCGGCGTCGTCCTGGCCCCGCGCGTCAGCCCGAGGCCCGCCCGTTTCACGGTCACTGAAACGTGGGCCCCTCGCCATCGATGTCCACCGAGAGCCGGCGACAAAAGAGGGGCCGCCTCGGCTCGGCATGGAGTTGGACTCGGAAATCCACTGGTGATCGAGGGAGAAAGGGGAAGAAAAGGGAACGAGAATCCAAGCCGGCAATCCGTTGCGACGCAATCGCTCCAACCCAACCGCCGACTGGGGGAGTTTCCGAAAGCGGCGACTGGGGTGCAGTCGACTCGTCATCAGCTGTCGCCGCGGAGGAGGAAGGAGGGGGGCACCGCCGCCCGGCCGATGCGGAGGTTCCAGGACTCCGTGAAGGCCCTCGAGGCCGACATCGAGCACGCCAACGCGCTGTGAGTCGCCGGGACCCCGCTTCCTCTTCGCTCGCTTGCGGGTTTTTTTTTGTGTGTTCTCGTCAGTTTCTCGAGGGGCTGAATCGCCCGAGCTCTTCCCGTCGACAGGGCGTCCGAGTTCCTGCGGGACCACGACGGTTCGGTGATCCAGATGCGGATGGCGTACAACGCCGTCGCGCATCTCCTCCTGCAGTGGGCCGACTGCAGGCTCGCCGGCAGGCTCGGACTACTCAAGGTCATGCTCTACAAGGTCTCGTCTCCTGCCCTCCCCCCGCGTCATGCGTGCCCGGTTGGTTTGGTTGCTTTCTCTCGGCAGTCTGTTCAACTCCCCGCTTCCTCGTGGTTCCGACAGGTTTACGCAGGCGGCTCCACGGCGTTGCCGGACTGGGAGCGGGAGGCCAGCATCAGGGAATTTTACGGTAACTCGAGCCGCGCGCCCATTAATCAACCAATGCTTGGTGATCTCTCGTCGATGCCGTTGGGGTTTGGTTCTGACCGAGTCGTCCGTATGCAGGCGTCATATTCCCGTCGCTGCTGCAGCTGCCGAGCGGGATCACCGAGCTCGACGAGAAGAAGCAGAGGAGGCTCTGCCTCAGCAAGTTCAGGAGGGAGGACGAGCGGCTCTCGGAGGTGGACGCGGAGAGGGAGCTCGAGTGCGGGATCTGCCTCGAGGTGAACCGCAAGGTCGTCCTGCCCGACTGCGCCCACGCGCTCTGCATGCGCTGCTTCGAGGATTGGTACGGAGCCTTTCACTTCCTTTTTACCTGCGACAACATCATTATGTTCTAGTTACTTTATCAAAGTGCAGCGCACCGCAGTTCTAACTGGCTCTGAAAATGAAAATCACGGGAATGTTTTTTGGTTTGGGAACCATGTATAGTTCGGTTTTGGTTAACTCGGTCGGCTCCTTCCTGTAGCGCTGTTTAGAAGGATGCAAATTCAGATGGCAGGCAGGTTACCCTCGAATGTCAGATAGGTCTCTCCACAAAGCTCCGAAAACCTTGACGCCTGTAACCTGTTGCCCATGGGTCCATCCAAGTAAACTTACAGACTAAATTGTCAGTGGTCAGAGGTGTAGGTAGGAGTACCATCCTGTTGAATTACCAGCCTGTTCCATATCTGGTAATCTGGTACAACAATAACCATTCGTAGCGCAATCAGTTTAGTTTTTTTTAAGGGAGCACAACCACAAGGGGCTAGAACATTCTTCAGTACTGTTGCAGGTACAACAGCTAATTTACAAAATGGCCCTCACAAGCATTGACAACTTTGTCCTTTATCCTCCTGCCTTCTTAATCATATCCAATAATCCAAATGCCGTTCGATACCAAACTTGCGGCCAAAAAGGCTTTATTCTGCTCAGAGGTGTTGGAGGGTTTGCTTGTTTCCCCGGTTGTGAGTTGGATCAACTTTGGCACGCAATGATTCTTCTTGTTCTGTTTTCGTGGTGACCCGCATCCAGGAGGCAGCAAACCTAAAGATGTAGCGTATGCTGACCTTGAGATGTAGACACAAACTGGCCACATCCGCGACTTGTTGTGCTCTGTCAATTAGAATATTTCCTTGGTTGATCCGGGACAGGATTCAGTTTGCTTTATCAGTATCTAAATCTTGAGTGGGTCGCTGCGTGGTCGTCATCAAGCACCCGCCCTAATCCGTCGTGCCTTTCATATCAGATATTTGATTCTACTGTTACAACCGATCGTCCTGATCTCGGGCCATACACGACGCAGCTCACTCACTCTCCTTGTCGCCTTTGCAGGATCGCCAAGTCGAGGTCGTGCCCCTTCTGCCGGGCCTGCCTGGAGGAGGTGAGGCCAGACAGCCTGTGGACGTACACCGACGACAGCGACGTCGTGGATATGGATACCTTGACTCGGGAGAACGCTAGGCGACTCTGGATGTACATAAATAAGTTGCCGCTCGTAGTCCTCCATGTGGTTGAGCTTGACATGTATGAGTACCGTACCAAGTGAAATTGATCTTGTGCATACCCACCAGCTTTGGCGGTTGTTTTTTTCCCTAGTTCGTTTCGTTGTGCGTGTGTTCCGCGTCGTTTTGGGTACGAGCCTGCCGGTATTTGTGTCGACACCCGCCAGAGCTTCCAAGGTTTCTCTTCGGACGTTGGATTCTTTCTGGATGCGTTATACAGTAGGATTCCACAGGCATTATTTTGAAAGAAAACGCGCATATACAAGATAGTAAATAATTTACATGCAAAGTCGTCCGAGGTCCCGTAGCTCAGTTGGTTAGAGCGTTGGTCTTATGAGCCGAAGGTCGCGGGTTCGAGCCCCGCCGGGACCACTTTTTCATTTTTCCTTCTCTAAAAATTGTTTTTTTCCATTTAACTCAAAGCTATTCTATCTATTAGCATTCTAATCGTTCTACGCATAGCTTTGTGCGTTCTGCAAGCCACGCGCAAAGAAAGATATCCAACGCTTGCTTTTCTGCAGCTCCTCCGCCGGCGGCAACAAGGTTGTAACTTTGATATCTATTGAAAATCCATCCCTTCACCGGATGCAGGGTGCGAGCAAGTTGGTGCCCACACACAACCTCATCGACCTCGTTCTTGTCTCACCGAGAATTCATCAGAAGGCCACCCACCCACCACACACCGCTGTACTAGAGCAATGGCAGCAGATGCCTTTGCAGTGGGTGCGCACCCGTCCTTCTCTGCCCCGTGAAATCTCGGATGCGGAGGTTACTGATGGTTTCTCCTCTACTTCGCAAATGGCAAATTGGTCATTAACTCTCGCTCGGCGTCACTTCCAGGTCGGCCATAGAGGCGTCGTAAGAATTGAAGCTGAGCTTGCCGAGGAATCGGAGATGGTGAAACGTGGTGGTCGATGGGCAGAGGGGCCACCTGTCGGCACATGGGCTTTGTTGCAGTAGTTACAGTTCTGTTATCGTAAACAGTTAGAGCGAGCAAACCGTGCCGGCTCGGCAGCCACCCCTATCCGGGGTGATTGATGCATGTTGGAACTTAGGAGAGGTGATTGTATTGTGTATTATGGTTTTGTCAATCTCAAAAGCTGCAAGCCTGTCTCCCGTAGTATTGTCATTTCATCTATAACGTGATTTTCAATAAAAAGAAAGAAAGAAACAGAAAAAGACCAACAATAAAGATGACACGAGCGTCATTTCTCTACATGCTCTTACGAGCGCTGAACAGCGCCGTCACAAAATGTAGGAGATTTCTAACGATTGAACACTTGCTAGATTGTTACATAGTGAGCATTCTCTACGAAACTGTAGCTTGGTTGAAGTAGGGAAGTAAATCACTTAACCGTCGAGAAGGTATAGTTCATGACTATGGGTACCCATATGATAGTATGACTCATACGGAACTCGGGAATATTCACCAGTTTATACGGTTCCTGGGTCATTTCCAGTACAATCTTCTACTTCCTACTTTCCAAATATACCAGAATACACATAGTGTTTATAGAGCTCGAACTTATCGATCTTAACAAGTAGCTTGAACTTGGCATTCAGTTTCATGCAATCTAGATGCTAGAAGGTTGAGAAGCTGCTGACAGGACATCATACATCTTTTCAGTAAAAGGGGCTTCGTACTTTCCTTAGCTTTAGGTGACTTCATGAGTTGAAGTTCCCAAACACGGTCATAACTAGCAGCTGCTAGCTTTAAGGCATCTCCGACTTCATAACCACACTACGAACCTCTTAGGACAGCATAATGTTACCTATTGGAACACAAATTAGGTGCTTTCGAATGAAACTTCTACATAACCAAAATAATCCTGATGGCTTCAGACAATCAACACTACCCAACAAACTAATTGCCGAACCAACGTTGGGAGCCTGGAACTTGCTGATGGCTAAGAGAAAGGGTTAATTGTTTGGAATAGGTACTTAGTTTAAAAGTTACCACACGTTAAAACTTGCTGATGGCTAGAGACCCAGGAGCATTTAAAGCACAACCTCGTATATCATCATAATCTCACAACAGTTAATTGTAGAAGATGCAGATTAGTACAGATTAATCATGATAGTCCATGCATACCCCAAGTCTCGGGGTTAAAGCAAAAGCGCATTGCTGGATCCATATACGGCATGAAGTCTCTCATATAATGAAAACAATGCTTAATTGTAACACCATTAGAGGAAGACTGCAAAAAGTTGCGTACGAGATGGAATAGGCCAACAGAAACATCTAGATATAACTTTTATTTGATTGTACAAATCACCATGTACATACAAAAATTCACTTACACAGATAATAAACGAATTCAACAGACATCTTAACTATAGATAATAAAAAGAAAATCAAAATGTAAATACAGTAACAAGTAATAGAAGAATGGTACAGTGAACGAACTAATGAACTTTGACCTTACACCTGTCTCCTGTCAACCAGATGCTCTCTGATAAATGTGTTTTGTTCTTGGATCTACAATTAGGCCCCTCCCACCATTTACCTCAAGATCATGCCTGCAAAATTATGTTTGTAAGCACCACAAGAATCCCTAGTTTGCACAGCAATGTGCCAAAACACTGGAAGGTGAATTGCAAGGCTACTTACTGAAAAACAAAATCAGGAATTGTAAGTTGCTCGCGTGGTACATATTTGAAAAGTTGAACGAGCCTATCCACATATACAACTTTCTTCCAGACCTATAAGAAAAAGGATGCTACAATCTCAAGCAGCACAGTAAAAAGGAAAGGAAGCCATTGTGGTGTAGGAGGTACCTCTCCATCTACAAACATCTGCATTGCCAGAATAGCTGTTCTCAATCCTAATGTTGGATGGAGGACATAAATTGCCTGTCCATAGTGAATGTTGTTAGAGGAACGAATCCATTGTAAGTTAAACAGCATACAAATTATATATAAACAAGATACTGACATGAAGGTTCCTCTGATGTTTCCGTCCTAGTATTTGCTGTAACCGTTTCATGAATCCTAAATCTGGTTGCCTGGAAATTTAACATGCAACAACAACAACAAAGCCTTTTAGTCCCAAGCAAATTGGGATAGGCTAGAGATGAAACCTACTATATCAAGAAAAAAGAAAGAGTAAATTATGTTGACCAAATCTCAAATTTCTGGAGCCTGTTGCAGAAAACTACATGTATTTTGACCGCGGGCCCAGGGTATCAGCAAGGGTGAAACTTATAGGTTTTTTTACAACAAAATGCATAGTACTTGTAGTTTTCTGAAATGGGCCAAAAACATTTAGTTTTCTGCAACCAACTGCAAAGTACTCAAGATTTTCTCTTTTTGACTATGGAGAAACTAGTGAAAATAAGATTTCCCTCATTATCAGTCACTTACGGTTGTAATGATGCTGCAGAGTGGAAATATACAATTGAATATGGCTTCTGAATCAACGGTTCAAACTCCTATAAAGAAAGATAATATGGCTTCTTGAGGATTCGCTTAGTAAAAAAGAAGGAAAAAGAATGAACTAAAGGACAGAGATGCGTCAATTAAGATAGAGATTGAAATCATAGAATGTATAAAGCACAACTCTTTCACTTTCACAATTGCCAGGGTATTCCTTGTAAACACACACACAATAGAAAAAAACTGTTGAGGTCTTATCTAGGTATTTCCTTTATTTTAGGGTTCTTGTAGAATCACTGCTCAATTTCATATAGCTGTGACTGTGACCATTAAGATTATTCAACGTTTTAACTACACCTGTTTAAGAGATGGCATAAAGCTCAGTGAGAAGATAAACAAAAATTATATGTAAGCCGAGTTGATTTTGTTAGAATACTATGTGTTAAGGAGGCAGGGGTATTCTAGTCTTTTTGGTGTAAGACCTATATATGTACCCCTTTCAGCCCATTAGGGCAAGATTGAATAAAATACTCCCCAATTTGGTATCAGACGCCGCACCCCCGATGGCTGGCGCCGCCGGCGGGCCGCCGGGTTTCCCCGCCTCCACGGCCGCCGGCGCACCTTCCCTGGCCGCCGCCGTTGTGCCTCTCATGGCTGCCGCCGCCGCGCCCCCTTCCCTGGCCGCTGCCGCCGCGCCCCCTTTCCTGGCCGCCGCTGCTGCGCCTCCTCCCCTGGCCGCCACCGCCGCGCCTCTCATGGCTGCCGCCGTCGCGCCTCTCATGGCTGCCGCTGCCGCGCACCCTTCCCTGGCCGCCGCCGCGCCTCCTCCCATGGCCGCCGCGGCCGCGCCTCCTTCCATGGCCGCCGCCCGCCGCCGCAGCGCCTCCTCCCATGGCCGCCGCGGCCGCGCCTCCTTCCATGGCCGCCGCAGCCGCGCCTCCACCCATGGTCGTCGCCGCCGCGCCTCCTTCCATGGCCGCCGCCACCGCGCTCCCCATGGCCACCGCGCCCTCCATAGCAGCCCCGCCCCATCCAGCTGACGCGCCTCCCCTGACCGCCACGCCCCTGCTCCACCCCATGGCCGCCACGACGCCTTCACCCCTCCCCATGACCGCCGTCCTGGCCGCCACTGCTGCGCCTCCTCCCCTGGCCGCCACCGCCGCGCCTCTCATGGCTGCCGCCGTCGCGCCTCTCATGGCTGCCGCTGCCGCGCACCCTTCCCTGGCCGCCGCCGCGCCTCCTCCCATGGCCGCCGCGGCCGCGCCTCCTTCCATGGCCGCCGCCCGCCGCCGCAGCGCCTCCTCCCATGGCCGCCGCGGCCGCGCCTCCTTCCATGGCCGCCGCAGCCGCGCCTCCACCCATGGTCGTCGCCGCCGCGCCTCCTTCCATGGCCGCCGCCACCGCGCTCCCCATGGCCACCGCGCCCTCCATAGCAGCCCCGCCCCATCCAGCTGACGCGCCTCCCCTGACCGCCACGCCCCTGCTCCACCCCATGGCCGCCACGACGCCTTCACCCCTCCCCATGACCGCCGTCGTGCCTCCCCCTATGGCAGCTACTGCGCCTTCTCCGTTCACTGTTATGGACGATTCGGGGCATCCTAACAGTTGTGGTGGATACCCCTCTGCGACTGCTGTCGCCGTGGCCCTCGTCGCCTCCCGTGAGCAAGGCGCGCTCTCGTTCTCGCCTTGGAGCAGGAACAGGCGTCCATGGTGGCCCTCACCCACCAGTTTGAGGAATCCCCGCGCCACCACTAGAGTGCTACCCACGATCTCCCTGCGGGCGCAGGCGCTGCTTACAGCACCTACCGGCTTCCCTCGTCGCCGCCCTCCACGCTCAGGCTGCTGGTATCCAGAACATCTGGACTCTCGTTCCGGTTGTTCTCAGTTCCGACTCCACCTATAGCAGATGGCGCAGCCTACTTCTCCTGACGTTGATGCGGTTTCGTTTTGACGACCACGTCCTACGGGATGATTCCCTGTTGGACGACTCCTAGATCAGCATGGACAGTCGGGTTCTTGCTTGGATCCTCGGGTCTCTCTCTGAGGAGCTGCAGGACATAGTTGGCCAGCGCGGTGGAGGCACTACTCGTCAGGCGTGGCTGATCCTCGAGCAGCGCCTCCAGGGGAATCGTGCGACTCGAGCTATTCACATCCGAGCTCATTTTGGCACCACCGTCTAGGGCGACCTCTCCATCTCTGCCTATTGTCGCCAGATGAAGGGTATGGCGGATGCCCTTCGCGACCTTGGAGAGCCCGTCCCGGACAGCTCCCTCGTTCTTTGAACGAGCGCTACACCCACCTTCGCTCGTGGCTTCTTCGCGAGACGTCGTTCCTGACCTTTGAGAAGGTCTAGCCGGATCTCGAGCTTGAGGAGATAACCTCTAGCAGCTCTGTCGCTTCCTTGCCTGCCACGGCCCTCTACGGCTCTGGGTCGTCCTCGCGCCCTCCTCCACCAGCCGCTCCTTCTAGGAGACACTCTACACGTCCACCTACCACACCAGGGGCTCCTACCTCTGGTGATGGTAATCATCGTCGCGGCAAGCGCGCCGGTCGTGGTGGTGGTGGTGGCGGTACTGGTGGAGGCACTACTAGAGGCAGTAGCAGTGGTACAGGTCAGGGTGGCGTGACCTGACCAACACCCTACAACCCGTGGACTGGCCAGATCTCCATGTGGCCTGGGCCGTCTTCGGGTCTTACTCCACCACGTCCGTCACATCCTCAGCCGGCCTACGTGGTCACTCTGGCTTACGGCGGATCTGCCTACACAACTGGTGGACAGTGGACTCCGACCACTAGCGGGTTGTGCTACCCTGCGGCCAGGCCGTCTGCTCTGACCCACTGAGCTTCGGGGAACCTAGTCGACCAGCCTGAGTCCTCGAAGCAGCACCACGACTCACCTCAGGCCTGGGACCGACAGTCGCTCACGTCTTCCTTCAGCATGCTGGGTCTCACACCACATGGTCCTGACTGGATCGTGGACTCCGGAGCTTCGTACCACACCATCCATGACGCTGGTATACTCTCTTCTACCCACCCTTCTCTTCCTTCATCTTTCGTTGTTGGGAATAGGTCTGTTCTTCCGATCACCTCAATAGGTGACGCGGGATCGTCGGGTTCTTTACTAATCAAACGCCAATATCTGCACGGTATAATAGACACACCATGAATAAAATATACCAAAGACTACTATAGTAGTATTCCAGATATTAAAGATAGCACACAGCTATATAAACAAAGTTAATTAAGTTCCTAACACAAACCAACCCCAATCTAATTAAACTATACTAGCTCCAGATTCATGCACTTGCCATTAGAACAAATTGTTGAACTAGATTACTTGTCATAAGAGCAAGTAGTTGAATCCAGAGGGAGTATAAACACAAATCCAAGAGATCAGAACAATTGCATTCAACTCCGCCTATGTCTTTCTAAGTATAGCCGGTCCCAAGCCCAGGTAAAGGAGGAGGGTTGTGATAGGCTTGGCGAGCCAGCATCAGAACCCGCCATTCCTATGGATATGAAACCCAGTTTGGCTTTCATATCTAGCCTACCTCAACGTGCTTGAGAAAACAGCTTTGTTGTTGTAGTAGTAGTAGTCATTGTCGGTATCCTGCAAACTGGGTACCTCCCGTGTAGTGGGTAAAAGACGGCCTAGGCCCCGCCTCACCGCTGAGGCGGGCCCCATCGTAAGCAACGTGCCCTTGGCCCCGTGGTCAGCCCTGGGGCTGCCACGTGTGCATAACCTCCGGAGCTGACACGTGACTTGGGCTCCGGCCCGAGCCTCCCCGCTGAGGTGAGGTCCGGGGCTGACACGTGTTCCCTTGGCCCCAAGCCGCCTCCCCGTTGTGGACAGCTCCGGTGCAAACACGTGCCTTGGGCTCCGGCCCGAGCCTCACCGCTGAGGTGAGGTCCGGGTCTGCCACGTGTCCCTTGGCTCCAAGCCGCCTCACTGCCAAGACGGCTCCGGTGCAGACACGTGCCCTGGGCTCTGGCCCGAGCCTCCCCGCTAAGGTGAGGTCCGGAGCTGCAACGTGTCCCCTAGTACCAAGCCCGTCGATAAGAGCTCCAGAGCCGCCACGTGCCCCACGATCCGTCGTGGGCCGTGGGTCGACGAAGTCAAAAAGGAAGTGCGCTGTCAGGCTTCGCATTCAAGGCTTGCGCCTTCCCAGAAGCATGGCGCACAGCACACACCTCCGCCCCTTAATCGTTCGCCATTACGGTGACAAGACGGGACGGCAAGGTGTGACAGCAGTACAGTGCCGCCCAACGGCACGAAGCCGCCCAAGCAGGGCGAGAAGACGCGGCGACAAGACGACGTCTTCATCATCACCTAACACGCAGTCAGGGGCGCTCAGCGCGCTGGACGATGGGACTTAACTCTTCCGCCGGCCACTCTACTCAGATGACGAAGCCCTAGATCGTGTATAGGGTTCACTTAGCTTTGGGGCCACCTGTCGGGCCCCAGGCCTCATTGTAACCACCCCGGCCTTGAGCTATAAAAGGATCGAGGTGACCACCCTACAGGGGGTTCCCGATTTCGCATCCCAGATCCCACAACGCACAAGCACTCACTCACAAGCAATAGAACAAACACTGCCGTAGACGTAGGGTATTACGCTCCGGCGGCCCGAACCACGTAAATCTCGGTGTTCATCCGCTCTCTCGAGCCCAGGTCGCATAGGGCGCCAAATCCCCTCCAGAAAAAAAGAACCTCGCAGGCTGCTTCCGAGCAGGCCGGGAGGAGTGTCGCAGCTCACACTCCGACATTTGGCGCGCCAGGAAGGGGGGCTTTCCGCGCTCTCCACGCGACCATGGTGAACATAACTTCTTGTGGCGAGCCTTCTCGCCCAGCTCGCCGTTATCTCCAGGCGGGAGACGACGAGGCTACCCCCCGCTCCAGAGCGGGCAGGTCTAGCCAAGCGGCCAGCACACTCCGTGTGATGTACGGAGGTTCTTCCGGTATCTCGTCCAGACGAGCCGTCAGGACCCTCCGTCAAGCAGTGGCAGCAGCCACCCGTCCCGGGGCCGGCGCCACATCGCAAATGGATGGAGTCGCCCATTAGCTTCGACGCCTCCGACTACCCCGAGAACATGGCAGGCGTCGGGCAGCTGCCTCTCCTCGTCGTCGACCATCTCCAACGTGAAGCTCTACCACGTGTTGGTCGATGGCAGGGCGGCCCTTAGCGTCATCAGCCTTGCAGCTTTCAAGAAGCTGCAAATCCCTATGTCCCGACTTACCTCCTCGAAACTATTATCGGGGGTAGGTCGGGCCCTAATCTTCCCATGCGGTACCATCTCCCTTCCGATGACATTCGGGACGCCTGAGAACTACCGTATAGAGAGCGTCGTCCTCGATGTTGCGGAGGTCAGCCTCCCCTTCAACGCCATAATCGGCAGACCAGCTCTATACCAGTCCATGGCAGTAGCCCACTACGGCTACTTAGTTCTGAAGATGCCAACCCCAAGTGGCGTCCTCAAGATCCGCGGTGACCGCACCGCGGCTGTCTCAGCGCTGGAAAAGCTCCAAGCGCTGGCAGCAGCGCAGGATGACATCTGCACCCCGTGTGCAGCCCTCCGATGACGTACCAGTCAAGGTCGTCCAAGTCGGTCCTGATGTCGCCCAGACCACTCGAATCGCCGAGGGCCTGGGAGGCAAATAGGAAGACGTGCTGGTCACCTTCCTCCAGGCCAATGTCGACGTGTTTGCCCGGCAACCGTCAAAAATGCCCAGGATCCCCAGGGAGGTGATCGAGCACCAACTGAAGATCCATCCCGACGCCCGACCGGTCCAACAGAAGCCTCGAAAATAATCTATCAAGCGACAAGACTTCATCCGTGAAGAAATCAAGGAGTTGCTCGATACTGGCTTCATCCGAGAGGTCCATCATCCATGATGGTTAGCCAACTCTGTTGTCGTCCCCAAGGCTGGCGGGAAGCTACGCATGTGCATCGACTACACCACCCTCAATAAGGCATGTCCGAAGGATCCGTTCCCTTTCCCTCGTATTGACCAAATAGTCGATTCCACATCCGACTGTGATCTACTGTGTTTCCTAGGCGCATACTCAGGTTTCCATCAGATACCTATGTCTAGGGAAGATGAAGAACATACCGCATTCATCATAGTAGATGGTCTATACTGCTATGTGTCCAAGCCTTATGGTCTTAAGAATGATCATCCCACTTTTGTGCGTGCAATGCACAAGACGTTCGGGAATCTCATTCGGGACCTGGTCGAGGTTTACGTCAATGACATCGTAGTGAAGGTTAAGTCGTCAGCATCTCTGCTCGACAACCTAGCCCTAGTCTTCGACAGACTGTGTTCCGCACCCACGAAGTTGAACCCAGACAAATGTGTCTTCGGGGTCTCCGCCGGGAAGCTGATCGGTTTCTTGGTCTCTCACCGAGGATCGAAGCTAACCCAGAGAAGATTAAGGCGATAGAACTGATGAGGCCCCCTGCCCGCATCAAGGATGTGCAGAAGCTTACCGGATGTTTGGCTACGCTCAGTCGGTTTATCTCTAGACTGGCCGAGCGGGCTCTTCCATTCTTCAAGCTTCTATGCAAGTTTGATCCATTCGTATGGATCAAGGAGGCAGATGAGGCGTTCCAGAAGCTGAAAAAGTTTCTCACAACGCTACCAGTCATGGTGGCCCCTGAACAAGGCGAGCAACTGCTCCTCTACATCGCTGCCACAACCGAGGTCGTGAGCATGGTTCTGGTCGCGGAGCGACCAGAACTCTATCGCCCTCAAGTCCCAGAAGAAGCTCCTGCTGCCGTTGGTCTAAAGCCCCAGGGCTCAGACCCTGCAGGAAATCCTTGGGATGGGGAAGTAGTCAGGTCCTAAACAGGTGGACCTGATAACCGATGCATATCTGGGTCCGAGCTCCCAGATTGCAGTCCCGGACCTCTACAAGAAGACGTTGCGGACCCCTCCGGGATGGTCCAAACCATCCAACGTCAGGTCTACTTCATCAGCAGGTCCTCCACCATGCCAAGACGAGATATCTGGAGGTGCACAAACTGCTCTATGCAGTCCTCGTTGCATCAAGGAAACTGCGCCATTACTTCCAAGCTCACAAGATCTCGGTGGTAACCTCAATACCCACTGAGAACCGTCCTCCACAGCCCCAACACCACTAGAAACATAGCTAAATGGGCTGCGGGGTTGGCGGAGTTCGAGCTGGATTTCTTACCGCGCCATGCGGTGAAAAGCCAGGCGTTAGCTGACTTCGTGGTAGAGTGGACTCCACCACCATGCCAGCCAGGGGGCCAGGACATCGGTGAACCAGAGCCCAGAGCTCCGGTCTTTACTTGGCCTTACTGGACTCTCTACTTCGACAGCTCCTCGCGGAAGCAGGGTGCCGAAGCGGGGGTTCTGCTCATCATACCAACCGAAGAGCAGTTCAAGTACATGGTGCGACTTGACTTCAAGGCGACAAACAACATAGCGGAGTATGAGACTCTCATCTTCGGGTTGAATACCGCGTTGTCCCTCGGCGTTCAGCAGTTATTGGTCAAGGGTGATTCTCAATTGATGATCAAGCAAGTCAAAGGAGAGTGTTGCTACAACGACCCACAACTTGCAGCATATCTCCTCCAAGTACAGAAGTTAGAGAAGGACTTCTTATTCTTGGACTTGTGCCATGTTCCCCGTGCCAATAATACAATAGCCAACGACCTGTCAACGAAGACTTCCACTTGGCCTCCAGTACCTGAGGGGGTCTTTGAAAGGAAGTTGATGCGACCTACCGCCTGGCCGGCCGAACCAGGCGAAGGGGGCGGGACCAGCACCTCGAAGCTGGCGGTCCCGGCAGCCATGTTACCATGGCGCCCGCCAAGGATCGTAAGCGTCACCGGGGACTCCGTGCAACCTGACGCTCAAGATCCAAGTGCTCAAATAGGTCCTGATGCATGGACTTCGTGAAAGACAATTTTCTTCCCGATGAACGTGTATCCGCTGAATGGATCGCTCGGTTGGCTAAGAGATACACGCTGGTAGAAGAGGATCTCTACCGGCGTGGCGCTAATGGCGTCCCATTGTGGTGCATAACCCATGAGAAGGGTTGCGACCTGCCCGTAGAGATCCATGGAGGCGAGTGTGGGAACCACGCATGTTCACACGCGCTGGTCGGTAAAGCCTTTCGGCATGGCTTTTACTGGCCAACAACTCTTCAAGATGCCGTCGACCTGGTCAAGAGATGCAAGGCGTGCCAGTTCCAAGTTAAGCAGATCCACACAGCAGCTCAGACGTTGCAGATGATCCCGCCCTAATGGCCCTTCGCTATGTGGGGGCTGGACATCCTGGGACCATTCCCCAGATCCGTCGGAGGATACTGATACCTCTACATCGCCGTAGACAAGTTCACCAAGTGGTCGGAAGCTACCCCTGTAGTAACTATAAACAAGCAGTCATCAGTCAAGTTCATCAAGTAAATCGTCTGCCGGTTCGGGGTCCCGAACAGAATCATCACTGACAACGGGAGCTAGTTCACCAGTGCAGTATTCCAAGACTGCTGCGAGGACCTCGTCATCCAAGTTTGATATGCTTCTGTTACTCACCCAAAGAGTAACAGTCAAGCCGAAAGAGCAAAAGTTGAGATACTCAGGGGACTCAAGACGCGCACTTACAACAGCTTGAAGAAGCACGGTGCCAATTAGGTTGAAGAGCTTCTGTGTGCACTGTGGGCTAGCCGGACATCCCTCAATCGCTCGACAGCAGAAACACCCTTCTTCCTGGTGTATGGGGCTGAGGTTGTCCTCCCCCCCAGAAATCACCATGGGATCATCCCGTCTCCGAGCGTACGACGAAGCCGTGCAGGACTAGCTCCAGCGCGAAGATATCGACCTTGTCGATGAGCGAAGGTGGCAAGCAGCTGTCTGAAACGCGTGATACCGCCAAGCGCTCCGGCGTTATCAACAGCGGTTCGTGCGGAGTAGACAGCTTGAGGTGGGCGACCTGGTACTACGGCGAATACTCTCTCGAGAAGGAGGGAACAAACTCTCCCCCAGCTGGGAAGGCCCCTTCCGAGTGACACAAGTATGTCGTCCCGGGTGCGTGCGCCTAGCCACAGAGGATGGGGTACCTCTACCCAATCCATGGAGAATAACACCTCCGTAAGTTCTATCCTTAGCACAGCGGTAGGGTTTTATTTTCTCTGTGTCATAGTATCAAGGAACAACGCTTAGAATAGCTAAATCCCGGAGGAGCCCTGTCACTCTCAACATCTGGGATGGGTCGCTGCCTTCTAGTACAGCATGTTTCCTCCTATGAGAAAGAGTTTTAAGTGAGAAAGTTTTGCCTTGTCCCTTTACAGTTTGTGCTTCCTCAAGCATATCAACTGTAAACGGGCAAGCCACGTGCCCGTGGCCCTAAGGTCAGCCCTGGGGCTGCCACGTGCACTTGAGTTCCAGAGCTCACATGTGCCCTAGGCTCCGGCCCGAGCCTCCCCGCTGAGGTGAAGTCCGGGGCTGCCACGTGTCCCCTGGCTCCGAGTCGCCTCCCCGCTGAGGACAACTCCGGTGCAGATACATGCCCTAGGCTCCGGCCCGAGCCTCCCCGCTGAGGTGAGGTCCAGAGCTGACAAGTGTCCCCCTGGAATATGCTGAAGACAAGGACCGATCTTCCCTTAGGTCCTTACGCTGTAGAGGACACGGAAGGAGTGGTAGCCGCATTGCCGGTGCGCCCTGGGTCCTTACGCTGCTAAGGACCCGGAGGAACAAGCTCGAGACATCGGCAAAGAGCTATCCACGTCGGTTAAAGTCATCCCGGACCCTTGCGCTGCTAAAGGTCCAAAGTCTACATCGACAATACAACGACAATACAAGGCAAAGAAAGACTTGAAGCAAAGAAGCTTTCATTAATGACAGAGTTTGGCAAACAAAAGGGGATACAACACAACTAAGGAACTCAGCAGCTACAAGTCGAGCAATCTTCTGCTCCGTGGCATACTTGGTTGTTCCCCAAGCCAATCTCTGCGCAAAGAGACGGTCACCTGCTGTAAGACCGGGGATGGCAGCAACTCATGCTGGACCGAGACAACAGTGACATCCAGTGTTGCGTGGGCCAAACGCCATCTATGGCGGATTTGGTTGTCCACAACAGTACCTGGTGGAAAGCTTGATCACTCTGGACTTAACCTTCCTCGGATACCGACAGGTAGCCCTTCTTCGACGAGGCGCCTAGAGAACATGTCCCACATGACACTGGGTAGGGACTCTCTACGAGAGAGGCTCCTGTCCCCGACGGGCTCCCTTTCCATCGGCAAGCCATCAGGATGGCTTGTGCTTCTATCCGGGTCCGTCAGGAAAAGGGACGCCTCAGTGAGCCACACCGAAGGTCGCGACCACACACATACGAACATCTCGCAAAAGTGAACGAAGACGGCTGGCGATGTGAGAGCATCTGGTGGGCGAGAGTGTTGAGAAGCGGAAGCTTCCAGCACGCAAGAGGAGAACAAAGGCCACATGGTAAAGGAGGGTCCGTCCAACAACGGAAGGCCCCCTTTTATACACGACCATGACCTAAGGCAGGGCAACAGGTGCGACGATTTGACTTCCACCTCTGCACGCCACGGGTTATTCGCCTCCCCCAACGACGGATCAGACCTAGGTCCACCCGTCAGACATTTGGGGTCGGGCGAGTAACGTCTCGGGAACGTCCAACAGTTCCCGAGGAGAGCGGCGCGGTGGAACTGTGGTGACCAACCCATTGGTTGCCGCAGTAAGTGCCCCGAGGCAACCCCTCGAGCACGTCGCCGCAAGTTATTCGCCTCTCCTAACGATGGGTAAGACCCAGGTCCACCCGTCAGACACTGGGAGCCGGGCGAGTAACGTCTCGGGAACATCCGGCGGTTCCCGAGGAGAGCAGCGCGGTGGAACTGTGACGACCAACCCATTGGTTGCAGCAGTAAGTGCTCTGAGGCAATCTCTCGAGCACGTCGCCTTGGCACCCCCCCCCCAAATGACGGGAAGGGCCCAGGTTCACCGGTCATACACTGGCAGCGTTTTCAAGTCGGCGCCTAGGCGTCCAGGCGCTCCGGCCTGGACGCCATGGGTGGTCGCCTCGCCTGGCCGCCGTTGTTTCCGCGTCGTCGCCGCTGTTTCCGCCGCCGCCGCCGCTGAACATGCCGAGGCTTCACGCGGCCGCGCCGTGGCCGCCGCCGGGCCCTCCCATCGCCACCACGGCCGCCGGGCTGTCGCGCCACCACCGCCGCCGTCGAGCTGTCGCGCCACAGGAGCTGCTGCCGCCGCTTTTGCAAAGGAGAGGGAGGGGTGAGGGAAAAATGAGTAGGGTTAGGGTAGGGCTAGTATTTACATGTCTTCATCTAAACCGTGGACCGTCAGATGAGATTCGACGGCTCACACTAACTGGGCCGCTTCCTCACCCCCTCAGCCAGCTCCTCATCCCGCCTGGTCGCCTCCACCCTCGCCTCCTCACTCCACCTCCGCCTCTGCCGCCGCCACCTACGCCGCCTCCCCTGCCGCCTCGCCCCGTCGGCGCCGCCTCCCCTGCCGCCGTCGCCCGCCGCCCCGCCGCCGCCGCCTGGCCAGGCACATAGGCGTTGATTAACAAGCCTGGACACTGGGGGCCGGGTGAGTAACATCTCGGGAACGTCCGGCGGTTCCCGGGTCGTGCAGCACGGTAGACCTGCGACCCTGGGCTACCGCAGTAACTACCCCGAGGCAACCCCTCGGGACGTGCAGCCTTTTCGTCTCCCAGGTACAACCACTCGTCCACTACGCGAAAATCTCACCACGTGCCCCACGATCCTCGTGAGTCGTGAGTCGACGAAGTCAAGAAGGAAGTGTGTTGTCACGCTTCACATTCAAGGCCCGCGCCTTCCCTAGAAGTATGGCGCACAGCACACGCCTCCGTCCCTTGCCCGTTCGCCATTACGGTGACAAGACAAAACGCCAAGGTGTGACAGCAGTACAGTTCCGCCCAACGGCACGAAGCCGCCCAAGCAGAGTGAGAAGACGCGGCGACAAGATGGCGTCTTCATCATCACCTGACACGCGGTTAGGGGCGCTCAGTGCGCCGGACGGCGGGACTTAACTCTTCCGCCGGCCACTCTACTCAGAGGACGAACCCCTAGATCGTGTATAGGGTTCACTTAGCTTTGGGGCCACCTGTCAGGCCCCAAACCTCATTGTAACCACCCCAGCCTTGAGCTATAAAAGAACCGAGGTGACCACCCTGCAGGGGTTCTCAATTTCACATCCCAGATTCCACAATGCACAAGCACTCACTCACAAGCAATAGAACAAACACTCCCGTGGACGTAGGGTATTATGCTCCGGCGGCCTGAACCACGTAAATCTCGGTGTCCATCCGCTCTCTCGAGCCTAGGTCGTGTAAGGCGCCAAGCCCCCTCCGGAAAAAAAATAGAACCCCGCGGGCTTCTTCCGAGCATGCCGGGAGGAGTGTCGCAGCTCACACTCTGACAGTCATGATATAAAACATGTAATATAGCAGCATTTATTTTGTTAATTACCTTCACTACATGCAGAACAAACCGTTCAAGATCAAGGCAGCGAAGAAGAAAGTGTGCACCGACAACAACCATAATTGGGCGTCCTTCACTATCAACTCCACCACGATAACTGCAATTAGTGCAGAACATCAGACTAAGGGCAGTACAGTCACCACACAGATACAGAAGCATTATGACTCGCAAGCAAATAGAAGTACAGACCATAACACAGGAAATTTACATACATTATTTTCATTTCAGCAATCTCTGAAAGATTAAGAGAGTTTGCTTTAGCAAGGTATCGTGAATGAAGTGAATATTCCTCTGCTGCAGATAATGAAGGGCATCCTAGATCGCCATATCCAAGTAACCTAGCATAATGGAATCCCTTCTGAGCCTGCGAAGATTTTTCCCACTGCTCCTTGCGCCGCAGATCAGGATCTTTAATTAGTGACATAAACGAAGGATCCAAATATGAATCCAACTTGAAAGAGCTCCTGTAGAATAAATCAGCCAAGATGAATTCACGTCATAAAAACCTATCACAATATCATAGTTATTAAGGCGGTAAGGTGACATAAGGCGACCTTCCCCCTTTTTATCTTTTAAGCTGTAAGGCGTAAGGCGAGGAGACGCCTTACTAATAAGAATAAAATCTCGAATATAGTAGCATTTACTAGTAAAATTTGTCAATTAAAAAGAAAAAAAAACTACATGTGCTTGGCCCATCCAGCCCACTACCAGCCCAACAACAGCACATATTTACCCTAACCCTAGTCACCCCGCCACCCCCCCACTTTCACAGCGCCGCCCCCCAGCCTGCGCCCGCCGCCGCCTCCGCTTCTTTACGCCAGGCCGCCGCCTTCTCCTCCTTTGCGCCAGGCCGCCTCCTCCTCCTCCTCTGCGCCCGGCCGCCGCCGTCTTCTTCGCCACCTCCTGTGCGCGGAGCGTGGGCGCCGCCTCCTCCGCGTCCGGCCGCCGCCGCCGCTTCCTCTACGCCCGGCCGCCACCTCCTCCTGTGCGCGAGCGCCGCCGCCGCCTCCCCTGTGCGCGGGCGCCGCAGCCGCCTTCACCCGCCTTACGACCCCCAGACGCCTTACCGCCTAAGCGTCGCTTAAGCGACGTTTAAGCAACGCCTTAACAACTATGCACAATATGCAATCAATACATGAAATCTTGTAAAGCACACAAAGCAAAGAACCTGGAACGAGTCACTTGGAAGAGTAATCTAGACTCAACATAGCATAATTGTTTCAGAAGGTACATTAAAGATATTTTTTGACAAAAGGGACCACTAATTGTCTGCACAAAAGAGGACCATATAAATCCAATTTAATAAGAACACAATAAGGACATAATGACTAAGATACAGATCAAGATTAAAAATCAAAAGTTCTAACAGTTGTGTCGCACACATCATAAATCTAGCTACCACAGAATAAACACATTTGCATTTCCATGGTCACTGTAAGCCAGGAACACATGCAACTTTTTATTCTCACCTTTTCAATGATGATCTAGAATCAGAAATAGGAAGATCCATCACTGTTCTTTCTACCACACCAGAAGGAAGTGGCCTTATTCTTATTTTCCTTTCATCTATCACTGTCTCACCATTTTCATCGCCAACATCAGCTGGGAGTTTTGATACTGCAATTTCTTCCTCCTGTTTGTCCCGAGGGAAATACAGCGGGAGCAATCTGCAGTGCTTAACTACTTATAATTAGTGAATAAGCGAGCAAAGCGTAATACAAACTACAGAATTCAGTTGAAGTACCGCTTGTATATCTCTGTATCATATGATGATGTAGTACAAAAAACAACACCAGCTATCTTGCCTTTTTGCTTCTCCAGGAAACGTCTAACAGTTCCTGCAGAGGAATTATGAATTCTTGGAGAGTGAAACAACCATCCATATATGCTCGGAAAAAAAAACATCCAATATAAAATACTCAAGGAGTGACGCCATTAAACAGCATAGAAGATACGAATTCCACTTTCTACCACTAACTGACCCATCATGTAAGTAGGATGGACGATAGAGATATGGGGAAGAAGTTGTGAAATTCCCATTTGTTCAGAAGTTAGTAGTAACACAGCTAACCTCAAGATTTACAGATTGAAGATTTTCGTTCAGGAAGGTGAATATTCTTCAGCAAAAGTGGAGAGAGAGATAGAGAGAGATTGTAAATAAGGATTAAAAGAACTCACTTATTGCCACATGAGCAGCTGGTTCACGAGGGTAGTTTTTAGCTTCCGTGTATATGCAACCCATAGCGATGCTAATGACATAAACAACGAGAAGACCATTACTATCAGAATGTTTGAATTAGAAATGTTTGCAATGTGAAAAGCCAACATTCAGACAATTAATATTAATCTTTAAGCATAATGATCTATGTGACCTTTCAAGACCATTCTCAATAAGTAGTTCTAAACAAGACCGGTAACAGTGACTAAGTGCATTCTCAGCAGCCGTGTGATACTTGACAGCATATTTGGGGCCAACAGTATGGATCACCTTCCTGCATAATCAATGGAATATGGATCTTAGCATACCGAGAACATAGATCTGCATAACAGTACAGTGAACTTTAATGGACTGTGAGTAGAGCATTCAACCACTAGCTTCAGCAGTACTGGGCTTTTGCTAAAGCATCAGTGCGCAGCAGTTTAATAGGGACTACTGTACTACTTTCAAGTATTCAAGTTATATGGATTTGGTGACAGTGCAACAAAAAATGATTGAACCACTTGTTACCAGAATTAAGAAAAGAAAATTCAATCTCAATAGCATCATATCAGAAGATTCAGAAGCAATGACGTTGGGATTTGGGAACATCCAGCCAAACTGTTTAGTAGCACCCAACTGAAGGGCCAATTTAAGTATCGCGGTCCCCAACAGTGTTTCGTTGTATTGACACAGAACTATGTTCAATTTCCACACAATTCAACAAGTGTAATAAACATAGAAAATGACAAACAACTTTCCTTGCAGGCAGATCATATGCATTGGTCATCTTGGTCATCCCAGTTCGGCACCCGCCCTGAAACGTAATCGGCAATAAATAAATGATACTTAACAGCCTCTGTCCTAGCACCAATTGAACAAACTTTTGCATGCCCAATCTGATTGTCAAACAGTACCAGGGTGGCACATTCCTCGGCGAGCCCTGACCCTGCAGCAGCGTGTAGCCCGGGACTGCTGTGTGCCTCGTCCAAGCTCTGTACGAATCAAGCAGATCACAAGAGCTTAGCACCAGAATTCTACCCAATTTCAGGCAGCGACGTGATGAGGACGACGGCGGGGGAGGGAACCGCGACCGACCTCGTTGGTGGAGTTGACGACGGCGTCGACCTCGAGGTTCCAGGGTTGTCCGCGCCAGAGGTAGATCCTGGAGTTGATCTCCTGGTCGACGGGGAAGCGCGAGGCGCCGCCGGCGCCTCCCGCTGCGGCGCCCTCGTCGCCGGTGAGCGGGTCGGAGAAGGAGTGGTAGGGCGGAGGCTCGGATCCGCCCCCCGCGGACGCGCCGTCGGCGGCGGGGAAGAGGCGCTGGTCGGGGTCGCTCCACCGCGGCACCTGGTCCAGCGTCACGGCCGGCTCGACGCCGCCCACGCCGGGCTCCATGCCGGTCGACGGCGGCGGCGGCGAGAGTGTCTGCATGGAGGAGGCGGAGGCGGTCGCGAGCGGATAGGCCGCCTGCGGCGCCGGGGAAGGAGGTCAAGAGGCCGTTAAGCGGTGGACGCCTCCCCCGGAGGCGCGTGTGATGCGAGCGCGAGATAGATGATGGAGGTGGAGAGAGAGAAGGACGAGCTAGCGTAACCACGCTCATGACATGCGGGGCCATAAACCTCCTGGGGTCCACGATGGCAGCCAAGGGGACACGGCGCGCGTGCGTGTAGCTTTCTTGTTGGGTGCGTGCGGGCCTAGGACACCTTCGCTACATCGATGCCAGCTCGGCTCGGGCTACGGCCCGCGAAGCGTGGGGCCCCGGGGGCCAGGTCGCCTCTGCAAGGGGGCGAGGCGGAAGCTTCGTGATCGCGGTCCGGCATGGCCGCGAGCTCACGTGTTTGCCGGGACAAACTGGACAAGCAAAGCGGGCCGTCGGGAAACGAAGATGGGCCTAGGCAGACCTTGGGATCCGCGTCCGTAATATTTGGACTGGAATCTCGTGCAGAGATCGTGATGGGAGCAGCTCATCCAATCTCCCTCTGTAAGTGCCGCGAGTTGACTCATGTACTTGCAGTCAGTCGCCGTCCAATGCCTCCGACAGCAGGCAGCTCGAGAGACAGTAGTCTGACTCAGGAGTTTAGCGTTTCTATTCTCAACGTAGCGGAGCCGAAGAGTTTTTATATTTTAATTATGGCATGTGCGAAAACTAATTTTTCAAAAAATCTAGATGTTTTAGATACCAAACAGTTTGACGTGACAAATATGATAGTCACTAAATAAATTATTTGTACGATTTCATCAAAGACTCGTGTGCATTTAAGTCACTCTCAAAAATAAGAAGAAAACACAATCAATCAAACTTAGAAATAAACTTATTTTGAGACGGAGTGGGTACTAAGCAAAGAATATTCTGTTATGATATACTCTCTTCATTTCATTTTATTTTATGGTAGTTAGTACTTTATTTGAGTCTTTCGTTAGAGTCAGTCTTAGAAGTGAGCTGTTTATATGTGTGTTTACCCTGTCACTGACCAGCACTAAACTTGATGCGACCGCGACCACACCAAGGATAGGTCAGACTGCTTGTACTCATGGTTATCCGGATTCTAAACAAATATTTTTAATATTTTAGAGTTAACTCTAAAAAATTCTTACTACAGTTCCATTTTCTACACTCATCAACCTCTAAATTCAATCTCTACATTAACTATCACATCTTTTTAATCGTACCTTATACCTATCTTTTATTTTATATTATATTATATAACTGATTTTATTTTAATGATATTTCACCCCCTATTTAAAAATCCACCCGATATTATTTTCTATTTTTCTTTTGTCCTATTTTTCGTTTCCTTTTCTCCTTTATGTACCATCTTTTTTCCTGATTTTCCTATTTTTCCTTTTCTTTCTTCCTAGTTTTCCTCTCTTTCCTTCCTTTCTTTCCTTCTTTCCTCTTCGTTGCCGTCCTTTCTCTCTCCTTCCTGCCTGTCGACTCCTTCGTCTTCCTTTCGCCATGCATGAGGCTCCAGAGCTCGATCCACGGAAAGGTAAAAGGGGGAGGCGACGAGGACCAGGCGCACGAGGTCATCATCACCGACGACGGCGCCACCATCCTCTCCCGCATGTCGCTCGTCCAGCCGGTCACGCGCGTGCTCGCCGAGCTCTCCCGCTCCCAGGACGCAGCCATCGGGGACGACGCCACCACCGTCGTCGTACTTGTCGAATCCCTCCACCACGCCCAGACACTCCTCTCCGTCGGGGCGCACCCCACCGCCGCGCCTAGACCCTCCTCCGCCGAGATCTTGTCGTCGCGACTGCTCGCTTGCTCGCGGGAAAAAATGTTCGTGGTGGGAGCTAGGCGTGCGCGAGAGAGATTACCGGCTGCTACAGCAAAACGGGAGATTACCGGCTGCGTTGCCATCGCCGCGGGAGAGGCCCGCTACTGCCGTGGCCGCTGTATTCGCCGGCTCAGCCGCTTTAGCTGCTGCCGCTGCGAGCCACGAGTAAACTACTCATGTTTCAGTCACGCGTAGATTGCCGTCACTATCTGGTCAACCTGGTTATCCTACTATAGCACAACAGCAACGAACAAGCTTTTATCCTAAGGGTCGGCTAGACATGAAAATTAATATCAATGAAGTAAAAGAGAGGAAGAGTTATAAGAGCAAGAAAAAAAAAAGAGAAAAAGAAAAAAAAAGAAAAAAAAAGAAAAAAAGAAAAAAAGACAAAGAGAAAAAAGAAAAGAAAAAAGAAAAGAAGAAAAAAAAGAGAAAAAAAAAAGAAAAAAGAAAAAAACAAGACTACGATTCTGGCACATGGATTGCTACTTTCCATGCGGTCCTATCATGAGCTAAGTCTCTGGATACATTCCAATCTCTCAAATCTCGTTTTACCGCCTCCTCCCAGGTCAACCTTGGTCGTCCTCTACCCCTCCTAATATTTCTCTACCTCTTAAATCTCACTGTTAACCGGTGCTTCTGGAGGTCTCTGTTGGATATGTCCAAACCACCTAAGTCGATGTTGGACTAACTTCTCTTCAATCGGCGTCACCCCTACCTTATCTCGAATCGTCTCATTTCTTATTCGGTCTCTTCTCGTGTGCCCGCACATCCATCGTAGCATGCGCATCTCTGCGACACTCATTTGTTGGACATGTTGCCGTTTAGTTGGCCAACATTCCGCTCCATAGAGCATCGCGGGTCTGATCACCGTCCTATAGAACTTCCCTTTTAGCTTTTGTGGGACTTTCCTATCACATAGGATTCCAGAGGCTTGTCACCATTTCATCCACCCTACCTTGATCCTGTGGCAAACATCCTCATCAATATCGCCATTGCTTTGTAACATTGATCCTAAGTATCGGAAAGAGTCCCTTCTAGGTACTATTTGTCCTTGTAGACTAACATTTCCCTCTTCACGACCAACACCACTAAAGTCACACCTCATATACTCGGTTTTGGTCCTACTAAGTCTAAACCCCTTGGACTCTAAGGTTTGTCTCCATAACTCTAATTTCTTATCAACACCATCTCTAGTTCCATCTACCAGCACTACATCATTAGCAAAGAGCATACACCAAGGGATATCCCCTTGTATATCCTTCGACACCTCATCCATCACCAAGGAAAAGATGTATGGGCTCAAAGCTGATCCTTGATGTAGTCCTACCGTGATAGGAAATGCATCAGTCTCACTATCACTTACGCGCACACTTGTCCTAACATTATTGTACATATCCTTGATAAGGGTAATGTACTTTGTTGGCACTTTATGTTTCTCTAGTGCCCACCACATGACTGACCTTGGTATCTTGTCGTACGCCTTCTCCAAGTCGATGAACATTATATGCAAGTCCTTCTTCTGCTCCCTATATCTCTCCATAAGCTGACGAAGCAAGAAAATTGCCTCCATTGTAGACCTCCCAGGCATAAAACCAAACTGGTTTTTAGTGACATTGGTCATTTTCCTCAGACGGTGTCCAATCACTCTCTCCCAAAGCTTCATAGTATGACTCATAAGCTTAATGCCTCGATAGTTAGTACAACTGTGAATATCTCCTTTATTTTTGAAGATAGGTACTAATATACTTTTCCTCCATTCTTCAGGCATCTTATTTGACCGAAAATGTGGTTGAATAGCTTTGTGAGCCATACTATTGCCACGTCCCCAAGACATCTCCACACCTCAATAGGGACATCGTCAGGGCCGAGGGCCTTTCCTCCTTTCATCCTTTTTAAGGTCTCCTTAACCTCAAACTCTTGTATCCTCCGCACGAACCGCCTGTTGGAGTCATCAAAGGAGTCATCCAACTCAACCATAGTGCTCCCATTCCCATCATTGAATAGCCCATTAAAGTAATCACGCCATCTATTTTTAATCTCTTCATCCTTCACTAGAATGTTGTCAGTCACATCTTTGATGCATTTAACTTGATTGAGATCCTTCATCTTTCTCTCGCGGATTTTTGCTATCTTGTATATGTCCTTTTCACCTTCTTTTGTCTCTAGTCTCTCATATAACTTATCATAGACCTGTCATCTTGCCTTACTCACAGCCCGCTTTGCATTCTTCTTAGCCTCTTTGTACTTAACCATGTTGCTTGCGCTTCTATCATTATGTCAACTCTTGTAACACTCCTTCTTCTCCTTAATGGACTTTTGTACATCCTCATTCCACCACCAAGTGTCTTTATCTACAAGTTTCTTTCCCTTTGTCACACCGAACACCTCACTAGCTACCTTCCTAATGCAAGTTACCATCTTCATCCACATACTATCTGCATCTCCATTTTCTGCCCAGGGTCCTTCTGTGATCACCCTATTTTTAAAGGATTCTTGTGATTCTATCTTCAACTTCCACCACTTTGTTCTTGTGATTTTGACACCTTTGTCCCGCAAAGAACATGTATGAAAGCGAAAGTCAGCTACCACAAGCTTATGTTGTGTCACAACACACTCCCCCGGGATCATCTTACAATCTAGACACTCTCGTCTATCCTTTCTCCTAGTGAGGACAAAGTCAATCTGGTTAGAGTGTTGGACACTACTAAAGGTCACTAGGTGAGACTGACTCTTCCTAAAGAGGGTGTTAGCTATCAACAGATCATAGGCTACGACAAAGTCTAGGATGTCCTTACCCTCTTGATTTCTATCGCCGCATCCAAAACCTCCATGTACTCCCTCAAATCCTAGGTTAGTTGCACCCACATGACCATTGAGATCTCCCCTTATGAGGAGTTTCTCGGTTATTGGTACACCACTAACCATATCCTCCAAATCCTCCGAAAATTGCCTCTTAGCACTCATGTTGAGCCGAACTTGTGGGGCATAAGCACTAATGACGTTCAAGACAATGTCCCCAATTACTATCTTGATTAAGATGATCCTATCCCCTCGTCTTCGAACATCCACTACTCCATCCTTAAGACTCTTATCTATTAGAACACCTATGTCATTCCTAGTCCCAGCCGAACCAAAATACCAAACCTTGAAACCGATATTCTCGACTTCTCTCGCCTTTTGACCCGCCCATCTAGTCTCTTGTACACAAAGGATATTTACTTGTCTCCTAATGGCAACATCTACTAACTCACGTAGCTTCCCCGTCAAGGATCCTACATTCCAACTACCCACCCGAAATTTATGTTCCTTGGCTAGCTTCCTTATGCTTTGCACCCGTCGAGTAAGATGCAAAGACCCTTGCTCACTTATCACTACATTCGGGTGATGATGTAGCGCGCCACTAAGGTGGTGGCGATCCAGCCCTTGCTCATTTAACACCATATTCGGGTTCCAATATGGCGCGTCACTAAGGCGGTGGCGACCCGACCCTTGCCCACTTAACACCATACCCGGGTTCCGATATGGCGCGTCGCTAAGAGGGTTACGCCCCAACGAATTTCTATTGGGTTTCATTTTCATGAGAATGGCTAAGTGTAAGTTGTTGGCTCGCCAAGCCTATCACAACCCCCTCCTCCTTTACCCGGGCTTGAGACCGGCTATGTCATTACAACATAGACCGAGTTTATCCTACTATAGCACAAATAAAATATATCAAAATAGTTTGTCTCCTTTGTCACTCTTTCATCCATTGAATACAGATCCAACCATCTCGATGTATCCATTCCAACTTCAACAAAAAAATATGTAACTTAAAAAAAAAGATAATGTCCCATGCATAAATTTTATTTGCTCCTAGAATTGATTAATATACATGTGAGGCTAGAAACTAAATGTTACAGCTTCATAAAAAATGTCTTACATGTACATTCTGTTTGTTCTGAACATACAACTAGAGACAATAACAACAAAGTATTCAATCTAAAACAAGTTGAAGTAGACTCCAAAAAAATGACTAAGGACTAGGAAAACTCGTATCAAAATATGTAAATGTAGAAATTGATCCAATCGAGGCTTAGTGCATAAGAGATTTTTTCAAATCTAAATTGTTAGACTCAAATATGTTGAAATCCATGTATAATACTTGATTTTTTTCACCATTAAACGTGATCATTGACATTAAGTTGACCATTTCCAAATATTTTCTATCACCCAATAGCACAGTTCAAGCGGAATACCGGAAAGACACAATTGCAGTAGATAGTAAATACGCCTCCATTATGGATTCTTTTACATTCTAACCAAGTCATATTAACATGTTCAGTAAACTAATGTGCCTCCAAAAAGAACTTTTGGCATTCTAACCTAGCCATCTTAATAAGTCCATTGACTAATTATGCCGCCTCTTGTTTCGACTCTGCAGACGCAAGTCCTCTGATCTTCACGTCATAATAGACCTCCTCCACCCTCCTCAAATCATACTTCATCCCTGTGAAACGGTTAAGAGAATATGTGTTATATAACATATCACAACAAAGTACACCTGTAACCAAATACAGAACTATACAAAGATACGATGATAGATCAGGTAATATCCAATGGAACTAAATAAATAAGAGCAGATAAACTCACCATCAAATTTCTTGCGCAGAAAGTCATTACGCAGGTTCAACATCCTAAATGAACCATGTAGATCAGTCAAGAAGCTCAAGACCTTTCTTGGACAATCATAGTCTCCAGCCGTCACCCGATTCACGACAAATCTGGGCTGTAAAAATTCATCAAAAGTCATTACGTCTACTCATTCCCACAACTTTTTCTCAAGAAACACCCATGAAATAACCTTAAATGATACAACATCCATGGAGTAGCATGAATGCATGATGTATGCAATCAATGTCATTCATTCATAAGTATGCCAGGCCTACACATTCAACGCTTCAAAGTTACTTCAGTCATCAGGACATATGGCAGTTAACCACATTCAAATGTTTGCTCCTATAATTAATTGTTTGAGTGCATGTTCCCTCTTTTGGAAACAAGAGTTTATTACATAAAATAATGTTCAGTAATCAGCATGTATCAGATTTCTTACAATGATGTACAAAGTGTGCTTCATTTTGTTGACCTTTTAGAGTTATCTGTTCATCCCCCCCTTTGATTGAGACATATTTTCCCGTAGTTAATAAAGAGTGAAGGCAAAACTAATTCTACTAAATGAAGTTTATGGAAGGAGAAGGGGAGCCCTAGCACAACGGTTAAGCTTTTGCCTTGTGACCATGAGGTCACGGGCTCAAGTCTTGGAAACAGCCTCTTCCAAAAATGCAGGGAAAGACTGCGTACAAAAGATCCAAATAGGTCAGACCCTTCCCCAACCCTGGGCAAGCGGGAGCTACATGCACCGGGATGCCCTTTCAATAATAACCAGTTGACAACATGTTCTCAGTTTCTCCCTGAACTTGTTATTTCAACTCACATGCATAGTGAAAAGAAGCAGTAGTTGCACACAGTAGAATAACAACAAAATACTTCAATGGCCTCAGGACCAAGATTGAATGATTGATGGTGAACTTACAAATTCATTGGACATGAAGCACAATCCTGCAACAAAAGCAAATTTTCACGTGAGCACATGGTGTGATTGGACATAGCATTTTACCAAGCATAAGTGTTGCAAATGTACATATAAATTGAGTTTTAAAATGTTTGAAAAAACTGCAGCAGTTTTCATGATCTGAGAAACTAGTAACCACATGGATGGAACAACAGGTAACATATGGACCATGCCTATCTGCATCAAGATCAGCCGCAGAACAATCTCTAAAACAACATCTAATCTTTCTCATGTATATAAAACATGATCGAAACACTTAATCGCTAAATGTATATCCCAATTCCCAGGAATGGTATCCAATTCAGAAACACGAAAGAAAAGGTGAAAAACAGCAGTGAATAACATATAAATATATAATTCACAAATAAAGAGGAAGACAACAGTATGCAAACATAAAGAAAAAACTAACCAGTCAAATAGTCTTCAACATCAAGGCCAAACTCCCCAGAGCTCACTGCAAAAGCCAGAACAGCAAACAAATTTAGCTCGTGTGAGCAAAGGTACTATGCCACAAACGCAACCAATGGAGAAATTCACAGCGCCCTGACATACACCCAAGCTTCTCCTGGGCCTCAGCGTGCATTAGTAGACCGCCGGTCTCAAGCCAGTGCATGAAGGCGAGCATGGACACCACCGCCTGTGTCTCACTTCTCCAATCACCGTGGTATCTAAGCAACGATTCCCCATACACATGAGTCATGCCACAATTTCAAAAAAAAAAACCACAACAACTTTGCAACAAATGCGCTGAGATGGAGCAATTTTTACCTGTAGTACTGGCCGGGGCACTCCTTGAGGATCTGCACGAGCTTCGCGTACAGCCCCTTGATAACCTCCACCTGCGCCTTCGCCTTACCGACCACATCTGCGCGAGGGTGGATGGGTAAACAACTCCAGACCAAGCAAGCGAGACTAGGCACAGCGAATCAGGTGATAAATCCTAGAAGACACAGAATGAGGGAGAGCAAGGGGGCAGGACCTGCAAGGGGGACGGGCTGGTGAACGAGGAGGAGCGCGGCGGTGGCGACGCGGGAGGCGGACTCGACCTCGGCGACGACGGCGCGGATGCGGTCTCGCAGGGTGGAGGACTCATCAAGCTGAGCGCGGAAGGACTCGAACTGCGCATCCATGACAGGCGAGGGCCGCGGCGGAGGCAGGTAGTCGGGAGCGGCGGCGGTGGCGTGGGGAGGGGCGGGGGAGCAGAGGCGGCGCAGGGGAGGGAGGAGGGCGAAGCGGCGGGGAGGGAGGAAGCGGGAGGCGGCGGCTGGAAGAGGAGGAGACGGCAAGAGCACAGCGGCGGCGCAGAGGCGGAGCGCGGCGGCTGAGGGTCGCATTGCAGAGTGGGGTTTTGGAGAAGTTTTTTATGGCGGAGACGTTAAGTGGAAGCCGGGGAAGGCCGTGGAGAGCGCCAGTGTCATGTGACGCCATCTGTTCTGGGCTGGGCCGAGCCGGGCCTGTCTTAAAGTTTGAGCCCAGGATCCGACCCACTCTCTCCGAACAAAATCTTCCGCCTGCCTGGCTAAAAAAATTACCCCATGGAAATTCAAATGGAGGGTACAGTTATGAGTCTAGGACATTTGCAGGAAGATGCAGGACACTTCCCCCAAGTGGGTCTAGAACACTTGCACGCCATCTCTTAGAATTCAGTATCTTCCTGTCAAAATAAAATGCAGAGATTCGAAAATTCAAACTCTAGAACACTTATACTGAATACTGAGAGAAAGTTGAATATAAATAATGCGATGGTAAATTTCAATGTATAACAGAATGATGTCTACATACATTCAGTTAAAAAATGTTAAATTAATATATCATTCTAACGGGAATAGGACAATAATAGTAAGTAGGTATGTACATATCTTTTTCGTTGTACTCAACTCAACTACTTCTACACTGTATGTAGCCATGGACTTTGTCTATACAATTTCAACAATACTACTATATTCAAACTCCAAGGAAAACTCATTGTTTCCAGCCTCTAGTATTAGTAGTCCATAAGATCATACAACCTGCACAGCCAAGACATTTTTATCGTAAAATTTAGGGCAGTAGACAGATGGCCAATGGAGAAACCAAAGGAATAATGTGTACTTACATCTATTTCAGTTTTAACAGACTAAACAACGCAACAAATCGGAACAGCACACCGTAAAGCATAATAATGGCAATGCAAAGGCCAAAATTGTTGATGTCGTAGCCGCCTTGAAGCAGTGCTCCACATCGAGTAATCAGCCACACGCCTGAATACCTGAAGGGTGGACTTGCATTAGGCAAAAGAGGAAAAGGTTTCTTTCAACTATGAGGCCATGTCAGATATTGTCTATAAGGACTATACAAAAATTAGTTTTCTCCCTAAATAAATAATCTTAGCTACATTATTGAAATTATGGGGTTTTGGACCCTTTTCTTGCAAATGAAGCAACAAGCTGGTGATAATGAAGTGCCTATTTTGAAAATCCGGGTGAAAATAGACTTGAATTGTTTAATTTATTACTCAGAAGTACTGACTATTTATAGCCCTATACACTCCTTTATTTAAACTAGTAGGAGATAGATCTAAATCCTATCTCTAACTAATCTTATATAATCAGATCATAAAATCTAACTCTATCTAAACTAACTAGAAAACGAGATTAACTCTAGCAATCATCCCTTTAATATTATTTTTTAGAACACACTCTAATCTAGTTTACGATTGCAACACAACTACTCCATCCTAAGATGGTGACACGCCTATTCCATCCTTCACTCAAGTTTGAGATGGGCATTTCTACACCCTCAAGATGGCGGCACCACTTTTCTGCCCTGCTGTTGTAGACTCCTTTGTGGGGCGTCAATATCAGCGCCGCCCACACAAAGGGCCTACACCAGTGCCGCATGAAGTAGCAGAGTAGGCTCAAGAATTTTGTTGCTAGCACAAGGGAAATGATAGGTTTGTTTGGAGTCTGTTAGGGGGGCCCAGGGGTTTGTTTCTGGTGTAGATCATTAGATAAGGTTGGTTGAATGAAAATAGGATATGTTAGTTGAGTTGAGGTCTGCTGGCATTTCTATATAAGCCGTCATAGTTTGTATTAGGATTTTTATTGAAGAATAAGGTTCTTCCCCTCCAGTGGGCGCACCACTCTTCAATCACCGTGGTTGGGCAGCAGTCCAGCCCCGGTGAGCCCTCTGCTCTGGTGCCCAGGCGCCCTCTCTACCCCCTGAGATCCCTTCCACCTTCCCAGCTCATCCTCCACTCTCCTCTCCACACACCCCGACGTAGGAAACATATCAATTTGGTATCAGATTCCAGTGGGGCATCGACCACCATGTCCGGTCTCGATGATGGTCCTGTGGATCCTGAAGCATCCCTAATTCTGGACCGCATCCTTTGCCAGCTCACCGTGCTAAACAACAGGATGGACGCCCAAGCATCTCGCATGGACATCTTTGACCAAAGGATGGCACACATGGAGAAGGGGAAAAATTGCACCGCCGCTGGTCCATTCTCATCGCCCATCAAACAGGATGATGGCCCTTTTGGCAGCAACAGGGGGGTTTCAAACTCCTCCTCACCTTGACAACAGCAGCCATCAACGGTCCAAGATCAACTTTCCCCGATTTGATGGAGAGTTAGATCCCCTGCCATGGATCAACAAGTGTGATATATATTTTCGTGGCATGCACACTTTGAAGGAAGAAAAGGTCCGGATTGCGTTGCTGCATCTAGATGGGGTGGCTGCAGAATGGTATTTCGTCCTGGAAAGAGACTATGGCATTATTTCTTGGGCTCGGTTTACAGAATTTGTGAACATGAGGTTCGGGCGACCCCTCCGTTCCAATAATTTGGCCGAACTGAAAGACCTTCGCCGGACTGTGTCTGTGGAGGATTATCAACGTCAATTTCTGGTACTGTTGTGTCGCTGTGTCGATTTATCCCCAAAACAGCAAGTGATCATGTTTACAGCAGGACTAGGAGAGCCCTTGAGAACCGACGTCGAGCTACAATTTTCCTCTAACTTGTAGACCACCATGAGTCTCGCAAGGGCATATGAGAGGAGGTTATCTGCAGCAACATCGGTCTTCAGACCGGCTAAACCTCTGTCTGCAGCTCCTGTTGCAGACAAACGCTTTTCTCCTGAAGAACTGGTGGCAAAAAGAGCTAAGGGTGAATGCTACCACTGCCCTGAAAAGTACACCAGTGACCACAAGTGTACTTCTAAGGGCGTGTACCTGCTGCAGATGGACGATAACATCGATGCAGAGGAAGCAGCAGCAGGTTTGGGCATTTCTCTTTATTGGAGGAAGAATCATTTCATTAGGGGTGTCAAGAGTACATATAGCCATAGTGGGCTAGATACATGGGCCTAGCCCAACACACTCACACACCCATACATATAACAGTCCAACACCCCCCGCGGTCCCAACATCTAGCCACGGCCGATGTTGAGACTAGACCAAAACGCGGAAAACAGCAAGGAAGGGAGGCCCTTCGTGAAGATGTCGGCGAACTGCGATGTCGTCGGGACGTGAAGGACCTGGACCTCGCCACTGGCAACCCGCTCATGCACAAAGTGAAGATCAATCTCCACATGCTTCGTGCGCTAATGCTGGACGGGGTTGGTGGAGAGGTAGACAGCACTGACGTTGTCACAGTAGACCAACGTGCTCCGGGCGACGGGAGAGTGGAGCTCCTGAAGAAGCTGTTAAAGCCAGGAGGCCTCAACCACGCCATTGGCCACGGCGTGTTACTCCGCCTCAACACTCGGGCGCGACACCACGAGCTGCCGCTTCGAGGACCAGGAGACAAGGTTGCCGCCCAGGAAGACGGCGTAGCCAGAGGTAGACCGATCGGTATCCGGGCAAACTGCCCAGTCAGCATCGGTGTAGACGACCAACTAAGAAGCCAAATTGCCCTGAAGGAGGAGGTCGTAGTCGAGAGAGTCGCGCAGGTACCGAAGGATACGCTTCACAGCGGTGAGATGCGGCTCCCGCGGATCATGCATGTGAAGACACACCTGCTGAACCGCGTAGGAGATGTCCCGTCGAGTGAAGGTGAGGTACTGAAGAGCACATGCAAGACTCCTATAGAAGGTGGGATCAGTAACAGGGGCCCCGTCGATGGAGGAGACCTTCGCCTGGGTATCTGCCGGAGTGGAGCACGGCTTGCAGTCAGCCATGCCCGCTCGCTGGAGGATGTCCAAGCAGTATTGTCGCTGATGAAGGAACAGACCGCCCGGGCGGTGCTCGACCGTAACGCCCAAAAAGTAGTGAAGTTGACCCAGGTCCTTCATCGTGAAATGCCGCTGCAGAGTAGAGACCGTGCGCCAAAGGAGAGCCGGACTGGAGGCGGTGAGGACGATGTCGTCGACGTACAGGAGGAGGTACATAGTGTCACCCTCCCGCGTGTAAATGAAGAGCGAGGTGTCTGACTTGGTCGCAACGAAGCCAAGTGAGACCAAGAAGGAGGTTGTCAAAGTGTTCGCTACGACACTTCCCCCGGTCTGCTCGGAAGCAGCTCGCAGAGGTTCTTTTTTGGGTGGGGCTAGTAGAACTCGAAGGTCTGAGTGCAATGGCAAGAGGGAGACATGAAGATTTACGTGGTTCAAACCGCCAAAGTGTAAAACCCTACGTCCACGGGGGTGCTTGGTGTATTGCTTGCTTGCGTATGAGGATGAGTTGGCTGGGTCGCGAGCCCTTTGCCCGGAGGCTGCCCTGGTCCTTTTATAGCCCAAGGCTGGGGCAGCTACATGGTGACCCGGGGCCCGACAGGTGGCCCCGCGACTCTCTGTCTCCTATACATTAGCTATAGATATTTACAGCTATAGGTATTGTCACTGTCTATGGAGTTAAGGCGCGCCGCTTGATCTGCTGGGCGCCTCTGACCGGGGGGCCGGTGATGATGAAGTTCCCGTCTTGTCGCCGTGTCTCCTCGCTCTGTTAGGCGGCTCAGTGCCGTTGGGTGACACTGTTGTGCCGTCACGCCTCGCCGCCCTGTCTTTCACCGTAATGGTGCGCAGACGGGGGTTGGAGGCGCGCATCGTGCGTCATGCTTCTGGGGAAGGTGCGAGCCTTCAATGCTTGGCCTGGTAGGGTTCCATCCTATTTACTCCTTGGCCATCTGCCCGTTGCTCGTCGGAGTGACGTGCGAGCGGATGGCCCCCCAGACACGCGTCTCCACCGGTGCCGTCTTGAGGAGTAGTGGGCGGTCCAGAGTTGTTGGGCACGCGGCAGCACCGGAGCCCTCCCACGCTGGAGGTCGGATCCACAGCTACAGGACACGTGGCACATCCGGTGCCTCCCCCAGGGGGAAGGTACACCGTCACTGCCCACGTAGCAGCACCGGAGGCCTCCATGCTGGAGGTCGGATCCATAGCTGCAGGACGTGTGGCACCTTTGGAGCCCTCTCTGGTTGGTGGGTGTAGCACGGAGGTTCCACGCATGTGGTAGTGTCGGAGCCCTCCTTGGTGGAGAATGGGGTCCGACACAACTGGACATGTGTCGGCCCCCGAGCCACCCCACGGCCGGTATTCAGGCTCAGGGCGTGAAGACACGTTGCAACCCTGGGACAGCTCATGGGGCCCAGAGCACGTGGTTTACGTTGGGGCCCGCCTAAGCTGTGAAGGCGGGGCCCAAGTGCTTTTTACCCATTACGCGGGGGTACCCGGTTCGTAGGGTACCGACGGAGGCGAACCGGTTGTACCAAGCTCGAGGTGCCTGCTTCAGACCATATAGGGACTTGTTCGGCCGGCAAGCCATGTCTGGACGAGCTATCGACGAACCCTATCGGCTGACTGCAGTACACCGTCTCAGTCAGCGTGCCGTGGAGGAAGGCGTTCTTGACGTCCAACTGGTGGACCGGCCGAGAACGCAAGAAAGCCAGCGATAGAATGGTCCAAACCGTCGCCGGCTTCACTACTGGGCTGAAGATCTCGTCGTAGTCAACACCGGGGCACTGAGTAAAGCCCTGAAGAACCCACCGAGCCTTGTACCTCTCAATAGATCCATCTGCCTTCCTCTTATGCGTGAAAACCCACTTGCTCGTGACAACATTGCCACGACCAGGACGGGGAACCAAATCCCAGGTCCGGTTAGCAAGCAGGGCCACATACTCCTCCTCCATAGCGCGACGCCAGTGAGGATCGGCGAGGGCGCTACGGACAGAGGAGGGGATAGGTGAGATGGCTAAGGAGGCAAGTTGTGGAGAAGTCGTCGAGGAGAGGACAACCTGTGAGAACCGCTCCACCGGCCGGAGGACCCCAACGGCACGTCGGGTCACCGTCGGATGAACGTGACGGGGGTCACGGTGGAGCAGTGGGGGGTGGTACACCGGGGGCTCGGTGCGGGAGGAGGTCGGAACACCAACCCGTGCTCGCTGCTGATAGACAAGGGTGGGGTTAGTGTACCGCGGTACCGGAGCCGCGCGTGGCGCATCAGTGGAAGGTAGAGACACTGGTGCCACGTGTGGCGCAGCGGGTGACGCTGAGACCGCGCGTGACGGCGTTGGGGACGCCGCGGCCGCGCATGTCGCAGCATGCGACGTCAAGGATGTCGGGGCTGCACGTGACGCAGCAGGCGACGTCGGAGACGCCGGTGCCGCGCGTGGCGCAGCGAGCGACGGCGGAGACACTGGAGACACCGGTGTCGCACGTGGCACAGTGGGTGACGTCGGAGCGGCACAAAGTGCAGGTGATGACATCGAGTGCACTTGGCCAACGCAAGGCGCAGCCAGTGGAGTCGTGGACGCCGAGCTGCGCTTGGCTCAGCGAGTGGGTAACTTGGAAAAGGTGAAAAACAAGGTCATTGTATAGGAGCAGCCTCGGTGTCAGTGGAGAAAATGGAATCCAACTCGGTGGCAGAATTAGAGGACGAGGTAGAAAACAAGGAGGACTCGTTAAAGATGACGTGTCGAGAGACCAAGATACGATGGGTAGCAAGGTCAAGACATCGATACCCCTTATGATCAGGGGAGTACCCGAGGAAGACACACCGAGTCGAGTGAGGCGCGAGCTTATGAGGAGTTGTGGCGGAAAGGTTAGGAAGTGCCCCAAACACTCGAAGGTGGTCGTAAAGAGGAGTTGTGCCGAACAAAGCAAAATAAGGAGTGGAATCACTAATCGACTTAGTAGGAAGACGATTAATGAGATAAGTAGCGGTGTGAAGAGCCTCCGCCCAATACCGAGGAGGAATGGAGGCCTGAAACATGAGCGAACGCATGACATCGTTAGTGGTACAAATCATGCGTTCGGCCTTGCCATTCTGGGGGGAGTGTACCGGCCGGACATGCGCAACTGAACATTGTGGGTAAGAAGGAAGTGACGGAACACAGAGTTGTCAAACTCACGTCCGTTTCGCACTGGACGGCCCGGATAGTGCGCCCAAACTGGGTGGACACTCAAGGAAAGAAATGAGAGAGAGTAACGAACGTATCAAATTTCTGTCGCAAGGAAAAAGTCCACGTGTAATAACCTGAACCACTAATAATAGGAGAAGTCCAAAGATCACAATGAATTAAGTCAAAAATCCGCTCAACATGAGTTACAGAGCGCGGAAAAGGAAGCTGAACATGGCGACCAAGCTGACAACCATGACACACAGACTCATGAGTGCCCCTAGTACACGAAATCACTGAACTACGAGACAACTTAGACATGACATCAACACCAGGGTGGCCGAGCCGGCGATCCCAAGTCGTAGAAGCCGTCGTAGCCAGGAGACAAGGTGGAGATGAAGCGGAAGCGGGAAGACGAAACGTGTACAGGGACCCCCGAACTCTCACAGCAGTGAAGAAGATGTCGGGTAGTAAGATCCTTCACAGACAAACCAAAAGGATCAAACTAAATAAAACATGGTTGTCGGTTGTAAAACGACGAACAGAAAGAAGATTTTGAATAATATCAAGAGCAACAAGAACATCTCGGAGCTGGAAAGAACTCGAATAACCCAAATCACCAACAGAGGTGACAGGAAGAACAGACCCATTCCCAACAACGATAGATGAAGCATAAGAAGGGTGGGAAGTGTGGGTAGAGGAGAGTATACCAGCATCAGGAGTAGTGTGTGTCGGTACCCGCGATATGGGGTACCCCCGCGCACAGGGGAAAATGCCTAAGGATCTCGCCCTTCTCCGCAGGGAGAGCTCCGAAGGCGCCACGCGTCCAGCGGGGCCGGACCTCCCACTCCTCGGAGGAGAGCTCCGGGCTCGCTGCGTGGCCTACAGAAGCTGAACCTCCCCCTCTGCGGGGGAGAGGTTCGAAGGCGCCACGTGTTCAGCGGGGCCGGACCTCCCTCTCCTCATAGGAGAGCTCCGAGCCCGCCACGTGGCCGACAGAAGCCGGGCCTCCCCCCTCCACGGGGAGAGGTCCGAAGGATCCACGTGTCCTCCAGGGCCGGACCTCCCCCTCCTCAGAGGAGAGCTCCGGGCCCGCCACGTGTCCAGCAGAACAGCGCTGCCTGCCCCCGAGCGGTAGGCAGCGGGCGTAAAGACGCCCCATACCTTGCCCGTACAAGGTATTCAAGGCCCACGCCTTCCCAAGACGCGGAGACGCGGAGCACGCCTCTGTCAGGTGTCGTTGCGCCCAGTCGCATCACAGACTAGCGCGCGGTGTCAGAACCTGCCAGCCAATAAACACAGCGACAAGACATCCCCTGCCGCTCCCGCCGTCATCAAACCACTATGACTAGCATGCGGCATGGGCAGGGCGGCAAGACGAAGACTCAGAAGCCTTTGCCAGAGACAACTACCGACATAACTGCGGATACGATAGTCGGCAGGCAATCTCCCCGGGACCACCTGTCGGGTCCCGGGCCCCCCTTGTAAGCCACACGTGCCTTGGACTATAAAAGGCTCGGGTAGGCGACGTTAGCAAGAGTTCGCACTCCAGTAACTCACACCCTAGGCATAACTCACCCTCAAGCTCAGGACTCCGGTTCTGAGCAACAAGCAATACAACGAGCACCTCTGCTCACCATGGACGTAGGGTTTTACGCTCCGGCGGCCCGAACCACGTAAAACTCACCGTGTCAAGCTCCTCCCTCACTCGTCCCTACGCTTAAGCTCTCCGCAAGCGACTAGCCCCTCCGAAAAAGAACCTCCGCGGGCTGCCCAGAGCAGGTCCGGGGGAAGTGTCGACCACACACTTCGACATTTGGCGCGCCAGAAAGGGGGCTTTTCCCTTGCGCGATGAGTTTCTGCCGACGAAGATGACCAAGCTTCCTTCAGCGACAAGCTCTCCTCCCCCGCGTTCACGGCGAACCGTGACCAGCGGGGAATACGTGTCGACGCACTCAGGACGGAGTGTGTCGGCGCAAGCTGGAAGCCAGCAGCCGACTCCGGCAACGCCAACTCCGGCAATGCAGGCTCCAGCTAGCGTAAGATCTTCTGCAGCGCTGAGCGTACCCCACGGGGGTGCGCTAGCTGCAGCAAGAGCGCTACTGCGCAGCCCACCTGCTGGGGACGCACCCCATTCTACGACCCAGCAGTGGATTCGCGAGGTAGACCGTCTCGTCGTCGTCGCCGCAAACCCTCAGCTTCAGCGGGGACGACGCTCCGACCAACCGGCTGTATCCTTGACGCGCACGCCAATGGTTGACGGACAGACGGCGGATTCCAGCTCCACCTGGCTCCCGTCGCCGGACCTGAGGACAGAACTGGAACGGTGTAACTTGGGCCAAGATGCCCGGGTGTACCTCGAGCAACGTCGAGAAAGGCGTCACAACCAAGAGGCTGGCGACAGCATGACGTCAGCCTCGACCCAACCTGAGGCGCAGACCTTCGCCACGCGATCTCTGCCCCAGGCATACGCCACGCAGCATATGCCACAGTCATATGCCCTGCAAGCGGCGCCCCCGGTCTATGGCGCAACCTTGTCCATACCGGGGTACACTGTGCCAGCGGCGAACCAAGCGTTCGCGGCACCAACGCCTGCAGCAACAGGAGCAGGATGTGCGGCCTTGGCGCCCCACCTTCGTTTCACGAGGTGGCCGCGCAAGTTTCGGCCGCACCTGCCCGAAAAGTACGACGGCGGCGTCAACCCGGCGGAGTTTCTCCAGATCTACTCCACCGCCGTACTTGCCGCAGGAGGGGGTGAGGCCGTCATGGCCAACTACTTCCCCGTCGCCTTGACCGGCCCAGCCCAGTCTTGGCTCGTGAACCTCCCCCAGGGTTCCATAACTTCCTGGGGAGAGCTCTGCCGGCAGTTCGCCGCCAAATTCGGCAGTTCCTACACCCGGCCTAGCACGGAGCTCGACCTCCACGCCATCCAGCAACAACCTGGGGAGTCGCTGCGCTCCTTCATCCAGCGGTTCTCCCAGGTGCGGAACACCATCCCACATATCCAAAACGCTTCTGTGGTGGTGGCGTTCCGGCAAGGGGTTCGGGACAAGAAGATGCTCGAGAAGCTCGTGACTAGAGAGGTCCGCGATGTCTCCGAGCTCTTCAGCTTGGCGGACAAGTGCACCAGAGTAGCCGAAGGGCGGAACTGGCACCCTTTGCCAGCCTCCGAGTCAGGAGGGCAGCCCGGGTCCGGCGCTGCTTCTTATGGAGGTGGCTAGAAGGCCAAGAGCCGGGGGAGTGGCAAGATGAAGTCATCGACCGCAGCTCCAGTTGCCGCAGCAGCGGCACCCAGTGGAGCTCGGGGGCCGCGCCCCGACAAGAGGCAGCGACAGTCACCAGCCCCAGAAGGTGACTAGTACAAGCTATGCCCCGTGCACGGCAGCTGTCGCCATACTACTACCGAGTGCCGGGAGATTCAGAAGCTCGCGGAGCGCTTCCGCAAAGGGAAGCAGCAACGGACCGATGCTCCACCCTTCCGCCAAAGGGAGGGCAAGCAGAAGGTCAACGCCCCAGACAGCGTCGACCACCAAGTGGGGTTCCAGGAGCCTCAGCGCGCCGTGAAGGCGGTGCGCAACCATGAGGACCCCAGCTCCAGTGATGATGAGCGTCGAAAGAAACTCTACGTCATATACGGTGGTCCGCCGACCCCTCGTCCCGAAGCGCAGTTAAGACTCTGCGCCGAGCGGTAGCGTCGGTGGCTCCACTCCCAAGTGCCGCACCGCACCTCAAGTGGATGGGAACCCCCATCAGCTTTGACGCCACCGACTGCCCCAGGAACATGGTTTGGGCCGGCCAACTACCGCTCTTGGTAGCACCCACCATCACCAACGTGAGGATGTACCACGTTTTGGTAGATGGCGGAGCTGGGCTGAACCTCATCAGCCGTGCAGCTTTCCAGAAGCTGCAGATCCCGATGGCCAAGCTCACCCCGTCGAGCCCGTTCTCAGGGGTAGGGCCGGGACAGGTCGATGCCTACGGCAACATCAGCCTCCCGGTGACCTTCGGAGCTCCGGACAGCTATCAGACAGAATACATTCTGTTCGACGTGGCGGAGATCGACCTCCCCTTCAACGCCATAATTGGCAGGGCAGCCCTGTACCGATTCATGGCAGTAGCCCACTACGGCTACCTCTTCTTGAAGATGCGTACACCAATAGGCGTCCTCAGGATTCGTGGAGACCGCCCTGCTGCAGTGTCGGCCTTGGAAAAACTCCAAGCGCTTGCAACAGCTAGAGCAACAGCCCCTGGCAGTGCAGAACCAGACCAGCTCCACCCGAGTGCACGCCACCGTGCCTCCACCGCAGCACCCCGTGTGCAACCCCTCGACGAGGGCGACGTCCCCTTAAAGATCGTTCAAGTCGGCGCCGAAGCCATCCAGACCACCCGGGTAGCCGGGGGCCTGGATAGCAAATAGGAAGGCGCGCTCATCACCTTCCTCCGGCACAACGTCGACGTGTTCGCATGGCAGCCATCACAGATGCCGGGGATCACTAAGGAGGTGATCGAGCACCACTTAAAGGTCTTCCCCGACGCCCGACCAGTTCAACAGAAGCCCCGCAAGCAGTCCATCGAGCGGCAAAACTTCATTCGCGAAGAAATCAAGAAGCTGTTGGACGATGGCTTCATACGGGAAGTCCACCACCCCCGGTGGTTGGCGAACCCCGTCGTTGTCCCGAAGGCCGGTGAGAAGCTCCGAGTGTGCATCAACTACACCAGTCTCAATAAGGCATGTCCTAAAGATCCATTCCCTCTCCCCAGAATAGATCAAATAGTAGACTCGACATCAGGCTGCGATATGCTGTGCTTTCTAGACGCCTACTCGGGTTTCCATCAGATCCCAATGTCTAGAGAAGATGAAGAGCACACCTCCTTCATCACAGTAGATGGCATGTATTGTTATGTCTCTATGCCTTATGGCCTAAAGAATGCTCTCCCCACCTTTGTACGTGCAATGCACAAAACCTTTGGAGAGTTAATAAGAGACTTAGTTGAGGTGTACGTCGATGACATCGTTGTCAAGGTCAGGCAAAGTTCATCTTTGTTAGATAACCTAGACTTAGTTTTTGACAAATTGCGCTCCACGCGCACCAAGCTGAACCCCGACAAATGTGTGTTCGGTGTATCCTCTCGGAAGCTCTTAGGATTCCTGGTCTCGCACCGGGGAATTGAGGCCAACCCAGAGAAGATCAAGGCCATCGACTTGATGCGGCCTCCTGCCCGCGTCAAAGATGTCCAGAAACTCACGGGATGCCTAGCCGCGCTGAGCCGGTTTATACCGAGACTAGCGGAGCGGGCACTTCCCTTCTTTAAGCTCCTGCGCAAATCCGGTCCATTTGCCTGGACTGACGAAGCAGAAGAGGCTTTCCAAGAGTTGAAGCGACTCTTGACGACCCTACCTATCATGGTAGCCCCTGAGCCCGGAGAGCATCTGTTGTTCTACATCGCGGCGACAACTGAAGTGGTGAGTATGGTCCTCGTCGCAGAGCGGCCGGACCTCTCATCTTCACAGCCTGCTCCGGCAGCAGAAGACAGACGCCAGGAGACCCCGCAGGTCCAGGACGGTCTCCCGTACCTCCAAGACAACCTCCCGGAGGCCCAGGGCGGCCTCCCGGACCCCCAAGACAACCTCCCGGGGGTCCGGTGGGACCCCCCGGGGGCCCAACGGGACCTCCCGGAGATCCAGCAGGACCCTCCGGAGCTCCCGGAAAACCAGCGGGCCCCCCGGAGGGCCAAGATGGCTTAAGAGCCTCCGGGTTCCAACTCCCGGAGCCCCCCCTGGACCCACTCACCTCCAGCGGGCCAGGGCCAATGGATGAAGACCTCTCGGACCTAAGAGAGAGGGTTCGAACCATCCAGAGGCCTGTCTACTACATCAGCGAAGTACTTCACGATGCCAAGACAAGGTACCTAGAAGTCCACAAGCTGTTGTATGCAGTGCTCGTGGCGTCCAGGAAGCTCCGCCACTACTTTCAGGCCCACTGGGTCTCGGTAGTCACCTCCTATCCGCTGAAGACGATCCTTCACAGCCCCCATGCGACTGGCAACGTCGCTAAATGGGCAGCGGAGCTGGCGGAGTTTGAGCTGGACTTCCTTCCTCGCCATGCAGTCAAAAGCCAAGCACTGGCTGACTTCGTGGTAGAGTGGACACCAACGAAGGCTGACCCAGGGGGCCACGAAGACGGTGAACTAGAGCACCGAGCTCCGGTCTTCACCGAGCCCCACTGGACGCTCTTCTTCGATGACTCCTCACGAAAGCAGGGGGCCTATGCCGGCGTACTGCTTCTCATGCCATCGGGGGAGCAGTTTGGGTACATGGTGCGTCTCAATTTCAAGGCAACCAACAACATGGTAGAGTATGAAGCACTCATCTTTGGCCTACAGACAGCCCTGTCTCTGGGCGCTCGCCAGTTGTTGGCACAGGGCGACTCTCAGCTGGTTATCAAGCAAGTTAAAGGCGAATGCTCCTGCAATGACCCACAGCTAGCTGCTTATCTGCTTCACGTGCAGATGTTGGAGAAAGACTTCCTCGCCTTGGACCTGCGCCACGTACCGCGCGCTAGCAATGCCGCAGCTGACGACCTTTCAACGAAGGCTTCCACCCGAGCCCCTGTGCCCGAAGGAGTCTTCGAGAGGACGTTGCTGCGGCCCACAGCCCGGCCCGCCGAGCCGGGCGGAGGGGGCTGGACCAGCACCTCGAAGCTGGCGGTCCCGGCGGCCCTGCGGCCATGGATGCCGCCAAGGATCGTAAGCGTCACTGGGGACTCCGTGCAACCCAGCGCTCAAGATCCAGAAGCTCAAGTCAGACCCGATGCATGGATCACGGAGATCCGGGACTACTTGAAAGACAACATCCTCCCTGATGAACATGCAACCGCTGAACGGATCGTGCGTATGGCTAAGAGATACGCGCTGGTAGAAGGAGATCTCTACCTGCGTGGCGCCAACCACGTCCTATTGCGGTGCATAACCCAGGGGGAAGGCTGCGACTTGCTCGTTGAGATCCATGGAGGCGAATGTGGGAGTCACTCTTCCTCACGCACGCTTGTCGGTAAAGCCTTCCGGCATGGCTTCTACTGGCCGACAGCACTCCAGGATGCCATCAAGCTGGTCGGGAGCTGCAAGGCGTGCCAGTTCCACGCCAAGCAGATCCATACACCGGCTCAGGCGGTACAGATGATCCCACCCTCGTGGCCGTTTGCCGTATGGGGGTTGGACATCCTGGGACCATTCCCTAGAGCCGTCGGGGGATTCCGGTACCTCTTGTACCCATCGACAAGTTCACCAAGTGGCCGGAAGCCACACCAGTTGTCACCATCAACAAGCAATCAGCAGTAAAGTTCATCAAGTCGATTGTGTGCCGGTTCGGGGTCCCGAACAGAATCATCACCGACAACGGGACCCAGTTCACCAGCGCATCCTTCCAAGACTACTGCGAAGATCTCGACATCCAAGTGTGCTATGCCTCTGTTGCTCACCCAAAGAGCAATGGGCAAGTCGAGAGGGCCAACGCCGAGATTCTCTGGGGCCTCAAGACCCGCACCTATGCCAGCCTGAAGAAACATGGTGCCAATTGGGTGGATGAGCTTCCGAGCACACTATGGGCTAACCGGACATCCTAGAGCCGGGCCACCGGAGAGACACCCTTCTTCATGGTGTATGGGGCCGAAGCTGTGCTTCCCCCAGAGATCACCATGAAGTCTCACCGCGTCCGAGCTTATGACGAAGCCGCGCAGGACAACCTCCGGCGCGGAGACATCGACCTCGTCGACGAGGTCCGATTGCATGCAGCACTCCGTAACGCACGGTACAGACAAGCGCTCCGCCGCTACCACCAGAGGTCTGTGCGTGCCCGGGAGCTGCAGGAAGGCGACCTGGTGCTGCGGCGCATACTTTCTCGTGAAGGTACCCACAAACTCTCCCCTAGTTGGGAAGGTCCCTTCCGAGTCACAAAAGTATGCCGCCCCGGGTGCGTACGCCTTTCCACCGAGGGTGGGGATCCGCTCCCGAACCCCTGGAACATCGAACACCTCCGTAAGTTCTACCCCTAGAACAATAGCAGGACAGGTTCTTCTTTCTAATAGATCCCATAGAGTCCCGGAGCAGCGCTCGGAGCAGCTAAGTCTCAGGGGACGGTCCAGGACTACGTTCAACTTTGCCTCGTTCCGACTCCAAGCGCGTAGAGTCTTGCTTCCCCTTTTAATGGGACGGGTCGTGGCCTCCATGTTTAGCCTGTTTTCTGCCTATGGAAATTTATAGGGAAAGAACCTGTCCTGCTTTGCTCTTCCTTCATGCTCATTCAAATTATGTATTATTTTTTATGACCGCGCTTCCTGGGTATGTTCACCATACACCCAGTCCCCTTTTTTCCCATTCTCAACTCTAGTCGGCATTTGCTATCCTGCCCGGGGCAGTCACGATTGGGGGACCTGCCGATGGCCAGGGGGCCCCGAGCCCCCGGCACGTCGTGCACCGAAATTCCCAAGCACCGCGCACCGAATCAGGATTGTAAGCCAAATAAGACTATGAGATCGGAAAGGGGGGAGCCCCAAGGAGAATTACGTTTCCCTTGTTTGTGTGCAGGACCCTCTGGCCTTGGCTTCCCGCAGGAGTATGGTAGGATACCCAGACAGTTGGCCACGCCTACTAGGGGGCCGCTACGGACCGTGCAAAGCCGGGAGATCCGGACCCCGCCCCCTCAGCAGGGGCGGGCCCCGGAGGCCCCACGTGTCCAGCAGGGCCGAGGCTCAAGCCTCCTCAGGAGGGGCTCCGGATCCGCCACGTGGCGGGCAGAAGCCGTACCCCCCCTCCGCGGGGAGAGGTCCAAAGGCTCCACGTGTCCTGCGGGGCCGGAACTCCCTCCCCTCAGAAGAGAGCTCCGAGCCCGCCACGTGGCCAACGGATCTGGACCTCCCCGTCCTCGTGGGGCGGCTCCGGAGACCTCCGGGGGCCCTTAATTCGGTAAGGACCCGGGGAAGGTGTCTGTGCAGACCCTCGAGATTGGTGAAGGCCTCTGAGTACCTTGCGGAGCTGAGGGCTCGGCCAGGCAAAACCAAGAAGAAGGCAGAAAACATCACAGGCACAAACATTCAAGAGAGTCTATTTATTCATGGCTCCATGAGCTGAGCTACAGACTCGATAAAAAAAACTAGGGTTCCCCCGGCACGTCCAGAACCTAGAAGCGGCAAGAGCGGCCACGTCCCCGGCTTCAGCCCTAGCAGCGTTCTCCCGCTCCGTGACCCAAGCGCAGGAATCACCTCGGCCATCACCAGCGCAAGGGCCGGTGTCATCAAGGATGCTTCTGAAGCCCCGGCCACCACCATCGCAAGGGCCGCTATCATCAAGGGCGCTCCTGAAGCCCCCTCCGCCGCTTCAGCAGTCACCTTGAAGACTCCTATGACCCGAGCGCGGGGACCACCTCGGCCATCACCAGCGCAAGGGCCGGTGTTATCAAGGATGCTTCTGAAGCCCCCTCCGCTGCTTCAGCGGTTTTTTTGGAGACTCCGCCGCCTGGAGTCCTCCTTGGTGCTTCAGCAATTTCCTTGGAGACTCCTCCACCTGAAACCTCCTCGGCGTGTCAGCAGTTTCTTTGAAGACTCCACCGCCTGATGAGAAAGGACGCAACACCAGGGAACTTTCAGCCTGTCGTCGCTCAAGAAGAGTCCCGTCGGGATGATAAACCCGAGGCCTCTTGGAGGCGCCACCTCCAGAGGCAAGGCATGCAGGCTCCCTGGATCCCTGGCTTGGTGCAGACGCTGCCGCCGGAGGAAATCGAGTGCGATCCCCCTCTAAAGGCGGGTTAGAAGCCATGGGAGAAGACAAGGCCACAGAGACTCAAGAAAGGTGCAAGTGCTGGAAGCCTTATAAGGGGAGCCTACCCACGTTGCGGCTTCCTTTCACACCTTCCAGGTACAATTCAAAGCGATTCAAAACTCTTCGAATACGCCGCATCAGCAACCGCTTCGGCTCCAAGACCGAACGCTGATGACAGGTGGACCCAAGCCACCCATCTGAAGCGGTGGGTCAAGGAGTCAGTCTCCCAAGAAGACGAGCTGGCAAGGCGCTTCGGCAGTTCCCGAAGAAAGCGCCGCGACGTGCAGAAGTGGCAGCCTCAGGAACCGCAGCAGTAAAAGCAACCATCAAGTGAGCGCACGCTCCCACGATCCCGCGACTGTTCGTGCTCCGGCAGCGGTCAATGCGGGACTTAGAGAAAGTGCGCGGAACAGAAGAGACGGAGGTCCCACCTCGGGCTCGCTATCTCCCCCGAGATGGGCCCGGGGGCCACTGTCGGTACCCGGGATATGGGGTACCCCCGCGCACAGGGGAAAATGCCTGAGGATCTCGCCCTTCTCCGCAAGGAGACTCAGAAGGCGCCACGCGTCCAGCGGGGCCGGACCTCCCACTCCTAAGAGGAGAGCTCCGGGCTCGCCGCGTGTCCTACAGAAGCCGGATCTCCCCCTCCGCGGGGGAGAGGTCCGAAGGCGCCACGTGTTCAGCGGGGCCGGACCTCCCTCTCCTCAGAGGAGAGCTCCGGGCCCGCCACGTGGCCGACAGAAGCCGGGCCTCCCCCCTCCGTGGGGAGAGGTTCGAAGGATCCACGTGTCCTCCGGGGCCGGACCTCCCCCTCCTCAGAGGAGAGCTCCGGGCACGCCACGTGTCCAGCAGAACAGCGCTGCCTGCCCCCGAGCGGTAGGCAGCGGGCGTAAAGACGCCCCATACCTTGCCCGTACAAGGTATTCAAGGCCTGTGCCTTCCCAAGACGCGGAGCACGCCTCTGTCAGGTGCCGTTGCGCCCAGTCGCATCACAGACTGGTGCGCGGTGTTAGAACCTGCCAGCCAATAAACACAGCGACAAGACATCTCCTGCCGCTCCCACCGTCCTCAAACCACTACGACTAGCATGCGGCATGGGTAGGGCGGCAAGACGAAGACTTATAAGCCTTCGCCAGAGACAACTACCGACATAACTGCGGATACGATAGTCGGCAGGCAATCTCCCCGGGACCACCTGTCGGGTCCCGGGCCCCCCTTGTAAGCCACACGTGCCTTGGACTATAAAAGGCTCGGGTAGGTGACGTTAGCAAGGGTTCGCACTCCAGCAACTCACACCCTAGGCATAACTCACCCTCAAGCTCAGGACTCCGGTTCTGAGCAACAAGCAATACAGCGAGCACCTCTGCTCACCGTGGACGTAGGGTTTTACGCTCCGGCGGCCCGAACCACGTAAAACTCGCCGTGTCAAGCTCCTCCCTCACTCGTCCCTACGCTTAGGCTCTCCGCAAGCGACTAGCCCCTCCGAAAAAGAACCTCCGCGGGCTGCCCAGAGCTGGTCCGGGGGAAGTGTCGACCACACACTTCGACAGTGTGGTATGAGGCGTCGGAGTCAACAACCCAATCAACACCGGGTGGAGGAGGATGGGAGGACTGCCTAGAACCGTAGAAAGCAAGAGCCAAAGCAACGGCAACATCGTAACCGGTCGCGTCGGCAATGACGGTGGCGGCCGACCCCGGGCCGTTGACGGCCCCGCGACGGCGGTGGTGGCCAACCCGGAGCCGACAGCGGCGAATCTAGAGCCGGTGGTGGTGGGGGCCTGCCCCGGGCCGGCGGCGGCGGCCAGCCCCAAGCCGGCGGCTGTGACCGGCTTATATGGCACAACGACGGCCTGGGGCCAAGGGCCAGCAGCGGCGGCCTGGATCCAAGGGGCGGCGGCTGGCCCATACTGCACGGCGACGGCGTGGGGCCAAGGGCCGGCGGCGGCGGTCTGGAGCCAAGGGACGGTGACGGTGGCCTGGGACCAAGCGGCGATGATGGGATTCCAGAGGAGAAGGAGGGGGAGGAGCAGCTGGCAGCGCGGCAGGCCGGCTGCGGGCGGCGTCGCGCCGGACCTGGCGAGGGCGGCCTGCCACGGGCCAGCGGCGGCGTCGAGCCCCAAGCCGGCGGCTGCGGCCGGATCATACGGCACGGCGGTGGGCTGGGGCCAAGGGGCGGCGGCAGCGTCCTGGAGCCAAGGGGCGGCGGCAGACCCCAGTGGTGGCGCTGGACCCGGCGGCACGGCAGCATGCATCCAGGGGGCGGCGACCGCTGGAAGAGGCGTAGCGGCGGTAGCTGGAGGCACGCCGGTTGCGGCCGGGGAAGATGCAGTAGCGGCGACCGAGGGAGGCGCGACTGGAGAGGTGAAGAAATGGCCCAGATCTGACGCCGTGGAGGCGGAAGAGGCAGTGATCCCCAGGGCGGCGACCCTGTCCGTGGCAGCATCGGAGGACCGGGAGAAGGGGGCCAACGCCCCTAATCCTGGCCGCGACGGGGCCAGAGGAGAGGGAGAAGGGGGCGACACCCCGAACCCCAGCCGTGACGGCGCTGTAGGAGAGGGAGAAGGGGGCGTCGCCCCCAATCCTGGCCGTGGCAACGCGTTGGGGAAGCGCGGCGGCGCCAGCAGGGGGGCAACCACGGGGACGGAGGCACCGGCCAGAGGAGCAACCGCGGGGGTAGGGGCGCCGGCGAGAGGCGAGGCCTTAGGGGTGCTGGCCGGAGGGGCGACCACGGGGGTAGGGGAGCCGACCTGAGGGGTGGAGGAGGAGGCATGGAGGCCGGGCAACCCGCTAGTGGCGCTAGCCATGCGGCGTTTATAGGGGAGAGAGAGGCACCGACCAGTTGACCCTATAAGTTTAAGATGATGGGGAAGTGTGGGCAATTCACTTATATCTCAACACTCCCCCTCACGTGCAGGCTCTCTTGGGCCGCAAACATGGAATAGGAGTCGGCTGCAATTTATTATTATGAATCGCGCCCGCCAGGATTCGAACTCAATACCTCTGGCCCTGATACCATATTGGAGGAAGAATCATTTCATTAGGGGTGTCAACAGTACATATAGCCATAGTGGGCTAGATACATGGGCCTGGCCCAACACACTCACACACCCACACATATAAAAGTCCAACACCCGTCATGCCCTGACTGGGATAGACGTCGCCAACACCATGAAGCTGGTTGTACAAGTGAATGGCGTCTGTCGGTACCTGAGATATGAGGTACCCCCGCGCACAGGGTAAAGTGCCTAAGGTACTCGCCCTTCTCCGCAGGGAGAGCTCCGAAGGCGCCACGCGTCCGGCGGGGCCGGACCTCCCTCTCCTCAGAGGAGAGCTCCGAGCCCGCCACGTGGCTTACAGAAGCCGGACCTCCCCCTCTGCGGGAGAGAGGTCCGAAGACGCCACGCGTCCAGCGGGGCCGGACCTCCCTCTCCGCAGAGGAGAGCTCCGGGCCCGCCACGTGGCATACAGAGGCTGGACCTCCCCCTCCGCGGGGAGAGGTCCGGAGGCTCCACGTGCCCCGCAGGCCGGACCCCTCTCGCCTCAGAGAAGGGCTCCGGACCCGCCACGTGGCCAGAAGAACGGTGTTGCCTGCCCCGGAGCGGTAGGCGGCGGGCGTAAAGGCGCCCCACACCTTGCCCGTACAAGGTATTCAAGGCCCGCGTCTTCCCAAGACGCGGAAACGCGGAGCACGCGTCTGTCAGGTGCCGTTGCGCCCAGTCGCATCACAGACTGGCGCGCGGTGTCAGAACCTTCCAGCTAATAAACGCCGCGACAAGACATCCCATGCCGCCTGCGCCGTCATCAACCACTACGACTAGCATGCGACATGGGCAGGGCGGCAAGATGAAGACTCAGAAGCCTTCGACTAGAGGCAACTACCGGCGTAACTACAGATACGGTAGTTAATAAACAATCTTCCCGGGACCACCTGTCGGGTCCCGGCTCCCCTTGTAAGCCGCCCGAGTCTTGGACTATAAAAGGCTCGGGTAGGCGTCGATAGCAAGGGTTCGCACTTTGCAACTCATACGCTAGCCATACACTCTCAAGCTGTAACTCACCACCCAGCTCAGGCCTCCGGCCCTGAGCAGCAAGCAATACAGCGAGCTCCATAGCTCGCCGTGGACGTAGGGTTTTACGCTCCGGCGGCCTGAACCACGTAAAACTCACCGTGTCAAGCTCTCGCTAACTCGTCCATCCGCGCAAGCTCTCCGCTAGGGACTAGCCCCTCCGAAAAAAGAACCTCCGCGGGCTGCCCAGTGCAGGCCCGGGGGAAGTGTCGATCGCACACTTCGACATTTGGCGCGCCAGGTAGGGGGCTTTTCCCCTAGCGCGACGAGTTTCCGCCTACGAAGATGACCAAGATTCCTTCAACGGCAAACTCTCCCCCTCCGTGTTCACGGCGAACCGTGACCACTGGGGAGTACATGTCGACACACTCAGGACGGAGTGTGTCGGCACAAGCGGGCAGCCAGGAGCCGACCCCGGCAACGCCGACTCCGGCTATGCAGGCCCCTACCAGCGTGAGGTCTTCTGCAGCGCTGAGCGTACACCATGGAGGTGCGCTAGCTGCAGCAAGAGCGCTGCTGCGCAACCCACCTGCCGGGGATGCGCCCCATTCAGCGACCCAGCAATGGGTCCGCGAGGTGGACCGCCTCGTCGTCGCCGCCGCGAACCCTCGGTTTCGGCGAGGACGGCGCCCAGGGCAACCGGCTGTGTCGCTGACGCGCACACCCACGGTTGACGGGCTGACGGCGGATTCCAGCTCCTCCAGGCTCCTGTCGACGGACTTGCGAAGGGAACTGGAACGGTGCCACTTGGGGCAGGACGCCCGGGTGTACCTCGAGCGACGCCGAGAAAGGCGTCGCAACCATGAGGCAGGCGACAGCATGTCGTCGGCCTCGACACAACCAGAAGGGCAGGTATTCGCCATGCGAGCCCCGCCTCAGGCATATGCTGCGCAGCATATGCCACAACCATATGCGCCGCAAGTAGCGGCCCCGGTCTATGGTGCAGCCTTGCCCATGCCGGGATACGCGGTGCCAGGTGCGAACCACATGTTCGCAGCGCCAGTACCTGCAGCAGCAGGTGCAGGATGTGCGGCCCTTGCACCCCACCTTCGCTTCGCAAGGTGGCCACGCAAGTTTCGCCCGCACCTGCCCGAGAAGTACGATGGCAGCGTCAACCCAGCGGAGTTCCTCCAGATCTACTCCACCACCGTACTCGCTGCAGGAGGGGACGAGGCTGTCATGGCCAACTACTTCCCCGTCGCCTTGACCGGCCCAACCCGGTCTTGGCTCATGAATCTACCTCAGGGGTCCATAACCTCCTGGGGTGAGCTCTACCGGCAGTTCGTCGCCAACTTCGGCAGCTCCTACACCCGTCCCAGCACGGAGCTTGACCTCCACGCCGTTAAGCAACAACCTGGGGAGTCGCTGCGTTCTTTCATCCAGCGGTTCTCTCAGGTACGCAACACCATCCCGCATATCCAAAATGCCTCTGTGGTGGTGGCGTTCCGACAGGGTGTCCGGGACGAGAAAATGCTCGAGAAGCTCGTGACCAGAGAGGTCCGCGACGTCTCGGAGCTCTTTAGCCTTGCGGACAAGTGCGCCAGAGCGGTTGAAGGGCGGAACTGGCATGCACTGCCGACCTCCGAGTCAGGAGGGCAGCCCGGGTCCGGTGCTGCTGCCTATGGGGGTGGCAAGAAGACCAAGAACCGGGGGAGTGGAAAGATGAAGTCACCATTCACGGCCCCCGTCGCCGCAGCTGCGACGACCAGTGGAGCTCGGGGGCCACGCCCCGACAAGAGGCAGCGGCAATCACCGGCCCCAGACAGTGGCCAAGGCGGGCTATGCCCCGTGCATGGTGTCTGCAACCATACTGCTGCTGAGTGCTGGGAGATCAAGCGGCTTGCAGAGCGCTTCCGCAATGGAAGACAGCAGAGGGCTGAAGCACCGCCCTACCCTCAGAGGGATGGCAAACAGAAGGCCGATGCCCCAGTCACCGCTGCCCACCAGGTGGGGTTCCAGGAGCCTCAGCGTGTCATAAAGACAGTGCATGACGGTGAGGACTCCAGTTCCGACGGTGACGGGCCAGGGCGTTAGCCAACTGCAGCACGCCTCCGTGCCTCGAACATACCTCTCGGGGGCCGCCTAAGGTCCGTCAACCCCTTGAAGGCCTTGCCAGAAGGGGAAGACGCCTTAGGTAATCCAAGGCGAGCCCGGGTCCACCTACCCCTTGAAGGCCTTAGCCAGAAGGGGAGAACTCCCCGGGGGCCCCCGAGAGAAGCCACGCAGGACCTGATCCAGCGTGAAGATAACAACCTCGACAAGACTCGGCTTGCAGGGAACACCCCACAACGCACGGTCTCGGCTAATGCTCTAAGCACTACCGCCAAAGAACCAAACGCGACGGGGGCCCGCAAGAGGGCAACCTGGTAAAGCGGCACACTATATTCCAAGAGGGACCCATAAGCTCTCCCCCAGCAGGGAAGGTCCCTTCCGAATCATGAAAGCTGCCGCCCCAGGTACACATGCTGTCGGTACCTGAGATATGGGGTACCCCCGCGCACAGGGTAAAATGCCTAAGGTACTCGCCCTTCTCCGCAGGGAGAGCTCCGAAGGCGCCACGCGTCCGGCGGGGCCGGACCTCCCTCTCCTCAGAGGAGAGCTCCGGGCCCGCCACGTGGCATACAGAAGCCGGACCTCCCCCTCCGTGGGAGAGAGGTCCGAAGACACCACGCGTCCAGCAGGGCCGGACCTCCCTCTCCGCAGAGGAGAGCTCCGGGCCCGCCACGTGGCATACAGAGGCTGGACCTCCCCCTCCGCGGGGAGAGGTCCGGAGGCTCCACGTGCCCCGCAGGCCGGACCCTTCTCGCCTCAGAGAAGGGCTCCGGACCCGCCACGTGGCCAGAAGAACGGTGCTGCCTACCCCCGAGCGGTAGGCGGCGGGCGTAAAGGCGCCCCACACCTTGCCCGTACAAGGTATTCAAGGCCCGCGTCTTCCCAAGACGCGGAAACGCGGAGCACGCGTCTGTCAGGTGTCGTTGCGCCCAGTCGCATCACAGACTGGCGCACGGTGTCAGAACCTGCCAGCTAATAAACGCCGCGACAAGACATCCCATGCCGCCTGCGCCGTCATCAACCACTACGACTAGCATGCGGCATGGGCAGGGCGACAAGATGAAGACTCAGAAGCCTTCGACCAGAGGCAACTACCGGCGTAACTACAGATACGGTAGTTAATAAACAATCTTCCCGGGACCACCTGTCGGGTCCCGGCTTCCCTTGTAAGCCGCCCGAGTCTTGGACTATAAAAGGCTCGGGTAGGCGTCGATAGCAAGGGTTCGCACTTTGCAACTCATACGCTAGCCATACACTCTCAAGCTGTAACTCACCCCCAAGCTCAGGCCTCCGGCCCTGAGCAGCAAGCAATATAGCGAGCTCCATAGCTCGCCGTGGACGTAGGGTTTTACGCTCCGGCGGCCTGAACCACGTAAAACTCGCCGTGTCAAGCTCTCGCTAACTCGTCCATCCGCGCAAGCTCTCCGCTAGGGACTAGCCCCTCCAAAAAAAGAACCTCAGCGGGCTGCCCAGTGCAGGCCCGGGGGAAGTTTCGATCGCACACTTCGACATTTGGCGCGCCAGGTAGGGGGCTTTTCCCCTAGCGCGACGAGTTTCCGCCGACGAAGATGACCAAGCTCCCTTCGGCGGCAAGCTCACCTCCCCCGCCTCCGCGGCGAACCGCGACCAGGGGGAGTACAAGCCAACACACTCGGGACGGAGTGTGTCAGTACAAGATGGGAGCCAGCAACCGGCTCTGGCAGCGTCGACCCCGGCAATGCAGGCTCCAACCAGCGTCAGATCTTCAGTAGCGCCGGGCGTACCCGGAGGGGGTGCGCTAGCTGCAGCAAGAGCGCTACTGCACAATCCGCCCGCTAGGGACGCGCCTCAGGCAGCGACCCAGCGGTGGATTCTCGAGGTAGACCGTCTTGTCGTCGCTGCCGCAAGCCCGCGACTCCGGCGGAGACGACACTCTGACCAACCGGCCGTGTCACTGATACGCACGTCGATGGTTGACGAACAGACGGCAGACTCCAGCTCTGCCAGCCCTCAATCGATGGATCTGAGGACAGAGCTGGAGCGGTGTCGCTCGGGTCAAGATGCCCGGGTATACCTCGAGCAACGCCGAGAAAGGCGTCGCTACCAAGAGGCTGACGACAACATGACGTCGGCCTCGACCCAGCCTGAAGAGCAGACCTTCGCCATGCGATCTCTACCCCAGGCCTGCGCCGTGCAGAATATGCCACAGTCATATGTACTGCAGATGGCGCCCCCGGCCTATGGTGCAGCCTTGCCCGTACCGGGGTACACTGTGCCTAGTGCGAACCCAGCGTTCGCGGCACCAGAACCTGCGGTGACAGAAGCAGGGTGTGCAGCCCTCGCGCCCCATCTTCGCTTTGCGAAGTGGCCGCGTAAGTTTCGGCCACACCTGCCCGAGAAGTACGACGGCAGCGTCAACCCGGCGGAGTTCCTCCAGATCTACTCCACCGTCGTACTTGCCGCAGGGGGGAATGAAGCCGTCATGGCCAATTACTTCCCTGTCGCCTTGACCGGTCCAGCCCGGTCTTGGCTCATGAACCTCCCCCAGGGTTCCGTCACCTCCTGGGGAGAGATTTGCCGACAGTTCGTAGCCAACTTCGGCAGCTCCTACACCCGGCCTGGCACGGAGCTCGACCTCCACGCCGTCCAGCAGCAACCTGGGGAGTCGCTGCGGTCTTTCATCCAGCGGTTCTCCCAGGTGCGGAACACCATCCCACACATTCAAAATGCTTCTGTGGTGGTGGCGTTCCGGCAAGGCGTCCGGGACAGGAAGATGCTCGAGAAGCTCACGACCAGGGAGGTCCGCGACGTCTCAGAGCTCTTCAGTTTGGCAGACAAATGCGCCAGAGCAGCCGAAGGACGGAACTGGCACTCGCTGCCATCCTCCGAGTCAGGGGGACTGCCCGGATCTAGTCCTACTCCCTATGGAGGCAGCAGGAAGGCCAAGAACCGAGGCAGAAGCAAGATAGAGTCACCGACCGCAGCCCCAGTCGTCACTGCAGCGACGCTCGGTGGGGCTCGGGGGCCGTGCCCCGACAAGAAGCAGCGAAGATCACCAATCCCAGAAGGTGATAAAGACAATATGTGCCCCGTGCACGGCAGCTGTCGCCACACTGCTGCCGAGTGCCGGGAGATCCGAAGGCTCGCAGAGCGCTTCCGCAAGGAGAAGCGGCAGCAGGCTGATGCCCTGCCCTTCCGTCCAAAGGAAGATGAGCAGGGGGTGGATGTTCCAGACAACATCGACCACCCAGAGGAGATCCAGGAGCCTCCGCGTGTCGTGAAGGCAGCACACAATCACGAGGATTCCGGCTCCAGCGACGATGAGCGTCGGAAGAAGCTCTACGTCATATACGGCGGGTCCGCCGACCCCTCGTCCCGAAACGCAGTCAAGACTCTGCGCCGAGCGGTAGCGTCGGTGGCGCCACTCCCAAGTGCTGCACCACACCTAAAGTGGATGGGGACCCCCATCAGCTTTGATGCCACCGACTGCCCCAGGAACATGGCTGGGGCCGGCCAACTACCGCTCCTGGTGGCCCCTACCATCGCCAACATGAGAATGTACCACGTTTTGGTGGATGGAGGGGCTGGGCTGAACCGCATCAGCCGTGCAGCTTTCCAGAAGCTGCAAATCCCGATGGCCAAGCTCACCCCGTCGAGCCCGTTCTCAGGGGTTGGGCCGGGACAGGTTATCCCCTACGGCAACATTAGTCTCCCGGTGACCTTCGGGGCTCCGGACAACTATCGAACAGAGTACATTCTGTTCGACGTAGCGGAGATAGAACTCCCCTTCAACGCCATAATCGGCAGGCCAGCCCTGTACCGGTTCATGGCTGTAGCCCATTACGGCTACCTTGTCCTGAAGATGCCGACACCGACAGGTGTTCTCAGGATTCATGGGGACTGCACTGCTGCAGTGTCGGCTCTGGAGAAGCTCCAAGCACTCGCAACAGCTGGGGCATCAACCCCCGGCAATACGGAGCCGGACCAGCTCCGCCCGAACGCACGTCACCGTGCTTCCACCACAGCACCCCGGGTGCAACCTCTCGACGAGGGCGGCGTCCCATTAAAGGTCGTCCAAGTCGGCGCCGAAGCTACCCAGACCACCCGGGTAGCCAGGGGCCTGGATAGTAAATAGGAAGGCGCGCTCGTCACCTTCCTCCGGCACAACGTCGACGTGTTTGCATCGCAGCCGTCATAGATGCCGGGGATCCCCAGGAAGGTGATCGAGCACCACTTGAAATTCTTCCCCAACGCCCGACCGGTTCAACAGAAGCCCCGCAAGCAGTCCATCGAGCGGCAAAACTTCATCCGTGAAGAAGTCAAGAAGCTGCTGGACGCTGGCTTCATACGGGAAGTCCACCACCCCCGATGGTTGGCGAACCCCGTCGTTGTCCCGAAGGCTGACGGGAAGCTCCGGATGTGCATCGACTACACCAGTCTCAATAAGGCATGTCCTAAAGATCCATTCCCTCTCCCTAGAATAGATCAAATAGTAGACTCAACGTCAGGCTGTGATATGCTGTGCTTCCTAGACGCCTACTCGGGTTTCCATCAGATCCCCATGTCTAGGGAGGACGAGGAGCACACCTCCTTCATCACAGTAGACGGCCTTTATTGCTATGTGTCTATGCCTTACGGCCTAAAGAATGCACTCCCCACCTTTGTGCGGGCAATGCACAAAACCTTTGGGGAGTTAATAAGAGACCTGGTTGAGGTGTATGTCGATGACATAGTTGTCAAGGTCAAGCAGGGTTTGTCCCTGCTAGATAACCTAGCTTTAGTCTTTGACAAGTTGCGCTCTACGCGCACCAAGCTGAACCTAGATAAATGTGTGTTTGGCGCGTCCTCTAGGAAGCTCTTAGGGTTCCTGGTCTCGCACCGAGGGATTGAGGCCAACCCAGAGAAGATCAAGGCCATCGACTTGATGCGGCCCCCTGCCCGCGTCAAGGATGTCCAGAAACTCACGGGATGTCTAGCCGCGCTGAGTCGATTTATACCGAGGCTAGCAGAGCGGGCACTCCCTTTCTTTAAGCTCCTGCGCAAGTCAGACCCTTTTGCCTGGACTGACGAAGCAGAAGAGGCTTTCCAGGAGTTGAAGCGACTCCTGACGACCCTACCAATCATGGTAGCCCCTGAGCCCGGAGAGCACCTGTTGCTCTACATCGCGGCGACAACTGAAGTAGTAAGTATGGTCCTCATCGCAGAGCGGTCGGACCCCTCATCTTCACAACCTGCTCCAGTAGCAGAAGACAGACGCCAGGAGGCCCCGCAGGACCAAGATGGCCTCCCGGACCTCCAAGGCAACCTCCCGGAGGCCCAGGTCGGCCTCCCGGAGGTCCTGGGCAGTCTCCCGGACCTCCAAGATAAACCCCCGGGGGCCCTGCGGGATCCCCTGGGGGCCAAATGGGACCTCCCAGAGGTCCCCCAAGACCCCCCGGAGCTCCCGGACAATCAAGATAGCTTAAGGGCCTCCGGGTCCCAGCTCCCGGAGGCCCCCGTGGGTCCACCCACCTCTAGTGGGCCAGGGCCAATGGACGAGGACCTCCCAGGCTTGAGAAAGAGGGTTCGAACCGTCCAGAGGCCTGTCTACTACATCAGCAAAGTACTTCATGATGCCAAGACAAGGTACCTGGAAGTCCACAAGCTGCTGTATGCGGTGCTCGTGGCCTCCAGAAAGCTCCGCCATTACTTCCAGGCCCACCGGGTCTCGGTAGTCACCTCGTATCCGCTGAAGACAATTCTTCACAGCCCCCATGCGACTGGCAACGTTGCTAAATGGGCGGCGGAGCTGGCGGAGTTTGAGCTGGACTTCCTCCCACGCCATGCAGTCAAGAGCCAAGCACTGGCTGACTTTGTGGCAGAGTGGACACCAACGGAGACTGACCCAGGGGGCCATGGGGGCGGAGAACCGGAGCACCAAGCTCCGGTCTTCACCGAACCCCACTTGACACTCTTCTTCGACGGCTCCTCGCGAAAGCAGGGGGCCGGTGCCGGCGTACTGCTCCTCATGCCATCGGGGGAACAGTTTGGGTATATGGTGCGTCTCAATTTCAAGGCAACCAACAACATGGCGGAGTATGAAGCACTCATCTTTGGCCTGCAGACAGCCCTGTCTTTAGGCGCTCGCCAGTTGTTGGCATAGGGCGACTCCCAGCTGGTCATCAAGCAAGTCAAGGGCGAATGCTCCTGCAATGACCCCCAGCTAGCTGCATATCTGCTTCACGTGCAGATGTTGGGGAAAGAATTCCTCGCCTTGGACCTGCACCACGTACCGCGCGCCGGTAATGCCGCAGCCGACGACCTTTCAACGAAGGCTTCCACCGGAGCCCCGGCGCCCGAAGGAGTCTTCGAGAGGACGTTGTTGCGGCCCACAGCCCGGCCCGCCGAGCCGGGCGAAGGGGGCTTGACCAGCACCTTGAAGCTGGCGGTCCCGGCGGCCCTACAGCCGTGGGCGCCGCCAAGGATCGTAAGCGTCACTGGGGACTCCGTGCAACCCAGCGCTCAAGATCCAGAAGCTCAAGTCAGACCCGATGCATGGATCACGGAGATCCAGGACTATTTGAAGGACAATATCCTCCCTGATGAACATGCAACCGCTGAACGGATTGTGCGTATGGATAAGAGGTACGCGCTGGTAGAGGGGGATCTCTACCGGCGTGGCGCCAACCACATCCTATTGCGGTGTATAACCCAGGGGGAAGGCTGCGACTTGCTCGCTGAGATCCATGGAGGCGAATGTGAAGTCATTCTTCCTCACGCACGCTTGTCGGTAAAGCCTTCCGGCATGGCTTCTACTGGCCGACAGCACTCTAGGATGCCGTCAAGCTGGTCGAGAGCTGCAAGGCGTGCCAGTTCCACGCCAAGCAGATCCATACACCGGCTCAGGCGGTACAGATGATCCCGCCCTCGTGGCCGTTTGCCGTGTGGGGGCTGGACATCCTGGGACCATTTCCCAGAACCGTCGGGGGGTTCCGGTACCTCTATGTCGCTATCGACAAGTTCACCAAGTGGCAGGAAGCTACACCAGTTGTCACCATCAATAAACAATCCACAGTAAAATTCATCAGGTCTATTGTCTGCCGTTTCGGGGTCTCAAACAGGATCATCACTGACAATGGGACCCAGTTCACCAGCGCAGCGTTCCAAGACTACTGCGAGGACCTTGGCATTCAGGTATGTTATGCCTCTGTCGCCCACCCGAAGAGCAATGGGCAAGTCGAGAGGGCCAATGCGGAGATTCTTCGGGGCCTCAAGACTCGTACCTTCGCCAGCCTGAAGAAACATGGTGCCAATTGGGTAGATGAACTTCCGAGCACACTATGGGCTAACCGGACATCCCAGAGCCGGGCCACCGGGGAGACACCCTTCTTCATGGTGTACGGGGCTGAAGCTGTACTCCCTCCAGAAATCACCATGAAGTCTCACCGTGTCCGGGCTTACGACGAAGCCACGCAGGACAACCTCCGGCGTGGAGAAATCGACCTCGTCGACGAGGTCCGATTACATGCGGCACTCCGTAACGCGCGGTACAGACAGGCGCTTCGGCGCTACCACCAGAGGTCTGTGCGTGCCCGGGAGCTGTAGGAAGGTGACCTGGTATTGCGGCGCATACTTTCTCGCAAAGGGGCCCACAAACTCTCCCCTAGTTGGGAAGGCCCCTTCCGAGTCGTGAAAGTATGCCGCCCCGGGTGTGTGCGCCTTTCCACCGAGGATGGGGACCTGCTCCCGAACCCTTGGAACATAGAACACCTCCGTAAGTTCTACCCCTAAGAGCAAAAATAGGACAATACTTTCTTTTTGTAATGAACTCCATAGAGTCCAGGAGCAGCGCTCGGAGCAGCTAAACCCCAAGGGACGGTCCAGGACTACGTTCAGCTTTGCCTGGTTCCGACTCCAAGCGCGTAGAGTCTTGCTTCCCCTCTTAATGGGGTGGGTCGTGGCCTCCATGTTTAGCCTGCCTTCCTCCTATGGAAGGTTGTACGAAAAGAAGTCTGCCCTACTTTGCTCTTTCCTTGTACTCATTTAAATTGTGAATTGAGTTCTTTTTTATCGCCCTTGAAGTACATGGTTGCCATGTGCTCAGCTCCCCCTCTCTACAAGTCCCCAAGCACCAAGCATATGGTTGGGGTTGTAAGTCAAATAAGACTATGAGATAAGGGAGGGGGAGCCACCAAGGAGAATTACGTTTCCTCTACCTGTGTGCAGGACTTCCAGGTTGCGGCAACGGGGACTGCATGAAGTAGGGGGAAAGGACCTACCAACTACTTCGACCCAGGGCTAGAGGGGGCGGGACCCGGGGGCCCCACGTGTCCAGCAGGCCCGAAACTCTCTCCTCCCTTGAGAAGGGCTCCGGGCTCGCCACGTGGCAGGCGGAAACCGGACCTGCCCCCGCGGTGGGAGAGCTCCGAAAGCCCTGCGTGTTCAACATGGCCGGGGCTCCCGTCTCCGCAGTAAAAGCAATCATCAAGTGAGCGCACGCTCTCACGACCCCGCGGCCGTTCGTGCTCCGGCAGCGGCCAATTCGGGACTTAGAGAAAGTGCGCGGATCGGAAGAGACGGAGGTCCCACCTCGGGCTCGCTATCTCCCCCGAGATGGGCCCGGGGGCCACTGTCGGTACCTGAGATATGGGGTACCCCCGCGCACAGGGTAAAATGCCTAAGGTACTCGCCCTTCTCCGCAGGGAGAGCTCCGAAGGCGCCACGCGTCCGGCGGGGCCGGACCTCCCTCTCCTCAGAGGAGAGCTCCGGGCCCGCCACGTGGCATACAGAAGCCGGACCTCCCCCTCCGTGGAGAGAGGTCCGAAGACACCACGCGTCCAACGGGGCCGGACCTCCCTCTCCGCAGAGGAGAGCTCCGGGCCCGCCATGTGGCATACAGAGGCTGGACCTCCCCCTCCGCGGGGAGAGGTCCGGAGGCTCCACGTGCCCCGCAGGCCGGACCCTTCTCGCCTCAGAGAAGGGCTCCGGACCCGCCACGTGGCCAGAAGAACGGTGCTGCCTGCCCTCGAGCGGTAGGCGGCGGGCGTAAAGGCGCCCCACACCTTGCCCGTACAAGGTATTCAAGGCCCGCGTCTTCCCAAGACGCGGAAACGCGGAGCACGCGTCTGTCAGGTGCCGTTGCGCCCAGTCGCATCACAGACTGGCGCGCGGTGTCAGAACCTGCCAGCTAATAAACGCCGCGACAAGACATCCCATGCCGCCTGCGCCGTCATCAACCACTACGACTAGCATGCGGCATGGGCAGGGCGGCAAGATGAAGACTCAGAAGCCTTCGACCAGAGGCAACTACCGACGTAACTACAGATACGGTAGTTAATAAACAATCTTCCCGGGACCACCTGTCGGGTCCCGGCTTCCCTTGTAAGCCGCCCGAGTCTTGGACTATAAAAGGCTCGGGTAGGCGTCGATAGCAAGGGTTCGCACTTTGCAACTCATACGCTAGCCATACACTCTCAAGCTGTAACTCACCCCCAAGCTCAGGCCTCCGGCCCTGAGCAGCAAGCAATACAGCGAGCTCCATAGCTCGCCGTGGACGTAGGGTTTTACGCTCCGGCGGCCTGAACCACGTAAAACTCGCCGTGTCAAGCTCTCGCTAACTCGTCCATCCGCACAAGCTCTCCGCTAGGGACTAGCCCCTCCGAAAAAAGAACCTCCGCGGGCTGCCTAGTGCAGGCCCGGGGGAAGTGTCGATCGCACACTTCGACACATGCCTTTCAACCGAGAGTGGGATCCATTCCCAAAAAATCCTTGCCATGAAGCAACACTGTAAGTCCTACTTACTGAGCATCGGTAGAACAGGGTTATTCACTTCTGTAATAGACCCCATAGAATTTAGGAACAGAGCTTGGGGTAGCTAAGTCTCAAGGGACGGTACAGGACTACGTCCAGTTTAGCCTGGTTCCGACCCTAAGCGCGTAGAGTCTTGCTTCCCTTGTAGGCGAGGCGGAACATTGCCCCCATGTACAGCCAGAATTCCACCTATGGGCACGAATACAGAGACCTGTTCTACTTAGCTCTCTCTCATGCGCTCATTTAAATTATGCATTAATTTTTATGATCGCACTATCCCTGTATGTTCATCGTACATCTAGCTCCCCCTCTCCTGCGCTCATCCATAGTCGGCATTTGCTATCCTACCGAAGGCGGCTGCGCTTGAGGCACCTGCCGATGGCCGAGTGAGTCTCTCGGGCCTCCCCCAGTCAGGTGTTGCGGTGCCAGTTGGTCACCTCCAGGAAAGGCCAGCGTTGTGCATGGGGGGTCCAGGGTGTGTATCCAGCTTAGCCGGCCCAGAGCCCAAAGCATGCGCATCCTGCCCTCCGGAGGTCCAGGGGAGTACGTCCGCTTTGCCTGGTCATGAACCCAAAGCGCGTGCACTCTGCTTCCCCAGCGCATGGCCCGGTACTAGGGATCGGACGGCCGTACTCGGACCTCGGAGGGAGCCGGAGCTCCGACGCCTCATGCACAGAATTGCCCAAGCCCCGTATAGCGGGTCAGGACCATAAGACGAATAAGACTAGGAGACGGGAGGGGAGGACCCCCCCGAGGAGAATTATGTTTCCTCTGCCTGTGTGCAGGACCTCCAGGTTACGGGAACAGGGACTGCATGAAGCGGGGGGGAAGGAGCTACCAGCTACTCCGGCCTGGGACTGGAAGGACCGGGACCTGCTCCTCCAGCAGGGGCGGGGCCCGGGAGCCCCACGTGTCCAGCGGGCCCGGAACTCTCTCCATCCTTGAGGAGGGCTCCGGGCTCGCCACGTGGCAGGCAGGAACCGGACCTCCCCCCTCAGTGGGAGGGCTCCGAAAGCCCTACGTGTCCAACATGGCCGGAGCTCCCGTCTCTTGAGGAGGAGCTCCGGACCCGCCACGTGGCAGGCAGATTTGGAGCCCCCCATAGGGCGAGGTTCGGAGACCTCCGGGGGCCCCTAACACGGTTAGGACCCGGGGAGGGTGTCTGTGCGAAGCTCCGAGATTGGAAATGGCCTCTGAGTACCTTGCGGAGCTAAGGACTCAGCCAGGCAAAGCCAAGAAGGAGAGAAAAAGCATCACAGACACAAGTATCCAAGAGAGCAAATTAAGCAAGGCTCCATGAGCTAGACTACAGACTCGATAAAAAAGGGAGAAACAAGTCCTAAGGACCTCCTGGCTCTCGCCGAAACCTTGCGGCTACAAGGGCGGCCACATCCTCAACTTCAGCCCTGGCAGCTTCCTCCCGCTCCGCGGCTGGGCCCTCTCTCGCTGGCTCTAGCAAAAAAGAGGGTTCGCGGCTCTTGAAGCATGCCAGCACATGCGAAGCGACCTCTAAAGCTAAGCCGCGGCCCTCGGCCTCAAGCTCGCTGGCGACCACCGAGTCGAGTCTGTCCAGCTTGGCGCCGATCGACTCCAACGCAGGGATCACCTCTGCCACCTTCAGTGCGGGAGTCGCGGCCCTCACCGGACTGAAGCCAAGAGGGATCAGGGCGGACCACGCTCGATCCACGAAGCTTGAGACCGCAAGAGCCTCGGAGGACCGCAAGGCTAAGAGCTCCTCCACCTCGCGGCGGGCCGCCTGCAGAGCCTCCAGGTTCCTCTCGGAGAATTCCTTCTCCTTGGCCGTCAGGGAACTCTCCCGAAGGTGGAGAATCTTGGCTAGCCGCTCCAGCTCAGCGGCCTTGAAGCCGGCGGTCAACTCCCGGTCCAAGACCGCCTGACGATCGTGAGAGACCTGTTCCTCCCTCAAGTCGAGGTCTGCCTTCAGAATCTCCAGCTCCTCCATCTGAGCTCGGAGGTCATCCTCGCCCGCCACATGGTAGCAGAGCGACGCTGCCTGCCCCGAGCGGTAGGCAGCGGGCGTAAATACGCCCCATACCTTGCCCGTACAAGGTATTCAAGGCCCGCGTCTTCCCAAGACGCGGAGACGCGGAGCACGCTTCTGTCAGGTGCCGTTGCGCCCAGTCGCATCACAGACTGGCGCGCGGTGTCAGAACCTGCCAGCTAATAAACGTCGCGACAAGACATCCCATGCCGCCTGCGCCGTCATCAACCACTACGACTAGCATGCGGCATGGGCAGGGCGGCAAGATGAAGACTCAGAAGCCTTCGACCAGAGGCAACTACCGGCATAACTACAGATACGGTAGATAACAGGCAATCTTCCCGGGACCACCTGTCGGGTCCCGGCTCCCCTTGTAAGCCGCCCGAGTCTTGGACTATAAAAGGCTCGGGTAGGCGTCGATAGCAAGGGTTCGCACTTTGCAACTCATACGCTAGCCATACACTCTCAAGCTGTAACTCACCACCCAGCTCAGGCCTCCGGCCCTGAGCAGCAAGCAATACAGCGAGCCCCATAGCTCGCCGTGGACGTAGGGTTTTACGCTCCGGCGGCCTGAACCACGTAAAACTCGCCGTGTCAAGCTCTCGCTAACTCGTCCATGCGCGCAAGCTCTCCGCTAGGGACTAGCCCCTCCGAAAAAGAACCTCCGCGGGCTGCCCAGTGCAGGCCCGGGGGAAGTGTCGATCGCACACTTCGACAGCGTCGATTTAGTGACATTGGTCAACACCGGGTCCACTCACACCTTGAGGTTGCTAGGACTGAAGGTTGCTCCACGACCAGGGTTGTGTGTCAAAGTGGCCAATGATGACCAAGTTGTCTGCGCAGAGGCCTTTGCCGGGACGCCATTCTCCATTGGGGGTGAAAACTACACCATCAGCTGCTATATACTGCCCCTGGATGGGTTTGATGTGGTCCTGGGCGTCCAATGGCTGCTTTCCTTGGGGCAAGTCTTGTGGAATTTTGAGGATATTAGCATGACTTTTTGGCGTCATGGAAGGAAGGTCACATGGACAGGGGTGGGGCAACCAGCAGCAGGTTGCGCCTCCCTGACTTCGCATGTAAACCTCCTGCATGCACTTCTCCAGTCCTTTCAGGACATTTTTGAAGAACCACAGGGGCTGCCACCGCCCCGGCGGCAGAATTATCGCATTCGTCTTATTCCACACTCCTCTCCCGGGGCGGTCCGACCCTACCGCTACCCCCAACTTCTCAAAGATGAAATTGAGAAGCAATGCGCAGAAATGCTACACCAAGGCATTATTTGGGAATGCACATCGTCATTCTCATCCCTGGTGTTCTTGGTAAAGAATGCGGACGACACGTGTTGATTCTGCATCGACAACCGCGAGCTAAACTCAAAGACGGTGAAGGACAAGTTTCCTATTCCGGTGGTGGATGAACTTCTGGATGAGCTCCGCGGTGCGAGGTTCTTCACCAAGCTTGACCTCCGCAGCGGATATCATCACGTGCGCATGCACCCGGACGATATCGACAAAACGACATTCCGGACGCATCGTGGTCACTTCGAGTTTTTGGTGATGTCATTCGGCCTTACTAATGCTCCATTGACATTTCAGTCTCTCATGAATGAAGTATTACATCCCTTTATTTTGAAATTCGTACTTGTCTTCTTCGACGACATTTTGGTGTTTAGCAGATCATGGTAGGAGCATCTCATAACATGTGAAGCAGGTTTTCTAGACCTTGCGTTCACACAAGCTAGCAATCAAGAAGGCAAGAGCTTTTGCTAGCACCTAAATGACCTGGGGCATATCGTTTCTGCGGATGGTGTGGCCATGGATCCGGCTAAGGTGGCGGCTGTTGAGCAATGGCCACAACCGCGGTCGCTGCGAGCTCTACGGGGTTTCCTCGACCTCACCGGATATTATCGCAAGTTCATTGCGGGGTATGGTGCGGTGGCGGCCCCTCTCAGTGCCCTCCTAAAGAGGGAAGCCTTTCGCTGGGCAGAGGAGGCCCAGGACGCCTTCATCCAGCTCAAGCGTGCGCTGATGTCAGCACCGCTACTCTAGATGCCCGACTTCAACAGACGTTTCATTGTCGATTGTGACGCGTCCGGGACAGGCTTTGGGGCTGTCCTACATCAAGGGGGCGGTGCCATTGCCTACTTCAGCCGGGCCGTGGCACCTCATCATCAGAAGCTGCCGGCTTATGAGAGGGAGCTTATGGCTTGGTCAAGGGAGTGTGGAATTGGCGGCTTTATCTTTGGGACCGCCCCTTCACAGTCTGGACGGACCACTACAGCCTTAAGTTCATTCTGGACCAGCACCTTGCCACTATACCGCCGCATACATGGGTGAGTAAACTTTTTGGATACAATCTGTTCGTGGAGTACAGGCAGGGAAAATTGAATGGGCAGCAGATGCTCTCTCTCTCTCTCTCTCTCTCTCTCTCTCTCTCTCTCTCTCCGGCATGAAGATGAAGTTGGTGTCCACAGTATTTCAGCACCTACATTCCAGCTTTTTGACAACATGAGGGCTGAAGCTGCAGCAGATCAGCAAGTTCAGACACTTATTGACCAGGTGCGGGCGGGAACAACAACACCTGGGTGGAAGGAGATAGATGGTCTGTTGCTGTATCATGGCAAGATTTTTGTGCCTGATGCATCTTCCCTCTGGCCGCAGCTGCTGGCTGCTGCACATGAGAGCGATCATGAAGGAGTCCAGAAAACTTTGCACCGCTGGAGGGCTTCATTTTCAGTCCTCTTGCTTTGCAACGTGTCAAAGAGTTTGTCAAGGGATGTGCAGTCTGTCATCATAACAAAACTGAACGCCAACATCCTGCAGGACTACTACAACCCTTGCCTATTCTAGCTGAGGTACGGAATGACATCTCTATGGATTTCATTGAAGGGTTTCCAAAGGTGGGTGGCAAGTTAGTAATTCTAACTGTAGTGGATAGATTTTCTAAATTTGTTCATTTTATTACTCTTGGACATCCTTACACTGCAGGCTCTATTGCCAAGGCATTTTTTGACAACATCGTCCGCTTGCATGTGTTTCCTTGTTCTATTGTCAGCGACCGGGACACTGTTTTCACTAGCAGTTTCTGGTTTGAGCTTTTTCAGCTAGTTGGGGTGAAATTACACATGAGTTCTGCATTTCACCCCCAATCCGATGGACAGTCTGAGGTAGTCAACAAAATTATAACTATGTACCTTCGTTGTTTGGCGGGTGACAGACCCAAATCTTGGATGTAATGGCTTCCCTGGGCAGAGTTTTGTTATAACTCATCCTATCAGACAACCTTGAAGTGCTCGCCATTTAAGGTTGTGTATGGCAGGGATCCACCCACAATTCTGTCCTACCAACCCAGGGTGGCAAAGGTGGCAGCAGTGGATAAACAGTTACAGAACAGGGATGTCTTCCTAGCTGAAATCAAGGAAAGATTAATGCAGGCCCAAGCTACAATGAAGAACTCTCAAGATAGAACAAGGAGAGAGGTGGTGTTCAATATGGGTGACTGGGTTTGGCTGCGTCTGCAACAGCGTACAGTAGTAGGGTTGATCGCTCGACCTCCAACCAAGTTGGGACTGAAGTATTTTGGTCCTTATCAGATTGTGCAGAAAATGGGTGAAGTATCCTATAAGCTCCAGCTACCCTCTAATGTACGCATTCATGATGATTTTCATGTATCATTACTCAAGAACTTTGAAGGACCGGCACCACAAGGAGTTCCACCCCTTCCTGTCATACTACATGGCAGAGTTGTCCCTGCACCTGAACATGTTCTCAAAGCACGCGTAAACATAGGTGCTTGGGAGTTGTTGATAATGATTGGGGCAGCCAGCCGTAGATGCTACTTGGGAGCCGCTGGAGAATTTCAAGCGTCAATTCCCTGATGTAAAGCTCGCGGACGAGATTTTTTCCCCGGAGGGGGGAAATGTTGTAGACTCCTTTGTGGGGCGCCAATATCAGCCCCGCCCACACAAAGGGCCTACACCAGTGCTGCATGAAGTAGTAGAGTAGGCTCAGGAATTCAGTTGCTAGCACAGGGCAAAGGATAAGTTTGTTTCGAGACTGTTAGGGGCAACCAGGGGATTGTTTCTGGTGCAGATCATTAGATAAGGTTGGTTGAATAAAAATAGGATTTGTTAGTTGAGTTGAGGTCTGCTGGCACTTCTATATAAGATGCCATAGTTGTATTAGGATTTTCATTGAAGAATAAGGTCCTTCCCCTCCAGTGGGCGTGCCACTCTTCAATCACCGTGGCTGGGCAGCAGTCTAGCCCTGGTGAGCCCTCTGCTGTGGCACCTAGGCACCCTCTCTACCCCCTGAGATCCCTTCTACCTTCCCAGCTCATCCTCCACTCTCCTCTGCACACACCCCGACGCAGGAAACATATCACCTGCACACAAATTAGGGGTGAGCATGTACTCATCCCCAGAATGGACACATCTTTATCTTACACTCGAACTCGAAATGGACACATCTTCATCCTGCACACCTCAATATCAGGATGGACACATTTTCATCCATGGGATAACGGCACAACTTTTCCATTCTACATTTGACCTCGGCAAGAGCGCATCTATATCCCAAGCACACCTCAGTCATGACCAAACTCCACATGATCATATCACTTCTTGGTACACCTCTTTTATACTCTTAACTATTAGAGGAGAATGATTAATCCTGAGGGTCAAGGCTACATTATATAGAGGGATTAGGTGAGGGGAAAAGACTAAACTGCCTCTAAACCTAATCTTATACAAATGATTAATCTACCCCTGATCATCCCATATAATTACTCAGTCTAACACCCCCCGCAGTCAACCTAGCCACTACAAATGTTGAGATTGGACCGAAACTCGGAGAACAGCGACAACGGGAGGCCCTTCGTGAAGATGTCGGCGAATTGTGTCGTCGTCGGGACATGATAGACCCGAACCTCACCACGTGCAACCCGCTCACGAACAAAATGGAGGTCAATCTCCACATGCTTCATGCGCAGATGTTGGACTGGGTTGGTGGAGAGGTACACGACGCTAACGTTATCGCAGTAGATCAGAGTGCTCCTGGCAACGAGAGTGTGGAGCTCCTGAAGAAGCTGATGAAGCCAGGAAGCCTCAGCCACACCGTTAGCCACAGCGCGATACTCCGCCTCAGCACTCGAGCGCGACACCACGTGTTGTCGCTTCGAGGACCAAGAGACGATATTACCGCCTAAGAAGACGGCGTAGCCAGAGGTGGATCGACGAGTGCCCGGTTGGCAACCAGGGCTGCATACTCTTCCTTCATAGCGCGACGCCAGTGAGGGTCGGCGAGGGCGCTACGAACAGAAGTCGGTATGGGCAAGATCGAAGAAGAGTCAGGCGGTGGAGACGTCGTCGACAAGACAGCTCCGGAGAAGCACCCAACCGGTCGGAGACTGCCGGACGCACGTCGAGTCACCATCGGGTGGACGTGACCAGGATCCCTATGGAGCAAAGGATTGTACACCGGGCGCTTGGAGCGAGCGTGAGCCGGTGCACCACCCTGCTCTCGTTGTTGATAGACAAGAGTGGGTCATGTGGCCGCGCGTGGTGCGGTGACTGACTGGAGGGCTTCGGTGCCGTGCGTGGCGCAGCTAGAGCTGAGGCACCATCCCGTGCTCGTCGCTGGTAGACAAGAGCGGGGTCAGCGAAGAGAGAAGTTGGGGTCGCAGTCGGTGTCGTGCCTGGTGCGGCTGGTGACGTCGAGGACATCGGGCTCGCTGCAGATGACGTCTGGGTGGTCGAGGCCGCGCGTGGCGCAGCTGGTGACGTAGGGGCCACCTGAGGTGCAGCGGGCGACGCCGGAGACGCCGATGACACGCGTGGCGCAGCTGGTGACATCGGGACCACCTGAGGTGCAGTAGGTGACGCTGGAGGCATCGATGCAGCACGTGGTACAATAGGTGATATCGGGGGCACCTGAGGCATAGCGAGTGCCGAACCTGCAGAAGAAAGAGGCCAAGGCAGCTGGGGAGCAGCCTCGGGTCAGTGGGAAAAAGAGAATCCAGCTCTATGGTGGAACCCCAAGAGGTGGTGGAGAAGGGAAAGGAGCACTCATCGAAGATGACATGTCGAGAGATCAAAAGGCGGTGAGTGGTGAGGTCTATGCACCGGTAACCCTTATAATCAAGGGAATACCCGAGGAAAACACATCGTGTCGAGCGGGTCGCAAGCTTATGTGAGGCAGTGGCAGAAAGATTAGGGTAGCAAGCGCACCCGAAAACTCGAAGGTGGTCGTAAAGAGGATCGGTGCCATATAGAGCGAAATAGGGGGTGGAGGCTCGAATCGCATTGGTAGGAAGGCGATTAATCAGGAGAGTGCGGTGTGGAGAGCCTCCACCTAGTATCGGGAAGGAATAGATGCCTGGAACATCAGGAAGCGCATGACATCGTTGGTGGTACTAATCATGCGCTCAGCCTTGCCGTTCCGAGGAGAGGTATACGGATAAGACATGCGTAGTTGTACCCCATGTGCAGAGAGAAAGTTACGAAACGCCGAGTTATCGAACTCGCGTCCATTATCGCAGTGGACACCTCGGATGGTCCGCCCAAACTGAGTGGATATACAAACGAAGAAGTGAGAAAGAGTAACAAAAGTCTCAGACTACAATCGTAATAGAGAAGTCCATGAAAAAGTGAGAAAATCATCAATGATCACCAAGTAATAATTAAAACCCGATACACTGGTAATAGGTCATGTCCACAAATCACAATGAATAAGATCGAATACATGTTCAACATGTGTAACAAGTGGGAAAAGGAAACCGAACATGGTGACCAAGCTAACAAGCATGACATAAGGAGTCATGTGTATCCCTAGAACACGAAAGAACAGAACTACTGGACAAACTTCGACATAGCATCTGCACCAGGGTGGCCAAGCTGGCGATGCCAAATGGTGAATGAAGCGGAAGTAGGAAGTTGGTGATGCAGCGGAAGTAGGAAGTCAAAGTGTGTAGAGAGACCGCGGCCTATCGCATCGGAAAAGAAGTCATCGGGTAGAAAGGTCCTTCAGAGACAAACCAACGGATCAAATTCAATGGAAACATTGTTGTCAGTGGTAAAACGACGGACAAAAAGCAAATTTTAAATGATGTCCGGAGCGACAAGAATGTTTTTAAGCTGGAAGGAACCCGGAAAACCAGAATCACCTACTGAGGTGACCGGAAGAACAGACCCGTTCCTAACAACAATAGATGAAGGAAAATAGGGATTGGGAGGGTGGGTGGAAGAGGGTATACCAGCATTAGGAGTGGTATGATTTGACGCTCTAGAGTCGACTATCCATTTAGCATCTGGTGGAGTAAGATGCATGGTGCTGAAGGAGGAGGCCAACGGCTAGCGATCCCACGTCGAGGGTGGCTCCTGGTGTGGTGCCAACGGCTCCGAGTACCCATCAGGGTCGTCGATGCCTCCGTAGGTAGAGGTTGTTTGTCCGCTAGAAGGATAGCCAGACTACCGTAGGCCTGAGTCGGCGGCCCACCAGCACTGTAGGCTGGTCCACTATAGCTAGGGTGGGCTACGAAAGCCGGTTGGGGACGAGGTGGTCGTGGAAGCTGAGAACCCGAAGACGACCCAGTAGCGGTGGGCAGAAAAACCAAACCCGAACCACCTACCCGAAAAAACCCGAACACGAACTCGAAATACCTGAAAACCGACATCCCAAATCATTTTTGAGGCTGGGATTCATAAAACTCGAGAAGACTTCGGGTATTTCGGGTTACAATACCCGGTACCCAAAACTCCCGAAGAACCGAGCCGGGTGTGGGCCGGTACCGCACATGCGCCATGGCCAGCGCCATTCTCCAACCTTCCAGCGTTCAGTCAGCGTAACCCTACCTCAATATCGTGCCGCAGCCCTGCGCTCGGCCGCCGTGAAGTCCCGACTCGCCGGCTCGCCGCCTCCGCGCTCGCTCAGTCGCCGCAATCCGTCTTGTTCCGTTCAGTACGGGACCACCTCGGCAGCTCCGGCCGGAATCTGTACTCTGTAGCCTGGATTGCAGCGGTGAACCTGGGCCCGGGTCCTCCGCCTGTCCAGGCATCCAAGCTCACCGCCGCCCGCCCGCAAGGTCAGTTCCTGCTTCGACCCCATCCCACCGATATTTGGTTTCACGATGAGTCGTGTACTCTAGTAGCTGATTGGGCGATGAGCAGGTCATGTCAAATATTTGATGAAAGTGGAACCCCGATGGCTTCCCAGTTCCCACTAAATCAATGTACACGTGATCCACTGCTCTGATGATTGCTTTTTGCTGCTTGCGTAAATAAAATGCTAAAATTCTTGCTGTGATAACCAAAGTGGTGGTGCTGCTGTCACTACAGGACTGCAGCATGTCTGTATATCGGCAAAGCTTCCATCATCTTACTTTCCAGTAATTAGAGCAAACTACCTGATGCAAGGAAAGCACTACAAGTTTTCTTGTCTAACTGATCCCAATTACCATACAGTCATACTCAGAAAAGATAGAATGCAGTAGTGAAATGCCTTCTGTTTTCAGACAAAAAGCTAATTTGGCTGCTGTATTTTGTAGCTGTTTTTTGTTGCTGTTTTAGCTGCTATTTTACAGTTTATTGCTATGTTTAGGTGTTGTATTTTGTAGCAACTTTTGGCTGTTCAGACTGTTCTGTCACCTGTTCGGGTAATATGGGTTACCCGAACCTGAACCTGAAATTTTGGGTACCCGAAAATCTGGGTACAATTTTGGGTAGTGAATCTGAAAAACCGAAATTTTAAAAACCCAAATTTCCAGACCCGAATTTTCGGGTAATCCAGAACGCCCACCGCTACGGCCCATGCCATATATAGATCTGGCCAGTCCACGGGTTGTAGGGTGTGGGTCAGCGTGCACCTCCCCGGCCAGTACCACCACTACCACCAGAAGCCGGAGTATTGGAAGTAGGAGTGCTGCCAGCACTGCTACCTCCATCATGGCCGCCGTGTTTACCTCGGCGGCGACGATTTCCACCTCCAGTGCTAGCAGGAGTGCCTGGGGTGGAAGGTGATTGTGACGGTGGTCCACCAGCAGCTGGCAAGGGTGGACGAGGGGACTGCCCAGAGCCGTAAAAGGTTGTGGCAGACCCGTTGCCAGTAGAGCCTCCTGCAGTTAATCTCCTCAAGCTCGAGATCATACCATACCTTCTTGAAGGTAGGGGGTGGCTCCAGACGGAGAAGCCACGTCCGTAGGTGACAATAGCGCTCATTCAGGCCTTGAAGGACCTGAAGGACGAGAGCGCTGTCAAGTGACCGGCTCGCCAAGGTCACGTAGAGCATCCGCCATGCTCTTCATCTCTTGACAGTAGGCGGAGACGGAGCGGTCACCCTAAACTGTGTTCTGGAACCGCGCACTGATGTGGAGTGCTCGAGTCGCGCGGTTCCCCGAAAATGCTTCTCAAGGACCAGCCATGCCCGACGAGCAATGCCGCCATCGCGCCGCCCGACGATGTCCTGTAACTACTCAGAGAGGGAGCTAAGGATCCAGGATAGGACCAGGCTGTCCATACTGACCCAGGAGACATCCACCGAAGAGCCATCCTGGAGGACGTGGACGTCGAGGCGGAAACACCTCAGCGTGAGGAGCACCAGGTCACACCACCGGGCGTATGAGGTAGACTCGGAACTGAGGACAACTGACACGAGTGTCCGGATGTTCTGAATCCCGACGGCCTGTGCATGAAGAGCAGCCACAAGTGAAGCCGAGTACGTACCAGCGTCTGAGGGAGGCTCATAGGCAATACTCATTGACCGGTGAGTACTCTGCTCGAGCTAATGCGAAAGAGCGGCCACAAAGGCACGCTGCTGCTCCAGTGCGAGAGCAAGTGTATGCTCGCGCTCGCGAGAGGCAGCCAGGGCTGCGGCGATGCCGGAGGTGTCCGTCATGTCGGTGCCGTAGACGGAGGCAGTAGTCGCGCTGTCACTAGCGGCGCCAGTGGTCGGAAACGGGATCACCAGCGGGATAGTGGTCGTGGTGCTCCCGTCGATGTCGAGGCCGGTAGACGTGGTGGCGGAACCGTTAGCCCTGGAGGTAGTACCTTCCATGAAGACAGAGGCGGTGGCCGACCAAGGGAGGGAGGCGCCAGTTGATCCGGCAGTGGTGGCTGCGGGGTGGGGCGGGCGACGGGGTGGGGCGACGTTGGCTGTAGTGGCGGCGGCGGCTCCTGCAAGAACATCGGCGGTGGCGGCGGCGGCGGCTGGGTGGGGCGGCGCGCCGGCTCCTGTAGGAATGGCGGTGGCGGGGTGGGCCGGGCGGCGGGGCGGGGCGGCAGCTGTGTGGTGCGGCACAACAGCAGGGGCGGCAGCGGTAGCGCTGGCGGCGACCCAGGGAGGCGGAGCTGTGATGCCAGCGGCAGCCCAGGGAGGCGGCGGTTGTGCCATTAGGGTTAGGGTTAAGTCGTAATCCTAAACTAACCTAGGTAATGTTACCATATTAGAGGAGAATGATTGAATGATTAATCCTGAGGGTCAATGACACATTATATAGAGGGATTAGGTGAGGGGAAAAGACTAAACTACCCCTAACTCTAATCCCATAGTTACTCAGTGTAACATTAACAAAGAAACAGGGAACCTCTTGATACACTTCACTAGGTTCCCTTTGCCAAAAGTCGATCTCTCCTGTTGCCCACGTGATCAACACCAGATTGGATCCACCACCACCACGTCACCAGGCCCAACCCAATCCAAGCCCTGGTGCGATCCTCTTCCTCTTCGTGGTTGAGCACCTCGGGTGCCCGTTGAGACACACCCGCCGCTTCTACCCGCCCCTCTGTTCAGTGGCACCTCAGCCTACCTTGAGCGCACATGCGCCGCTTAGATCCCGCCTGAGGCCACTAGCGTGGGCACTGACGGACACCTCCAGCAGCGCCACACACCGCTTCTGGTCCTCACGTGAGCGCCCGAGTTGAGGTGTCCAGGGTCGTGCACGCCAAGACCCAGTCCAAATCCTTCTGGATTTGCCGTGATCTACGCCAAGATCCGCCTCGTCAGACGTTGTATCCTTCTTCATCGGCTCGCGCGTCCACACCAAGCTCCGTCGACAGCCGTGCCAATCCGCCCTCGTGCCTTTGTTCTGTGCCGCATTGTTGTAGACGCCGCGAAAATCGTCCACCCGTAACTAATCTCCGCTGAGTACGGCCTCCTAGCATTCCACACTTGGGTCCATTGGGATTCGCTCAATCCGGCGATGTTGTGCCCTCCTCTTCTCCAACTCTGGCATCCGCGACCGCTAGTCTCCGCTAGATGGCTCCCCGTTGCAAAATCTCGCTACCATTGACGAGGTCTGTACCGTCGGCCCAGGCTCATGCCTCTGTGTCCTTCCCTTCTCTGACCAGTCTGCAGCCGTGCTTGCCCGACCCAATGATCTGCCCCTCCCCCGGGGGAGCACGTACTCCCGAGGGCAGAGGTTAGGATCTCTAACCTAAGCTTTGGACACCAAATGTTGGAAATCCGAGCGTAAATAGACTTGAATTACTTACTTTATTACTCAGAAACACCTGACTATTTATAACCCCTCATTTATTTAAACTACTAAGAGATACAATAGAATCCTATCTCTAAGACTCTAACTGATCTGATCTAATCAGGTCCTAACTCCAACTCTATCTAAACTAACTATAAAACAAAATTAACTCCAATACCAATTAATAAAACAAAGAGTACTAACTGTTTTGCGCCTGCAATAATGAAGGCTTCTAGTGCCCATTTTGGATAGCACAATTCCTTCAACCACCGTGGAAGTTCTGGTTTAGTGCCCACCAGGACCAGCACTACAGGTATTAATGCGGAACACTGCAACAGCATCGTTCATTAGTCATCTCCTTGGGAGTCATATATTATCATATCAAAAAGTGAAAGTTTCAAGATGTCCTACTTACCAACTGAGCTAATCCCAGCTCAAACCAAATGGCAAAAGTGTAACCTATGCCAGTTACACAGTAAATCAATGCTAGCAAAACCAAATAATTGTCTTTAAGAGTTGAACGTGGATTGTTGAAGAAGTAAAATGTTGAGAGAAAGATAATTGGTTTCACAGCAGTATTGAAATGATCGATTGTATCTCTTGCAAGAAAGTAGGCTAGAGTGCTCATGCCAGATTCTCTCTCCCTCCAATATTGCAATTTTTCTGGTGAAAATGACCGCAATGCCGAAAGCTGGCATAACAGTGCTGCAAAACACATATTAGTCAGCTATAAAATGCCGTTGCAACTTTTCCTGGAAAAGCATGCTCTAGTTTCTTACAAGGAGACGTATCAAAAAATTGCACTTTTCTGATACCAGCAAGGCTGTGATTCACATCATTCATGTATTCTAGTGACAAAGCTATGTATATATAATTTCATCAAAATGGCAAGTATTTTTGTCAATGTAGTTAAATTTAGAGACAAAGAGGGAAACAAAGATGCTGACTTACAAACTGCCATTATAGTATATCCATAAGAAGCCACACCAAATGAATCATCTCGGACTTTAGCAATTGTACCAATGCATATGCCAGCAATGCACAATATGAGGTAATCAACAGCTTGTTGTGTAGCCTCTCTCAGCCGTTGCTTTGCTACCCTGAAAATATAGCTTCGGTAGTAAGAGTCACAAACTGATTCAACCAACAATTAGGAAATATCTAAGAATCAATTTAGTGATTTACCTCCCTAAATAATATCTGTATTGTGCAAATACACCAGGAGTTTTCCTATCTAATAACTGATTTGGTTGCCTCACATTATGGGTCACAGAATCTATATTGTCTGAATGTTCTGCTGAAGAATGTTCACTAGAAATGGATCGAACAGTATATAGCTCGCGAACTGTATTGATATCCTCAAGATCCTTCTGCAGATCGTCTGGAACTTCACATCCATTATGTATCATCCAAAGAAGTGGCAAGTGTTTAGGTGTGACGTTTCCCCTCAGTTGTGTCTTTACTATTCCCTCCAAGATATCAATAAAATAGTCTGGAGGATTCTCACGGCCAGGCACTTTGACACCCAGGCCTGCAAAGTACATTTCAACTTCACTTACAGGACCATTGTAAACAATAAGTCCACCTCTTGCCAAAAGGACAAAGTCATCAAACATGTTGAAGAGAGTATAGCTGTATAAAACATTATCAAATGTCAGGTTTATATTTCAATAGAGTAAAAAGTATGTGTCGAAAAGATCATTACAGCTCAATAGGATAAATGACATTAGCTGGTCTTTTAATGACCAGTGGATATTTATGTTGAGAATTACTATGCATTTGGCTAAATATTTTTCCCATGAAGCCTGTACATCAACTAATAGATTCAGAGAAGGGATGCAAGTTATTGTGATCATCCACCACTGTTATGTTTTGTTAAGAAAAATTTGCAGGTGAGCAAAGTCATTTCTGTTGAAGATGACAAGGAAACAATAGTTCACTCTAAAGGAGATAAATTGATAATTAAATACTTAGGAAAAACCTTGGTTGATGAACAACCGCACAAACATTTACGCCTTGTAGTGCTTCATGTCGAAGAGCCTTTAGAAGTAGCTGAGATGAAGCACTGTCCAATCCTGTAGTTGGCTCATCTAATATCAGAAGAGATGGTTCCATAACCATTTCAATCCCGACATTTACACGCTTCCTTTGTCCTCCCGAAATGCCTCTCTTCTCCACTGTTCCAACAAGGGAATTCCTGATTTCTTGAAGCCCTAATGATCCAATAACCCGTTCAAGAACTAGAACCTTATAAGATCTTGATGTGCCTTTGGTCAACCTGTTCCACAAAACGATACTAGTTAAACTAAACCAGGTACCTTTTGAAGACGCAAACAAAGTGTTAAGCTACTATGCACCGATCGATTGACCCCAACAACTTAAGCTGATGAGGAAAGGTGGGCAATTCACTTATATTTCAACACTCCCCCTCACGTGTAGGCTCTTTTGGGCCGCAAACGTGGAATAGGAGTCGGCTACAATTTATTTTAATAAATCGCGCCCGCCAGGATTTGAACTCAAGACCTCTGGCTCTGATACCATGTTAAGCTACTATGCACCGACCGATTGACCCCAACAACTTAAGCTGATGAGGAAAGGTGGGCAATTCACTTATATTTCAACACAAAGATGTTACGACAGATTACTTCGATGAACTACATAGTTTTTCTCTTCATATAGCAAACACAACAGCTCTAACAGCATGTCACCTAGGCAGCATAATATACTAAGCTAAGATCTAATATTAATTTATGTATTTAGGCAGAAAATTGAAACTGTATTTACTAATAAACAAAGTTTCAAAAATAAAATTATGTTATATAAAACAAATAACACTCTTTTCAAAATACTCTATTTGAATGTTATATGGAGTAGACAGCCAACCCTAACTTGCTTGGGACTAAAAGACTTTGCTGTTGTAAGTAGTCACAAAAATTTGTTAGTAAGTAGTGTTGGAAATCCGGGGTTATCTTCCTCTAAATTTCTCTCTTTTATTCTCAATAGGGGGGCTATATATATAGCCCCAAATTACAGAGTCCTAATCTAATACTACCTAGACTCCTACTCTTATACTTGGACTCTATCTCTAAGTCTAGTTTAATCTAGAAAACGGGATTATTTCTAACAATCACCCCCTAATCTCGTTTTTCTAGATCACACTCACACTTTTTAGGATGGAAACACACTTCCACCCTACACACACATTTGGGGCGGACACTACACCTCCAGGATGGCTACTTCACCCTGCACACACTAGAGGATGGGCACCCCCTGAGATGGGCACTACATCCCGGATACGAATTTGGGTTGGGCACTACAACCCTGGAGTGGTCACTACACTCCTAAGGGGGCACTACACCTCAAACACTCAATTTTGGGATGGGCACGTCTTCATCCCCAGGATGGTCGCATTTTTATCCTGCACACAAATTCGGATTGGTCACATCTTCAACCCCAGAATGGGCTCATCTTCATCCTGCACTCGATCTCGGAATAAACACATTTTCATTCCAATCACATACTCGAGATGGTCACATCTTCATCTCGAGCACACCTCGCATTGGCCTGCTCTTCCTCACACGACAGAGCACCTGATATTCTTCTTCTTCAACTTCATCGTCGTGGCGATAACACCTTGGGTCAGTGATCGTGTACTCCAAGATCCATCCCGTGCTACGCCGCTTTCTGAGTTCTCCACAAATGTAGAAACAGAACTTGACCAAACGCCACTGCACCACGACTCCCATGTTGGAAATCGACTGTGCACACTTGGTAGCGCTATGCTTCCAGATGCTGCCGCCACCAGACCGTTGTACTCGAGGCTTGCTCTGCCTGCGTAACGTGAAGAAGTATCCCAAGTCGCGCAGGCCGTAGTTTGCCAAAAGGTCCCACGGCGTCATATCATAGAAGTCTGCTTCTATCACAACGCCAACCTCACGCGGTGGAAAACCACGCAGCTGTGGTCGGAGAAAGTGAAGCACCAGCTCGTCCTCTGTTGGTCTGAAAGACGAATCATGTGCCATGTTCTGCAGACACCTCCTTGGTCGTGGACTAGCACTTGACTTTCTCTGACCCACCTCAGCCCAGCCAGCCCAGCTAAGCACACATGGCCTTTGTTGGCCCAGTTCAGCCCAGTCGGCCAACTTTATCTCCCAAAACCTAGCACCTCCAATCTCCCCAAGCCAGCCGCCACTTCTCTTCCCAGTCCAGGCCGAGCCGCCCGTCCTCCTCCTCTCAGGAACCCTAGCACCGCCAACCTCACTGCTGCCCGGCTCTCCGCAGACCGCGAGTCTGTGTCTCCAGCCGCCGGCTTCGGTTCCACTCAGGCATCCCTGTCCTCGGCGGCCATCTTGCTTGTTGAGTCGCTGTGCCGCCCCTCAATCGAACACCGCCGCCTCTCCTCCCGGATTGCCAGCCGAGCCTCTAGCTGCTATGCGCGAAGCTTCCCCCCGCAAGAGGCGTTTTGACGTGGACCACGCCTAGATCCGACGAGAATCGCCCCGGATTCGGTTGTATCCGCGCTTGTTTGCCCCATTCCTCTAGATCAGGCACCGCCAAGCCCGTGCGCCCCATTGTGCCACTTGCCGCGCCGCTGCCTTCGCCTTCCGCGGCCTGGCTTCCGTGCCGCTGCCGCTGCCGCTGAGTGCCACTCGCTCGTCCACCGGCTCGTCGCCGAGGGTGACCGCGTTTCCGGCACGAGGTCCTCTGCCCGGCGCCCAGATTCGCCTCTCAAGCCCGCGTTCACCTTTGCGCAGCAGCTGACCTCGGCCGCTCTAGCCCTAAGCTCGCTCGCCTGCCCGTGAACCGCTCCGGGCTGGTTTGGCCGCCCCCGAGAGTTCGTCCTCCCGGGGGCAACACAAGGTTAGATCTTAAACCCTAGCTCTGATGTCCAATGTTGGAAATCCGGGGTTATTTTCCTCTAAATTTCTCTCTTTTATTCTCAATAGGGGGGGCTGTATATATAGCCCCAAATTACATAGTTCTAATCTAATACTATCTAGACTCCTACTCTTATTTGACTTGGACTCTATCTCTAACTCTAGTTTAATCTAAAAAACGGGGTTATTTCTAACAAGTAGCGATCCCAATGTCCCCTTTAGCCAAAATGCATATTTCAACATGTTCAAACGTACTATGAAAAATCATGTAGACAATGATTTAAAATTCATATTTGATATTGGTATTCAAAAACACAAGTTGCCCTATCAGCACATGATGATAATGCCAAATTATTTCTTGTATATTTTGTTTCTTGACATGTAGGATAAATTCATACACTATATATCTCATTTTTGATGAATTTATGGAACATTGCAACATGCTGCACTTGTTAATAGGGACATCTGAAACCACGGACACAAAACCATTATTATTACAGGATATGCAGTAGTACCCCTCTGTCAGTTGACAAAACTTGAAATGATTATTCTGTTGTTTGTGATGGCAACTGATAAGTAATCGATCAAATTTGAATATTTCCAAGTTCAAAACTCCCTAGGACACGAAAAACAAATCTATAGATTGCAGAATGTATATGACACAAGCAATAAGTTCTTTGATGAACGCATGTATGATCATTTAAGTAGAACCAATCAAACTATGTGCTCTGAGATGCAGTATCAAATACCTGCAACATAAACTAAACCACAGATTTTCCTCAACCGTCAGGTTGCCATGGACGATATCATCTTGTGGCACGAAGCCAATGATCTTCTTATATGACTGCATCGACCCAGGTTTTCCATTTATAAGGACTAACCCATCTTTCTTATATCCCAACGTTTTACCTAACACAGCATTGAGAAAAGTAGTCTTCCCTGCTCCAGAAGGGCCCATGATAGCTGTTACCCTACCTGGTGAAAGCTTCCCTGTAACACATTGCAGAAGTTTCTTTTTCCCAATTGATAGTGTTAGATCTCTGAATGCAACTTCGAGCATTGGCCTTCGTGCTCTATTTTCATTAGATGATGCAGCTAACTGCTCTGGTTTACAGATAGATCCGGACATTTTTACCTCATTTGTTAGTACAATATTTTTATCTAATTCCCGTCTTTCACGTGCTACTTCTGATTCTTTTGCAATTCTCTCAGCCTTTTTACGAGATCGTGATGATAGTTTAACTTGAATTGCAATGAATAAACCAGAGCAGTTGTAGATCAATAGCAATATGATGATCAAGACAACCTACAAAAAATATCAAAAGGAAAAAATATTTGCACTAAAATTATATAAGTAATGGGGGATTTGCTAACAATTTGGATGTTTCTTTGTATTATGTGGCATGATGAAAACTGACTTTATGAAACAAACTAGGGTAACTCAGTAAACATATGTTCTTTATGGATCAAAAGATTTTAACTTAGTAATATGCAATGAAATGTGCCTGGCAAAATATCTGTTAGGAAGACAAGAATAATGAAAAATTTGTTAATAAAAGCAAATTGACTTTTTGGGGATCATTAGACTAAAAGAGTGTTATTTACAGCAGCAACAACAACAACAAAGCCTTTGTTCCAAGCACGTTGGGTCGGCTTAAAAGGGTGTTATTTAGATATGTAATAAAGTGTTGTTACAAAAATATTTACAGTAAGACAAGATTTTCTAGAATTAAAATCTACATTTTTCAAACGTGCTCATTCAAACAATGGTTGTGTGACAATACAACAGCAAAATCAATAGTGAATCATTTAGGGATGGGGGTGCACCGTGCAAATATCAATTCTAAGTCCCACGTGAAAAAAGTACACAAAAACAACAGATAAAAAATGTCAATGGTAAAATGTGCAACTTACAATTAATGCACCGCCAAATAAACCAATGTCTTCTTTTATTGAATTATTCCTCTTACATGTGTTTTTCCATAGACACTCTGCAAATTGATGTGGCATATAACATAGACATGTTCAAAAGACTAAATGATAAAAAAAAATAAAAAATCATGAATCCCTACATTTCACCACAATGTAATGCACCATCATTTCCTACAGGAAACTTAGTCTTTGATAAAATCTAGTAGTCTGGACTACAGTTTATATAACATTCAATAAAGAGGTGATTTAAACGAACAAAATGGTGTGATTTTGATTTAGCAGCATTGCAAACAAGTAATTGGGATTTCAAGCAGTTGTTTGACCATTGAAGAAATATTAAATGTTGGAATCTGCTGAGAAACAGGGAGGGGGAGACCCCTTGGCTGCGCTTAGGGCTGCGCAGGGGAGAAACCAGCAGCGAGGAGGCGTGGGGGCAGCTGTGCAGTACGTAACATGGGGGGACAAAGTAGCTGGTCATGGCGGCTAGGGTTAGGGTTCGAAGCCACCGTGATCCAAGGAGAAGAACAACCCTCAACGTGGATTCTTATTTTTTCCTGGATGATCAAAACATGAGGGAGGGGGCCTGCTTATAAAGGGGGGACAGGACCCCCCCCTTGGCCGCAGCCTACTCCTAGTCGGTTTGGGGATAATCCCCCAAACTGACTAGGATTCTTTTCTTCCCTTTTTTAGTCTATTTATTTCTATCTAAACTGACTCTCCCTTTTATTCTAAACATTATCTAATTAATTCTTCTAAATATCCTCCTGGTGCGGCTGTAGGGCCTGGCCGGCCTAGTTGTGGGCTTTGTGGGCCCCACGCCGACCATATTGGTGGCCCACAAACGCATCCACAACATTTCCCCCCTTCCCGACAAAGAGCTCGTCCTCGAGCTTAAAGGAGGGGTGCTTCATCCTGAAATCTTCTAGTTGCTCCCATGATGAATCAGCTTCAGAATGTCCTGCCCATTTGACGAGTAGCTCCCAGACACCTCTGTTCAAACGTGCCCTTTGTACTTTTTCAGGCGTAGGTACAACACGTCCATGGAGAAGTGGTGGTAAAGGCACCACCTGTATGGGAGTAGGACCTTCAAATTTCTTTAACAGGGACACATGGAAGACATCATGTATCCTTGCTTGAGGAGGCAGCTGAAGTTTATATGATACAGTCCCAATGCGTTGAATGATCTGATATGGTCCAAAATATTTTGGTCCAATCTTTGAAGAAGGCGTCGTCATTACTCCCACAGCTGTCCTCTGATGAAGCCGCAGCCAAACCCAATCACCGATCTGAAATTCCACATCTCGGCGGAACTTATCTTCATAGCTTTTCATGGTGGCTTGTGCTTGTACCAGCCTGTTCTTGATTTCAGCTAAGAATTCATCTCTATCCTTTAGCTGTTTATCCACTGCTGCTACTCTAGATACGCCTGGTTGGTAACCAACAAGAGCCGGAGGGTCCCTGCCATAGACCACTCTGAAGGGCGAGCATTTGAGGGCCGTCTGGTAGGAAGTGTTGTAGCAATACTCAGCCCAAGGAAGCCACTGCAACCAAGTCTTTGGTCGGTCACCAGCCAAGCAGCGGATGTACACAGTGATGATCTTGTTGACGACCTCAGATTGGCCGTCAGACTGCGGGTGGAAGGCCGAGGTGAGCTGAAGTTGGACACCGGCTAGCTGGAACAAATCTGACCAGAAGAGGCTGGTGAAGACGGTATCACGATCACTGACGATGGAGCAGGGAAAGCCGTGTAGTCGTACAATGTCGTCGAAGAATGCCCGTGCCACTGATGCAGCACTGTAAGGGTGGCTTAGGGGAATGAAGTGGGCATACTTGGAGAAGCGATCTACCACTGTCAAGATCACTGATTTCCCACCAACTTTCGGAAAACCTTCAATGAAGTCCATGGAGATATCACTCCAGACTTCCGACGGTATAGGCAGCGGTTGTAGCAGGCCGGCTGGATGAAGATGATCAGTCTTGTTGCGTTGGCACGTAGCACACCCGCGGACATACTCACGCACCCGCCGTAGCAAGGACGGGTTGTAGAAGGAGAGGCGTAGCCGATGCACTGTCTTCTGGATGCCTTCGTGGCCCCCATCATGCGCCTCAGCTAGGAGAGAGGGCCACAAGGAGGACTTGTCAGGAACGAAGAGCTTCCCCTTGTGAAGTAGAAGGTCGTCGCGTTCGGCCCAGTCAGCAGGTGCGACTCCCTCCCGGAGTTGGGCACATAGCTGCTGCGCCTGCTGGTCTGTAGCGATCTCCGCGCGGAGCGAGTCGAAGAGTGGAAAGACTGGCGCGGATATGGCGTGAATAGCTATGTCTTCCTCGTCGTGGCGGGACAGGGCGTCAGCTGCCCCATTCAAGCGCCCCGGTCGGTACTCAACCTGTAGATCATAACCAAAAAGTTTGCTCACCCAAGCATGTTGGGGAATCGTCGTGAGTCGCTGATCCAGGATATATTTCAGGCTGAAGTGATCAGTCCGAACAGTGAAGGGACGACCCCACAAGTAAGGCCGCCAATGACGTACGGCCTTCACAAGACCGATTAGCTCACGCTCGTATGCCGGTAGCTTATGATGGTGAGTCGTTACAGCGCGGCTGAAGAATGCTATGGCGTTGTCGCCCTGGTGTAGAACCGCCCCAAAGCCGGCGCCGGACGCGTCGCAGTCGACGATGAAGCGCTTGTCGAAGTCTGACATTTGAAGTACAGGCGCTGTCATCAGCGCCTGCTTGAATTGGGAGAAAGCGTCCTGCACATCATCAGTCCAGCGGAATGCTTCCCGCTTTAGGAGGGCGGTGAGGGGTGCGGCCACCGCACCATGCCCCGCAATGAACTTGCGGTAGTAGCCGCTGAGCCCGAGGAAACCTCGCAAGGCTCGTAAGGACCGGGGTGTAGGCCAACGTTCCACGGCCTCCACCGTGGTCGGATCCATTGCCACGCCGTGAGCGGATATGATGTGTCCTAAGTAGGACACAGTCTCCTGGCCGAAGAAGCACTTAGATTTCTTCAGGAACAGCTTGTTTGTCCATAGTGTCTGGAACACCTGCTTGACGTGCTGAAGGTGTTCGACCCAGGACCTGCTATACACCAATATGTCATCAAAGAAGACAAGCACAAATTTTCTGATGTAGGGGTCGAGGACGTCGTTCATCAACGAATGGAACGTGGACGGCGCATTGGTGAGGCCGAATGGCATCACCAAGAACTCATAGTGGCCTCGATGAGTTCGGAATGCTGTCTTTTCAATGTCGTCCGAGTGCATGCGCACTTGAAAGTAGCCGCTGCGGAGGTCAAGCTTGGTGAAGAACCTTGCGCCGCGAAGCTCGTCCAGTAGCTCGTCAACCACCGGGATCAGGAACTTGTCTTTCAAAGTTCTGGTGTTGAGCTCGCGGTAGTCGATGCAGAAGCGCCACGTGCCCTCGGCTTTTTGGACCAACAGTACTGGCGAGGAAAATGCAGATGTGCATTCTCGGATGATGCCTTGGCGAAGCATCTCGGCGCATTGCTTCTCAATCTCGTCTTTAAGAAGCTGGGGGTAGCGGTACGGCCGGACAGCTACTAGAGTTGTGCCCAGCAGGAGCCTGATTTGGTGGTCGTGGCGTCGTGCAGGAGGAAGCCCGCGTGGCTCGTCGAAGAGGTCCTGGAAGCCATCCAGGAGGGCGCCCATCATATCAGTAGGTGGTGCTAGAGAGGCACATACCGGGGCTGAACTTCGCAGCCCCGTCCAGATCACCTCACGGTCCCCGCACCACAATTTCATCGTGGGGTCCTCAAGGTTCCAGAGAAGGGTCCCAAAGATCGCAGCCACTGGACTCCTAGAACAAAGTCGAAGTCGTCCAGTGGGAGTACGTAGCATGTGACGTCGAAGCGATCCCCTGCAATCATCAAGGGTACACGTGGACAGATGCTTGTACAGGAGATAGAGTCGCCGTTGGCGACTCGGACGTCGACGCCTGATCGTGGCAACATCATCAGGCCGAGCTCCTTGATGAGTGGTTCCCTGATGAAGGTGTGAGTAGACCCTGTGTCGACCAATGCTGTCAGTAGGTTGCCGTGGACGTAGACCTGGAGCTTCATTGTGTTGGCGAAGTCGATGCCGGTCAGGGCGTGTAAGGAGATGCCCATATCAGCTACGGTCGCGTCAACGTCATCATCGTCATCAAGCTCCAGAAGGAAGATTCCTTTGCCGGCACACTTATGATCCGGTGTGTACCGCTCAGGGTAGTGATAGCACTCGCCGCTTGCCCGCTTAGCAGCCATCTCATCGGGTGTAAGGCGTTTGAAGCGCGGGCGAGAAGATGCCGTTGTTGACGATGTCGGGGCGGGTGCTGTAGAACTGCCACTTGAGGCCGTAGTAGAGGCGCGGGACACAATAGAAGAGCGCGTGGAGCGTTGAGAGGTGGTGCCCTTCTGTATTCTGCTATCTGTTATTGCCGCAAGTCGACGTTCAAAGGCTCTGGCCAGACTCATGGCGGTTTGTAGATTAGTGGGAAACTGCAGCTCCACATCCGTTCTAAGTGGCTCGCCGAGGCCAGCTGTGAAGAGGTTGATCTGCTGGCGCTGGCTGAGGTCCTCGCAACAACAAAGAAGGACCAGGAATTGACGCTGATATTCCTCAACCGTGCCAGTACGATGGAGATCTTTAATTTCCGCCAGGTTGTTGGAGCGGAGCGGAGGCCCGAAGCGCATGTTGACGAAGTCCGCGAACCGCTCCCACGACACGATGCCACAGTCACGTTCTAGAGCAGTGTACCACTCGGCCGCGACACCCTCCAGGTGGAGAGACGCGAGCCACACCTTTTCTTCTGGCATCGTACGTGTCCCTCGGAAGTATGTCTCACACTTGGTGAGCCAGGGCAGCGGATCTGTTTCCCCGTCGAACTTGGGGAAATTGACCTTGTGACGACGCAGCCCTCTGTCGTCGAAGGTCGGGCGTCCCGGTGGGCGCCTGGTACTGTAGTGGTCGTCGTTGCCGCCATGGCTGCCGCTGCCACCGCCGCCGCCCTTGCCGCTGCTGCAGCTGCGGGGAAGGTTGCTGCCCTGCGGTGAGTTTTGTTGCAAGTCCTCGTCACCGGAGAGCTCCCGCTCCGGTGCCTTCTCAACGCGCGCAAGGCGCATATCGTGGCGGTCCAAGCGCTTGTTGATGGTGTCTATCTGCCCCATCATCTTGCTCATCATGTTGCCGAGATCTTGGAGGGTGAAAGTCCCAAAATCGTCCACGGGGCCGGACATGGTCGCTGCCCCGGAGTCTCTTGATACCAAATGCTGAGAAACAGGGAGGGGGGAGACCCCTTGGCTGCGCTTAGGGCTGCGCAGGGGAGAAACCAGCAGCGAGGAGGCGTGGGGGCAGCTGCGCAGTACGTAACGTGGGGGACAAAGTAGCTGGTCACGGCGGCTAGGGTTAGGGTTCGAAGCCACCGTGATCCAAGGAGAAGAACAACCCTCAACGGGGATTCTTATTTTTTCGTGGATGATCAAAACATGAGGGAGGGGGCTGCTTATAAAGGGGGGACAGGACCCCCCCCCTTGGCCGCAGCCTACTCCTAGTCGGTTTGGGGATAATCCCCCAAACTGACTAGGATTCTTTTCTTCCCTTTTTTTGTCTATTTCTTTCTATCTAAACTGACTCTCCCTTTTATTACTAAACATTATCTAATTAATTCTTCTAAATATCCTCCTGGTGCGGCTGCAGGGCCTGGCCGGCCTAGTTGTGGGCTTTGTGGGCCCCACGCTGACCATATTGACGGCCCACAAACGCATCCACAACAGAATCATATGTGAAACTTGGTAATCATATAAGTTAAAAGTTGAACTAAGGAAACCAGTCGTTTGGTCAGAAACAGTTCTGATTTTTGCTTGTAAAGAAGAATATTCAGAAAAGAAGATGCATACTGTTTTTATCTGTGGAACCTTTACGGCAATAGTACCTGCAGAATAAAAGTCACAAATGTAACTAGCAACAGCACAACAAATGTAACTAGCAACAGAACAACAAATCACAATAAGTTATTGATGGTAGCGAATAAGGAAGAATAGATAATACCCCTTGCTACAGTTGTGTTTCTGGGTCGTGGTTGGACAGTAGTGCCCAGGAGGGCAGAAAATATCATTAGTTGTAACCACATCTGCCCAAGAATCTGATGTGCCACACTCACTATTCAGTCCAGGGGTTATTTGGTAAAAATACCTGAAATATTTTCAGGAATGGAGAAAAAAGTTATGTGAAGTGCAGTACTTATGAATAATACTGAATAGTAAGTAAAGCATTTCAAATGTAAAATCCTCTTACGGGTCACAAAGGCCAGTAGTTTCATTCAGCGTCCCAAGAGGACAATAAGCACCCAAAGGACATGCTGCAAAAAAGTTTAGGACAAAAATAGAGAAACAATAATGAATAGAAAATAAGAACAGGGGTTTAATAGGTAACAAAATGTATAATGAAATGTAACATTTAGAAGATATTTTAAGAAAAATATATCACCTTTACTCTCAACACAAAAATTTTCCTACTTTTTATTGTTTAACTTAACGCATAAGAAAATATGATTCCATGGATTACTCTTGGCATGTTTATTATTCAAAATTCCTTAACAATATTTTAACAATGATTGAATTCAAAGGGTCTAAAGGAACATAGCGCTATTGGTTTCATGCAAATTAGCTTGGAATGCTGGGGGAGTCTGTTTGAGAGAGAAACTTACGCATCATGCAGGTCAGGCCACGAGGGCAGAAGAAACCTGGACAGCATGGTCTGCAATTCAGTTCTCTGGATGGAATAACTGATTCATCAGAGGATTCATCATCCAATGTCGAGCAAGCCCAGCCAGGCTGGCACCCAAGTGCCCATGAGTTTTGGTTGCAGTTGGGACTAACCCTGACCCTGGTCCGACTGCTAGCCAAGGTTTTGACATATAATTCCACTTCACCTGGCCGGCAGAGCATAGAAGCCATTTGCCCTGTACAGACCACCTCTTGTGTCAATAAACGGTCATAAACCATGTATTTTTCAGGAGTTCTAATTGTGGAATCCAACTTATAAAGATAGGATTCATGAAGTGAAACAAAATTGATACAGGTAAAGGCAAAAACAAGGCTGTAATTGTTGAAAAAGGGCAGGACGTTCCTGCTTTCACAGAAAACTAAGCATATACGTCTCCAGCATATCAGCACACATATATACATTCCCAGATCGCCAAAAATCCCCTCCAGTCTCTATTACCAACGAAAATAGGACACCCGAGACTCCAAACCCCTTGAGCATTAGCTCCAGAAACTTATTTTCTTTGAATCCTCGGTCAGTCCAATCATCGCCACGGAATCATTCGGGGGTTTATCGACCCGGCTCAACTCCTACGAAAGAGAGGATAAGTGACTCCGGTTCGAGCATGCTGAGGTACGCCAAGGAACCTCCGCCATGGCCGTCCTCTCGACCACAGACGCGAGGCGGCAGGAGACGGGCGGGACGGCGGCGCAGTTGCAGAGAGAGGCTAATCTCGTTGCTACTCTGCTCATTCTCGAGGGGCTTCTCTGTTTGCCTCTCGGGTAGGCCCCACTTGTCAGGTACCGGGAAAAAATGTGGCGAGGATATCTTCTGCCAACCCAGTGGTGCCCGTTTGGAGCTCTAAATATCTACGGTAATTATAAAATAAATACCGAAACATACCTACTTAATATTACCTAAGTTTTCTTTTTTAGAGGAAGTATTGCAAAAGAATTGTAGGGGGGGTCATATGAGTCATATACCGAAAGCAAAAAATGGCACTTTTCATCAAAAAAGAAAAGAAAAAAGGACGTTCTAACGTGTCCACCTACATTTTTATCAAGAATATTGTCATTCAGGCACTGCCAACGTTAAGGTTTGTCAAAATGTTGTGTTTGATGAAGCTCAACATGGGGTGTAATCACCGTTTTTAATGCAATCATGTAAATAACTTGTTAAATCCACACGATCACTATCATTGTATTCTTTCACCTAAACATCTCGAGTGGCAATATCAGACTGAGGGGCTTAAGTGAAAATGTATAGTGACCATGAACATTGTGTGATTTGAACAGAACAGATAAATGGATGGAGAAGAGCCGGGTGGCCGGAGTTGCAGTCCAGGCGTTCGTACCATTGGTCTGCTCCATGCAGTCGGAGGCGAAGCTCATGTCGGCGTTGAAGTTGAACGTCTGGTTGAGATCCTTGGCCCTGAACGAAGAGCACCCAAAAAACCGATATCGATTAGCCGGGGCTTCATCAAGCTCGTCGCCGAGCATGCAGGAGGAGGAGAGGCGATTTAGGCAGCAGGCACACGTACACGTCCTCCATGCAGAACCCGAACTTCCTCTGCACCTCGTCGGTGAGCCGGCTGGTGACGCGCCGGATCTCGCCCTCGACCGACGGTTGCACCGCCGGCAGCGGCGGCGGCGCCCGGTCCAGCACGCCCGGACCTGGTTGGCATCTCCCGTCGTGGATAAACAGCAGCAGCAGCAGAACGGCGGTGGCGTCGGGGAGGATGGGACGCGCCATGGCTGCCCGAGGCAGGAGCTTGCCGGTCAGATGAACAAAAAGGTGGAGGCGGCTACCTTGCCAGTAGCTTGGTCAGCTTCTGAGACGACGTGTTCGCGTTTACGTGCAGAGACCGGGCAGTTGTCGGACGCGGTCAGAGCCTCGGCCAATTAAGCCGAATTATTCAGGACTGCACGCACGAAAATCAGATTTCTGCAGGCCATTTCGTACCGGATCATTAGATTAGATTATTTCACCTTGACCGTGACACCGTTTCGGAGCCTGATGGACCCTGCGCGGTCTCTTGACGATTCAACGGCGATCACGTCACCGTGCGGAAAATGTACGCTGAAGTTCATTAAACAAAACAGTGAAGCGCATTCGCTGAAGTTTCTTAATAAGTTCGTCTCAAAAGATAATGGTTTTTGAGAGAGTTAGGGTTGTTGAGAGAGAGAGAGAGAGAGAGAGTAGATGTGGAACAAATCAACAATGCAAAAGGTGTGCATCGTGTAAGCAAGCGACTGGAAAAATGGATTGGGAGCATGGACCATTTTCTGAATAATGCATGCATCCAATCAAAAGTATACATGCATTCAGCTAACATAAAATAGTTTACAACAGTCTCGACCTAGAAGTACCCGCAGATCGTTACAAAAAAAGCTGGATGCTGATAATGTCAATTCTGTACTGCTATTCTACCGTAAACATTTCAGGTGCCCCAACAAAGCGGATTTTCTTTCTTAAGAACTGGTATATATTTTTCTTATAGTTATTGTAACTCTTAAATCTGCTCTCTAGCTGACTGTGGAGAAACAGTCAATTGAATGTTTATTAAATTTTCCTAAATGAACTAGAAATGGTGTCCTAGTGTCATCAATTAAAAACTGGAGGGGCTACCTTACAAGTCAGAGTAACTGTAAACAAACAGTTTAGCGCAGCCCGGTATTGCCATCACTAAATATTTACATTTTCAGAGATCAGGTATAGACAGCCTCCTTCACAAAGTTGGAGATTCCATGTTTTTGTCAGAAATCAAGATCAAAGAAGATGTAAGCCATTTTCTTTTGATAAGTCAGAAGTGCTAAACAAGACTTCAGGTAGTGCCTAAGCTCATTGCTCACTAAATTTGCCAGTGCTGCACTTTTCGTGCACCTACATGTAGAAATTCTGGTTTTCTATATGGCACATAAAAAGATGGGAGAAATTTCACACCAAGGCGTTGTAGAATGCTCTTGGTACGCGCAAATTTGCTCCATACACAGTTCAAGGTTTCATCACATGGTCCTGGAGTTGCAAAGTTGCTGATTTTTCTGAACAGTGACAGGCACTCTTATCAATTCACTTGGGTATATATGATGCATGTACATGATGAACTCACTGTGGCATGGTTTCAAAGGCTCAAGCACTGTTGAAATCCTGGTTAGGGACTTTGTGATCCAATATGTTCTGTTTGTCACCTTATTTGCATGTCAACCATACAAGCAGAAGCTACAGGTGAAGCAGACTAAAGAAAGACTTAAACTGCTTCTAATCCAGATATACCGCCTCCTGGTATTCTAGAAATGATCATAACGATTATCACTAGTGCCCTGTTTGGGAAATTAACCAAGTAAATTGGAAAGTTTCAAGACTAATTCAGCAGCCCCATCTTTTGTTATGGCTTTTCATTTAGTAAAGAATGTTTCTCCTTCTATGCGGATGTCTGTCTTCTTGTAAAGAGAAGACTATGTTGCTTCTTATCAAGGTATGAAATACCTGTCTCTCTGCTAATCTCTACATATATCATAATTTTCATCAGTCTGGCAGTTTGACTGAACTCTCAACAACTTGAAGAATCTCAAGACTATTTCTGCACCTCATCGATCAGTAAAAGTGTGTAACGTGTGTTTCTTCTTATCTGCAAATATTCTTCTGATGGATATATTCAGAACAGCTCTACCTCGCATTTCAACATTTCAGTGTCCTCATTGACATCCTGCCCTTCACTGAAAATAACTTTCTAAGAGATCCACAAGCGCTACCAACTACCATATTCCTAACAGTATGCAGAGAAGTGGTCCAGAATGGTTTCATCATCCTTCATTTTCATCTCTGATGCTATTAGATTCAGCAAGGCATAAATCTTTGTCGAGCCTGGATGAGTCTTGTCATGGGCAATGAACCTGTAGAGCCCTCCACCAACAGCTATCTCACTAAATCCAGGCACCTTCTTTACACCCCTGTCCTCCATCACCTTCCTCGCATTTTTCGCCTCCTGCCACCGCCTAGCAACAGAGTAGATATTGGACAATCCAATGTACCTGCCATCATGGTCCGGCTGTAATTGGACAAGTTGCCTGCCGACTACCTCCCCCAGATCCACCCATCCATGCAAATGACAGGCGTTCAGGAGAGCGCCAAGCACAGAAACACTGGGCTTCATTGGCATGCTTCTAACGACTCCATATGCTTCTTCCAAGCGGCCTGCTCGGCCAAGAACATCTACGAGGCAGGCGTAATGCTCGACATGTGGTCTGAGCCCTTGAGATTCAAGCGAGCGGAAGAATCTCCAAGCCTCATCCACCATACCACAATGCACACAAGCGCTCAACAAACAAAGGTAGGTGATCTCATCAGGCACAACCCCAGCGTGCTGCATCTCCAGAAAAATGTCCAAGGATTCGGTGCTCCTACCATGCACGGCCAGTCCTCCAATCACGGAGTTCCATATCAGGACATCAGTGCTCTCCACCGGCACGGAGCGGAACACCTCCAGCGCTTCATGGATTGCCCCGCACTTGGCGTACATGTCGACGAGTGAGGTGGCGAGCCTGAGGTTCATCGGGAAGCCACGGTCCCGGAGGCACCTATGCACCCGCCTGCCCCGCTCAAGGTCCCCCAGGTGCGCGCACGCGCCGAGCACGCTGACCATCGTGACGTAATTCGCCCTCACCCCGTCGCCACCGGCCGCTGCGTCCTCCATCATCTCAAACACCGCGAGCGCCTCGCGGTGCTCCCCGCACTTGACGCACCCGTCGATCATGGCGCTCCAGGAGACCACGTTCCGCCGCGGCATCCGGTGGAACACCCGCCGCGCGGCGGGGAGATCCCGGCACTTGGCGTACCCGTCGAGGAGCGCGTTCCACGAGACGAGGTTGGCCCGGGGGATTTCATCGAACACGCGGCGGGCGTGGTTGGGGAGGGCGCAGGCCGCGTACATGTGGACGAGGGAGTTGGCGATGTAGAGGTCGGCGGGGAGGAGGCCCCAGCGGAGCGGGTGCGCGTGGAGTGCGGCGGCGAGGGAGGGGCAGGCGAGGCGCGCGGCGGCGCGAGCGAGGAAAGGGAAGGTGAGGTGGGAGGGGCGGAGCGCCGCGCGGAGGAGGAGCAGGAAGAGGGTGAAGGAGAAGGCAGGATTGGCGGAGGAGGAAGCCGACCGGATCAGGGGGTCGAGGAGGGGCGTCGTGAGCGCACGGCCGCGGAGGTGGCCAACGAGGTGCGGAGTCACTGTAGGTGGCATTCGAGAAGAGAACGGGAGAAGGGCGACCAATCTTCAGTTTCGAACAGATCTAAGAACTAAATTCCATGGTTTGGCACTAATTCGTATTGCTTTGACATCGATGGACACGTAAGCAGGGAAAAGTTTCAAAATGAATCATTTGAGAGAGCAGCGGGGATGTCTGGACGCTCTACAGAATTTCAAAATTGTTAACAAGGTCTGTGGCTAACTGAAAGGTTTTCTTTCCGTTGGTTACCCACTTCTATGGTGAAGACTGCGAGATCTCTAACACATTGCAATTCATGACATAAGCATACAGCAAAGTACTGTATTTAATAAACATTGAGAATCTATCATAGGCCAGCAACGACAGATCCACACCCCACTCCGAGGGTGTATGATTTCAGCGGCATCCAAATGTACGGAAATAAATATCATTGCATGCACGTGCCTATAGTATAATTAGTTTTAACATTGACTGGCGAAACCAATATCAAACACAACCAGGCAGGAAGTGCCAGCGAGCACGACAGGAAACCTAACTGTATAGATCGTCATCATCGGCTGCCGCAGCAGCGGACGCGAAGGGATCAGCTGCTGCTCCCGCAGTGGCAGCTGTAGACTGCTCCGAAAAGCGGAACTCGCTTCCAAACCCACGGGACTGCTGCAGCGTCTGGGCAAACGCCTGGTACTTGCGGATGTCAGCGTCGCTGACACTCCGTCGTGCATACTTCATGGACTCCTCAAAGTGAGCGGCCTTGATTTCTGCAATTTCGTCCACGTCGTCTTCCTCCATGGCTTCAGGGTTGTCCTTCCTCCGCCTCTCCCTCTCGATATCCTGAAAAACAATTTATCCAGATAAGTTGCATGGAAGATTTCAAGTATAGAAACTTCGGCAAGTATGGAACAACCAAACTACACATTCACTCCTAGTTCAACCTGAGCTAAGGTCATGTGTAACAACAATTCTAAGGCTTGATGACCCTTACCTTCTCAATGTTCTCTCTGATAGCATATTTGCATGCACGCTGGCAAATTTCCGTAATATCTGCACCACTGAACCCTTGAGTATATTTTGCAAGAGCATTCAAATCCACATCCTTCGCCACAGGAGACTTCCTAAGGCAAGCCTTGAAGATTTGGAGCCTAGACTGATCATCAGGCAGAGGAATATAGATCAACTGATCAAGACGACCTGGTCTAAGCAAAGCAGGGTCTATTATGTCAGGCCTGTTTGTAGCCCCAATTATGAACACAGTCTTCTTGGCATTCATGCCATCCATCTCGGTCAGCAACTGATTCAGCACTCTATCAGCAGCACCTCCAGCATCACCTACACTGCTTCCTCTCTGCAACAGGGCATGAACATAGGTAAGTTACAGAAAACATGGAACCAAGCATGACCAAGATGAGATAAGGTGGAAGGGGAAAGACCTGAGTAGCAATAGAGTCAAGTTCATCGAAAAAGAGGACACAAGGTGCAGACTGGCGGGCCTTGTCAAAGATCTCACGGACATTGGCTTCACTCTCACCGAACCACATGGTAAGCAATTCTGGACCCTTGACACTGATGAAGTTAGCCTGGCACTCGTTGGCTATAGCCTTGGCCAACAGAGTCTTACCACAACCAGGAGGACCATAGAACAGAACTCCTTTGGATGGTGACATGCCAAACTTCTCAAATTTCTCCGGATGCTCCACTGGGTATTGAACAGTCTGTAGGAAATTATTGAGGGCATAAGCAAATTGTCATGGTATAAAACAATTGTTGACAAGCACTAAGATCAACAGACAAGTAATTACCTCCTGGAGCTCTCTCTTGACATTCTCCAGCCCACCAATGTCTTCCCACGAGACATTTGGAACTTCAACAACCTGAATTCAGAAAGATGTAAGCACCTCTAATATGAACAAGACGGGTATAGCTAAAGACATAGCTTACAGTTTCACGAAGAGCAGATGGGTTGCTTGTCCCCAGTGCAGTCTTGAAGTGGTCATTGGTAACAGCCATCGAATTCAGTATCTCAGCATCTATTGTCTCGTCCTCAAGATCAATGATGTCCATCTTCTCACGAATGCATTGGAGTGCAGCCTCAGTGCAAAGGGCAGCTAGATCAGCACCAACATATCCATGGGTGTCCTTAGAAATAAGCTCTAAATCAACCTGGACATCAGAAAATGGCCATCAAACAATGCTAGAATGAACAAGCAAGTCATTGAAGATCAGGTGTGCAACAAACCACATATGATTAAAGGGCACTTACATCTTCAGCTAGCTTCATGTTCTTAGTGTGAATGCGCAGAACCTCAAGCCGCCCAACTTCATCAGGAACCCCAATGTCAATTTCACGGTCAAACCTTCCAAACCTACGAAGAGCAGGATCAATGCTGTTCGGTCTGTTTGTAGCACCCATAACAATAACATGGGAACGAGATTTGAGTCCATCCATAAGGGTCAAAAGCTGTGAAACAATACGACGTTCCACTTCTCCATTCGTCTTCTCTCTCTTGGGAGCAATGGAATCAATTTCATCAATGAAAATGATAGATGGGGCATTCTTCTCTGCTTCCTCAAATGCCTTTCTGAGATTACTCTCGCTCTCTCCTGCAAGCTTTGACATAATCTCAGGGCCATTGATCAAAAAGAAGAAGGCTCCTGTCTCATTTGCAACCGCACGAGCAATAAGGGTCTTTCCAGACCCAGGTGGTCCATAGAGCAATATGCCCTTCGGTGGCTTCACACCAATAGATTTGAAAAGCTGAGGGTGGCGCAATGGGAGTTCAACAAGCTCCCTGATTTGGGCCATTTGCTTTCGAACTCCACCAACATCATCATAACCAACTTCATCCAGGCGTTCCTCATCCTCCCTCTTAATGGGTTCACCATCACAAAATATTTCTGTGTCTGGTGCAACAATGCAATACTCGGCAGGATCAGTCTCGATCACTTTGAATTCCACACTTCTCATTCCACCTCTAACAAGGAAAAGGTCTCCTTTCCTCAATGGCCGGTATGCTTCCAGGAAGTATGCTGCAGAGTTACATTACAGGCAAACTCATTAGAAACTGAGAAGATAACAATAAGGCTCAACATTACATGGCAGAGAATAGAGGTCTGAAGTTGATGTATTCTGTTTTATTAGGTATTATAAAGCGCTCAGAACTAAGACATGACAGATAACAGAGGTGTTGCAAGCAAAAATAAGTGTTGTTATACTTGCACGCTCAACATCATTCAAGTAATTTAGAACAGATTAGAACAATATTCACAAAATTAGGAACTTACGTTTCAAGAAAACATCAAAAATGTTCCCAGTAATGCCTTCAACTGTATCATCAATTGGAAGAATATGCACACGCTTCCCATATTTCACATCCTGGCACTGGTGAACAGAAACAACATCGCCAAGCCGCACCCTCAGGTTCTGACGAACAACCTTGTTCATACGAACCTTTGGCTCCTCACATGTTTCATCAGCAAGGACGATGCAAATAGTGTCCTTTCTCTTCTTGCCCTGTAAATAAGATGGGAAGGTTAGAACATTAAAGAACAGAACACAGGAACTGACCATCAAGGAACAAGTTAAAAGACTAAAAAAAGGAGTACAAATCAAATTACCCAAATACAATACAACACACAGAATCAATAAATTATACTGTGTTTCAATATTTCATCATCAGGAAGAACAGAACTGTTGGAATATATCAAACCGTGTAGTTCATTGGCCTGCCAATGGTTAAAGAAACATGTATGCAACAGACTTTGGAGTAACATCAAACTGTGTCGACATTTGGTACAAGGGAAGATATTTGCACATAGGGAAATTTATCTAGTAACACCACACTGAAGCAACCATAAAACCTTACAAATGCAAACCGATAATAAATGTGATCTATAGCGACCTGATTAATCTATAGCAGATCAAATGCCCCAATTCACTGCCTGTCCGCCTTACTTAATTCAACGTGCAACAAGTAGTTCCACCACAGCAGATTAGATCCATGCCAACCAATTAACTCAATTTCCAGTATAACAATTAACTCCATTACTGAACCTTCAACAAGGAGTTCAGCGACAAGTTACAGTGATAGGCTATGGTTTCTCAAACAGATCTGCAACCCAGCCGGCCAGCCCAACTAATTCCAGTCAACAGCTGGCCGACCAGCCCCACGTCCCCCCCCCCAAAAAAATCCTGAAGGTAATAAAGATTAGCACCTTGAGGAGCACGGTGTCGCCGCGGAAGAGCTGCAACCTCTCCATGGTGTCGGGGTGCAAAGCGACGACGGAGTTGTCGTCATTGGTGGCCTCGTCGACGACGAGGCGGTTCGGCGACTTCTTCCGCTCCAGGATCGCCGTCGAGTAGTCCTTCTTCTCCTTCCTGCGCACAACGCCACGAACGAAACCATCAGCAAACGAGTCTCCCGCCAAGAAACCCCAGCCGCACCACCCAGATCGGGGCCCAGAACCCCAAACCCTAGGGCTCCCCACCAGATCAGATCGGGCCAGGAGGGAGGGAGGGAGGGAAGGAGTGAGGGGAGCGGGATCTTACGGATCGGAGGCTGAGGCCGATGGCTCTCCTTGGCTCGCCATGGTGGACCTCGCGATTCGTCTGCGGCAGCGCTCGAGGCGGCGAGTTGTTGGCCGGCTCGGCGGTGGCGTTAACTGTGAAGGCAGCAAGCGATGAGGATGCGAGTTTGGGGACGGGACGCCGGGGGATTAGTGCTTCTTATGGATTCTTTCTTGCAGAGGGGGTTTGGGACTCGGAGCACGGCCAGCGTCATCGATTACAATACTGACACGCTGGGCCGCAGAAAGCGCGGCCCCGCCCCATCAGGGAGGGTTCTGGACTGTTCGGTTCGGGGGCAGGGGTAGGTCTCCGGGTCGGAGAAGCCACGCAGGCGGGGAGGCCGACGTGTGGAGAGCTGGAGGGGACCACGTGCAAGTGACGCGACGGTGGGAGGGTGGCCGGTGAGGAAGGGAAGAATAAATTCGTCCGTGTAAATCGTGCTCCGTGCTAGTTATGTGCGGGGCTGGAGAAGGAGACGGGGAGAAGCTTGGTATAGTTTCTATCCTATGTCAATGGATAGAATATTTGTATATATCGTCTATACTTCCTCGGTTTCAAATGATTTGACGTTAGTTGGAACTCTCTTTATAGTACTAGATTATTTTTAGTATTATAATTGAACTAATCAGCGTTAAATAATTCAAAACGGAAGAATTACTCTCTTTGTAGCAATATATTATTTTTAAAATTAGTAAAAGTCAATCTAATCTTAATTTAACTAAATTTATAAAAATATTAATTTTTATAACACTAATTAGATTCAGCATGTCTTGTATTTAACATATTTATTTTGTGTGGTGGATGTTAATATCTTTTTTATAAATTTGATTAAAAATAGATTAATTTTACTTTGACCAACCGCACAAACAAACTTTCAGTAGGTAGAAGAGAGTATTTATACCCGCATCTGCATCCATTACTCTGAGCGATAACAGCAAAAAGGTCACCCTCACCTGTTAGCTATGAATATTTTTATCCGCGGACAATATCCGCTAACTGAAGATTATGCAACTCAAATCTATCTAAAATCCTTGTTCCTTAGAAAGGCACGCGGACATAGTCACGGATCCACAACAGCAACATATATAGACCTCCGAAGCAACACCGGTAACTGAAGAATGGAGACCATGGACGAGACTCTCCACTACAAGAATCCATCAAATCTACGATGGCCAAATTAGTTTCCGACGGTTAATCCTACAACCGTCATAAATAACACTATTTATGACAGTCAGATTGGGCCATTGTAAATAAAAGCTTATTTACGACGGCCAGGGCCCGACCGTCGTAAATAAAAGCTAGTTTACGACGGCCAGACCCGGGCCGTCGTAAATAAACTTTTCTATACCCGCGGGCCTGAAGCGCCGCCGTCAGCGGTCCCCGCCGCCCCAACCGCCACCGCCTCCACTCCCGAACGCCGGAGCTCGGCTAGCCCCGCCTCCCCGACCCGCGCCGCCGCTCCGGCCCGTCGCCCGACACCTACACTCCCTCGGCCACCGCTGCCCTCGACCCCGGTGGTGGTTCCGACGCCTCCTCGACTCCGGCAGCCCGCGGCGATCCTCCCCGACCCAGCGTCCCGCTGCCCCGCCTTCGGCCCCGAGTTCCCACGCCATCGAGCACGTTGCAACCGTGGACAAGTTAATTTTTTTAATTTAGTTGATAATTGGATTTAGTTTAGATAATTTAGTTATTAATTATTGTTGTTTAATTTATGCAAATTGTTTTATGAGTTTTAGATTAAATTTATTTTAGTTGTTAATTGTTTAGTTTATGAATTTTGTTAAATATAGTTGACGATTCTTTGTATTAGTTTTAGATATAATTTAGTTTAGTTATAAATTATTTAGTTTATGAATTTTATTTAATTTAGCTGTAATTTGTTTGTATTAGTTATAGATTTAATTTTGTTTAGTTGTAAAATGTATAGTTTACGATTTTTTTAAATTTAGTTGTAATTTATTTAGTTTTATATTGAATTTAGCTTCCCTCCCGCCCACCCCCGCCGCTTCGTCGGCCGCCCCGGCGCCCCCGGCCTCGCCTCCACGCCGCCCGCCGCCGCCCAGCACCCTGCGCCTTTGCCGCCCCGTGTCGTCGCCCGGCTGCCCCCGGCCTCCTCCGCTTGACCGCCCTTGCCCGCCCCCGCCGCGTCGCCGGCCGCCGCACCGCCATCTGAAAGTGCATCTAGGTAATCTCCGTGGGTTTTGGATGATTGATGACAATAATTAAAAAACTAATAAGTTTTACTGAGTATGATCACAGGTCCCTAACATAAGAATGTGGAGTATCTCAAGAAGCAAAAAAAAGACTTGCAAGAGTAGAAAATAGAATTTTTCTATTGAGTTTCACATTTTCTAGTTGTGTACAGGGTCTTCTCTTTTAGAGTGCTTGAGAATCATTAGAAAGCTCAATTTTTTGTTGGAATCTTGGGAGGAAATAGTCATAGGCATGACTTAGGACGTAGATCGGACTTGTCCGGACACAAGGCCGGACTAGTCCGTTTTTAGTCGGACTACTCCATTTCTGACCGAACAAGAAGTCTCTAAGTGAGTTCGGACTTGTCCGTTTTAGACCGGATTAGTCCGTTTTGTTTTTGAGTGAGTCTGAGCCTTTTTGAGACCAAGTCCTAGAAGGCCGGACTAGTCCGCCAAGCGGACTAAGCCGCTTAGGTCCGGAGAAAGAGTCTTTGAGTGACCTCGGACTTAGGGATGGCAACGGGTGCCCATTACCCGTTTACCCACGGATATCCGACCCGATGGGTACGGGTTCGGGTATAAGTTCAGATCCACGGGTACGGGTTCGGGTAACGGGTTTAATCCAACGGATATTTCTTATCGGGTAAAAAAATCCATACCCATATCCGTATACCCGAACCTGTTCTGACATGTGGGCCAATACACCATTATATAATAGTTCTAGCTTCTAGGGTTTGGTTTTCTTTTCTTTCCAACTCCCTTGCTCGGCTGCTCGGTGTCAAACTGTTCCATAAATCTATATGCAATGTATTTTTTTATTAAATGTTTTCGGGTAACGGATATACCCGCGGATAAAAAATATCCGCGGGTAACGGATACAGATAATGTTTTATACCCGCTGCGGGTAACGGGTACGAGTTCGGATACGAATTTTATCCAGCGGGTACGGGTAACCGAGTGATATCCGCGGGTTTTTTACCCATTGCCATCCCTACTCGGACTAGTCCACTCCTCTAGCCGGACTAGTCCGGTTCCTTTAGACTAGTCCGGTTTAGGACGGAACAAAGGTTCCTGTGTGAGTTCGGACTAGTGCGGATAAGGCCAGATTAGTCCGCAATCTGAGATTAGAGAATTATCGAGACTAAGTCTGGTAAGACCGGACTAGTCCGCCTTTGAGGCCGGACTAGTCTACCCTCTGCGAGACTAGTCCGTTCTCATCCGGAACAAAGGTTCATGTGTGAGATCAGACTAGTCCGCTGCTCAGCGGACTAGTCCGACAATTTATGACCGTTTGAATTCAAAGTTCACGAGACTTTAGTTGGTAGACTTTGTGATGTAAGTGGTTCCCCAAGAACGGACTAGTCCGGGGTTCTGACCGGACTAGTCCGGACTTTACTAGATGTAACGGCTAGATGCTGGGATCTCTATAAAAAGGGACCCCTCGGCGTCTAATGAGGAGAACTGAAACCCTAGCATCGAAAACTCTTTCTTTGAACTCTTCTAAGCCTCTTTCCTCACCTTCTTGACCTCTAATATTGGATCTTGAGGGGTTTGTGGATTTGTGAGGGGAGAGACGCGGTGATCAACGTTTGAGCTCTCGGTTTGGATCTCTTGTACTCTAATTATTAATTTGAGTTTTTGACTGCTGTATTTTGATTCCTAGAACTGCTAGTTTGTTGTAGGGAGTCTTAAATTGTGAGTAGCCCCTAAGAATATTGTATTCACACTTGATTGATAGTGAAAGATCCCGGGCTTGATCTTGGTGATCGCTCGGTGAGGGAAGGGTTGGAAAAGACCCGGTCCTTTGTGGACTCCTCAACGGGGACGTAGATTCACCTCTGGATAAATCATGTCTATTGATTCCTTTACCTTCTCGCTCATTCACTAAAATTACTTGTTAGCTTTTGTCTTGCTCAAACTTGTAAATTGCTCTATAGTTGTGAGTCTTGCAATCTAATCAGTTTTTTATTCACAAATTAGTTGGTTAGATTGTTAGACTATTTACATACCTTCCGCTTAAACAAACTTGAAAAGGAATCCTTAAAAACGCAATTTCTATACCTAGACCGGACGAGTCCGCCGGACTAGTCTGTGAGAGACCTCGACCCGTATCATGGGGCCGTGTCGCTCGCCCGGGAATCGCATTGGGTGGTGCCGTGTGATGCGGCTCCCAACAGCACACATAAGGAAAACTGTATTACATAAATCCAAAGCGGAATCTTACAAATGTTCTTTGCAAATAATTTGTATAAAGTAACTACAGTGGAAGAATATAAACAGCTCACATCGAATAACTAATGAGCACTCAAGAAGAGGTACAACCCGCGGATTCCTCTCACTAGCAACACAAAGACATGGCAGCGGCTAGGTTCTCCATATGTAACATGACTCGGAAGTCTCCGAGTCTCACCGGACAACCTTCTTTATATGCATCGATATTAACCTGCAAAACCACTCATATAGCAAGAGTGAGCACAAAAGCTCAGCAAGACTTAACCGTCTCTCCTAAGACATGCAACTCTACATGAAAGTAACTTAAGACCTAAACATGTAAGTTGAAAAAAGACTCGCCTATGAGTTCATCCTTAACTTTCAGATTTTAGCCATCACAGTAGGGACCTTGTGCCAAGCAACATTGGACCTCCACAATCAAACAAGAAACGCTTCATTCCATTGTTACTTGTCCCAAGGTGGAAAAATAACTTTAATTCGCTCTATCACTACTTCATACGTGGTTTTCATGCAATTTAAATTATCATACCAGCAATTAAAACTTGCAAACTGTTTCCACACAACTTGATTACTACGTCACAACATGTGAGCAAGCGGACTCATAACCGCGAGGGACGGTGATTGGAATCAAACACTGGCCGGATAGCTAGACACATACGCCTTCCTCTGAAGACCCAATTCTGGCATCCTTCATTACGTCGTATGTGGCAACCTTTCGCAGGACACCCGACTGTAGAACCGATCACGCCGTCTCGGGCTCATAGGTCTAACGAGACGATGTGGTATGCCTCTACAATCCAGTTAATCTAGTACATCGGTTTCCTGGGTCCCATATAGTAGTAAGCCTCCGGTACACAACTCAATACTTACTCATGGATGCGGCACACGCAACGGTCCTTAACCGACACAGACAGAGCTACTCGACCAAGACCACGTCTTGTCGCTGCCTAACCCTCCTGCCCGGTCTCATCTTTATAAATATAAACTTTAGTTTGCGTTTTTCAATTACACCCATGTAATCCCGACTATAGCTCACGAGTAGATTCCAACTACTCGACTTCTACCGGATGTCATAACCTATTTAGCACGACAACCTTCTACAGTGGGGAAACTATATTCTACCCTTGACTCTAGGGTTATTTGGTCATGCATTTGGAGTATAAAGCATCCTTGACCTAATGCACATACAAACTCTAAACCATAATTGTGAATAAAGTAAAAACTTTATAAATAACTTAAATGCAAACCGGAGCTTGCCTTGGTTTTGCAGGTGACTAAAGTCATATAATCATGAAGTTAGTTGCTGATGACTTGAAGCTTAATCACTGCGCTTCTTGCTCCTTGATTCAAGCTTCACTTCTCCTCCACTTTTCCACGTTTAATCACTACACTTTATGAATATGCATATATGTTTAATTGTAAAGATTTTGCTAATAATTTCTAAAGACAAGATTAAAACTGGAACTCTGTTTAAGAATTTAAAATGACACTGATGCTAGTGGTTTAGGTTTGGATTTAAACACTATGATCAAGTGATAAGTGTTTTTCATCACTTGGGTGTTGATCACCTAATGAGGTTGAATAGAATAGTACTGATCCAGAGCTCCAATTGAGCTGAAAATTTTCATGTGAGTTCCTTGTCACAAGAAAGTCATCTGGATCAAAATTTAGAATTTTTCAATGAATAGATCACTTAGAACAATTCCCTAAGCATTTAGGCAAAAATGAATTAATTCTGAATAAATTTGAACTTTGATGCAAATTCAAGTGAATTAAAATTTTAAATATAGCTCAGGGAACATGCATGAATTTTCCTAGAATTTGTAGAGCTAAGAATTTCCCAGAACTTGGAAATTCTCTGGAATTGTTTCTGTATTCATTTAAACACAGAAACTTGAAATCAGAATTATCCTAACTAAATCAACTCCAAATGCGTTGAAACTTTTACAGGAGTTCACTAATATCCTAAATATCATTCTAGCAAATTTTTAAGATTTTTCGATGAACCAAACTCCCTCAAAAATTCTTTTTTCTGAGAAGTTTTAAAGAATTTTCCAGAATTTAATAATGATTTTCGTACAAATTGGGTTGCATATTTGTATAGAGTTTTTCAATCTGAATCCAACCCAATTTGAATCACTAAATTTGGAGCTTCCTAGCAAAAGTTATGCCCTCTCAAAGTTTGAACCAAATCTGCCATTGAAATAAACCGGGAAAAGTTTAAAAGTCTGACAGCGGGTCCGGGGTGATGTGGCGCCTTCTCATGCGCCGACGCACGAGGCTACAGGGTTTTCTCCGCACAGTCACAAACTGATCCGGTGCAACAGAGAATCCCGGTCCTCCGGACAGACGCTGACCTGTGGGTCCTCCCCCTCTTCGTCTACCTCCAGCCCTCCGCGCTCCCGCGCCGCCGAGCTCGCCGGAGCTCTCGCCGGGAGGGGGTTCCCGTGCTCTGAACTCGCTGATTTTCGCCGCCACTACGTATACTCATGCGGGAAACATGTTGCCGGCCTTACCTCGGATCGAAGATGGCCGGAACCCTAGGTGCGACGGCGACAATGGCTGTGGCATGTCCGGCAACGTCGCTAGGTTGCTATGCTGCACCAAACACGTCGCCATTTGCTCGTACAGCACCACTGCACCGCGGAGAACACGGATCCAACCGCCGATCTCGCTAAAACTCGCCGGAAGTACGACCTCACCGTCAGGCTAGGTCAAAAATCCGGCGACAATCGAAAAAATCGATGAACAGTGGCTTTGCTCGACGTTTCTCGGTGGTTCTTGATCCTATGACTCGCACAGAGGTATAGAAGGTGTATTCTACGCTGTGTGTGGTTTGGTTGATCGTGCGGTGCAAATTTTTTATCGAAGCAACTTCGGTGTCCATCGCACGCCGACGGGAAAACAGAGAAATTCCGGCAAGACACGCCATGGCATGCTGCCGGAGTTGGGGGGTAGTAGAAGGTTCCTAGACGGACCTTTAGGCGCTTAGAACTAGCCCGGAGAGGAACTGTGGCCGCCGGGCGACAAGTTCTTGTCGCGGCGACTTTCCTCGGCACTGTGGAGGTAGATGAACTCGACGTCGGGGTTTCTGCGGGGCTAGCGCCTGGTTCTCGCTTCGGGCACGCTAAGGGAGGTTCGGTGATGCTGTGGAGGGGCTCAGCTCAGCGTGCAACTCGTCGGGCTGGCCGGGCACCGGTGGACCGAGAATTTCTTCCATGCGGCAAGAGCTCAGCGAGGAGAGTGTGTGATAACGACGGCGGTTGTGGTGAGGCGGTTGGTGAAGCGATATGCGCCCGGTTAGAGCCGATAAGGGCAAGGAAACGAGCCCCTGGCTGCTCGGGAGCTGGCGGCAAACGCTGCCTCGGTGGCGCTCTCGGCTGTTCAGCGGCTACGATGGAACAGAGAGCAGTGCAACAAGACTTGGTGTGTAAGTCTTCCCCTCCGTTGACAAGTGGGTCCCACTGCTCTCCTCCCCCAAATATCTCAATTTGGTACTTTACAACTTTCAGTCATGATGAAACACCAATTTGAACACCATTCTGGCAAATTGACAAGTTTGACCTCAGTTCCAAATTTGAATTCAAATTTCAATGAAATTCACAAGCCTCTTTGATATCCCTATCAAAGCACCTCCAAATTTTCTCAAAATTTGTCTTCCTGATAATTTGGACCTGAAGAATTCAAATATGGATTCAAACTTTTAATTTGGTGGCTGCAAAGGGAAGGTTTCCAACCACAGTTTGCATCCTCCATTTCAAATGACCACCTTTGCATTTAAATGATCATTTGAATTCAAAGTGGACTTGAATTCATGTGCTTGCTCATGACCATCTTCACATGTTTAGAAGAGTTTTTGCATGTCCCATTTTTTGGATTTAAGTTCAACTTTATTCATCACTAAAGTTTTCCATTTACAAGTTTTGGGACTTTTACATTCCCCCCCTTAAAAAGAATCTCGTCCCGAGATTCATGATTAAGAACAATGTGGGGAGGATGACTATTGTACATAAGCCTCTAATAGCTCTGGATGATTGAGTTGTAAATATTCCTCGCTTTCCCATGTAGCTTCCTCGGACATGTGATTTTCCCAAAGCACTTTGAAAAATCACAGCGTCCAGTTTCTTGTGTCGCGAGTCTTTTCATCAATTATCCGGGTTGGGCGCTCAACATAAGTAAGGTACGGCTTTAAATCTGCTGCTCCTTCCGTGACAATCTTAGTTGGAACTTTTAAACACTTCCGCAACTGAGATATGAGGAAGACGTTATGAACTCCGGCTAAGGCTGCCGGTAAATCCACACGGTATGCCACAGGTCCACATCTTTCGGTGATGACGAAGGGATCGATAAAACGCGAAGCTAATTTTCCTTTCACTCCGAATCGGTGAATGCCCTTCATAGGAGATACGCGGAGATATACGTGGCCTCCAACTTGAAATTCCGGAGGACGACGTCTCTTATCCGCATAGCTCTTTTGTCTGGACTGAGCGGCTTTAAGATTTGCTTGAATAAGCCTTACCCGCTCCTCTGCTTCATTTACGAGATCAACCCCGTAAATAACTCTCTCGCCAGATTCACACCAGTTCAAGGGTGTGCGGCACTTCCGGCCGTAGAGAGCTTCATAAGGTGCATTTTATGCTCGTTTGATAACCGTTGTTGTACGAGAACTCCGCCAATGGTAAGTGATCATCCCAGTTCTTACTGTGGTGGATGGCACACGCCCTTAGCATATCTTCAAGTATTTGATTCACCCTCTCAGTTTACCCATCGGTTTCAGGGTGATACACAGAGCTTCGAATGAATTTGGTTCCCAAGGATGCGTGTAGCTGTTCCCAGAAACGGGCTACGAACAGCGATCCTCTGTCAGAGACAATGGTACGGGGAACTCTATTCAAGCACAAGATTCGTGCTATGTACAACTTCGCATACTGCTTGGCGTTGTAGTTGGTATGCACAGGGATGAAACGTGTTGATTTGGTTAATCGGTCAACGATTAGCCAAATCAAATCATGGTGGTGGGATTTTATCGGCAACCCGACGATGAAATCCATACTTAAGTCTTCCCACTTCCATGCTAGTATTTGCAGTGGTTGCAGCAGGCCCGACTTCTTTACATGGTCGGCCTTAACTCTGCGACACGTATCACATTCTGAAACGTACTTTGCAACTTCACGTTTCATACATGTCCACCAAAACTTCTTCCGAAGGTCTTGGTACATTTTATTGCTGCCCGGATGGATGGAAAATTTGGACAAATGAGCTTCATCCAAAATTTTCTTCCGCAGCCTCATATCACAGGGTACGACTATCTGATCCTTGAACCATAAAGTATCTTCATCATCTAACCAGAAACATTTCGTTTCTCCATTCTTCAAACTCCTTTTAATATGAGCCATGCCCTTGTCTCGCTTTTGAGCTTTTATAACCTCCTCTTTCAATATGGGTATGAGAGCTAGATTATGTAGAGCTCCATATGGAACCAAGTAGAGACTCGGTTCTTCCTCTTTTATCGGTGAAATGGTCAGATTATGAATATGAGACTTCTGACTAAGTGCATCAGCAACCACATTTGCCTTGCCCGGATGATAATGAATTTCAATCTCATAGTCTTTGATCAGCTCTAACCATCGTCGTTGTCACATATTTAACTCTTTTTGAGTGAATATGTACTTCAAGCTTTTGTGGTCGGTGTAGAGATGAACCAGATTTCCCAATAGGTGATGTCTCCACATCTTCAAAGCTAGCACCACGGTAGCAAGCTCGAGATCATGAGTTGGATAATGTTGTTCATGATTCCGTAATTGCCGTGATCCATATGCGACCACACGTCCTCCTTGCATGAGTACACAACAACTCCGATGCCGAATGCATCACAATAAACATGAAAGGGCTTGGTTGTATCCAGTTGAGCTAAAACTTGGGCTGTTGTGAGGTGTTTCACCAACGCTTGAAAAGCTTCCTCACATGGCTTGCTCCAATCATATTTGATGCCCTTTTTCAGTAGCTCCGTCATAGGTTTAGAGATTTTTAAGAAGCCCGGGATGAACCTCCGATAATATCCCGCCAAACCTAAGAAGCTACGAACTTCATGAACTGATGTTGGAGACTTCCATTTCAGCACTTGTTCAATCTTGCTTGGATCAACAGCGATGCCTTCCGCTGAAATAATATGTACAAGAAACCGCACTTGGTTGATCCAGAATTCACATTTACTAAACTTTGCATAGAGTTTGTGATCTCTCAGTCGTTGGAGCACAATATGCAAATGTTTAGCGTGTTCCTCTTCTGATTTGGAATAGACCAAGATATCATCGATGAATACCACGACGAACTGATCTAACTCCAGCATGAACACCGAGTTCATAAGATACATAAAATGAGCCGGAGCATTGGTCAACCCAAATGACATGACAAGATGCTCATAGAGTCTATATCTTGTCGAGAATGTTGTTTTTGGGATATCCTCCGCTCGAATTTTGATTTGATGATATCCTGACCTCAAGTCCATCTTGGAGAATACTTTAGCACCCACTAGCTGATCGAAAAGAATATAAATTCTTGGTAGTGGATACTTGTTCTTTATCATCACATCATTTAACGGACGATAATCGACGCATAGCCTCATCGTCTCATCCTTCTTCTCCACAAATAAAGCCGAGCAACCCCATGGTGATGAACTTGGACGAATAAACCCCTTGTCCATCAGATCTTTCAGTTGCTCCTTCAGTTTAGCTAATTCATTCGGAGCCATTTTGTATGATCTCCGAGAGATTGGCGTGGTTCCCAGTATCAACTCTATTTCGAATTCCACCTCACGCTCAGGTGGTAAGCCTGGAAGATCTTCGGGAAACACGTCCAAATATTCACGGACTACCGGAATGTCTTCTAACTTGCAAGCTACGGCATTACATACTTCCGGGTCTTTGGAAACAGTTTTGCCGAGATATAATGTATGACGCCCGTGAAGTGGAGAGTCCAAATGAACACTCCTGTTCTCGATATCCAGAACAGCCTTATGGAAGGTCAACCATGATATTCCCAATATGGCATCGATTCCTTGATCTTCAAGAATGATAAAGGTGGTAGGATAAAATTTTCCACCCAAACAAAGTTGTGCCTTAGGAACAACTTCATTAGTCGATATGTCTCCACCCTGCGAATGAATAAGGTAAGAACCTTTTGTGATCATTGTGGAAATCTGATCTCGGATCACCATCGCCTTGCTAGTGTAGTTATGTGTTGTCCCAGAGTCGAATAGAATGACAATCGGCTTGTCATTTAATGTGAATCTGCCTGTGAGGACTGGTCCTCCCTTGGGCAGATCGTCGACCGACACATAGTTAACAACTCCCACTTTGGACATGGCTTTTCTTTGCTACCCAAGATCATTCTTTGGAACTGGACCCGCAGACATCAGGTTGCTGCTCAATTCAGTTGCTTCATTGACGATGTGTTCATTGTCAATTTGAAGTGGGGTACCACTTGGTTCAGCTGAGAAATCACGTGGATCATCTTGAATATCTTGAGGGGAATAATATTCTGGTGCACATTGGTGGTACTGAGGTGCACAAGAAGTAAGTTTTTGATGTGATGGAGGTAAATAAAACCTCTATGGAGTATAAGAGTCGTCATACTCCAAGAATGACTGCACCTTTTGTGGAACCTCTCGATCGAAAGGTGAATGGATTACCTACCGATACTTCTGAGGCAGATGATTGCATTCATCCTGTGATGAGTCTCTCTCCATCTTTTATTTAAGCTAGAGATTGGAATAATATTCCTGAGTGGTAGCACAGCTAACAAACTCATCAAAATTCTGTTGGCTCACTTGAGCCAACTCACATCGCAGCCTAGCAGTCAGCCCTCGGTAAAAATGATAACCCTTCATGGCTGGTGATTTCACATAATCAGGGACATATTGAGCTAAGCGATTGAATTCCTTCGCATACTCAATAAAACTCATTTCTCCTTGTTTTAGATTCCAGAATTCATCCAGACTTGTTTGCATTATGCCCGTAGGAACGAAGCGAGCACGAAATGCATCCTGGAACTCCGTCCATGTGACTTGATGCCCTTTTGGTTGGTTTTAATAAGGTATTCTGTCCACCATGCTACAACAAAGCTGTGAAGCTGCTGAGCGGCAAATAGAGTCTTCTGGAATTCATCACATTGAATCAACCCAAACTTGCCTCAATGACACGTAACTAGTGATTTGCTTCACAATGGTCAGCCGCTTCGGAGAATACCGGCGGTTGTGTCACCAAGAAATCCAGATAAGTGCTCCGGGTTGGCATGTGATGTTGAGCTTCTCTATTTATTCCTTGTTGAACTAGAGTTTGGAGAGTTTCATTCATCTTTGCCATAATTTCCGCTTTGCCGATGGCTCTTGTGATGAAGTCGAGTCATTCTCACCTCGACTCGAACCTCCAAGCTCCATTTGAGAATGTGCGCGTACCATACTGCACGAAACAAAATTTTGAGTCAATCAAAATTCTATCTCAGTAGTAAGTAAAAATAAGTAAAACATGAACATGTCATGAACTTTATGAAAGCATAACCCCATTCATGTTTAAACAAATCTTAAGTACGCTAAACTAATCAGCTGGACCACCCTGACCGTTTCACACAAACTCCAAAATTTACTCAAGTTAACTATAGATTCTTGACTTGAGTTCAATACCAAAGTTTTAGTAAACTTCAGTATCTTTCCAACGAGTACTCATAGGCTCCTTAAGGATTTTTCTACAGGAAGTTATGGCTTAAAAATAGAAAGGTCCAGAGAGGTTTTTGCTGCTGTCCTGGTTCTGAACAGTTTGCCTTCAACTGGACTTTTCACTAACTTAACGTGTGATTTTGCTCTGGAGGTCTACAAAGAAGTTGTAGCACTTGAAAATATTTCCAGAACTGTATCATACACCTTAATTGGTTATATCTACTCAGGGTTATGCTCTATTAAAGTCCAGCAAGAATTCCTGCCAGAAACAGAGCACTCTGTTTTTGAAATCTTTGAAGCCTAGTCATTCTCTCATTTGAATCTTAGCTCAAAATAAGAGTTTAGTAACTAATATTTATTTCAAACTTCCATTTTTAGTTGAAAGTTTGTTCATGAATCATTTCTTCATAGGGAAGAGGTTATTAAATGTAGTACGGTGTCGATGCACCGTAAGGAACATGTCGGTCCTGCATAGCCTCACCAAAGAAAATCCTAAACCGGATTATACCGGCATATCCGTTTTATCAGTGACACTAAGATGGTCTCGCATACGTGTACTACACGGGATACGTACGTGGTTAGTACCCGCGGAAGAACACTCAATAGTGATGCACTCAAGGGTTGTTTTCATTTCAGGCATGTCCATATTTGAAACTAAAAACATACGCCCGTATTATTTCCATACGGCCATCCTTGAGTGAAGCCACGTATCAAGGTAGGTGATCGTGTTTTTACACCACACGACGGGGAACCCGAGTAGAGCCCGAACGGGTCGTCACGGTTGGGAATTTTATCACCCCAACAGATACCACCTACTGCCCTGCAGGGCACGCTGATGGCAAGCGCTGCGTATGTCCTCCTAGGCTAATTCCAGAAGAACACACTATCACGTTACTGACCACACGATGGGGTCTCCACTTGCTTGACTAATGCACGCTAGGGACAAGCGTTTCATATGAACTCAGGAACATGAAGATTTCAAGAGTTTCATATTAACGTCTCACACCAAGCTGTGAGACCTATCCCTGAACCACTTTCCTCGTTAGGGGAGCTAACCGAAATTGAACCACTTTCAGTGACGTTCCTTACCATGCTTACCTGAACGTAGGTGCACCATTACATAATCAAAGTTCAGAATTATAACACATATGTTAGTCATGCCACTTTAAGTAACTATACTACTATAGTCCTTATGTGGGCCTAATACCGTTTTCACACCGTATCCTAAGTTTTTGTCGTAACACAATCCTTATTCCGTGCGCTATTACTAATGCGGCTCTGATACCACGCTGTGAGAGACCCCGGCCCGTGTCACGGGGCCGTGCCGCTCGCCCGGGAATCACATTGGGTGGTCCCGTGTGATGCGGCCCCCAACAACACACATAAGGAAAACTGTATTACATAAATCAAAAGCGGAAGCTTACAAATGTTCTTTGCAAATAATTTACATAAAGTAACTACAGTGAAAGTCTATAAACAGCTCACGTCGAATAACTAATGAGCACTCGAGAAGAGGTCCAGCCCGCGGACTCCTCTCGCTAGCAACACGAAGACATGGCAGCGGCTAGGTTCTCCATATGCAACATGACTCAGAAGTCTCCGAGTCTCACCGGACAAACTTCTTTATATGCGTCGATATTAACCTGCAAAACCACTCATAGAGCAAGAGTGAGCACAAAGGCTTAGCAAGACTTAACCGTCTCTCCTAAGACATGCAACTCTACATGAAAGTAACTTAAGACCTAAACATGTAAGTTGCAAAAAGACTCGCCTACGAGTTCATCCTTAACTTTCAGATTTTAGCCACCACAGTAGGGATCTTGCGTCCAGCAACATTAGAACTCCACAAACAAGAAACACTTCATTCTAATGTTACTTATCCCAAGGTGGAAAATAACTTTAATTCGCTCTATCACTACTTCATACATGGTTTTCATGCAATTCCAATTATCATAGCAACAATTAAAACTTGCAAAGTGTTTCCACACAACTTGATTACTATGTCACAACATGTGAGCAAGCGGTACTCATAACCGCGAGGGACGGTGATTCGTATCAAACACTTCCCGAATAGCTCGACACATATGCCCGCCTCTTAAGACCCAATTCTGGCGTCCTTCATTACGTCATATGTGACAACCTTTCGCAGGACACCCAACTGTAGAACCGATCGCGCCGTCTCGGGCTCATAGGTCTAACGAGACATTGTGGTATGCCTCTACAATCCAGTTAATCTGGTACATCGGTTTCCTGGGTCCCATATAGTAGTAAGCCTCCGGTACACAACTCAATACTTGCTCATGGATGCGGCACACGCATCGGTCCTTAACCGACACAGGCAGAGCTACTCAACCAAGACCCCGTCTTTGTCGCTGCCTAACCCTGCTGCCCGGTCTCATCGTTAGAAATATAAACTTTAGTTTGCCTTTTTCAACTACACCCATGTAATCCCGACTATAGCTCGCGAGTAGATTCACACTACTCGACTTCTACCGGATGTCATAACCTATTTAGCACGGCAACCTTCTACAGCAGGGAAACTATATTCTAGCCTTGGCTCTAGTGTTCATTTGGTCATGCATTTGGAGTATAAAGCATCCTTGACCTAATGCACATACAAACTCTAAACCATAATTGTGAACAAAGTAAAAACTTTATAAATAACTTAAATGCAAACCGGAGCTTGCCTTGGTTTTGCAAGTGACTAAAGTCAGATAATCATGAAGTTAGTTGCTGATGACTTGAAGCTTAATCACTGCGCTTCTTGCTCCTTGATTCAAGCTTCACTTCTCCTCCACTTTTCCACGTTTAATCACTACACTTTATGAATATGCATATATGTTAATTGTAAAGCTTTTGCTAACAATTTCTAAAGACAAGATTAAAACTGGAACTCTGTTTAAGAATTTAAAATGACACTGATGCTAGTGGTTTAGGTTTGGGTTTAAGCACTATGATCAAGTGATAAGTATTTTTCATCACTTGGGTGTTGATCACCTAATGAGGTTGAATAGAATAGTACTGATCCAGAGCTCCAATTGAGCTGAAAATTTTCATGTGAGTTCCTTGTCACAAGAAACGAGCCCCTGGCTGCTCGGGAGCTAGCGGCAAACGCTGCCTCGGTGGCGCTCTCGGCTGTTCAGCGGCTACGAGTGGAACAGAGAGCAGTGCAACAAGACTTGGTGTGTAAGTCTTCCCCTCCATTGACAAGTGGGTCCCACTGCCCTCCTCCCCCAAATATCTCAATTTGGTACTTTACAACTTTCAGTCATGATGAAACTCCAATTTGAACACCATTCTAGCAAATTGACAAGTTTGACCTCAGTTCCAAATTTGAATTAAAATTTCAATGAAATTCACAAGCCTCTTTGATATCCCTATCAAAGCACCTCCAAATTTTCTCAAAATTTGTCTTCCTCATAATTTGGACCTGAAGAATTCAAATATGGATTCAAACTTTTAATTTGGTTGCTGCAAAAGGAAGGTTTCCAACCACAGTTTGCATCCTCCATTTCAAATGACCACCTGTGCATTTAAATGATCATTTGAATTCAAAGTGGACTTGAATTCATGTGCTTGCTCATGACCATCTTCAGATGTTTAGAAGAGTTTTTGCAAGTCCCATTTTTTGGATTTAAGTTCAACTTTATTCATCACTAAAGTTTTCTATTTACAAGTTTTGGGACTTTTACATAGTCCAACCCATTCACGTCTAATCCGTTGTTTTCAGTAGTTTCAGGTATTATTAGCCTATTCACCCCCTCTAGGCAACTTTAAATTGGTATCTGAGCCTAACTCTCCACAAAATCTTAACCGCTTGGAGAGGAGATGGGGGACAAGACCGGTATCCAAATTGATCTTATCAAGGAAAAAGGAGCAAGTCCGAGCAACTTCAAAGAGCAAGGTTCTAACCCGCCTCCAGCGGTTACTCCTCCACAAGACGTCTCAAGCTCGGAAGAAGATGAAGAAGTTCTTCATCTCATGGCTCTCCTCAAGAAGAAGAAGGAGGAAGCTAAGAAGAAAAAGAAGGAGAAAATGGAGAAGAAGCTTAAGAGTAGTCAACAAGGCCACTCACGATATCCTTTTAATTATGAACGTCTAGATTCTCATTCTAGTTATTTGTCAATTCCCTTGGGCAAACCACCTCACTTTAAAGACTTGCTACAACTGTGATGAATATGGGCATTTCATTGTGAATTGCCCCCATAACAAGGAAGATGACAAGAGGAAGAAGAAGGACGAGAAGCATCAAGACAAGAAGATCTTAAAAAAGAAGAAGGCTAATGGACAAGCTCACATTGGAGAAGAGTGGGACTCAAACGAAGAATCCTCTTTAGATGAAGAAAAAGTGGCAACCGTCGCCATCAAGAGGCCAACCATGAAGAAATCACTCTTGCCAAACAAGGGTGATTGGAAGAGCCCAAGCTAAACATGCCTCATGGCAAAGGAAGGAAAGCGTAAGGTAACATCCAAACCTTCCAAGTTACATACTATAGATGATGATGACTTTGATAGCAGTAGCGAAAATGAATTCATGTTTAAGGGCTTAAACAAAAATGCTATAGCTAAATAAAAATGCTATCGGATGAAATATTTGAACAAGAAGAGCTTCTCAATCAACAAGAAAAAATGCTTATACTTGAAAAGGAGAGAAACCTTGAAATTGAGAAACTTCTTGAATTTGAGAGAGAGAAGAGTAGAGCACTTGAAAGCGAACTTGCCATAAGCAAGGAAGCTTGTGTTAAACTTAAGAGTAAGAATGTAGTACTTCAAGATGAACTTGTGAGTTTGACCAAGACCCACAAGAATCTTGAAGCACAACTCAACTCACTTAAGTTGAGTGTCTCAACTACTTCATCCTCCAAGAATTCCTTCTCAACAAACATGGAATCCAACACTAAAACTTGCAAATGTGCTAATCTTGTTCTAAACTTGAAAAATGATCTCAAAGAGGCACAAAGCAAGAATACACACAAAAGTGGGATCTTTGATAAGAAGATCAAATATGCACGTAGTGCATACTAAATCACAAGATCTCCTCTTATCAAAGATGGACTTGGTTATACTAGGGGAGGAAAGCAAGACGCTAGAATTCTTAAAAATAATAACAAGTGTGCAGATTTTGTCAAAGAAAACTCAACCCAAGTCAAGAATAACAACCTTGCATCTACCTCACATGAAATTGCCAAAAATATAAACTCTACTGTATTTCAGAATATTGATGCATCTTATGTTCTTATGAAAAGCAAGTATGGTAGAGTATATGCTAAATATGTTAGGTCACTCCACAAGAGTCCAAGAACTTGTGTGTGGGTGCCCAAATGCCTTGTGACTAACCTCAAAGGACCCAACCGAGTTTGGGTACTTAAGACCAAAGCTTAAATTGTTTTGCAGGCTTACTCCTCCGGTGGCGCTAAATGGATGCTAGATAGTGGGTGCACTAATCATATGACCAGAGAGAAAAAGATGTTCGTTGAGTATGAAGAAAATGATGATCCAAGTGAAGGCATCTACTTCGGCGACAATAGCCAAGGAAGGGTGCTCGATATTGGTAAAATTGCAATCTCTTCTCAATACTCTCTTTCTCATGTTCTACATGTTGAGTCACTAGATTATAACCTATTGTCCATATCTCAACTATGTGAGAAAGTTTACAATTGCTTGTTTACTAACGAGGGTGTGACCGTCTCTATAAGAAGTGACAACTCGATTGCCTTTAAGGGTGTGTTAAAGGGAAAGCTTTACTTAGTGGATTTCTCCACGGACAAACCTCAACTTCACACATGCTTAATAGCAAAAACCAATATGGGATGGTTGTGGCATAGGAGACTAGCCCATGTTGGCATGAGGAACTTACAAAAACTTCTAAAGGGGGATCACATCCGTGGACTAAAAGATGTTGTTTTTTAGAAAGATAGGCCATGTAGCGCGTGTCAAGCAGGAAAACAAATTGGAGCAGCTCATCCCGCCAAGAATGTGATGACGATAACAAGACCATTGGAGATGCTTCACATGGACCTCTTAGGCCGTGTCACCTACATAAGCATTGGCGGTAACAAATATGGATTAGTAATTGTTGATGACTATTCTTGTTTCACTTGGGTGTTTTTCTTGCATGATAAGGGAGAAACTCAAAGTGTCCTCAAGAAGTTCTTGAGGAGAGCTCAAAACGAGTTTTCCTTAAGAATCAAGAAGATAAGAAGTGACAACGGCTCCGAATTCAAGAACACTCAAGTGGAAGAATACTTGGATGAAGAGGGCATTAAGCATGAGTTTTCGGCCCCCTACTCCCCCGAACAAAATGGGGTGGCCGAAAGGAAGAACCACACACTCATAGAGATGACAAGAACCATGCTTGATGAGTACAAGACTTCGGATCGGTTTTGGGCGGAAGCGGTCAACACCGCTTGCCATGCCACAAACCGCTTCTATCTCCACCGACTTTTGAAGAAAACTCCGTACGAGCTCCTAACCGGTAACAAACCCAACATCTCTTACTTTCGTGTTTTTGCAAGTAAATGCTACATTCTCAATACGAAGCCTAGGACTTCAAAGTTTGCTTCAAAATCCGATGAAGGTTTCCTACTTGGTTATGACTCAAACACCTATGCCTATCATGTTTTCAACATTGCCTCCGGTTATGTTGAGATTGCACGTGATGTGGTGTTTGATGAAACTAATGGCTCCCAAGTGGAGCAAGTTGATCAATGTGTGTTAGATGAAGAAGAAGCACCATGTGTAGCACTAAGAAGAATGTGGCTTGGAGATGTCTGTCCTCAGGAAGATGTAGGACAAGATGCTCCAAGTTCATCACAAGTGGTGCCTCTCACACAAGATCAAACTCAAGAACTCCAAGATCAAGACAGTCAAGTTCAAGAAGGAGAAAATCGAGACCATGGTGTTGATCAAGGGGGAGATGAAGAAGAAGAAGAAGACCACACAAGAACTCAAGTGCCTCACCCAAGGATTCATCAAATCATTCAACGGGATCACCCCGTTGACAACATCCTTGGAGATATCACAAAAGGGGTAACAACACATTCTCGAATGGCTAATTTTTGTGCACATTACTATTTTCCGTCTTCCTTGGAACCATTTAGGGTGGGAGAAGCACTCAAGGATCCGGATTGGGTGGTGGCCATGCAAGAAGTGTTGAACAACTTCACAAGAAACCAAGTGTGGGAGCTGGTGAAAAGACCAAATACAAATGTGGTAGGCACCAAGTGAGTGTTCCACAACAAGCAAGACGAACACGGAGTGGTGACAAGAAACAAGGCCCGACTTGTGGCAAAGCGATATGCTCAAGTCGAAGGTTTGAACTTCGATAAAACCTTTGCTCCCGTAGCTAGGCTTGAGTCAATTCGTATTCTATTGGCCTATGTTACTCACCATGATTTTAAAGTGCCTTCCTAAACGGTCCAATAAAGGAGGAGGTGTACGTGGAGCAACCACCCAGGTTTGAAGGTCAAGAATATCCTAATTATGTGTTTAAATTGCATAAAGCTCTCTATGGCCTCAAACAAGCCCCTAGAGCTTGGTATGATTGTCTTAGAGACTTTCTTATTGATAATGGTTTTAAGATAGGCAAGGCAGATTACACTCTTTTCACAAAGAATGTAGATGATGATCTCTTTGTGTGCCAAATATATGTCGATGACATTATATTTGGTTCAACTAACAAATCTTTTTGTAATGAGTTTAGTAAGATAATGACGGATAGGCTTGAGATGTCTATGATGGGAGAGTTGAAGTTCTTCCTAGGATTCCAAGTCAAGCAACTCAAGAAAGGCACGTTCATTAGTCAAACGAAGTACACACAAGACATACTCAAAGAAGTTTGACATGGACAAGGCCAAACCCATGAAGATACCAATGGCAACAAACGGGCACCTTGATCTCAATGAAGATGGACCAAGCATGGATCAAAAGGTATATCGCTCTATGATTGGTTCATTGCTTTATCTTTGTGCATCTAGGCCCGATATCATGCTTAGTGTATGTTTGTGTGCAAGATTTCAAGCATCACCTAAAGAATGTCATTTAACTGCCGTTAAAAGAATCTTAAGATATTTAGTTCACACACCTAACCTAGGATTGTGGTATCCAAAGGGGTCTAAGTTTAATCTCATCGGATATTCCGATGCGGATTACGTCGGATGTAAAGTAGATAGAAAAAGCACATTAGGGACTTGTTAATTCTTGGGTAGGTCCCTAGTATCATGGTCATCCAAGAAACAAAATTCCATTGCCCTTTCCACAGCCGAAGCGGAGTATGCTGCAGCCGGAAGTTGTTGTGCTCAACATCTTTGGATGCGACAAACTCTAAGAGATTATGGTTACAATATGAACCATATTCCACTACTATGCGACAATGAGGGTGCCATTAAGATAGCCCATAATCCCGTTGAGCACTTTAGGACCAAATACATAGACATCTGACATCACTTTTTGAGAGACCATTCTATAAAGGGGGACATAGCTATCTCACATGTAAGAACCAAAAAACAACTAGCCGATATTTTCACCAAGCCACTAGATGAAAAACGATTTTGTGAACTTCGAAATGAGCTAAATATCCTAGACTCTAGGAATGTGACTTCAAATATTGTGCATCTAAATGCTAGTAATTAGGAATCTTTAAAAAAATTACAAACTTCAAAAATATACACGATTATGAAAAACTTGTCCCCCCTCTAATTTTTCTCTCATATTATTCTTGGCTATATTATGGTCATCATCTGATTGTGTGCTTTGATATATATTGACCATAGCTATCTCATAGAAGGTGCAAGTAAAATTCACAGTAATCACTATTGGCGAAATTCTAATATATAAGAAATTTTCAGCCTTCAAGAACCGGACTAGTCCGCCCCACTGTGGGGACCACCCCGTGGTTCACTCACTCCAGGATCGCATAGGGTGGTGCCGTGCGATGCGACACCCAACAACACACACGAAAAAATTAAAGAACAACATACAAACTTTTATTTGATATAAAACAGTGGAAGTCTTTTACAAAATATAACTATACAGCGGTAGTAATGTACATTAGTAGCCTCTCATCCTAACTATACAAAAGTGCAGACGTCCAGCCCAAGGACGCTACACGCTAGCAGCATGGAACCGGAGAAATCACGACGGCGTGCAGGGCTCCATCTCGGCCGTGTACCCTGACGGGGGCATCGCCTCATCCTCGAAACCATCCTCATAGATCTAACCTGCATACAGCTCAAATATTGCAACCGTGAGCATGATGGCTCAGCAAGGCTTAACCGTCTAGCCTAGGCATGGGACTCTACATGCAGGGATATGTATGATAGGAAAAGGGAATTCGCGACAAAGACATACCTATAAGTTGATCCTTACTTTCAGTTTCATAGCAGCAAATTCATGAGTCTTAGGCAGCCCTCACATCGGAAGTCCACAATCAAACAAGAAACGCTTTCCTCCGATGTGGTGATGCCCAAAGCGGAAAGCAAATTTAATTAGCTCTACATCTACAACAGACATGGTTTCCAAAATATTAATATATCACCACAGCATATTATCATTCAACTGGCTTACTTTACTTCTTACTACGTCACGAAACAGTGAACAAGCGATACTCAAATAACCGCGAGGGACGGTGATTGCAATCAGGAGACACTCGAACAACACGTTGCATACACCCACTTTCAGAAGCGTGATTCCACACCCCTTCCTACTCTGTTGTATGCAACAACCTTTCAAAGGCAACCCAAATGTCGAACCGGTCCATCCGTAACGAGCAGGAGGTCCCCGCGTGGAGCGTGACGGTGCCCACTGGTAGATTTACACCTTGTTACCCTCAACCCACTCCTATTTACGGTTGGGTAAGCCTCGACACCCAGGTTAACCATTTACATCGGTTTCCTGCTTATGTCAGTATGTCATCCGGTACTGTTCGATACTTGTTCAGTAGGCCCGCACACGACTCGGTCCTCAATCGACACCAACAGGGCTATGCACATGAGACCTCCGCTCACTGCTTCCTATTCCCCTGCTGGGTCTCATTTTCACCACTCTTAAGCCATTTTCTATTCTGACCAAACCGTGTGATAAATCTTACCTCGCGAGTAGATTCCAACTACTCGACTTCTACTGAGATCCTAAGCATATTAGCATGGCATTCTCTACTCGTCGGGTCTGTAAGCTACCCAACCCTCCATAGGATTTAAAAGGTTATGCAAGTGGGGTTTCAATCACCCTAACTCTAATGCAAACATTCACCCTAGACATAAGTGATACAAATAAAGAATTTCATAAAAGGTACTTAAGTGCAAACCGGGGCTTGCCTGGTTGCGAGTCAAACGGGAAGTTAGCTTCAGGTGGAAGGACGTCTAAGGGCTCCGGTGCGTCCTCAACTTCGGTCACTAGACGAAATGTAGCAAAATATGTGTATAAGTATTAAGGACTTATAAGAATTGAACTTCTATTCATAGCTACTGCTATTTAGAGTCCTTAATTGGCTTTAGAATTTTTACAGTGGATACTAGACTCTCTAAGGATGATCTGAGCAAAAGTTGGAGACATGTCATTGCACAATGTAGTCTTTAAATTCCTACAAGTATAATGCTTCTCTGAATTTTGAGCCCAATTTAGGAGCTTTGACATAGCTAACAGTGGAAGATCTGATTAGGTAAGTCTCCATGGTTCTAACAAAATTTGTTTCACCATTTTTGGAGCTACCATCAGAGAGATATGAATTTTTGAGGTTGGACAGGAGTTCTGAAAAGTTTCTGTTTAAATTTGAATTTCCAAATAAAGGCTGGACTTGGGAAGGCAGTTTAGCCTAACAAATGAACCCCAATGAAGCTCAAATTTTTACTGGAGATCAGTGATATCATAAGGAACCTACTAGCAAAATTTGAAGAATTTCCATAACATGGATCTTCTGGAATTAATTCCCAAAGACTTAATTTTGATGAATTTGGGAGAAATTCCCAGAAATCACCAGATCAATTTCTTTGCATTTCTGCAAAGTACTGATTGAGAGGAATTTTGGACATTCCTACTGAAAGTTATGGCCCTTTGAATCTTGTACTAAATCTGAAAATTGAAGAAATGTTTAAACTCTGGCTGTGGACCCCACCCACAACGCTATCCACTCAGATGACGGCAACACCGAGGCCACGGGGTTGTTCCCGCGCAGCCACACCGGATCCGGTGCCACAGACCGATCCTCGCGCGTATACAGAGGCTGACTGGTGGGACCCGGCCCTTCTTTGTCTTCCTCGCGCTGCCCGCGCCTCCCGCGGCGGCGCACACCGGCGAGGCTCGCCGGGACAGGGTTCCCGTGGTCCGAGCTTCCTCAAACTCGCCGCCTGTGAGTTCTACACCGTGCTGAACACGATGGTGGGGTCGGGAGCCAATGACAACGGCCGGAACGGTGCTTGCACCGGCGACCATGTCGGACCTTACTTCGGCGACCTCGTTTTCCCTCGACAGTGGGTCTTTCGGGCTAGGGTTTGCTCCAAAAGCACCAGTGTCACATGGACAACATCGACCCATAGCTCGCTCTCCATGAAAACCACCGGAGAGGGGACCTCACCGGCGACCCGAGCCCGCAAAACGCCGGCGGCGATAAAAACTCGAAGAACTCCTTCAATCGTTGATGGTTTCCGGCGCCGTTTGAGCGAGAAGGATCGCATGGATCTAGCAAAGATTCTCCTAGACCAGAATGAGCTCGAGCTATCGCAGCACGAAGAATTTGATCGTAGACCGAGAGATGTTGCTATGAACTAGGGTTTGGTAAAACCCAAAATTCTCACTCCCCGATTGATCAATTTTCCTGCGGCTTTCGGTAACACGATCTACAGACAACAACGCACCTTTCTTGTGCAGGGAAGGGGCAGTGAAACTGGCCGTAGCGCGCTGTCCACGGTGAACCGGATGGGGTTCCGCTGAGCACTTCCGAACGCCGGCGCAAATCCTTGGTTTGCGCGTAGCACGAGCTAGGAAACTTAGGTGGAGGAACGGTGGAGGCTAGAGCACTCTCTTGCGCTTCTTTTTGCTGTTTGGGGCTCGATCATCCGAGCTTGGGCGAGCGTGGGCGAGGGGGAAACAGAAATGGCACGGAGGCGGTTTCTCGCGGGAGAGAACTGTAGGATCGAAGAGCACGTGAAAAGCTACCAGAGGGGGGGCGAATGGTAGATTAAAACTTTTCACAGCGGAAACAACAAAAACCCCTCAGCAAAAAATCAATCGGTTAAAGAAACCGTGTGTGCAAGTGTTTTCAAACGTGTTCAACCGTGACAAATCAAGTAGAGAGGTAGAGAATCAAGTCACGGATCTAATGCAACAAGAATCACTTGAAAACACGAAGTAAAACTTGAGATACGATCAAAACATTAAACGAAGATCAATCTGTTCTACCCGATATAAAACAGATCTGCAACGCTGCAAAGAAACTCGTGTATCTCAGAAACTACAGATCGGAAGCTCGTGAAAATTTTACAGATGATAGATAATTGAGTTGTGAAGACAACCCAAAAATAATCACGTCAATCAGATCTGTAAAACTCGAGTTATGAACGAAACACCGAAGCAACGTCGGTCTGTCCAGAAACTCGGCGAGAAAGACTTGACGAAAAACAAGTCGGACGAACAAGGCACAAAAGCTCCTCGAAACTATGAACTTTATTCAATAGAAACACAAGAGGAACAGCCCAAAGTTCTCTACCCACGAGAGCTCTGGCCTCCCTTGCTTTTATAGCCAGCCCTCAGGCTAATCAATCCAATCTAGGACTCCTACTCCTAATTGGACTCGTATCCTAACTTACCGTAACTGCTCAAGACTCTCCTATTCGCAGATAGAAGCAATCGTGAGACTTTCAAACACCTTAGGAACGTCCTAAACATTCCTAAAACAACTCAACTTCGTGCCTAGCACGAAATCCTATCATAACCAACTCAAATCTTCCATATTTGAGCCATATCCGACTCAGCCTCAGCCTAAGTACGCAATCCAGCCGGTTGGACCTTTCCGACCAATTCTTTACGTCCACTTCTCTTCATCACGCCTTGGAACAATGTTGCCACGTCCATGCACTCCTTGCACACGTGCAAACACCTTCCAACAACGTACACGCAACCTTCAAATGTAAGGGCCTCAGTTTTGGCACACATTTGAAGTGTTCATCACCACACCACACACCTCATTTGAGAAAAGTTGATGAACACAAATAAAGAGCATGTAACCACCATCAACATGCTCATTAGAGAACAAACTCACATATTGCAAAAGTGGTATCTCCCACATGTGATATAGGTGGGCTGGACTTAGGAAAACTCCTACACATTGCTAAGGATGTCCAACCCAAGTTTCACCCAAATTCAAAACCTTTTTGAGGTCATTTTGGGTATAGATAGAAAGAGTACAGTTTGAAACCACATTCAAATTCAAACTGTTTTTATCCCATCAATTTAAAAATGGGAGGCATATTCTTATTCAGCACATTTTTGTGAGCTCACACACCAATTTTCACTCCATTTGGAGTTGATCTTGACATGAGATAAGTGGGACGAATTCAAACTTTATTTGAATTCAAAACTAAACTTGTGCTGAAATTCACTCAAACCAAACCCAATTTGAATTCTATTCAATTCAAATGGCTCAGGGGTGAATAATTTGAATCACCAGGGGTATTATGGGGCTCACTGTTTACAACAGTGATTAGGAGTAAATTTCAGAGGTTAAAACCCCGGGTGGGACCTACATGTCATAGAGGGGAGAAGGAGAAACTTGCACCCAAAGTCAGAGTCTCGGTGGGAAATTCCACTGAGCAGCTGTCGGCTATGCCACCGAGCAGCTACCGGCGCCACCAGCTGCTTCCCTCTCCACGCGCTGGCGCCCAGGGCGGCTGGCTCGCGCCCCCACGCGACCGGCACCGCCTCAGCCGAGCAGGAGTCGGCCGACTTTATCTTCTCGCGGGCAAACCCGAGCAGCAGCATTGTTTCTCGCCGCAGCTCTCTGCTCAATCGGGAAAACCAGCAAAACCATCTCCTCCTTCGTCCCTGAGCTGCTAGACAGCCACCTGAGCTCGCACTCCACCTCTCCAACGCCAGAAACCTCGAGCTCCGACCTCCTTTGCCCAAAGACGATCGCCACCGCGGTGACCTAGCCTCAGCCAAGAGTCAGGCGCCCGTGGGCAGCGTTCCACAGGCGTTTTCACGGTCCAGCGAGAGAGGCAACAGGAGCGCGCGACCACCGTGCTGCTCTCCTCCAAGTTTGGAAGCCAACCGTGAAGAATCCGCAGAGAATTTCCAGTTTTTGCTCCGGCGACCGTAAACCGAGCTTCCGGTACAGTTTCTTTAAATTCTCGCTCTATGATCTTTCGGAGGTCATCAAATCTTGCACATAGACGCTGGACTAGCCGGCGATCAAGTTCTTTTCTGCATCCGTAGCGTGAAACTGTCTAGGAGTGACGAATTTCGAGCTCGATCAAGGGCGGTCATGGCGGGCACGATCGGTCACACGGTGCCGACCGACTTGCCGCCATCCCTGAACCCTTTTTGACACCTTGTCGAGCTTCCTAGAGGTACACTGATGCTGTAGGGCCGTTTGTTCAAGGTGTTGGCGGGTTTAGAAACCACGGTCGACGGTGTCGAACCTCAACCGAGGCCGCGGCACGTCGCCGAGCTACTTCCGGTCACCCCCAGCCCGACCTGTCACCCCCGACGTGTTCCTCGACGTCGACAACCCCCTCGCGGCGAGTTTCAGACCATGGGAGGTCCGGCAGCGGCGAGCCGGCGAGCCCCGAGTCTGCTCCGGCGAGGTCGGCGGCGCGGGCACGAGAGAACGGCGGGAGGAAGACGAAGCCAGCTGGCCCACGTGTCAGCGGCTGAAGAATTCAAATCGGGATCGGGTGTGGCCGGGGATCGGCTGTGCGGGCACACAAATACCCTGTGAGCTCCGGTGTGCCGGACACCTCCGCGCTCGACACGTGTGGTATCTCCGATGTGCCGGACACCTCCGCGCTCGACACGTGTGGTATCCCCGGTGTGCCAGACACCTCCGCGCTCGACATGTGTCCCCGCGGGCCCCGAGAGTTTAAACTTTTCCCCCGATTTTCAGAATTCTTTCAACCTTCAAATCCTCGTAACTTTGGCTAGAGAGCTCCAAATCGGGTGAACCAAATTTTGTTGGATTCAGCTCTCTGAGCACTTTCCAGCAATACCAAATTCAGCTCATGAAAGTGAATAGTTTTCCAGAATTAAATCCCTAAACTTTAAACTGTTGGGAATTTTATCTGGGGAACTACTTTATGAAAAATTCTGAAATTTGGCTGAAAGGTTCATTGGAAAATCCCTGAATCCCAGTAAAATTTTCAGACTCATCCAAGTTTATTTAGTTACCCTAATTAGGTGATTAAGGGAACTGCCCAGAGAAAATAGAAAGATGTACAGAAACATCTTTCAGATTTTCTCCAATCTTAATTAGGACATAACTTTCTGTAGAATTCTTCAAATGACATAAAACCAACTTCATTAGAACCGTCCTAAATTCTAGTTCCCAGAAAGTAATGGTTGGAGCCATGAAAACCCCTGGAATTATTCAGAAGCTCAAATATTGACCAAATGGGCTTTTATTTGTACAAGGTTCAGATGAACTTTGTTTCAAATAAAACTTGGTCACAACTCTGGTTAGGACCCTACCAATCCACCATAAAAATTTCATAACCAAAGGGGAGGGCTAACTAGAGTTATTAGCAAATAAGTATTCAAGTTTACACATTGCATTTAAATTTACATGTAGTATTGTATTAAACGTGTAGCCATTGAAGAAGAGATTCCGGAAGTGTTGGATTTCCTTCTTCCGGACGAAGAACTAACTACTGACCAGCAGCAACAAGGCAAGCCCCGGTTTGCATTAACTTTTTTATAAGTTTTAATTTGTTTACATGTGTCATATGAAGTATGATTGTGCATTAGGTATAGGATGGATGGAACCCCACTTGCATAACCAGAATTTCCCCTAAGAGTGAGGGTAGTGTCTAAGACCTCGAGTAGACAGGCTATGCTTAATGAGTCATAGGACTTCGGTACAAGTCTAGTAGTTGGAATCTACTCGCGAGATAGGCTTGGGACACACGGGTTCGGTTGAGTGACGTGAGATCACTTTAGTAATGAAAATGAGACTAGGCAGGGGCTAGGGCGCAGCAAGAGGGAGTCTTGTGTGCGCAACCCTGCCCGTGTCGATTGAGGACCGATCCGTGTGCGGCCCTGCTGAACAAGTATTGAACGTACCGAAGGCATATCGGATATATGGGCCCCGATAAACCGATGTAGCCTAAACCTCCGGGCGTCGAGGCATAACGCACCGATTTATAGGTGTAGGCTGAGGGCAGCAAGGTGGAAATCTGCCAACGGGCATAGAGAGATGCTCCGTGTGGGGAACCTCCTGCTCGTTTCGGTGCGACCGGTTCGACGTTTGGGCTGTTGGGTGAAAGGTCGTCCCGTACGACATCGAGTGAGCATGTTGTGCAGCTCCACGGGTGGGCGTACGTGACGTGCTCTTTGGGTTTCCCTGCAGGTGTATATCGAGTTGATTCGCCGTCCCTCGCGGTGACGAGTACTGCTTGTTCACTGCGTCGTAACGTAGACTAATGAGTGAAATGTTATGATTCCATATTGCTGTTATGATATAACTGTATTGCTACATGTGTGCCACCAAATATTGCTCACTAAATTTCAGCTTCATGAACCGTAAACTTGTTGCTAAAAGATGAACTAAGGATGAACTTGTAGGCGTGTCCATTTGCTGCAACATTGCTATCCTAAGTCATGGTACACCTCATGTAGAGTTTCATGCTTAGGTGAGTCGGTTAAGCCTTGCTGAGCCTTCGTGCTCACCGTTGCTGCATAAGTGTTTTTCAGGTGAGGAGTCACCCACGAACTCGGAGTACGAGTCCATCGGCGAGGGTTACCCTCCGTCGGGGACCACGGCTGAGTGGGAGCCGTACACGCTGCACTGAGCTGAGGAGTGCAGCTAGTGTGGGTTGCCCTAGGGCTGGGCAACCACTTTTGCTAGATAGGCGGGCGTGAGTTGTATAAAAGAAACTTCCGCTGTGTAATAAAGACCCTAGTTTGTAACTGAGAAGTGTACTATTTTGTACATTCAGTTTGTTTTTCCCATGTAATATAATGTGTTCTTATGACGTGTGTTGTCGGGTGTCGCATCGCGCGGCACCACCCTTTGCGATCCTGGATGAGCGGATTCCGGTCCGCCACAATATACACTGCCCTTGATCCAAACATGCTGCGCGACCTCCCGATCAACTCAACCACAGCTCCTCCCGAACTTGGTTGTTGGAACCTCATCTCCTCCCTGAGACTAGTCCAAGGATCCCGTCACCAGCCATGTCTTTAACTCAAGCAACACCTGCACATGAATAAACAACCAATTCTTCCGAGCACAAGTCCTCGACTTGACTCACGTTAGTTCGAAAACCACAACACCTTACATGAGCACGTCACATAAGCATGTTGCAAACCATATCAAATGATAACAGCCATAACCACCAAAACACACCAAAAACTTAGCAGATTAATACTAAGCAAACCTTCCCATAAAGCAAGTTTGAAACATTGCGAGTTAAAAGCAAAAACAAGACGCTGCAGTTCTACGAGTTGAACTTCACAGGAGCTCCCTAAAAACAAGCTCCGGACCTCACAGAAGCTCTCCGGACCTTGCAGGAGCTCTCCAGACCTTGCGTCGGACTTTGCCAACACTTGGCGGACCTAACAAAGAACTTGTCGGACCTTGCCACAGAAGAATGTTTTGGCAATATTCAAAACTTTGAATGTTAATGCTAACTTTTATCCTAATTGCCAATGTATTCAGCACACATAGGTCTCACAATCTCCCCCTTGATGAATGCATTGGCAACACCAATTAAAATCCGAACATTGGCTTATGAAAAGTTTTGAAAAGCTTTGAAAACTCATTTCTCCCCCTTTATTAATTTCTCCCCATTTTTTAAAATCAGAGAAGGAAGAAAGTGTATAACATATGCAAAGTGTAAAAAAATCTCTCCTTATACATATTTCTCCCCCTTTGACAATGTATTCAGCAAGGTTCAAAAGAGAAATTTTTAAATGTTATGAGCATATTATAACATATACATACAAAACAAAGCTCATCCAAGTCATACTATCAGGTTACTTACACTATCACATCAATGAGATACATAAAGTAGTGTAAGCCATGCTAGAGATCAAATGTATTTTTCAGTTTAAGCAAGTCATGATCTCCCTTACTCAACTATTTCAAAACCTGAAAACATGACACTTGTTGCTGCATTTTTATTATTCATAATCATTTAAGGCACAAAGTTGATCATATGATATTTGCAAGAGATTATATGCCGCATCAGCCTTATTCTAACCAACCAAGCCAAGCCTATGTCATTTGACAATCAGAAGCTTAAGGACATGGTTTTAGTCATACACAATTCCTTCCAAGTTCATATCTTAGTGCAATGATAAGCAATCTCAAAAGAAGAAGTGCGATGCATGCATATTCTCTTGATCTTTTCTCAATTCTTTATTTGAAAACTCAACATGTGAGCTGATCACTTGATTAATTTTTTATGATTAAAAGCACTTGTGAGCACGCAACAAGTTCAAAACAGCAAGAAAGTTCGATCATGACCAGATTTAGTGTAAGTAATTATTCCAATTACTAGTTATGGCAAAAACTACAAAATGTATAACATGAGTAATGTGGTAAGAACTTTCAGCCTGTAAAAGGAATCACAAAGTCATATATGTATGAAATACTATGCTCATATTATTTTAGTTTCAGATTCACACATAGACTTTCAAAGTTTAAAAAACTCCCCTCAATTTAAGCCATGAGGATGCATAACCCCTATTTCACTACGAATGAAACAAAAACGAGTGAAATCCAAAGGTTTTGTAAAAATATCAGCCGATTGTTGTTCGGTATCGACATGGTGAAGCACAATGTTTCCTTTTTCAACATTATCACGAAGAAAGTGATACCTAATGTCAATGTGCTTAGTTCTAGAGTGTTTCACGGACAAATTGTCATCTCGACGCGGACATGGACGGTAAACCTATTGACCAATCTCATTACCGTTCCATGATTGGTTCATTGTTATATCTTACCGCATCTAGGCCCGATATCATGTTCAGTGTGTGCTTGTGTGCTCGCTTTCAAGCGGCACCTAAAGAATTGCATCGTAAGGCGGTCTTTAGGATACTTAGGTATCTCAAGCATACCCCAAGTGTAGGTTTGTGGTACCCCAAGAACGCTAGTTTCCATCTCTTGGGTTACTCGGATTCGGACTTTGCCGGATGCCGTGTGGATCGCAAGAGTACCTCCGGTGGGTGCCACTTACTTGGGCGTTCCCTAGTATCCTGGTCGAGCAAAAAGCAAAACTCCGTGGCTTTGTCCACCGCGGAGGCAGAATATATAGCGGCCGGTGCATGTTGTGCCCAAATTCTATATATGAAGCAAACCCTTTTGGACTTTGGAATTAAGTTTGATTGTGTGACTCTCCTTTGTGACAATGAAAGTGCGGTTAAGATAGCTAGAAACCCCGTTCAACACTCCCGCACTAAGCACATTGATATTCGCCATCACTTCTTGCGGGACCATGAGGCTAAAGGAGACATCTCTTTGCAAGGTGTAAGGTCCGAAGAACAATTGGCAGATATCTTCACTAAACCACTTGATGAGAAAACTTTTTCTAGACTAAGGAGTGAATTAAATGTGCTAGATGCATCTAACGTCATGTAGGTTGCCATGTTCATGTAAGGTTGCACATCAAATAGGTCTTGTCTAACTCCCAAAGGATAGGGGCAAGCTAGAAATAGCTTTTCCTGAGGAAGCCTTTGGCAGGTTTAAACTTGGCAAGATAGATTTACATTACTCCTTGCATGATTCCTGCCATAAAGACTTGCACTCATTCAATATCTTGCATCATTTTGGTTGGCATTGCATACGGTAGATTGTCACAAAGGGAAACCACATCATGAGAAGGAGACTTGTTCAAAATGCAATATCTCAACTCATATGATGTCGATAAAGCAAAATTCTAAAGGTACATGCTTTAAAGAGATAGAAGTTTTCTATACTCTAGCTCACAAAGCATGGGCCCTACATTTTCATGGTTTCACTCTTAACCTTGTGTGTTCTCTTTGCTTAAGGGCTTAGCCAATATGTGGCACTATATTTAAAGACTTATATTAGAGGTTAGGAGTTGCCCAAAAAGTCCGAGGACCCATCCCTATCTTTATGTGTTTAAGTCCAAGGACACATATGGGCAGTCTTAGGTTTTCTGTAGTCATCGGATTATCCGATGCCAGGGCCAGCAGATCATCGGATCAATCGGTGCTTCAGTTCAAGTCAGATGTCACATATCAACCGATGAGTTCATTTCAGAAGACATCGGAGCATCCGGTGTTTAGTTCTCCTGGTGCCCTGCAGAAATCGACCGATGATCGCCACCTCAACGTCGGTCCATCCGGTGTTCCAAGAGAGTTATTGGAACAACTCTCTGTTGAACTCGACCGATGCATCCTCCGATGATCATCGGTCCATCCGGTGTGTTATGCGCGGCTAGGGTTTGCCCGAACAGTTTAAAAACGGCTCGGCCGCCTTCCTGTTTTTCTTCCTTCTCTTTTTCGATCTCCGTCGCCGCCCGCGCCCTCGCCACCGTCCTCACGCCCCCCAGCCGCCGCCGCCGTCTCCAGGCGCCGCCGCCGCCTCCAGGCGCAGCCGTCGCCGCCCCTCGGCCGCCGCCTCCCTAGCGCAGCCGCCGCCGCCTCCCAGACGCCGCCGCCGCCTCTCGGCCGCCGCCGCCTCCCTGCCGCCGCCGCCTCCCTGTCCCAGGCGCCGCCCTTCGGCCGCCGCCGCCTCCCTGCCGCCGCCACCGCCCTTCGGCCGCCGCAGCCTCCCAGGTGCCGCCTCCACGCACAACCGCCTCTCCCGCGCACGCCGCCTCCCGCGCGCGCCGTCTCTCCTCCACTCGCCGCCGGCACGCATCACCCTCTCCGCTAAGGTTTCGCCGAGGTTCACTGATTCGTCGATAAGGTTTGCTCCGTGCCGCGCAACGCCTTTCGTTGTTTTCGTCGTGCACCTTCACCGTCGCTAACCCTAGCTCTCTATTGCATCAAGATGGGTCGCGATCGCAAAGGAAAGGGCAAGGCTATTGAGGAGCCCGCTGCGAAGAAGCGCAAAATGTCCAAGGACACTCGTCGTGCGGAGTTGGCCGCTCGCGCCGCCGAGGAGCATGAGCGCGGCCATCGCGGTTCCTTACGGATCCGCGAGTCCCGGCAGAGGCAGGAGCAGCCTCCGATCCAGCCGGTCCCTCCCGAGGGCTCCGACGAGGAGGAGACCGAGGTGGCGCCACTCATCCGCCGGCGCACCCCGAGGACTCGTGGGGGTGGACAGACCCCTACGGCTAGTCGGCGTCCCTCTGCGGCTGACCGCGCCGAGGACAGAGAGGCCGAAAGGGCCATCCACCTGATGGACACAGCTGTGCGCGTTGCCGAGGATGTCAGACTCACCGACTACAGGAAGACAAAGGCTAGGCAACTGAAGAAGCTCAGATGGTCAGTGATCCTTGAGGAGTGGTTTCCGCGGCCTAGAGATTCTCGAGTTGACTCCCGTTTTTGGACCCTGACACAGGCGTCCTTGTACGAGACTTACAGGCGTCGGGGTCACAAGCTATTCCAGCACAGCAGCATTGACTGGGATCAGCTTGCAGTGGCAGCAGGACACGGGATCAGGCCCCTCTTTGAGAGATACAGAGGACTTGTGGATTTGCTCTCACACCAGAGGAGTGCCTACGTCGAGGAGTGGGTCAGGGTGTTCTACGCGACACTCTATGTCTCTGAGGGCCGTCGCTCGATCCACTTCATGTTCATGGGGCGGATCCACGACGTGTCTCGAGACTTGTTGGGCAGACTGCTCGGTGTGGAGCTTTCTACTACGTGTCTGCACCAGATAGTCTACGGAGACGCAGACCCGCCAAGGAGGCCACTGACTGGAGGAGTGGCACCGCCTTTCGAGGAGATCAGAGGTCTGTTCACTCAGACGTTCACTCCTGACCAGCCGAGGGTGCCAGCTCTTCTCACCCCAGCAGCCCGGACAGTTCACCACGTCCTCAGACGTACCCTGCTGCCGAGGTCCGGCTACTTGGAGGGATTCACGAGCCTTCAGCAGACCATCCTGTTCTATGTGATGAACGGGATGGATTTCGACATTATAGATATTCTGATCTGCGAGATGGAGGACGTGATCACCGATGGAGTTGGGATGCTACGACAGCTGGTCTTTGGTCACTGGATCTGTCACCTTCTTCACCAGCTGGTTCCAGAGGACACTCCAGGAGTCTCTCAGCTGACGGAGATGCACGTGACCCGGTTCAGCTACTACCGAGTCCCCACTCCGGGAGACCGCCGCCTTGGTCGTCCCGTCGAGCGTGAGGTTCGAGCCAGACTATCCGAGGAGGACTGGGCAGAGCTGACTCAGGAGGACGCCGAGCTGGCACAGGCAGAGGCTCAGGGAGGAGACCTACAGCACGTATGGTCGGACAGCGACACCAGCGACAGTGTCGAGGAGTACTTCCCTCCTGCTCCACCCTCACCGAGGCAGCACGACGCAGAGGCAGGAGGCTCAGCTGCTCCACCACCTTCACCTCCTCCAGTGTCAGAGGCTCAGGTGACTCAGCCGTCAGAGCTCACTGCTTTACTTCAGCGGATGGCTCAGCAGCAGGAACAGCAGGCAGCTCGACAGGAGGAGCTTCAGAGGCAGCAGCAGGAGATGCAGCTGGAGATCGCCCGTCAGAGGCGAGAGGACACCGACAGGTTCACCAACCTCGTCGATCAGATGACGCGACGCACTCTGGACCAGCAGCAGCAGACTCAGCAGATGCTGTTGGGCATCCTGGGGTTGGTCACCAACCTCTACCAGCAGACTGGAGTGGCTCTTCCACCTCAGCACTTGGGACTCAGTCAGGCTCCAGGTGCACCCCCACTGGCACCAGCTCCAGTACTGCCACCGACGTCGCTCCAGGCCTCACCTCTTCCTGCAGTACCTCCACTGGCGCCAGCAGTCTCAGCGGATCCCCCAGCAGCTCCAGCTCCAGCTCAAGCCCCCACAGCAGCTCCAGCTCCTCCCGCTCCAGCTCCAGCACCAGCGACCTCTACCTCCAGCAGCTCCGACGACAGCACCGTCGACGCCGACCGCTTCACCATCGCCAGGAGCGCGCCTGAGTCGTAGGGACTCGACTTCCCTTTTTGGTGTCTTGATGCCAAAGGGGGAGAAGAGTTAGAGTCAAGGGGAGGTTAGCTCAGTTATAGGGAGAGTTCTTGGTTTTAGGGGGAGTGTCTATCCCTTTGCTACTCATTGTTATCTTTGAGAATGTCTGTTATTATTTGCTATTATTGTACTTTGGGTGCTACTTTGTGCTCTTACGCTTTATTGTTTATTGTTTAAGCCTTCAAGCCACTTGTGTTGCATTTTGTACTTGTTAAATTTTCTTTTTGAGCATTGCGTCTTTAATTCCATTAACTCTATGCTCTACTCGTTGTGTTGTCATCAATCACCAAAAAGGGGGAGATTGAAAGCATCTAGGCCCCCGTGAGGTATGGTTTCGGTGATTAATGACAACCGTTCGTTATCACTAATGAGTTTGTAGATGCAAGGTTTCACGTATATCACATCAAACGTTAATAAACTATCTATTCACACCGTCTACTGCTCATTGGATACAAATGGAGACCCCTCAACGATCTATTCTAAGGGGTTATTCGATACTCATGAAGACTAAATAAAGAACTCATACAACAATTCTATTCCATCAAAATTGGCAACACAAGAAACTTACACTTCATCATAATATCATTTCAAACAAGTGTCAAAGAGGTCACTCAAGAAGATTCCAAAAGATCAACTCAAAACAACTCGAAGCAAACAAGTTGCACTCACCGGATCATCCGATGTCTTGTAAAATGACTACATCGGTCGAGTTTGAGTTGGCAGAAGAAGACCTCAGATCCCAGCACTCATCAGATCATCCGATGTGAAGGAAGTGGCACATCGGTTGAGTTCACCCGAAGGTTGATATCTGAGCTATTATGAAGATATACACACCGGATCATCCGATGAGGAAGTGAGTGTACATCGGTCAAATTCAACAGAAACAATATTTCTGACCCAATTCTGAAGATCAACTCACCGGATCATCCGATGATAAATTGAAGTAATATCGGTCGATTAAAAGATCCAACGGTTATATCCAACGGTCACATCTGACACGTGACATCAGCTAATTTGGAATTCGACCGATGATGGTATAAAGGGGTGCATCGGAGGATCCGATGTCAACTGACAAAGTCTGCCCACTTTTCCAACGGCTATCTCGTGTGGGCTGGCTATAAATACCCCTCCAACCGGCCATTTCGACAAGTCTTGATCACCAGAGCCTCTCTACACATTCTCAAGCATTCAAGACCAAGAGCTACCACTTCCACACTTCAAAACCTCTTGAACTCCAATTATAGGTTATGTCTAGCTAGAGAGAAGCTTGTGTGCGTCCATTCTTGGTGATTGGAATCTCTAGGCTAGTGAGAGAGAGTGTCTTGGTGACTTCTCTCACCTTGTAAACGTTGGAGGAAGAAGAGATCGTCCCGGAGCTTACCAAGGCATTTGTGGAAGCCCGGAGGATCACTATTGTACAAGGCTTGAGCTCCACCTTGCCGGAGAAGGCAAACGGAGAAAGATAGTGGATTCCCTCGTCTTGGTGACTTGGGAGTGGCTATACCCTTCGGTGGGTGCCACAACGTGGACGTAGGAAGATTTTTGTGATCTTACCGAACCACGGGAAAAATCGCCGTGTCTCCGAGTCTCCGCGGGAGTTTGCATTTCTCTCCTCACCCCTTACTATTACGCTTTTACTATTCCGCACTTAGCTCTCTTGCTTGCGTAGTTAGTTTGCATAGGGAATTGGGCTTCAACCATTAAATTTCTAAATTGCTCTAAAATTTAAAAAAAGCCCAATTCACCCCCCCTCTTGGGCGTTTCGATCCTTACAATTGGTATCAGAGCTTGGTTGCTCATTGGATCATTCTAGCCTCACCGCTAGAGAGCAAAAATGGCCAAGAATGGGGGTTCGGTTCCTACCTTCGAGGGCAAGAATTTTGCTTATTGGAAAGCACGCATGCGCGCTTACCTTGAGGCAATTGCTCCCGAAGTGTGGGAAGCGACCCATGCGGGGTTTGGAAATCTTGACTATGTTGGAGACCAATTAAAATGGGATGCTAAGGCTAGAAATGCCATATATGAATGCATTAGTCAAGATGTTTTTGCTAGGATTGCTAGCAAGGAAAAAGCATGTGAAATTTGGGCATGTCTAGTTGAAATACATGAGGGCTCATCTCGTGTCAAAGAACTCAAATATCACATGCTTAAATCAAAATATGATGAATTTAAGATGTTTCCTCATGAAAACGTTAATCAAATGTTTTCGCGTTTAAATGTGCTCATTGAGGAAATTAACGCACTTGATATTGCTTCTCTTGGCAAGGGACTTATAAATCGCAAGATCCTCATGCTTCTACCCAAGCCCAAGTACAACATTATCAATTCAATGCTCCAAAAAGAGTCACTAGACAACATTGAAGTTTCGGAGCTCATTGGAGAAATTCATGCTCATGAAATGAGCGTACTTGGAATGATGGAGGAGTCATCATCAAAAACCATTGCTCTCAAGGCGTCAACCAAGAAGACAACTCCCAAGAAGAAGAAAGTGGTTGAGCCTAGCTCAAGTGAAGAAGAGCAAGAAACAAGCGAAGATGATGATGATGAGCTTGCTTTGATGATGAGAAAATTCTCACGCCTCAACTCCAAGATTGCAAAGAAGGGATACTCTTTTGATCCCAAAAAGAAAGCCTTCTTGCCAAGAAAAGATGAAAACAAGACGTGCTACAATTGTGGTGATCTAGGCCACATATCATATGACTGTCCAAGACCGGACAAAAGAAAGGAAATTGGCAAGCATCACAAGCTAGAAGAAAGTGATAATGAAGAGGAGGTCAAGCCCAAGCGCTCCTTTGGAAAGAAGAAATTTGACAAAGGCAAGAAAACCAAGCTCTTTCCAAAGAAAAGAAGAGGGCCTCAAAAGGTCTTCATGTGTGAAGCAAATGAATGGATCACGGATGAAGAGTCAAGCGACGAAGATAGTGAAGATGAAGAAAACTTGGCGGGCCTCGCCATCGTCAACATGAATGACTCACCTCTTCATCCACCTCCTATGTGCCTAATGGCGAAAGGTAACTCAAAGGTATGTGAAGACTCTAGCGATGATGATGAGGAGCTTTCACCCGATGAATTAGCATCCATGATTAGTGAATATCATGCCATGATAAAAAGGGAAAAGGCTAAGGTTAAGGCTCTTGAGCTAGCTCGTGCTAAGCTTGAAAGTGCTAACCTCGATTTGCGTGACAAGTATGTAATCATACTTAAAGAGCATGACACGCTCAAATCAAATGTCAAACAAATCGAGGATGAAAATGCTACAATCAAGCTTAAGTATCATGAGCTTGACTTAGCTAACTTAGCACTCTTGGCAAAGCACAATGAGTTGGTTCAAGAACATGAAGTGCTTAACCGTGCTTATGAAGCTATTGAACTTAAATTGAAAAACACAAAGAAAGAAACCCTTGATGGCAAAATATCATCTAATTCACATGCCACTAATGGTTTGGATAAGTCTTTGCCTTTGAAAGCAAGCCTTAGGGAGAAGGAGCTAATGGACGAAATTGAAAGTCTTCGCACTAGTGTGGCAAGACTTTCTAAGGGGGAGGACAAGCACAAGGAAATCCTCTACCAACAAGCTAAAGGCTTCCACAAGAGGGGACTTGGATCATTCCCGGTGCCCAACAAAGGAAAGGTGCCCTCACCGGAGCTTAGGACAAGCTTCATCAAGGAAGTTGGTTCCTATTGCCAACATTGTGAGGTCACCGGACATCACACGAGGGAGTGTCCTCTTCCCAACCGTCCTTCTCCCAAATTGCCTCCTAACTACAAATCTACTTTCAATAATTATCACTATCTATTGAGCAAAGTAGGTGGAAAGGTGAAGGCAAGGTTCATCGGCAAAGACATCAAGGGCATGAAGGGGAAGCTCCCCAAGCAACTTTGGGTTCCAAAATCACTTGTATCACACATACAAGGACCTAAGTTGGCTTGGGTTCCTAAACTCAAAAACTAACTTCATGTGTGTAGGTGAACTACAAAGCCGGAGGAAAGCATTGGGTACTCGATAGTGGGTGCACTCAACATATGACCGGCAATGATGGTATGTTCACCTCCATAGAAAACCCCGGCAATCATGAACAAGTCACCTTTGGTGATAACTCAAAGGGGAAGGTAATTGGTTTGGGTAAAATTGCTATTTCTCATGATTTGTCCATCTCTAATGTGCTTTACGTTAAGTCTCTTAGCTTTAATTTACTCTCTATTGCACAATTATGTGATCTTGGACTAACATGCACATTTGACAAGAATGGTGTTGTGGTGACTAGTGAGTCAAGCAAAGAACTAATATTCAAAGGTTTTCGGCATGGACATCTTTACTTGGTGGACTTCTCCAACAAGGATGCTAGCTTGACCACTTGTCTTTTCACCAAGACCAGTTTGGGATGGCTATGGCATCGACGCATTGCTCACATTGGGATGAGCAAGCTCAAAAATTCATTCAAGCTTGGGATGGTGACCGGCGTGAAGGATGTCACATTTGAGAAGAACAAGCTTTGTAGTGCATGTCAAGCCGGGAAGCAAGTTGCCTCACACCATCCGTTGAAGACAATGGTGTCAACCTCCAAGCCACTTGAACTACTTCACATGGACCTCTTCGGACCGTCCACGTATCAAAGCCTTGGTGGTAACCTCTATTGTCTTGTTATTGTTGATGACTATTCTCGCTATGCTTGGACATTATTCCTAGGCGACAAGGGTGAAACTCCGGAAATCTTCAAGACCTTCGCTAAACGAGCTCAAAGGGAATTTCAACTTCCAATCATCAAGGTCCGGAGTGACAACGGCACCGAGTTCAAGAACTACAACATTGGGGATGGTGTGATCGTGAAGGCGTGAAGCACGAGTTTTCGGCCACATACACCCCTCAACAAAATGGTGTCGTTGAAAGGAAGAACAAGACTCTCATCACCCTTGCAAGAGCAATGCTTGATGACTATGGCACGTTGGAGAAGTTTTGGGCCGAAGCAATCAACACGGCGTGCCATGCCGCAAATAGGGTCTACCTTCATCGACTACTTCAAAAGACCCCATATGAGCTCCTCATTGGGAGAAAGCCCAACATCTCCTACTTCCGAGTCTTCGGGTGCAAGTGCTACATCTACCGCAAGAAAAGGCTCGGTAAGTTTGAAAGAAGGTGTGATGTTGGTATCTTTCTTGGTTATGCGTCAAACTCAAAGGCATATCGAGTATTCAACCAAACCTCCGGGTTAGTTGAAGAAAGTTGTGATGTTGAGTTTGATGAAACTAATGGCTCCCAAGAGGAGAGTTTTGGTCATGATGATATAGATGATGAGCCTCTACGAGAAGCTATGAAGAACATGACCATAGGGGACATCAAGCCCGAAGTTGAGGAGAGCCATGATCAAGGGGGAGCCTCAAGTTCCAACATCAACACCTCCGTGGCGCCTCAAATTGATGAAGAAGAAGAGAAAAATGATTCATTGCCAATGCAAGATTCACATGCCACACAACACCAAGAAGAAGAAGAAGTCCAAGGTCAAGTTCAACCACAAGACGTGCAAGATGCCTCACCACCACCAAGTGCCTCACAACCTCTTATAAGGCATGGGCGCGTCTCCAAGGCACATCCGATGGATCAAATCATCGGAAGTCCGTCAAGGGGAGTAAGTACTTGTTCTCGCCATGTTGCTTCATTTTGTGAGCACTACTCTTTTGTTTCGTGTGTAGAACCCGCAAATATTGAGGAAGCACTCCAAGATCCAAATTGGGTGATGGCTATGCAAGAAGAACTCAACAACTTCACCCGAAATGAAGTTTGGGTATTGGAGGAGCGACCCAAGAACAAGAACGTCATCGGAACAAAGTGGGTGTACCGCAACAAGCAAGACGAAAATGGCGTGGTGGTCCGCAACAAGGCAAGGCTTGTGGCCAAGGGTTTTTCACAAGTAGAAGGACTAGATTTTGGAGAGACCTTTGCCCCGGTCGCACGGTTAGAAGCTATTCGTATACTCCTAGCTTTTGCTTCACATCACAATATTATGCTTTATCAAATGGATGTGAAAAGTGCCTTCCTCAATGGTTACATTAACGAGCTTGTTTTCGTTGAGCAACCTCCCGGGTTTGAAGATCCGAGGAATCCTAACCATGTGTATAGGTTACACAAGGCGCTCTACGGGCTCAAGCAAGCACCTAGGGCATGGTATGAACGTCTTAGGGATTTCCTGGTCATGCAAGGATTCAAGATCGGGAGGGTGGACACTACACTTTTCACCAAGGACATCAACGGGGATCTATTTCTTTGTCAAATTTACGTTGATGACATTATTTTTGGCTCAACTAACAAATCTCTCAGTCTTGAGTTTGGCACCATGATGTCTAGGGAGTTCGAGATGTCAATGATTGGAGAACTCAATTTCTTCCTAGGATTTCAAATCAAGCAACTTCAAGAGGGGACTTTCATCTACCAAGAAAAGTACACCAAAGACCTCTTGAAGAAGTTTGAAATGGAAGATTGCAGCTCAAGAAGTACTCCAATGGCAACAAATTGTCATCTCGACGCGGACATGGACGGTAAACCTATTGACCAATCTCATTACCGTTCCATGATTGGTTCATTGTTATATCTTACCGCATCTAGGCCCGATATCATGTTCAGTGTGTGCTTGTGTGCTCGCTTTCAAGCGGCACCTAAAGAATCGCATCGTAAGGCGGTCTTTAGGATACTTAGGTATCTCAAGCATACCCCAAGTGTAGGTTTGTGGTACCCCAAGAACGCTAGTTTCCATCTCTTGGGTTACTCGGATTCGGACTTTGCCGGATGCCGTGTGGATCGCAAGAGTACCTCCGGTGGGTGCCACTTACTTGGGCGTTCCCTAGTATCCTGGTCGAGCAAAAAGCAAAACTCCGTGGCTTTGTCCACCGCGGAGGCAGAATATATAGCGGCCGGTGCATGTTGTGCCCAAATTCTATATATGAAGCAAACCCTTTTGGACTTTGGAATTAAGTTTGATTGTGTGACTCTCCTTTGTGACAATGAAAGTGCGGTTAAGATAGCTAGAAACCCCGTTCAACACTCCCGCACTAAGCACATTGATATTCGCCATCACTTCTTGCGGGACCATGAGGCTAAAGGAGACATCTCTTTGCAAGGTGTAAGGTCCGAAGAACAATTGGCGGATATCTTCACTAAACCACTTGATGAGAAAACTTTTTCTAGACTAAGGAGTGAATTAAATGTGCTAGATGCATCTAACGTCATGTAGGTTGCCATGTTCATGTAAGGTTGCACATCAAATAGGTCTTGTCTAACTCCCAAAGGATAGGGGCAAGCTAGAAATAGCTTTTCCTGAGGAAGCCTTTGGCAGGTTTAAACTTGGCAAGATAGATTTACATTACTCCTTGCATGATTCCTGCCATAAAGACTTGCACTCATTCAATATCTTGCATCATTTTGGTTGGCATTGCATACGGTAGATTGTCACAAAGGGAAACCACATCATGAGAAGGAGACTTGTTCAAAATGCAATATCTCAACTCATATGATGTCGATAAAGCAAAATTCTAAAGGTACATGCTTTAAAGAGATAGAAGTTTTCTATACTCTAGCTCACAAAGCATGGGCCCTACATTTTCATGGTTTCACTCTTAACCTTGTGTGTTCTCTTTGCTTAAGGGCTTAGCCAATATGTGGCACTATATTTAAAGACTTATATTAGAGGTTAGGAGTTGCCCAAAAAGTCCGAGGACCCATCCCTATCTTTATGTGTTTAAGTCCAAGGACACATATGGGCAGTCTTAGGTTTTCTGTAGTCATCGGATTATCCGATGCCAGGGCCAGCAGATCATCGGATCAATCGGTGCTTCAGTTCAAGTCAGATGTCACATATCAACCGATGAGTTCATTTCAGAAGACATCGGAGCATCCGGTGTTTAGTTCTCCTGGTGCCCTGCAGAAATCGACCGATGATCGCCACCTCAACGTCGGTCCATCCGGTGTTCCAAGAGAGTTATTGGAACAACTCTCTGTTGAACTCGACCGATGCATCCTCCGATGATCATCGGTCCATCCGGTGTGTTATGCGCGGCTAGGGTTTGCCCGAACAGTTTAAAAACGGCTCGGCCGCCTTCCTGTTTTTCTTCCTTCTCTTTTCCGATCTCCGTCGCCGCCCGCGCCCTCGCCACCGTCCTCACGCCCCCCAGCCGCCGCCGCCGTCTCCAGGCGCCGCCGCCGCCTCCAGGCGCAGCCGTCGCCGCCCCTCGGCCGCCGCCTCCCTAGCGCAGCCGCCGCCGCCTCCCAGACGCCGCCGCCGCCTCTCGGCCGCCGCCGCCTCCCTGCCTCCGCCGCCTCCCTGTCCCAGGCGCCGCCCTTCGGCCGCCGCCGCCTCCCTGCCGCCGCCACCGCCCTTCGGCCGCCGCAGCCTCCCAGGTGCCGCCTCCACGCACAACCGCCTCTCCCGCGCACGCCGCCTCCCGCGCGCGCCGTCTCTCCTCCACTCGCCGCCGGCACGCATCACCCTCTCTGCTAAGGTTTCGCCGAGGTTCACTGATTCGTCGATAAGGTTTGCTCCGTGCCGCGCGACGCCTTTCGTTGTTTTCGTCGTGCACCTTCACCGTCGCTAACCCTAGCTCTCTATTGCATCAAGATGGGTCGCGATCGCAAAGGAAAGGGCAAGGCTATTGAGGAGCCCGCTGCGAAGAAGCGCAAAATGTCCAAGGACACTCGTCGTGCGGAGTTGGCCGCTCGCGCCGCCGAGGAGCATGAGCGCGGCCATCGCGGTTCCTTACGGATCCGCGAGTCCCGGCAGAGGCAGGAGCAGCCTCCGATCCAGCCGGTCCCTCCCGAGGGCTCCGACGAGGAGGAGACCGAGGTGGCGCCACTCATCCGCCGGCGCACCCCGAGGACTCGTGGGGGTGGACAGACCCCTACGGCTAGTCGGCGTCCCTCTGCGGCTGACCGCGCCGAGGACAGAGAGGCCGAAAGGGCCATCCACCTGATGGACACAGCTGTGCGCGTTGCCGAGGATGTTAGACTCATCGACTACAGGAAGACAAAGGCTAGGCAACTGAAGAAGCTCAGATGGTCAGTGATCCTTGAGGAGTGGTTTCCGCGGCCTAGAGATTCTCGAGTTGACTCCCGTTTTTGGACCCTGACACAGGCGTCCTTGTACGAGACTTACAGGCGTCGGGGTCACAAGCTATTCCAGCACAGCAGCATTGACTGGGATCAGCTTGCAGTGGCAGCAGGACACGGGATCAGGCCCCTCTTTGAGAGATACAGAGGACTTGTGGATTTGCTCTCACACCAGAGGAGTGCCTACGTCGAGGAGTGGGTCAGGGTGTTCTACGCGACACTCTATGTCTCTGAGGGCCGTCGCTCAATCCACTTCATGTTCATGGGGCGGATCCACGACGTGTCTCGAGACTTGTTGGGCAGACTGCTCGGTGTGGAGCTTTCTACTACGTGTCTGCACCAGATAGTCTACGGAGACGCAGACCCGCCAAGGAGGCCACTGACTGGAGGAGTGGCACCGCCTTTCGAGGAGATCAGAGGTCTGTTCACTCAGACGTTCACTCCTGACCAGCCGAGGGTGCCAGCTCTTCTCACCCCAGCAGCCCGGACAGTTCACCACGTCCTCAGACGTACCCTGCTGCCGAGGTCCGGCTACTTGGAGGGATTCACGAGCCTTCAGCAGACCATCCTGTTCTATGTGATGAACGGGATGGATTTCGACATTATAGATATTCTGATCTGCGAGATGGAGGACGTGATCACCGATGGAGTTGGGATGCTACGACAGCTGGTCTTTGGTCACTGGATCTGTCACCTTCTTCACCAGCTGGTTCCAGAGGACACTCCAGGAGTCTCTCAGCTGACGGAGATGCACGTGACCCGGTTCAGCTACTACCGAGTCCCCACTCCGGGAGACCGCCGCCTTGGTCGTCCCGTCGAGCGTGAGGTTCGAGCCAGACTATCCGAGGAGGACTGGGCAGAGCTGACTCAGGAGGACGCCGAGCTGGCACAGGCAGAGGCTCAGGGAGGAGACCTACAGCACGTATGGTCGGACAGCGACACCAGCGACAGTGTCGAGGAGTACTTCCCTCCTGCTCCACCCTCACCGAGGCAGCACGACGCAGAGGCAGGAGGCTCAGCTGCTCCACCACCTTCACCTCCTCCAGTGTCAGAGGCTCAGGTGACTCAGCCGTCAGAGCTCACTGCTTTACTTCAGCGGATGGCTCAGCAGCAGGAACAACAGGCAGCTCGACAGGAGGAGCTTCAGAGGCAGCAGCAGGAGATGCAGCTGGAGATCGCCCGTCAGAGGCGAGAGGACACCGACAGGTTCACCAACCTCGTCGATCAGATGACGCGACGCACTCTGGACCAGCAGCAGCAGACTCAGCAGATGCTGTTGGGCATCCTGGGGTTGGTCACCAACCTCTACCAGCAGACTGGAGTGGCTCTTCCACCTCAGCACTTGGGACTCAGTCAGGCTCCAGGTGCACCCCCACTGGCACCAGCTCCAGTACTGCCACCGACGTCGCTCCAGGCCTCACCTCTTCCTGCAGTACCTCCACTGGCGCCAGCAGTCTCAGCGGATCCCCCAGCAGCTCCAGCTCCAGCTCAAGCCCCCACAGCAGCTCCAGCTCCTCCCGCTCCAGCTCCAGCACCAGCGACCTCTACCTCCAGCAGCTCCGACGACAGCACCGTCGACGCCGACCGCTTCACCATCGCCAGGAGCGCGCCTGAGTCGTAGGGACTCGACTTCCCTTTTTGGTGTCTTGATGCCAAAGGGGGAGAAGAGTTAGAGTCAAGGGGAGGTTAGCTCAGTTATAGGGAGAGTTCTTGGTTTTAGGGGGAGTGTCTATCCCTTTGCTACTCATTGTTATCTTTGAGAATGTCTGTTATTATTTGCTATTATTGTACTTTGGGTGCTACTTTGTGCTCTTACGCTTTATTGTTTATTGTTTAAGCCTTCAAGCCACTTGTGTTGCATTTTGTACTTGTTAAATTTTCTTTTTGAGCATTGCGTCTTTAATTCCATTAACTCTATGCTCTACTCGTTGTGTTGTCATCAATCACCAAAAAGGGGGAGATTGAAAGCATCTAGGCCCCCGTGAGGTATGGTTTCGGTGATTAATGACAACCGTTCGTTATCACTAATGAGTTTGTAGATGCAAGGTTTCACGTATATCACATCAAACGTTAATAAACTATCTATTCACACCGTCTACTGCTCATTGGATACAAATGGAGACCCCTCAACGATCTATTCTAAGGGGTTATTCGATACTCATGAAGACTAAATAAAGAACTCATACAACAATTCTATTCCATCAAAATTGGCAACACAAGAAACTTACACTTCATCATAATATCATTTCAAACAAGTGTCAAAGAGGTCACTCAAGAAGATTCCAAAAGATCAACTCAAAACAACTCGAAGCAAACAAGTTGCACTCACCGGATCATCCGATGTCTTGTAAAATGACTACATCGGTCGAGTTTGAGTTGGCAGAAGAAGAAGACCTCAGATCCCAGCACTCATCGGATCATCCGATGTGAAGGAAGTGGCACATCGGTTGAGTTCACCCGAAGGTTGATATCTGAGCTATTATGAAGATATACACACCGGATCATCCGATGAGGAAGTGAGTGTACATCGGTCAAATTCAACAGAAACAATATTTCTGACCCAATTCTGAAGATCAACTCACCGGATCATCCGATGATAAATTGAAGTAATATCGGTCGATTAAAAGATCCAACGGTTATATCCAACGGTCACATCTGACACGTGACATCAGCTAATTTGGAATTCGACCGATGATCATATAAAGGGGTGCATCGGAGGATCCGATGTCAACTGACAAAGTCTGCCCACTTTTCCAACGGCTATCTCGTGTGGGCTGGCTATAAATACCCCTCCAACCGGCCATTTCGACAAGTCTTGATCACCAGAGCCTCTCTACACATTCTCAAGCATTCAAGACCAAGAGCTACCACTTCCACACTTCAAAACCTCTTGAACTCCAATTATAGGTTATGTCTAGCTAGAGAGAAGCTTGTGTGCGTCCATTCTTGGTGATTGGAATCTCTAGGCTAGTGAGAGAGAGTGTCTTGGTGACTTCTCTCACCTTGTAAACGTTGGAGGAAGAAGAGATCGTCCCGGAGCTTACCAAGGCATTTGTGGAAGCCCGGAGGATCACTATTGTACAAGGCTTGAGCTCCACCTTGCCGGAGAAGGCAAACGGAGAAAGATAGTGGATTCCCTCGTCTTGGTGACTTGGGAGTGGCTATACCCTTCGGTGGGTGCCACAACGTGGACGTAGGAAGATTTTTGTGATCTTACCGAACCACGGGAAAAATCGCCATGTCTCCGAGTCTCCGCGGGAGTTTGCATTTCTCTCCTCACCCCTTACTATTACGCTTTTACTATTCCGCACTTAGCTCTCTTGCTTGCGTAGTTAGTTTGCATAGGGAATTGGGCTTCAACCATTAAATTTCTAAATTGCTCTAAAATTTAAAAAAAGCCCAATTCACCCCCCCTCTTGGGCGTTTCGATCCTTACACTTCTAATCTAGCAACAGGAGCAAATGTTTCATCAAAATCTAGACCTTCAATTTGAGTGAAACCTTGAGCAACCAACCTAGCTTTATTCCTAACCACAACCCCATCCTCACTTTGCTTATTTTTAAATACCCATTTAGTTCCAATTAATGTGTGACCTTGAGGTGGAGGTACAAGTTTCCAAACATTATTTCTTTCAAAATTTTCTAACTCTTCTTGCATGGCATTAATCCAAGATTCATTAGTGAGTGCGTGTGATATATCCTTGGGTTCAAAAGAAGCAACAAAAGCAGAATGAGCATGAGAGTTTGGATCGCAAAACCTGGACCGAGTGACTCGTTCATGCAAGCTTCCAATGATTTGTTATGGAGGATGACTTTTGAGTACTCAGAGGGGAGTAGACACTTCACAAGCCTCTTCTTCTTCATGTTCGGACCTTTGATTAGGAGAGCTTGTTGATTGAGGAAGGTCCGAACTAGCAGTAGTGACTGTTGGTGCTGGTTGTGGTGCAAAATCAGCAGCTTGATCGTTATTTACTTCCGAGTTTTCGGGCAGCAGCACCATTTCTTCATCTTCTTCAATAAAAATACTCTCCCCCTGCGGATATGGATCCGGACCTGCAATATCAGAGCTAGTACTTGGGCTAGCTTCATCAAAAGAAACCTCGCAAGTCTCCACAATTTTGTTAGTGTCAAGTAAAAGCACACGGTAGCCTCTAGTATGAGATGGATAACCAAGAAACATGCCATCAACAGATCTAGCATCAAATTTATCAAGATTACCATGTTTCTTAACAAAGCATTTGCAACCAAAAACCCTAAAGTGTGTAACACTAGGCCTATGTCCAAACCGGAGCTCATATGGGGTTTTTTCAAGCTTAGCACGCAAGAAAACATGATTTGAGACATAACAAGCGGTTGCAATTGCATCATCCCAAAATTTCCTAGGAGTTTGATATTTATCAAGCATAGTCCTAGCCATCTCAACTAAGGTCATGTTCTTTCTCTACAACACCATTTTGTTGTGGTACATAGGGTGAAGAGTATTGATGATCTATTCCATTTTCAGCACAAAAGTGATCAAAGGATTGGTTTTTAAATTCAGTTCCGTTATCACTTCTAATTGCTTTTGATGATCCTGGGTGATCAATAGATAATCTAAGAAATAAAGTTCTAAAATGACTAAAAGCTTCATTCTTAGATGCCATAAAATAAACCCAAGAATATCTGGAATAATCATCAACAATCACAAGCACATACCCTTTACCTCCGAAGGATTGAACACGTGCCGGACCTACTGTGTCAAGATGTAAAAGTTGTCCTGGTTCAGCTGTCATGGTCATTGTGAGAGGAGCATGTGAACCTGCAACAGACTTAGCATGTCTACAAGAAGATCACACAATATCGTTGTCCTTTTTAAGCTTCGGCAGCCCACGTATGCGATCGAGAGCACTAACACGAGTGAGATGATCAGAGCCTATGTGACCAAGTCTACGATGCCAAAAATATAGATCCTTTGTATCATTAGCAACTAGACACCGATGCTTAGAAGTTGACAAATCAAAATCATCTTTAAAAACTCTTCCAAACCTAGACATGTTAAACAAAAGCTCACCTTTTGAATCTACAACCTTGCAGCAATTTTTAGCAAAGCTAACTTCTAGATTTTCATCTAGCAATTGTGAAACCGAAAGCAAGTTGTATTTCAAATTTTTCATAAGTGCCACATCTTTCAAAGTGTAGAGATTGTTTACTCTAACCAAACCTTTAGCAATTATGGGAGTAGAAGAGTTATCGGCAAAAGCAACATTTTCTACACGTGACACAAAAGAGAGAGAGGAGAACCATTCTTTGTTACCGGTCATGTGGCGTGAGCAACTTGAATCCAGAATCCAAATGTTCTCCTTCCTCAAACGTGAAACCTACACAGCAGCACAATACGTCTATGACTCAATACTGGGGTTAGTTAAAAGACTTTTAGGAATCCAGTACTGAGTCACACGACGTCCAGCAGGAATAATACGCGAAAGCTGAGAAGGTACAGCAGGTTTATGAGCCAAACATCGAAATTTTTTGTTCCCAACTACTGACTTAGAAGATGTGTTATATGTAGCACAAAAAACAGTAGGTCCGGGAGCAAGTTTTTGACTCATTACAGCAGGTTGCAAGCTCCGAACATTCAGTCTAGCAGATTTTGCTTGGTTGTTATGTGATCTAGCAAGTATTCTTTGTTTCTTATCGTGTTTAGCTAGTCTATAACAAAAATCCATGACATGACCATCTCTACCACAGTAGGTACAATGAAAAATAACCTTATTATCATGTCTAGATGAGCAAGCAACACGTTTATTAGAACGCGAATGGGACAGTACTCCTGCAGATTTGAAAATCACCTCTTTTTGTCTAGGAGCTGTTTGAATCAAACCGCTTCCTAATGACTTTATAACTTTAGGTGGGTGTGCCTTAGCATGAGCATGAGAATTAAAATCTAAACCAATTTTATCATTACAAGACTTGGAAGAATTCAGCAGCAAGTTTAGGTTCTTATTTGCATTAGAAAACCAATCTAGTGTCCTATGCATGTCATCAAGTTTATTGGACAGATCAAAACAGTTTTCACATGAAGTTTTTCCTTTTAGTTTGCAATTTGAACAATATTTAACTTCATGCACACGTAAAGCATTGTTCAAAATAGAAATCTCATTCATAGCATCATTTAGTTTCTTATTCAGATTATCACATGAAGAACAATGCAAATCAATTGTAGAACAACAAGCATCTTTCAAATTTTTATCATTAAGTTTAGCAAGCTCTTTGTTCTTTTCAATTTCAAGTTCAAGTTTATCAAGTGTAGATGCGTGTGCACTTCTTAAAGAGGATAATTGTTCATAAATCAAATCACATAAGGAACAAGAATCATCACTAGGAATCAAAGTTTTTAAACGATTAATTTCAGATTCTAGTGATTCAATTTTAACAGCATTGTTCCTAAGTTTTTTATCCTTTTTCTTTAATATAACAGTGGCACGAGAAATAGCATCACACATTTCTTCGCAAGTGCGACATACCTCTTCATCGTCGCTGTTGTGTTCTGCCTCCTCGGAGCTTGAACTTGACTTGCTCGCCATGCAGCACATATTTGCCATAGCTTCTTCATCTTCATCACTACCGGTGTCCACATCACTTGAGCCGAAATCTTGAAGTGCAGAGATCATACTATGCACTATGTTGCGCATTGATAAATCTTTCTTCTTCTTATTCTTTGCAAACGATTTCTTTGGCCTTGTTTGCTTTTCTTCACGTGAAGTCGGACCTGAAAGGTTAGGGCACTCCGTACAAAAATGTCCTATCTTACCACATTCAAAACATCGTTGAGGTCCGGAGCTTCCTCTCCTTCTAGTTCTCACATTTTGCAATGCTTTTGAGAACCGAGTAGAGATGAGTGCAAGCTCCTCCTCTGGAAACTCTTCAATCTGTTCAAGGGTTAGAGAGGACAGCAAAGAGAGTGCATCACTAGATGATGATTGACTAGAACTAGACATGTCACGTTGCGAAACAAATGCAATAGACTTGTCGGGGTTTTTACGTGAGATGATGTCAATTTCATGAGTTTTCAATTTAGAATAAAGCACGTCTAAAGTAAGAGAACTCATGACAGTAGATTCATGAATAGATGTAACTTTCATCTCCCAAATTGACTTATCTAATGCTCCTAACAATTGTCTAGCATTTTCAGCATCTGAAAAGTTAACATTGACACTACGCAAGTTGCTGAGAATTTTATTAAAACGAGCAAAAAGGTCGTCAATTGACTCACCGGGTTGCATCTCAAAACGCATGTATTCTTTCTTGAACATATCTTGCCTTACCTCCTTGATCGTATTGGATCCTTCATGGTAGTCACAAAGAGCTTTCCAAACATCATATGCAGATCGGAGGTGTGCAACACGGTCGAAGTCGCTTTGAGTCAATCCTTGGATGATCAAGTTGCGAGCCTTGTTGTTGTTGTCAACATCTCTCATGTTCGCAGCCGTAACTTGATCGTTGGGTGGTACATCGAAGTTCCGGTAGACCTTTTCCCATATGGCGAAACCTTGCGCCTGTATGTAGGCCTCCATACGCGCCTTCCAAACCTGAAAATCGATGCCATTGAACACACAAGGTTTTGCGGAGTACTTCTCCATGATGGTTAGTCAAAACACGTGCAAATCACAAATATTAGAGCGCCTTGGCTCTGATACCAATTGTAGGATCGAAGAGCACGTGAAAAGCTACCAGAGGGGGGTGAATGGTAGATTAAAACTTTTCGCAATGGAAACAACAAAAACCCCTCAGCAAAAAATCAATCGGTTAAAGAAACCGTGTGTGCAAGTGTTTTCAAACGTGTTCAACCGTGACAAATCAAGTAGAGAGGTAGAGAATCAAGTCACGGATCTAATGCAACAAGAATCACTTGAAAACACAAAGTAAAACTTGAGATACGATCAAAACATTAAACGAAGATCAATCTGTTCTACCCGATATAAAACAGATCTGCAACGCTGCAAATAAACTCGTTTATCTCAAAAACTACAGATTCGAAGCTCGTGAAAATTTCACAGATGATAGATAATTGAGTTGTGAAGACAACCCAAAAAGAATCACGTCAATCGTATCTGTAAAACTCGAGTTATGAACGAAACACCGAAGCAACGTCGGTCTGTCTAGAAACTCGGCGAGAAAGACTTGACGAAAAACAAGTCGGACGAACAAGGCACAAAAGCTCCTCGAAACTATGAACTTTATTCAATAGAAACAAAAGAGGAACAGCCCAAAGTTCTCTACCCACGAGAGCTCTGGCCTCCCTTGCTTTTATAGCCAGCCCTCAGGCTAATCAATCCAATCTAGGACTCCTACTCCTAATTGGACTCGTATCCTAACTTACCGTAACTGCTCAGGACTCTTCTATTCGCAGATAGAAGCAATCGTGAGACTTTCAAACACCTTAGGAACGTACTAAACATTCCTAAAACAACTCAACTTCGTGCCTAGCACGAAATCCTATCATAACCAACTCAAATCTTCCATATTTGAGCCATATCCGACTCAGCCTCAGCCTAAGTACACAATCCAGCCGGTTGGACCTTTCCGACCAATTCTTTATGTCCACTTCTCTTCATCACGCCTTGGAACAATGTTGCCACGTCCATGCACTCCTTGCACACATGCAAACACCTTCCAACGACGTACACGCAACCTTCATATGCACTGCCCTTGATCCAAACATGTTGCGCGACCTCCCGATCAACTCAACCACAGCTCCTCCCGAACTTGGTTGTTGGAACCTCATCTCCTCCCTGAGACTAGTCCAAGGATCCCGTCACCAGCCATGTCTTTAACTCAAGCAACACCTGCACATGAATAAACAACCAATTCTTCCGAGCACAAGTCCTCGACTTGACTCACGTTAGTTCGAAAATCACAACACCTTACATGAGCACGTCACATAAGCATGTTGCAAACCATATCAAATGATAACAGCCATAACCACCAAAACACACCAAAAACTTAGCAAATTAATACTAAGCAAACCTTCCCATAAAGCAAGTTTGAAACATTGCGAGTTAAAAGCAAAAACAAGACGCTGCAGTTCTACGAGTTGAACTTCACGGGAGCTCCCTAAAAACAAGCTCCGGACCTCACAGAAGCTCTCCGGACCTTGCAGGAGCTCTCCAGACCTTGCGTCGGACTTTGCCAACACTTGGCGGACCTAACAAAGAACTTGTCGGACCTTGCCACAGAAGAATGTTTTGGCAAGATTCAAAACTTTGAATGTTAATGCTAACTTTTATCCTAATTGCCAATGTATTCAGCACACATAGGTCTCACAAGAACAAAGGGAGCGGCGAATAACTGGGGGAAACGAAGACCGACTTCGTTGCTGCGACCGCGGGGTGATGAAGCGGCTGGCAATCAAGGAACCAGGAGGTGGCGCGGTGGAGTTCCTCGGGAGCGGGTTTCACCGGGCGCTGGCGGCCTCTCGGCGATCAGCCGATGAAAACAGAGGCGGTAGGCTCTGTTGTGAGGCTGACTGCTGGGCCCCACCTCCCTCTCTTTTACTCCAATTTTTCTCTGATATTTTTCCCCAGCAACTCAACATTTAAGGCTAGACTTTCACACCAAGTTAAGGTTTGAAACAGATTTGTGAAACCTAATTTTCAAATTGAGGGAATTGTAATTTGAAACTGAATTTGAAATTCAGAGTAGATGGCTTTTCCTTTTTAATCCCAAACAAATATGAAAACTCCTCCAAATGAGCTGGAATTTGGAAGGTTGAATATTTGGACTATGAAGATCCATGTTATGAATTTAGATCTCCATGTGCGGAAGTTTTTGGGAAGTCTAAACCCTCACTTTGAACTTACACCATTATAATTCAAAGTTTTAATTCCCCTAATTTTTCATGAGTGTACATGAACTGAATTTTTCTTGCTACCACTTTTTAGGGATTCTACATCCCTCCCCCCTTAAAAGAATCTCGTCCCGAGATTCCAAAAGAAAAGCAAAGTGGGGAAAAACTTTACCGGGTATATGATGATAGCAAGTCTGGATAATACGTTCGTAGATAATCCTCGCTTTCCCATGTCGTCTCATCGGCGGTATGGTTACTCCACAAGACCTTATAGAACCATAAGGTCCGGTTTCTTGTGGCACGAGTCTTTTCATCGATGATCCGGATTGGATACTCTGTGTACGTGAGGTCCGGTTGGAGAACTTCTATGTCTTCAATGCGGATTTCAACGGAGGGTTTGAGACACTTCCTCAGCTGAGAGATGTGGAAGACGTTGTGAACACCTGCGAGCGACGCCGGTAAATCCAAGCGATTGGCCATGGGCCCGCATCTTTCAATGATGGTGAACGGACCAATGAATTGTGGCGCAAGTTTACCCTTCACTCCGAACTGGTGAACTCCCTTCATCGGAGACACACGGACACAAACATGGTCCCCGATGTCGAAGTGGAGAGGGCGGCGTCTTTTATCCGCATAGCTCTTCTGTCGAGATTGAGCAGCCTTGAGATTGGCTTGTATTACTCACACTCATTCTTCAGCCTCATTCACAAGTTCAATGCCGTAGATAACTCGCTCGCCAGACTCGCACCAATTGAGAGGTGTGCGACATTTCCGGCCGTAGAGAGCTTCATACGGCACCATCTTGATGCTAGCTTGATAGCCATTGTTGTAAGAAAACTCCGCCAACGGCAAATGATCATCCCAATTCTTGTCGTGGTGGATGGCACAAGCGCGTAGCATGTCTTCAAGCACTTGATTCACCCGATCAGTTTGACCATCTGTCTGCGGGTGATACGCGGAGCTTCGGATCAGTTTGGTCCCCAATGATGCGTGCAGCTGTTCCCAAAAACGAGAGACGAACAGCGCACCACGATCTGAAATAATGGAGCGGGGAACACCGTGCAAGCACAAAATTATTGCAATATAAAGTTCCGCATATTGCTTGGCCACGTAACTTGTATGTACGGGAATGAAATGAGCCGACTTGGTTAGTCGATCGACTATCACCCAAATCGAGTCATGTTTGTGAGACGTGAGAGGTAATCCGACTATGAAGTCCTTGCTGTTATCCTCCCACTTCCACGCCGGAATGTTCAATAGTTGCAGCTGTACGGCTTTCCGCATATGGTCGGCTTTCACACGCCGACATGTATCACATTCGGATACGTACTTTGCGATTTCTCTTTTCATCCGCGTCCACCAAAATCTGGTTTTCAGATCCTGGTACATCTTGTTGCTGCCTGGATGAATAGAATACTTGGACAAATGAGCTTCGTCCAAGATTTTCCTCCGAAGCTTCATGTCACGGGGTACCACTATACGGTCTTTAAACCATAGTGTGCCGTTATTATCTCTTCGGAAGCATTTCATTTTGCCATTCTTCATCCTTCTCCAAATGTGTGACAATCCCACGTCTTTTTTCTGAGCCTCCATAATCTCCTCTCGTATTGTAGGGACGAGAGCAAGATTATATAATGCCCCATGTGGAACCAAGTACAGACTCGGCTCCCCCTTTTCAAGTGGGGTGATGGACAGACTGTTGACATGGGATTTGCGGCTTAAGGCATCGGCAACCACGTTTGCCTTCCCAGGATGGTAGTGAATCTCGATCTCATAGTCTTTGATCAGTTCTAGCCATCTCCGTTGCCGCATATTCAACTCCTTTTGAGTGAATATATATTTCAGACTTTTGTGGTCGGTGTAGAGATGCACTAAATTTCTAAGTAAATAGTGCCTCCACATTTTCAATGCCAACACCACAACAACGAGCTCAAGATCATGAGTCGGATAGTGCTGCTCGTGGTTACGGAGTTGACGTGAGCCATAGGCGACCACTCTCCCTCCTTGCATCAATACACGGCCAAGCCTGATACTGGACGCATCACAATATACGTCTAAGGGCTTGGTTGTATCCGATTGAGCTAACACCGGGGCTGTTTTAAGATGCTTCACTAATGCTTGGAAAGCTTCTTCACAAGCTGGGCTCCAAACATATTTAATCCCTTTCTTCAACAGTTCCGTCATCGGCTTAGCAAGCTTGGAGAAGTTCGGTATGAATCTCCGGTAATATCCTGCTAAGCCGAGGAAACTTCTGACTTCATGGACTGATGTGGGGGACTTCCATTTCAGCACTTGTTTGATTTTACTTGGATCAACTGCAATGCCTTCTGCAGAAATAATGTGACCAAGGAATGGCACTTGGCTGATCCAAAATTTGTACTTGCTGAACTTGGCATAAAGCTTATGGTCTCTTAATCATTGAAGTACGATATGCAAGTGTTTGGCGTGTTCTTCTTCAGACTTGGAGTAAACCAAGATGTCGTCTATGAACACCACCACAAACTTGTCCAACTTCGGTATGAACACGGAGTTCATGAAATACATGAAGTGTGCCGGGGCGTTGGTGAGACCAAAGGACATGACGAGGTATTCATACAACCCATATCTCGTCGAGAAGGCCGTCTTCGGGATATCTTCCGCTCGGATCTTGATTTGATGATATCCGGAGCGAAGATCCATCTTGGAAAATACACTCGCACCCACAAGTTGATCAAAGAGAATATCGATGCGGGGCTGTGGATATTTATTCTTGATGGTGACGGCGTTGAGAGGTCGGTAGTCCACACACAACCTCAAGGTTTCATCCTTCTTCTTCACAAACAGCGACGAGCATCCCCATGGCTAGGAACTCGGTCGAATGAAACCCTTCTTCATTAGATCGTTGAGCTGCTCCTTCAGTTCAGCCAGCTCATTCGGAGCCATCTTGTACGGTCTCCATGAGATCGGTGTCGTCCCAGGTACAAGTTCAATCTTGAACTCGACATCCCTTTCGGGTGGCATGCCAGGGAGATCATCTGGAAATACATCCGGGTATTCACAGACCACACGAATATCCTCAAGTTTCGTGGCTTCCGTGTTATATGTGGTTGGGGCTTCTTGAACCGATCGGTCAAGAGTAAGAACATGTGGTTCATGAAGTGGAGAATTGAAACGAACCACACGTGGAATGATGTCAAGAACAGCACCATGGCGATGTAGCCATGACATTCCTAAAATGACATCAAGTTTTTGACTCTCTAACATGATCAGAGAAGTCGGATATAGATCCCCACCCAACTATAATGGTGCTCTATAGACCATTCTATCAGCTGTTATTTTCCCACCCAGAGAACATATCAAATATGAATTATTTGTGGGAATGATAGACGGTTGATATTTAATAAAATAAGACTGACTTATGAAATTATGGGTGGCACCGGAGTCAAAAGTATGACTACGGGATAATCTAAATAGGAGAACGTACCCGCGAGGACGGGTTCGCCTTCCGACATGTCTTCAATGGCTAAGTGGTGGACGTTATCGGGTTTTGGTGCTGGTTTCTTGGGCTGGTTGCACGGCTGATTAGCACCCTGATACAGTGCTGCACCCCTGCCCTGTCGTGGCTTGGGGCAGTCTCTTGAAATATGCCCGACACGGCTACACGTGAAGCACGTGTAAGGTGTCGGGATCCCTCCGACTTGAGGACGAAATCCCGGTGCACGCTATTGAAACTGAGGCGCACGTGGGATCATCCTTTGCTGCTGCTGTTTTTGTGGTGGATACGTTGGTCGGAAGCCCGGCACATTATATTGCCAACCGCGAAACTGAGGCGGTCGCGCCGGTGGCTGCCATCTCTGACCGGATGGTGAGCGATACACCACGTGGTATTTCTGTGGTGTCCCACCACTGCTGCTTGTCAGCGCACTACGTTTCCTCGTATCAGAACCACGCTCGCGCTGAGCATTCTCTTGTAGAATCGCGGCATTAACGAGGTCTTTGAATGTACCGCTATTGCTTTGGGCCAGATGGACCTTCATCTTTGAATTCAGGCCCCAGAAGAACGCAATGCGCTTGTTGTCTTCCGTCCCCACAAATCCTAGCGCATACTGCGCCAGCCGGTTGAATAACCTGGAGTACTCATGAGCACTCCTCTCGCCTTGTCGTAACGCCAGGAACTCCTGGAGCTTCATTTCCATCACCCCGGGAGGTATGTGATATGTGCGGAACGCCTCCCGAAACTCCGCCCACATGACGGCATGGCCAGCCGGTAAGGAGGCGGTGTAATTCGCCCACCAAGTACCGGCTTCTCCTTGAAGTTGTTGCGCTGCATACAGCGCCTTCTGGTGTTCGGTGCATCGTAGCAGCCCGAACTTTGCCTCTAGAGTGCGGATAAAGCTGTCCGTCTCCAAAGGTTCTTCGGCCTCCGTGAAGACCGGTGGATGGGTCGCCGTGAATTCTGAATATGAACTTTGTTGGGGCTGGCATTGCCCATTGTCTTGGCGTCCTCCCGGATGGGACGCATTTTGCTGCACCAACATCCGCAGCAGCTCGGTTTGCTCGTCGCGCGAGCCGAGTACTGCGGCGAGAACCTCCGCAAGATTCCTTGGAAGTTCTGGCGGTGGAGGAGGTGGTTGCTGCTACGTCGTGGTTTGCTCCAGAGGTGGAGACTCATCACCACGAACTTGACTCGGACCTCCCTCCTCTTGTGTTGAGCGTCTCCGCACCATTCTGCATTCATATCATTTCAAACGATCAGCACATGTGGGTTTAGCTCATCCAGTCTATACAATAGTAATGCGAGAATGGGATAAACAATGCGCATAACAATCACACATATGGATAAAGTATAAACTTTATGCAACATATACATCCCTGGACCGTGTCACACGATCGATTTCCAAAGTATTGAACTTTATGGGTTCAAAGTTCATTTCGACCATCGGGGTCACCACGGGATGTTAAGTGTGTTAGCATGCGTAATTCCTCGCTATGTACTGGACCCAAACATGTCCTAACTCGAAATGATATGTCAAATGCATAAACTTTTCGACTCCACTCGTTGCTTTACAACAGCCACTGGATATCGAAAGGTGAAACTAAGTGTTTTGGTGGAAACACTTCAACATGACGCTCACTGTCCAGCTTCTGGTCCAGCTGACCAGTCTAGATAATTCAACAGTTTTGACCTCTATAGAGGCAAAATCTAGACTAGTGTTCAACAACAAAGTTGTAGAATATTTCCTGAACTTTCCAACGGTGTCTTACTTGACCATTATAAATGTTTCTACAGGAAGTTGTGGTTGAAATACAGAAAATTTTCAGAGAGCATTTTTGGTCTGCCCTGTTTCTGGACAGTGCCTACTCATCTGAGATTTTCATCCCATTGGAGGGAGATTTTGTTCTGGAGCTCTACAGAAACGTTGTATAGGACTTCAAAACCATTCCAGAATGGTATCCCACACCTCTATTGGTTCAACCAATCTTAAGTTATGCCCTGTTAAAAATTCAGCAATATTTCTGCCGAAACCAGGGGAGATTATTCCTAAGCTTTTGAGATTGAACCTATACTCCCAATTGACTCTTAGTTCAATATAGGAGTTTACTAACCCCTAAATGAATTCCTAAACTTCATTGTGATTCTTTTCTTTGAAAATAAAATTTTATGCAGTCTCGGTACTATGTTTCCTCACCAAAGAAAAATTCTAAACCGGTATTCCGGCATATACGTGTCAAATGGTGGAACTAAAAACATCACTCACAAACGGTTACTACACGTCATTGCACTAACGTGGTTAATGTACCTGCAGCAGAACACACAATAATTGTGCACACAAGGGTTTTTGACATTTCAGGCAGTTCCATATCATAGTAAAAACATACGGTCCGTATCATTGCCATACGGGTCGTCCTTGAGTCAAGCCACGTCTCAAGGTACATGGTCGTGTTTTCACACCACACGACGGGGAACCCGAGTAGAGCGTGAACGGGTCGTCATGGTTGGGAATTTTATCAACCCAACGGATACCACCTACTGCCTCATGACCATTGAGGCACGCCGATGGCGAGCGCTGCGTATGGCCCTTTGAACATTGAACGTTCAAGAGTTGCATACTATCGTGTTGCTTACCACACGATGGGGTATTCTCACTTTCGCCTAAAGCATGCTGGAGAACAGCGTTTTCATATGCTCTCAGAACCATGAAGAGGTTCAGAGACTCATATTCTCTACCGTGCCAAGCCACGGTATATCCTTCCATACTATTACTCGTATGGTGAGTTACCGCAATTGATCCGCCTGTGGTGGCGTACCTTACCTCTTACCTGACGTCGGAGCGTCGTTACAGAATGTATAACAAATATGTTAGCTTTTCCACCATAATATCTACTACTATCATAGATCTTATGTGGGCTTATTGACTAATCCTCACTCGACTACTCCTAAATTTTCAAAATAGGCTCTTTTCGAGCGTGCTATTCCCGATGCGGCTCTGATACCACGACTGTGGGGACCACCCCGTGGTTCACCCACTCCAGGATCGCATAGGGTGGTGTCGTGCGATGCGACACCCAACAGCACACACAAAAAGATTAAAGAACAACATACAAACTTTTATTTGATATAAAACAGCGGAAGTCTTTTACAAAATATAACTATACGGCGGAAGTAATGTACATTAGTAGCCTCATCCTAACTATGCAAAAGTGCAGACGTCCAGCCCGGGGACGCTACACGCTAGCAGCATGGAACCAGAGAAATCACGGCGGCGTGCAGGGCTCCATCTCGGCCGTGTACCCTGACGGGGGCATCACCTCATCCTCGGAACCCTCCTCATAGCTCTCACCTGCATACAGCTCAAATATTGCAACCGTGAGCACGATGGCTCAGCAAGGCTTAACCTTCTAGCCTAGGCATGGGACTCTACATGCAGGGATATGTATGATAGGAAAAGGGAATTTGCGACAAAGACACGCCTATAAGTTGATCCTTACTTTCAGTTTTATAGCAGCAAATTCATGAGCCTTAGGCAGCCCTCACATCGGAAGTCCACAATCAAACAAGAAACGCTTTCCTCCGATGTGGTGATGCCCAAAGTGGAAAGCAAACTTAATTAGCTCTACATCTACAGCAGACATGGTTTCCAAAACATTAATATATCACCACAGCATATTATCATTCAACTGGCTTACTTTACTTCTTACTACGTCACGAAACAGTGAACAAACGGTACTCAAATAACCGCGAGGGACGGTGATTGCAATCAGGAGACACCCGGACAACACGTTGCATACACCCACTTTCAGAAGCGTGATTCCACACCCCTTCCTACTCTGTTGTATGCAACAACCTTTCAAAGGCAACCCAAATGTCGAATCGGTCCATCCGTAACGGGCAGGAGGTCCCCGCGTGGAGCGTGACGGTGCCCACCGGCAGATTTACACCTTGCTACCCTCAACCCACTCCTATTTACGGTTGGGTAAGCCTCAACACCCAAGTTAACCATTTACATCGGTTTCCTGCTTATGTCAGTATGCTATCCGGTACTGTTCGATACTTGTTTAGCAGGCCCGCACACGACTCGGTCCTCAATCGACACCAACAGGGCTACGCACGTGAGACCTCCGCTCACTGCTTCCTATCCCCCCTGCTGGGTCTCATTATCACCACTCTTAAGCCATTTTCTATCCTGACCAAACCGTGTGATAAACCTTACCTCGCGAGTAGATTCCAACTACTCGACTTCTACCGAGATCCTAAGCATATTAGCATGGCATTCTCTACTCGTCGGGTCTGTAAGCTACCCAACCCTCTATAGGATTTAAAAGGTTATGCAAGTGGGGTTTCAATCACCCTAACTCTAATGCAAACATTCACCCTAGACATAAGTGATACAAATAAAGAATTTCATAAAAGGTACTTAAGTGCAAACCGGGGCTTGCCTGGTTGCGAGTCAAACGGGAAGTTAGCTTCAGGTGGAAGGACGTCCAAGGGCTCCGGTGCGCCCTTAACTTCGGTCACTAGATGAAATGTAGCAAAATATGTGTATAAGTATTAAGGACTTATAAGAATTGAACTTCTATTCATAGCTACTGCTATTTAGAGTCCTTAATTGGCTTTAAAATTTTTACAGTGGATACTAGACTCTCTAAGGATGATCTGAGCAAAAGTTGGAGACATGTCATTGCACAATGTTGTCTATAAAATTCCTACAAGTACAATGCTTCTCTGAATTTTCAGCCCAATTTAGGAGCTTTGACATAGCTAACAGTAGAAGATCTGATTAGGGTAAGTCTCCATGAAGTGAAACTTGATTTGCTGGAAAGTGCTCAGAGAGCTGAATCTAACAAAATTCGGTCCACTCAATTTGGAGCTTTCTAGCCAAAGTTATGAGGATTTGAAGTTTGGAAGAATTATGAAAATCGGGGGAAAAGTTTAAACTCGCGGGGGCCCGCGGGGACACGTGTTGAGCGCGGAGGTGTCCGGCACACCGAGGCCCACAGGGTATTTGCGCGTCAGCACAGCCGATCCCGGCCGCAGCCCGATCCCGATTTAAAATATCGGTCGCTGACAGCTAGGGTCCACCCTCTTCTTCAACCTTCCGACGCCCGCGCTCTGCCGCTGGGGAACCTCGCCGGAGAGCTCGCCGGTAGCTTCTGTGGAGCTATAAACTTCACCATCTTGGCCGCCCCTGCCTACTTTCACTCGGGGAACAGGATTTTGGGGTCAGCTCGTCATGACAATGGCCGGTGCATGGTCGGCGACGAGCCGCCGTCTCGGAATGACTTCGGTCGTGTCGGATGACTTCCTTAGCACCTCAACTACGCGAGCAACCGGTCGGGAAGCATCAGTGGACCTCAGGGAAGGTCGACATGAGCTTGAGGCAGCTCGGGGAAGGCCCGAAGTAGGTCCTCACCGTGCGCCCGATACCTCCCGCTTGCTCCGCCGTTGGTAAACCTCGAATTACGCCGGTTGCAGAGGTTCTCCGGCCAAAAGTTGTGAAGGCAACTTGTGCGTTACCGTGTCTAGTTTGTGTGAGAGCGGATTAAGGCCCTCTAATCCTTTCTAGAGTACGAATTCAATGGAACCGCACCCGAAGGTCGTTCCGCACATAGAAAGGGGAAAACTGGAAATTCGCCGCCGGTGAGCAACCACTCGGGCTGTGGCTCGGGGGTGAGCATCACCGGTCACCAGCGCGTCCAAGGGTGCCCTGGCTCGGGCGTGACAACGCCCCGGTTGGGCTGTCCACGGAAGCCCGAGGTGCGGTGGTTTTAAGTCACCGAATTGATCTTTCGGTATAGCCGAGATCAAGCGGTTTCAGCTGAGCTTTAGCAACGGGGAGGAAGGAGAAGAGTTCCTAGTACCTTGCCGTAGCTCGAGAGGGGACAGAAAATCTGTGATCAGCGCTCTCCGATCAATTCCGAGCTGCGGAAGGAGTTTGCCGGCGCTGAGTTCTTGCGGGGGAAGAAACGGGCGAGGCTTCGGCCGAGGAGGGGGGAAGGCGCCTTAAGAAGGCTCTGAACCGCCTCACGCCCGCGCGTGGCCAAGCAGCTGCTGGCGCGGCGGCTCCCCTCGGTGGCGATCGCAGCGGCGGCTCGGCGACCCGAGTGAGAAAAGTCTCAGTTGGTTGATTCTTCTCTGTGGCTGACATGTGGGACCCACCCGGGGTTTTAACCTCTGAAATTCACTCCTAATCACTGTTGTAAACAGTGAGCCCCAAAATACCCATGGTGTTTCAAATTATTCACCCATGAGCCATTTGAATTGAGTAGAATTGAAATTGGGTTTGGTTTGAATGAATTTCAGCACAAGTTCAGTTTTGAATTCAAATAAAGTTTGAATTTGTCCCACTTAGCTCATGTCAAGATCAACTCCAAATGGAGTGAAAATTGGTGTGTGAGCTCATAAAAATGTGCTGAATAAGGATATGCCTCCCACTTTTAAATTCATGGGCTAAAAACAGTTTGAATTTGAATATGGTTTCAAACTGCCCTCTTTCTAACTATACCCAACATGACCTCAAAAAGGTTTTGAATTTGGGTGAAACTTGGCATGGACATTCTTAGCAATGTGTAGGAGTTTTCATATGTCCAGCCCACCTATATAACATGTGGAAAATACCACTTTTGCAATGTGCGAGTTTGTTCTCTAATGAGCATGTTGATGGTGGTTACTTGCTCTTCATTTGTGTTCATCATCTTTCCTCAAATGAGGTGTGTGTGTATGGTGATGAACACTTCAATTATGTGTCAAAAACTGAGGCCCTTACATCCCCCCCCCCTATAAAAGAATCTCGTCCCGAGATTATAAGGTGAAAATGAGAGAGAGTACGGTGGAAAATTACCGGATATGTGACGTGAAAAAGTCGGGGTAGTTAGCGCAAAGAAATTCTTCGCTCTCCCATGTCGCTTCGTCCATGGAGTGATTACTCCATAGAACCTTGTAGAACCACAACGTACGGTTGCGTGTGGTTCGGGCCTTTTCATCGATAATCTGCACCGGTTCCTCCCGATAGGTGAGATCCGGTTGCAGTTCTTCAATATCCTCCAGCTGAACGGTAGTTGATAGCTTAAAACACTTCCTCAGCTGGGAAATGTGAAAGACGTCGTGCACACCGGAAAGTGCTTCTGGTAATTTCAGCCGGTATGCCACTGATCCACATCTTTCGGTAATCTAAAATGGACCGATGAATCGGGGTGCTAACTTTCCTCTTACCCCAAATCTGTTTACGCCCTTCATTGGAGACACCCGTAGATATACGTGATCTCCAACTTTGAATTGTAATGGGCGCCTTCTCCGGTCCGTATACTGTTTCTGACGGGATTGGGCGGCTTTTAGGTTCGCTTGAATCAGTCGAACCTTCTCTTCCGCGTTGTTGACGAGGTCAATCCTGAAGGTAACCCTTTCGCCAGACTCACACCAGTTCAATGGTGTGCGGCATTTTCTTCCGTATAACATCTCGTAGGGCGCCATATTGATGCTGGCTTGGTACCCATTGTTGTACGAGAACTCGGCTAACGGCAAGTGATCATTCCAATTCTTGCCGTGGTTGATAGCGCAAGCTCGTAGCATGTCTTCTAAGATCTGATTTACCCACTACGTTTGCCCATCCGTCTGCGGGTGCTATGCTGAACTACGGATCAGTTTTGTCCCCAAGGCAGCGTGCAGCTGCTCCCAAAAAGGGACACAAATAAAGTGCCCTAATCCGATATGATGGTACGGGGTACGCCGTACAAGCATAGGATCCGTGAGATATATAGTTCAGCGTACTTCTTGGCGTTGTAGTTTGTGTTAACCGGGATGAAATGGGCAACTTTGGTGAGTCGATCGACGATCACCCACACAAAATCATGCTTCTGAAAAGTGGTGGGTAAACCGACGATGAAATCCATGCTCACGTCCTCCCATTTCCAGGCAGGAATGCCAAGTGGTTGCAGCAGTCCCGGTTTCCGCATGTGGTCTGCCTTCACCCTTCGACATGTATCACACTCGGACACGTATTTTGCAGTCTCTCACTTCATCCGTGTCCACCAAAACTTGCTTCTGAGTTCTTGATACATCTTGTTGCTGCCGGGGTGAATAGAGAACTTTGACAAGTGAGCCTCATCAAAGATTTTCTTTCGTAATTCCGGGTTACGGGGTACGACGATCCGATCCATGAACCATAGGACGCCGTCTCCGTCCTTCCGGAAACATTTCAACTCCCCACTGTCTACACGTCTCCCCAAATGTGACATGCCCTTGTCATTCTTCTGGGATGCCGCTATCTCTTCACGGATGGTGGGGATCAAAGCTAGGTTGTAGAGAGCTCCATGTGGAATTACATGTAGTGGTGGTTCGCTCTCTTCCAACGGTGTGATGGTCAGGTTGTTGACATGTGACTTGCGGCTCAGCGCATCTGCCACTATGTTTGCCTTGCCCGGATGATAATGGATCTCTATTTCGTAATCCTTTATCAGTTCTAACCATCTTCGCTGCCTCATGTTCAGCTCCTTCTGAGTGAATATGTACTTGATGCTTTTGTGGTCGGTATATAGATGTACGAGGTTACCGAGTAGGTAGTGCCTCCACATTTTCAGCGCAAGTACCACGGCAGCGAGCTCCAAGTCGTGAGTTGGATAATTTTGCTCATGGTTTCTAAGCTGTCGTGATCCATACGCGACCACTCTTCGGTCTTGCATCAGCACACACCCGAGACCAATGCCGGATGCATCACAGTACACATCGAACGGTTTTGTTGTGTCTGGCTGCGCCAAAACCGGTGCTGATGTCAGGTGCTTGACCAAAGCCTTGAATGCTGCTTCACATGCTGGACTCCAAACATATTTGGTAGCCTTCTTCAGCAGCTCTGTCATAGGCTTGGCAATCTTTGAGAAGTTCGGAATGAACCTCCGATAATATCCCGTGAGCCCGAGGAAACTTCGTACCTCGTGAACAGTTCTCGGGGATTTCCAATTCAGCACTTGAGTGATCTTGCTCGGGTCCATAGCGATACCCTCCGCTGAGATGATATGCCCGAGAAAAGGCACTTGCGATATCCAAAATTCGCATTTGCTGAATTTCGCGTATAACTTCTGGTCCCGCAGCCGTTGCAAGACTATACGCATATGTTTCTTGTGATCTCCCTCCGACTTGGAATACACCAGGATGTCGTCGATGAAGACCACGACAAACTTGTCCAGCTCCGGCATGAATACCGAGTTCATCAAGTACATGAAATGAGCTGGAGCATTGGTGAGGCCGAAGGACATGACCAGGTACTCATAGAGTCCGTACCTCATCGAGAAAGCCGTCTTCGGAATGTCCTCAGCCCTTATCTTAATCTGATGGTACGCGGATCTTAAGTCCATTTTGGAAAAGATCTTTGCTTCGATCAACTGATCAAACAACATGTCGATCCGTGGCAATGGGTACTTGTTCTTGATGGTTACGGCATTTAATGGACGATAGTCCATGCAAAGTCGCAACGTCTCATCCTTCTTCTTGACAAATAATGCCGAACAGCCCCATGGAGAGGAGCTCGGCCTAATAAAACCCTTCTCCAGAAGGTCCATGAGCTGAGTCTTCAGTTCAGCCAACTCCTTGGGCGCCATCTTGTACGGCCTTCGGGATATCGGCATGGTTCCCGGTGCAAGTTCAATCTTGAACTCCACCTCTCTATCGGGCGGCATTCCTGGTAAATCATCCGGGAATACGTCAGGGAACTCTTAGACCACTGGAATATCTTCCAATCTGATAGTTGTGGACTGATAGACACTTGGAAGTTTTATTTCTGGACTGTCTAGAAATAAAGAGTGAGACCCGTGCACTTCTGAGTTTAAGTGCACGACTCGAAGGACGGTGTCTAAAACAGCGCCATGGCGGGTTAACCACGACATCCCTAGGATGACATCGACCTTCTGTCCCTCTAAGATAATGAGAGACGTGGGGTACACTCTACCTGCTAAGCATAATGGTGCTTTGGAAACCATTACACTTGCTGAAATCTTCCCACCCGGTAAACAAATTAAATATGGACTATCGGTGGGTAGTATTGGCAAGCTGTGTTTAGCAATGAAATCTTGGCTAATAAAATTATGCGTGGCGCCTGAATCAAACAGTACTATAGCGGGATGCTGGTGGAGTTGGAACATACCCGCAAGGATTGGCTCGCCCTCCGGCACGTCCTCTATGGCAAGCTGGTGGACGGTGCCGGGCCTAGGGTTTGCCCGCCGCGCATTAGTAGGGTTCCGGGGTTGATTCCTCCCCGGAAACTGCGGTGCCACTCCGCCGCCTTGCCTCTCCGGGCAACTGCTCGCGAAGTGTCCTGGACAACCACACTTGTAACATGTGGCCGCTGCTGGTGTAGTGCTCGGGGAACGAAAGCCCGGCATGCGCTGCTGAGGTGCATACGCATGCGGCATCGCTCGCTGCTGTTGTTGTTGCGGAGGTGGTACTGGCAGTGCCGGCCTGATTGCCGGTGAAGAGTACGGCCGACTGCGGAACGGCATCGACCGCTGTGGTGGCTGCCAGCGTGGACCTGATGGTGGGCGATTCACCATCCGGAACTTTTGAGAAGGACCGCCTCCTTCTCCGCTGCTCTGCGGCGCGCTTCGCTTTCTCTCCGCCGCCGCTAACTCCTTGCTGGAGTTCTCCTGAACAATCGCAGCATCAATGATGTCGTTGAGGCTGCCGCGATTGAACATCGCCAACTTGTCCTTCAGGAGCGGGTTAAGCCCCTAGTAAAAGTGGCCCCGCCGCTTCTCGTCAGTATCTGCGTGATATGATGTGTAAAGCGCGAGATCGTTGAACGCCCTGGAGTATTCCAGCGCGTTCCGGCTCCCTTGTTGCAGGTGCAAGAACTCCTGCGTCTTCCTCTTCATCAACCCTGGCGGTATATCATAGGCCCTGAAGGCCGTCCGGAACTCCGTCCAGGTCATAACTCGGTCGGTGGGCTGTGAAGCACAGAAGTTGGCCCACCACGCGCTCGCGGATCCTTGGAGCTGCTGGACCGCGAACTGAGTCTTGCGCTGCTCGCTTATCTAGAGCAGCCCGAACTTCATCTCTATCGAGCGGAGCCAGTTGTCCGCGTCAAGAGGTTCGTCCGCCCTTGAGAATACTGGGGGATGAGTCGCCAGGAAGTCGGAGTAGGAGCTCTGTTGACGCTCCTCACGGTCTTGACGTCTCTCTGGGAGAGACGTATTGGCGATGAGAGTCTGCAGCAACTCCGTGTGCTGCTGATATGAACCCGCCATTGCCGCGACGATGTCGGCCAATGTAACCGTTGGCAGTGGCGGTGGCGGTGTTTGCTGTTGCTGTTGCTGCTGCTGTCCCGAGGAGTCCTCGGGAGGTGGTTGGGAGGTCTCTCCCCCTTGGCTAGTACCCCCAACATCCGGGTTGGCACGAGTACGCGTCATTCTGAAATTCAAAACAGCAGCGATTAGGACATGTCATACTTAATATTCCATATGCAACAGTAGGTATTGAAGTGACACATGATTTATTTGCACAACATTCACATATATTGATAAAGCATAAACTTTATACAAGATACATCATTCTCGGTCTCCGAGAAGTCGTGCTCATGTCGTCACTACCTATACATACTCTACTGTCTACACGACATGTCACTGATTACAAAATTTGGGCTACACTACCCTAGCTGCCCTACATGGCAACTGTAAATCCCTACTCGGAGTAGAACTCGACCTCCTGCGGGTCGTCCTCCTCCGGTACCTCTGCTGGTGGCTTCGGATCTACCACCTCTCCTCCCATCTCGGGTTCTCCCATTACTGGAAGGCCCAAGACCACCGGTACTCCTAACACCGGAGGTACGAGGTCCTGCAATGCATACACCTCGTCCATGGCTTGAATGTAATCTTCTTCCCAGCCTTGCCCTTCCTCAATAGCATCGTCCCGCTCTTGAGTAAGTTCCTCGTTCCGCTGGGTCAGATTTTGTACCAGTTCTTGCAACGCCGCGATGTCGACATGGCTCTTCTTCTTTGCCTTTTTCAGACGATGCAACTGATTGTGTTGTTTATTCAGTCGCTTGATCGTCAGAAGGAGCACATTGCGGAGTGCGCTGTGAGCACTCTCGAAATGGTCTCCACGGCTCGTGCTCTCCTTGAGCTTTGTGGCGAGATGCTCCGTATGAACAGCTTGGCTGTCCATCACGGGCTGAGATTTGCCTCCGCGGGGTTGTACCTTGGGCAACTCGGGTCCGTTGCCTCCAGGTACCTCTCTTCCCACACATGCTGAGCCCGTCCCTCCACCGGAACGAGCGCATATGGAGTGCCCTCCATGGCTTGCACGTGTAGTTGGCAGAAACGTGACATGATGTCACGGGCTGCCCCTTGCCACATCCCTTCCGGTTGTCTTCCTCTCACCGTGACGGTGAACGGCACCCAACCAGGTGGCGTAGGTCCTGCAGGGACCTCGACATGGATTGTCCACGTATTGTTCCCCTCTTCGCCTTCTTCCTTGGCGAAGTACTGTGGCATCTGGTTGTACCCGAAATATTGGAGCATTTGCCACAATGCTTCCGGGTAGCCGCTACGGTGAGAACAGTGGGACACCACCCACCCGTTCTCCAACTGTTTACCTGTTGTCATCTGTAAAAATATATTTGAGAAATGTCAAATATTTATTTAAACAGTAAACCATTGAGTTGTAACATAAGACATGTCATTGAACCCATAAAATTTGGAATCAGTTCAAATTTTAAGCAAACTTGACTGCTGATCGGCTGTCCAACATGACAGCCCTGACCAGTTTCCATTTCAACCTGATTTAGGCCATGTTAAATGCAAAACCAATTCTGGAGCTCAACATCAAAGTTAAAGCTAACTTCAATAGCTTTCCAGAAAGTATTTGCTTGGCCTAAGATCTGTCCTGGTTCAAAAATTATGAGATGTCAAATTTAACAGAATTTCTGGAGACAATTGGACAGCACCTCCCTGCTTTAGGTACTGATTTGATCCAAGAATTCCAGTTAATTCTGTTCCTAATCTGACAAAACTTTCTGTTACAAAGTTGTAACCTATCTCATAAGCTTTCCAGAACTACCTCATTTTCTATTTTTGGATTTTTATGCAGGAAGTTATACTCAATTTACAGAGAGTTTACATAGAGTCTTCACTCTGTCCTGTTTTCTGGACAGTTTCAACTCTACTGCATATTTCGAGTGGTTAAGGGATGAAACACCTCTGGACCTAAACAGAAGAGTTGTAAAGCTCTTACAAAGCTTTCCAGAAATGTATCATAGGACCCCAACCTCGAAAGAACTCAACCTCTAACCTCTGATCAACTTCAGCCCTAATTCAGCTGAAACCAGAGTACTCTATCCTTAACAACCTATAAGTTGAAAACTTGTTTACTTTGAATATCCTGATTAAGGGAAGAGGTTACAGCAAAGTTTTACTGCTTTAGATCAAAACCCTCAAGTTTTTACAATGAAGTTGTTCATTTATTTGGGTGTGACGTTGATGCGTCACCAGAGCATGTCGGTACTACTTCCTCACAAAGAAAAACCTATACCGGACTTAGCCGGCTTCGTTAATTCAGTGGCACTAAACGTCACTCGCACACGGATGCTACACGTCTACCATTTTGGGGTCATACTACCTGCAGAAACTCAAGCAATCGTCAGACTCGGCTGCACACCGAGCCCGAAATCCATACAGTTCGTACACCCGGCCGTCATCACTCGCCCGGATGTTCTCAAGCCAAACACGCCTTGAGTTACGTGTTCATGTTTCAGACCATGTGACAGGGTCTCCCAAGTTGCACCACGCACGCCAGGGACAGACGTTGCTCGTATACCCCAAACGACATGAAGAGTCGTAGAGGATATCTAAGCGGGTCGGGTTACCTGCCACCCGTGGGGCTCCACCCTTCAGCTTGTGCGCACTGGTGGACAGCGCTTAGGTGTACCCCCAAGACATAAACGTCCCGAGATACACGATTTTCCGACATAAACAAATAGGTTAGTATGCCACTTTCTATATGCTAATAACATCCTTATACGGGCTACTAACTCGTTCCTCACGGGATTTTTGAAAAAGATAACCTTTGTAGTGCGTTAAACCTCAAGCGAGCTCTGATACCACGCTGACACGACCCCACGGTCTTGTCGAGCCAGGATCACGCTGAGGGGTGCTGCGTTGCATAGCACCGGATAACACACATCAAAGGTACAACATAAAACTGGTTTATGAACATGTTTACATCAAAATAAGTCCAGTCTACACTCACGGGCGTAGACTACGCATCACGTCCACGTTCAGCCCTTGAACGTGTCCTTGCTAGCACACACGCACACTAACCCTGCGGCGTGCACGACTCCCACTCGACGGGGTTCCCCTCCTGGGGTTCCGTCTCCTCCTCGGGAGTCCCTTCCTCATAGAACCCTGCAAAAGCTTCAAACACAAGCAGTGAACACGAAGGCTCAGCAAGTCTGATCCGTCTCACCTAAACATGGAACTTCTACATGAGGGGTGATGGGTACATGAGGTAAAACCATTTGCAAAGGACTCGCCTAATTAGTAGAATCTTACTTCCAAGTTTTAGCAGCAGGTTGTGTAGAACCTTACGCTAAGGCACATGAGAGAGCCGCAATCAAATAAGAAACGCATTTCTCTCATGTACTTTGCCCAAAGTTGAAAAAAACTTTAGTGAGCTCTAGACTATAGCAAATCATTAGCAATCAAGTCCATCTTTCAATCAGCAACATTTTAACATGCAACTAGCTTGTTCTTTCTACGTCACGGTACAGTGAACAAGTGGTACTCACTGACCGTGAGGGACGGCGATTATAATCGATTTACACCTGCAGGGTTACCCGAATAACCCGTCACGTACGCCCGTACTCGATGTTGCCTACAACAACCATCACGGACGCCGTACGCAACCACCTTTTGCCCGTCAGCCAAATATTGAACCGGTCCCATCGTCCCGAGCAAGAGGTCTCTGCACACGCATCTCAGTGCCGCCAGCCGATTTACACCTCGAGCTCTCAACCTACCCTCTGAACGACGGGCAATGCCTCAATACCCAGCTACCCGAGTTATATCAGTTTCCCGGTTCCCATATAGGCGGTAGGTCTTCGGTACTGTTCTATCTTGTTCAACAGGCCCGCACACGGCTCGGTCCTCAATCGACACAAGCGGAGCTATAGCACACAGGCCCCAAAGTCCTGCTGCCCTTACCCTCCGCTCGGTCTCATTTTACTTGCCATGTGTATCATGTGCTATCTCTACTCGAGTCGAGTGCCTCTAGCCTATGCTCGCGAGTAGTTCCAACTACTCGACTTGAACCGAATCCTACTCTATCTTAGCATTGCAGTAGCTAACGAGGTTTTGCAATCCTAAGTCCAACCCATGAGGTTTTCTTGGCTATGCAATTGGGTTTTCATACAAGACTCTAATGCAAGAAATTATAATACTCAAGTAAGTGCTCAAAACAATAAAAATTTGTAAAAGGTTAATGCAAACCGGAGTTTGTCTTGCTGCTCTTGGTCATAGGCTAGCTGTTCCTCCAGAGTAACGAAGTCTAGGACTTCGGATTCCTCCTCGACCTTAGCGACTACATGATAGAAGAGGTACATGTATCAATTTAAATGCATTTGTATTAAGTTTGAACTTGTGAAGCTTATAAGTCCCACTAGATAGACTCAATGACTCCGAAACTTTTTCTGTGGCTTGGTTACAACCTAAACAGAGACTTGGTCAAGTTTTAGTTGCAGCAAAGCTCATTTGAGCCCTCCACAATTAATTATGTACTTGACCTTAATTGAAGGCTTTTACGGTGTTCTAAGGATTTTCATGAAACAAACTATGACTTTCTGAAAATTAGATTTTTAGAGGGTTCTAATGGAATTGGCCTCACTTAATTTGAAGGTTCCTACCTAAGGATATGAGCTACACAATTTCAGAGAAAATTCTGAAAACGTTTCTGAATATTTTCTATTTTCTCTGGAACAGTTTCACTAATCACACCATTAGGTGGATCAAATGAGCTCAAATGGATATGAAATTTTTATGGTAGTTCAGAGACACTTTGGTGAACATCCCAGTAAAATTTCAGGATTTTCCTCCAAAGGATTCTCCAGTTAAAATTCCAAACAGTTTAAATTTTGAGGAATTAATTCTGGAGAAATAAGGATTTTTATGAAGTGAAACTTGATTTGCTGGAAAGTGCTCAGAGAGCTGAATCCAACAAAATTCAGTCCACTTGATTTGGAGCTTTCTAGCAAAAGTTATGAGGATTTGAAGTTTGGAAGAATTCTGAAAATCGGGGGAAAAGTTTGAACTCGCGGGGACACGTGTTGAGCGCGGAGGTGTCCGGCACACCGAGGCCCACAGGGTATTTGCACGCCAGCACAGCCGATCCCGGCCGCAGCCCGATCCCGATTTAAAATATCGGTCGCTGACAGCTGGGGTCCACCCCCTTCTTCAACCTCCCGACGCCCGCGCTCTGCCGCCGGGGAACCTCGCCGGAGAGCTCGCCGGCAGCTTCTGTGGAGCTCCAAACTTCACCATATTGGCCGCCCCTGCCTACTTTCACTCGGGGAACAGGATTTTGGGGTCAGCTCGTCATGACAACGGCCGGTGCATGGTCGGCGACGAGCCGCCGTCTCGGAACGACTTCGGCCGTGTCGGCTGACTTCCCTAGCACCTCAACTACGCGAGCAACTGGTCGGGAAGCATCAGTGGACCTCAGGGAAGGTCGACATGAGCTTGAGGCAGCTCGGGGAAGGCCCGAAGTAGGTCCTCACCGTGCGCCCGATACCTCCCGCTTGCTCCGCCGTTGGTAAACCTCGAATTACACCGGTTGCAGAGGTTCTACGGCCAAAAGTTGTGAAGGCAACTTGTGCGTTACCTAGTCTAGTTTGTGTGAGAGCGGATTAAGGCCCTCTAATCCTTTCTAGAGTACGAATTCAATGGAAGCGCACCCGAAGGTCGTTCTGCACATAGAAAGGGGAAAACTGGAAATTCGCCGCCGGTGAGCAACCACTCGGGCTGTGGCTCGGGGGTGAGCAGCACCGGTCACCAGCGCGTCCAAGGGTGCCCTGGCTCGGGCGTGACAACGCCCCGGTTGGGCTGTCCACGGAAGCCCGAGGTGCGGCGGTTTTAAGTCACCGAATTGATCTTTCGGTATAGCCGAGATCAAGCGGTTTCAGCTGAGCTTTAGCAACGGGGAGGAAGGAGAAGAGTTCCTAGTACCTTGCCGTAGCTCGAGATGGGACGGAAAATCTGTGATCGGCGCTCTCCGATCAATTCCGAGTTGCGGAAGGAGTTTGCCGGCGCTGAGTTCTTGCGGGGAAGAAACGGGGGAGGCTTCGGCCGAGGAGGGGGGAAGGCGCCTTAAGAAGGCTCTGAACCGCCTCACGCCCACGCGTGGCCAAGCAGCTGCTGGCGCGGCGGCTCCCCTCGGTGGCGATCGCAGCGGCGGCTCGGCGACCCGAGTGAGAAAAGTCTCAGTCGGTTGATTCTTCTCTGTGGCTGACATGTGGGACCCACCTGGGGTTTTAACCTCTGAAATTCACTCCTAATCACTGTTGTAAACAGTGAGCCCCAAAATACCCATGGTGATTCAAATTATTCACCCATGAGCCATTTGAATTGAGTAGAATTCAAATTGGGTTTGGTTTGAATGAATTTCAGCACAAGTTCAGTTTTGAATTCAAATAAAGTTTGAATTTGTCCCACTTAGCTCATGTCAAGATCAACTCCAAATGGAGTGAAAATTGGTGTGTGAGCTCATAAAAATGTGCTGAATAAGGATATGCCTCCCACTTTTAAATTCATGGGCTAAAAACAGTTTGAATTTGAATATGGTTTCAAACTGCCCTCTTTCTAACTATACCCAACATGACCTCAAAAAGGTTTTGAATTTGGGTGAAACTTGGCATGGACATTCTTAGCAATGTGTAGGAGTTTTCATATGTCCAGCCCACCTATATCACATGTGGAAAATACCACTTTCGCAATGTGTGAGTTTGTTCTCTAATGAGCATGTTGATGGTGGCTACTTGCTCTTCATTTGTGTTCATCATCTTTCCTCAAATGAGGTGTGTGTGTATGGTGATGAACACTTCAATTATGTGTCAAAAACTGAGGCCCATACATGAACTAGGGTTTTTGGTAAAACCGAAAATTCTCACTCCCCGATTGATCAATTGTCCTGCGGCTTTCGGTAACACGATCTACAGACAACAACACACCTTTCTTGTGCAGGGAAGGGTCGGTGAAACTGGCCGTAGCGCGCTGTCCACGGTGAATCGGACAGGGTTCCACCGAGCACCTCCGAACGCCGGCGCCAATCCTTGGTTTGCGCGTAGCACGAGCTAGGAAACTTAGGTGGAGGAACGGTGGAGGCTGGAACACTCTCTTGCGCTTCTTTTTGCTGTTTGGGGCTCGATCATCCGAGCCTGGGCGAGCGTCGGCGAGGGGGAAACAAAAACGGCACAGAGGCGGTTTCTCGCGGGAGAGAACGAAGGGAGCGGCGAATAACTGGGGGAAACGAAGACCAACTTCGTTGCTGCGATCGTGGGATGATGAAGCGGCTGGCGATCGAGGAACCATGAGGTGGCGCGGTGGAGTTCTTCGGGAGCGGGTTTCACCGGGCGCTGGCGGCCTCTCGGCGATCAGCCGATGAAAACAGAGGCGGTAGGCTCTGTTGTGAGGCTGACTGCTGGGCCCCACCTCCCTCTCTTTTACTCCAATTTTTCTCTGATATTTTTCCCCAGCAACTCAACATTTAAGGCTAGACTTTCACACCAAGTTAAGGTTTGAATTTGCTGAATTCAAATGGTTTGAATTCTGGTGTAGAATTTGAATTGTGTTTGACCCTTTGAATTTGAAATGGAGTTTGAATTCTCCACTTTGGGTTGTCCCAAACACATAGCAAACCAGCCCCAAAATTTACAATTTTTTGCATGGCTGCTCATTAAAAGGTGGAGAACACAATTGTGGAACCCAATTTTCAAATTGAGGGAATTGGAATTTGAAACTGAATTTGAAATTCAGAGTAGAGGGCTTTTCCTTTTTAATCCCAAACAAATATGAAAACTCATCCAAATGAGCTGGAATTTGGAAGGTTGAATATTTGGACTATGAAGATCCAAGTTATGAATTTAGATCTCCATGTGTGGAAGTTTTTGGGAAGTCTAAACCCTCACTTTGAACTTACACCATTATAATTCAAAGTTTTAATTCCCCTCATTTTTCATGAGTGTACATGAGCTGAATTTTTCTTGCTACTACTTTTTAGGGATTTTACACCCACAGGCCGGACAAGTCCAGATATGTTGAATAGTCCGGGATGCAGCAGACAAGTCCACAATGAAATAGTCCGGACAGTAGACTAGTCCGGACCTAGTCCGACAAACCGGACTAGTCCGGTCCCTGGAGACTTAACCTCCAAGGGTCGGGGCCGAACCCCCTCCCTCTCTTATTCACTTCTACACCTCTCCTGTCCTCCAAAACTCGCCCTCATTGGCGATTTTGGAGCTCTCCCTCAAATCCCTCGAAGGAATCCTCAATTCAAGGCTTGTGGAGTGCGGGGAATCCTTCTCCGACCATCTACGCTCCTTCGATTCGCGGATTTTATCAAATTTCTTCGTTCTAAGGTATTTCTTTACCTAACTTCGATTTTTCACAAATACCTTGTTTCTAGGTCATACTTCTAGTGCCTTAGGCCTTCCCTGATGTCCTTACGCCATATCGTTACAATTCCTCGTAGTATTGCGTCTAGTTTGTTAATTTTGTACTCAAATCGCTTGAGTTAGCTTTTAAAACTGTAGAGTCTGGACTAGTCCGGACACCAACCGGACAAGTCCGGCCAGGGCGGACTAGTTCGCCCCGGGCCCGGACAAGTCCGGTTGATGCCGTTTTAGCCCTAACTTTGGGGATGTGCACTACTTCAAACGCAATACTCTCACATCTAATCTTTCCCTTTCCTCTATCACCAGATCATGTCAGGATCCGGAGACAATCCTCTTCCCAACCCTGACGCCGAAGCGGCTCGCCAAGTTGCCTATTGTGCAACAGTCGAAGTAGAAGTGGGGAGGCTGCAGCAAGGGAGGCTCGAACAAAGAAACAGGCTGACAGAGAAGCACAAGCTTCTCAGTCCGTTGATCCTCCAAGAAGGAAGAGGCTGGTGACCTTGAAAGTTGCCTCGAGGGGGGGGGGTAAATAGGCTAATAAAACCTAAAACTACTGAAAACAGCGGATTAAACCTGAAGGGGCCGGACTTGTCCGGTCTGGGGGCGGACTAGTCCGGTCTAAGTATAGAAATTGTGTTTTTAGGATTTCTTTTTAAGTTTGTTTAAGCTGAAGGTATGTAAGTAGTCTAACAATCTAACCAATTAGTTTGTGAATGAAAGACCGATTAGATTTCAAGACTCACAACAACAAAGCAATTTACAAGTTTTGAGCGAGACGAAACCTAACAAGTAACTTTAGTGAATGAGTGAGAAAGTAAAGGAATCAAGAGACACGATTTATCCCGAGGTTCGATTCCACATAGGAATCTACGTCCCTGTTGAGGAGTCCACAAAGGACCGGGTTTTTCCAGCCCTTCCCTCACCGAGCGATCACCAAGATCAAGCCCGGGCTCTTTCACTATGAATCAAGTGTGAATACAATATTTTTAGGGGCTACTCACAACTTGAGGCTCCCAAAAACAACCTAGCAGTTCTAGGAATCAAAATACAACAGCCAAGAACTCAAATTAACAATTAGAGTGCAAGAGATTCAAACTGAGAGCTCAAATGTCGATCACCGCGTCCCTCCTCTCACAAATTCGCAAACCCCTTAAGATCCAATCTTAGGGGTCAAGAAGGTGAGGAAAGAGGATTAGAAGAGCTCAAGGAATGAGTTTTTGGCGCTAGGGTTTCTGAGAGACACATTAGAAGTCGAGGGGTCCCTTTTTATAGAGATCCCGGCACCTAGCCGTTATAGCTACTAAAGTCCGGACTAGTTCGGTCAGAAACCCGGACTAGTCCGTTCTCGGGGGACCACTTACGTCACAAAGGCTACCAACTAAAGTCCCGTGAACTTTGAATTCAAATGGTCATAAAATCCCGGACTAGTCCGCAGAAGAGCGGACTAGTCCGATCTCACACAGGAACCTTTGTTCCGGATGAGAACGGGCTAGTCTGGTAGAGAGAAGACTAGTCTGGCCTCAAAGACGGACTAGTCCGGTCTTAGCACAGTCTCAATAACTCTCTAATCTCAGATTGCGGACTAGTCTGGCCATATCCGAACTAGTCCGAGCTCACACAGTAACCTTTGTTCCGTCCTAAACCGGACTAGTCTAAAGAAACCAGACTAGTCCGGCCTGTGGGTCAGACTAGTCCGAGATCACTCAGAGACTCTTTCTCCGGACCTAAGCGGCTTAGTCCGCTTAGCGGACTAGTACATCCCCGTGGGCGGACTAGTCCGGCCTTTAGGGACTTGGTCTCACAAAGGCTCAGACTCACTTAAAAACGGACTAGTCCGGCCTAAAACGGACAAGTCCGAACTCACTCAGAGACTTCTGATCCAGTCAAAAACGGAGTAGTCCAGTTGGGAATGGACTAGTCCGGCCTTGAGTTCGGACAAGTCCGGTCTACTTTCTCAGCCATACCTATGAGTATTTCCTCCCAAGATTCTAACTAAGATTTGAGCTCTCTAATGATTCTCAAGCACTCTAAAAGAGAAGACCCTGTACACAACTAGAAAATGTGAAACTCAATAAAAAATTATATTTTCTACTCTTGCAAGTCTTCTTATTTTCCTTTTTTTGCTTCTTGAGAGACTGCACATTCATTCCTTTGATAAGGACTTGTGCTCATACTCGGTAAAACTCATTAGTATCTTAATTGTCGTCATCAATCATCCAAAACCCACGGGGGTTGCCTAGATACACTTTCAATCTCCCCCTTTTTGTGATTTATGACAACACAATAAGACTCTCGATTAATGGATATAAGAGTTTATTTTCATAATACATGTGTGTATGGTCCACTCCCCCTAAATGTGTGCACAAGAGTTTGTCAAGAAAAATATGCACATGAATGAGTTCTATGGGGATTTCATACACACATGTGTTATGGTGGGCTGTCTAAGTGTGATGTGATAAAATGAATGTTAAACGCATTGAGGAAAGTATAACATCTACTAACAAGATCATCTCAATATGGCATAGTATGAAGACATAATGTGGCATAGTCATTACAAAATAACGTACGTGGCATAGTCATTACAAAATAACATACGTGGTATAGTCATTACAAACCAAGACAAGACAAGAATTTTAAAGAGCTAGTTTAAAGAGCTAGGCTACTCCCCCTTGTTCTCTCCCCCTTTGGCATCAAAGCACCAAAAAGTAAAAGAAAAGAGAGAAGGGCCTAATCGCTATCATATTCATCTTGATCTTCGGCTTGGTCACTTTGAGTTTCCTCATCCTCATCGCTGTCTTCATCGTCATCCTCATGATGAGCGTGGGAGATAGGAGGAGCAGCAAAGGAGGAGCCACCTTCACCAAAGTAGGCAAGCTCGTCCTCGGTGAGAGTGGGAAACTCTATCACTCCTTCATCTTCCGATGATGGTGGAGACATAGGTATCTCCATCTTGTCGCACATTGCCTTGAGATACTTCTCTTAGCGTTGCTTCATTTTCTGCGTGCGAACTTCCACCTTCCGGCACGAGGAGAAGATGGTCTTGAATATTTTGAGCAGCCCACTAGAGGAGCCACTCGGTGATGGAGGAGCAGATGGCCCAGCTGAAGAGGATGGAGCTGCAGAGGAGCTCCTACCCAAAGACACAGGAGGGTGAGGAAGAGGAGGCGGCATTTGTGGGTGTAGCTTCCTGTGCTTCACATCCTTTACAAATTCCATGCCTGTGACTCTCTCTATCATGCACATGATATATGGCGCATATCCACAGGACCTGTTTGGGGTGTAAGATGTGGGGACCACCCCGTGGTTCACCCACTCCAAGATCGCATAGGGTGGTGCCGTGCGATGCGGCACCCAACAGCACACACGAAAAGAATTAAGAACAACATACAAACTTTTATTTAATATAAAACAGCGGAAGTCTTTTTACAAAATTTACTTATACAGCGGAAGTAATATACATAAATAGCCTCTCATCCTAACTATGCAAAAGTGCAGCCGTTCAGCCCGGAGACGCTACACACTAGCAGCATGGAACCGGAGAATCACGGCGGTGTGCAGGGCTCCAGCTCGGCCGTGTACCCCGACGGGGGCATCGCCTCGTCCTCGGAACCTTCCTCATAACTCTCACCTGCATACAGCTCAAATATTGCAACCGTGAGCACGAAGGCTCAGCAAGTCTTAACCGTCAACCCTAGGCATGGAACTCTACGTGCATGGATGTGTAAGGTAGGAAAGGACTTTGCAATAAAGACACGCCTATAAGTTGATCCTTACTTTCAGTTTTATAGCAGCAGATTCATGTGCCTTAGGCAGCCCTCACATCGAAAGTCCACAATCAAACAAGAAACGCTTTCCCCCGATGTGGAGATGCCCAAAGTGGAATATAAACTTAATTTGCTCTATAACTACAGCATACAAGGTTTCAAGACATTTAATAGTTCAATACAACATTTTCATTTGGCTTACTTCACTTCTTACTACGTCACAGCGCAGTGAACAAGCGGGTACTCAAATAACCGTGAGGGACGGTGATTGCAATCAAGACACACCCGGATAACACGTTGCATACACCCACTTTCAGAAGCGTGATTCCACACCCCTTCCTACTCTGTTGTATGCAACAACCTTTCAAAGGCAACCCAAATGCCGAACCGGTCCATCCGTAACGGGTAGGAGGTCCCCGCGTGGAGCGTGACTGTGCCCACCGGCAGATTTACACCTTGCTACCCTCAACCCACTCCTATTTACGGTTGGGTAAGCCTCGACACCCAGGTTAACCAATTACATTGGTTTCCTGGTTCCCATATGCCATTATGCATCCGGTACTGTTCGATACTTGTCCAGCAGGGCCGCACACGGACGGTCCTCAACCGACGCCAACAGGGCTACGCACGTGAGACCTCTGCTCACTGCTCCCTACCCCCCTGCTGGGTCTCATTTTCATAACTTAAGCCATTTTCTACCTCTTTTCATTTCGTATAATGAGTACTATCTCGCGAGTAGCTTCCAACCACTCGACTTCTACCGAGATCCTAAACATTAGCATGGCATTCTCTACTCGTCGGGTTTGTAAACTACCCAACCCTCCATAGGATTCAAAAAGGGCTATGCAGGTGGGGTTTCAATCACCCTAACTCTAATGCATACAATTCAACCTAGACATAAATGATACAATAAAAAGCTTTATAAAAGGTACTTAAGTGCAAACCGGGGCTTGCCTGGTTGCGAGTCAAAGGGGAAGTCAGCTTCAGGTGGAAGGACGTCCAAGGGCTCCGGTGCGTCCTCAACTTCGGTCACTATTATGAAATGTAATAAAATACATGTGTAAGTATTAAAGGTTTATAGAAATTGAACTTCTATTCATATCTACTGCTATTTAAAATCCTTAATTGGCTTTGGGAATTTTACAATGGATACTAGACCCTCTAAGGATGATTTGAGCGAAATTTGGAGACATGTCATTGCATAATGTAGTCTTCAAAATGCCTACAAGTACAATGCTTATCTGAATTTTGAGCCCAAATCAGGAGCTTTGACATAGCGAGAAATGGAGGATCTGATTAGGGTAAGTTTCCATGGTTCTAACAAAATTTGTTTCACCATTTTTGGGGCTACCATCAGAGAGATATGAATTTTTGGAAGTTTGGACAGGAGTGCTGAACAGTTTCTGTTTGAATTTGAATTTCCAAATAAAGGCTGAACTTGGGAAGGTAATTTGACCCAGCAAATGAACTCCACTGAAGCCCAAATTTTTACTGGAGATCAGTATCTATGAAGAGGATTTTCTGCCCAATTTTGGGAATATTTCCTAAAGAATTGCTCCTGTAATAAATTCCTAAAGTATTTACTAAAAACAATTCTACAGAAATTCCTGGGCATTTTCATAGCCTAAAATTGGTTTCTCTGTGAAGTACTCCTCATGAGGATTCCAACAAACTTGGTCTCACTCCTTTTGGAGTTCTCTACACAAAGTTATGGGCTTGCAAAGATCAGCTAATTTCTGGAATTATTTCCCTAATAGAAACTTCAAATAATTGGAACTGGGCCCACTGTTATAAATCGGACCAGTGAGATTTCGGCAACACCGGGGGCTACGGGGTTAACCCGGCAGCCACAGCCGATCCCGGGCCACAATTCGATCCGGCGCCTACCCGGTGCCACTGACAGGTGGGGCAGGCCCCCACCTTCTTCTACCTCGCGCCAACAGAGGATTCTGCGGCGGTTGCTCCGGCGAGGGTGGCGGAAACGGCTCTCCCGGCCATCTCCCGGGCCTAAACTCACCGCTCCCCCGTATTCAACCGTGCTGAACACTATGGGAGGGTCGCCGGCGGCCGTGGCTCACCGGAAACCATCGCGCACCGGTGGCAGCAAAGTTTTGAACTCCGGCGAGGTCGGGAACCCTTATTCCTCCATCATACGATCGACTCTCGGGCTCTCGAGCATCAGTGAATGATGTAGGAGCCCGTAAGGGTCCTGGCCGCCGGTGAAACAGCCGGCAACCAAGGGCTCCACGGCGACCCGAGGTGCTTTTGCACTGTCGACTAGGAAAACAGCTAGGGCTCCCTCGTTTCTTGATGTTTTTGCTTGGTTCTTCATCGAGGAGAAGCGCTAGGAAGTAGGGAAGCTCTGTGCAAGGTTACTCGAGGTCTAAAGGATCGTGCACCACGAATTTTTGGTTAGACCGGCCCTATCCGTCGGTGTACAGTTTGGGAAAATGGTGAAATTCTCGTCACCGGTCCTAGCAATCGCTAAACGGCCTCCGGCTACACGACCAGGACATGTCCACGTACCTTTCTTGTATAGGAAGTCGGGGAATAGGGTGACCGAGGCGTTCTGACCACGGTGGCCTGACTTCGGTTCCCGCCGATGGCTTCAGTTCCTGGCGCCGATCCTCGGATTAGGGCCAACAGCAGCCCCAAGCGTCAAAGTTGAGCGCGAGACTACCTTGTACCCACGTTGGCGCTCCTCTTTTGCGTTGGCAACTCGGCGAGTGAGGGATCAGTACTGGCTGGTGATCAAAAATGGTCGAGACAGCGTCGGCGGCTCGCGTTTGCGCGGGGGAAGCAGAGCAAAGGCCGAAGCACGAGCTGTAAGTGGCGAAATGCTTCTGTGGCACTCGGGGCGGCTGATCAAGACGGGCAACGGTGAGGAGACCCTGAGGTGGCGCGGTGGAAGCCTCGGGCGCGGGGAAAACGTCGAGCGCTGGTGCGCTGTGATCACCCGGGGAGAAAACAGTCGGTTGAGTTGCTTTTGTGTGACTGACAATTGGGTCCCACCTCCCCCTTTGTTTAGTCAAATTTCCTCTGATATTTACCCCAGCAACTCAACATTAAAGACTTGAATTCACCCCAAAGTCATAGTTTGAATTTGCTGAATTCAAATAGTTTGAATTCTGGTGTGAAATTTGGGTGTGGTTTGATCATTTGAATTTGAAAAATGAGTTTGAATTCTCCACTTTGTATTGCCTCAAAAATATAGCAAACCAGCTCCAAAGTTTCCAACTTTTGACATGGCTGCTTATTAAAAGGTGGAGAACACATTTGTGAACCCAAATTTTGAAATTGAGGGAATTGGAATTTGGAACTAAATTTGAAATTCAGATTAGAGGGCTTTTCCTTTTAATCCCAAACAAATAATAAAACTCCTCCAAATGAGCTGAAATTTGGAAGGGTGAATATTTAGAATATGAAGATCCAAGTTGTGCCTTTAGATCTCCATGTTTTTGGAAGTTTTGGGAAGTCTAAACCCTCACTTTGAACTCACCCCCTTATAATTCAATATTTTAATTCCCCTCATTTTTGATAAGTGTACATGAGCTGAATTTTCTTGCTACCACTTTTGGGGATTTTACATAAGAGATGTTGAATATATCGTTGTATATGTAGTCGAAGACGTTGAACCGCTCTTCTTCATTGAGTAGCTTCAACAAGTTTCTGAGATGCCCTTGTATCATCTCCGCATCGCCATCTTTGGAAGCTAGTGTCTTCCTCAGGATTCGGTTGAGCACTCCAAAGAAGGGCTTGATGTTGTGAGTTGAGGATGGCTCATAAGTGAGATATGAGGGATACATAAAGTCCAAGTCATCCTTTCCCAAGATTTTTTCATTGTGAACTATGATCTCATAGTTCAAATGCTCCTCAAGCCCAAGGATCCTTGCAAACTCATCGTACAACACCGAGTACACCACACCATTTGTCATCCAAGTGATCTTTCTGTTTCCATAGGTGTGAAAGTAGCAGGTGGTGTAGAATTGGACTATTACCTCGATGTTCCAGTCATACTGAAAAGCCATGAAATCCTTGATCCCATGGCGTTCTACCGCTTTAATCACTGCATCAAAAACTTGTTACTTCTTGTTTGCCATGTAGGGCCAATCCACCCACTGAGCATCGACTACCGGGGTCTTCATTGGAAGATAGACGAGTCGGTAGTAGTCGCAATGGAAGTCACACCAGAAACGAGGGTCTGGTGTGGCCTTCACATACTTGTAGACCTCTTCTTCCTTGAGCCTTCTGGCTTTCTCAGCTCCTTTCCCTTTGAAGGTTGCACTCGCCAAATTGGGTTGGTGGTTTGGATTGTGCATTGGTGGTGCTCTCTCAAGTGGCCCAATTGGTCCTTGTGGGGGATTCTCCCTTCCCCGTCTAGGGGTGTCACGAATGACAAGTCCCCTATTGGCCAACGCCATTTTCCTAGGAGGATCTGCTGCTTTTCCTTTCCCTTTGTCCTTGGCCGTTCTTTGTGACTGAGCTTGTTGTTTCTCCTTCAAGGTCACCAACCTCTTCCTTCTTGGAGGATCAACGGACTGAGAAGCTTGTGCTTCCCTGTCAGCCCATTTCTTTGTTCGAGCCTCCCTTGTTGCAGCCTCACCACTTCGACTTCGGCTGCTGCACGATAGGCGGCTTTCGGCCACAGGGTTGGGAAGAGGGTTGTCTCCGGATTCTGACATGGTCTGGTAATAGATGAAAGGGAAAGATTAGATGTGAGAGTATTGCGTTTGAATTAGTGCACATCCCCAAAGTTAGGGGTTAAAACTGCCTCAGCCGGACTTGTCTGGGCCTGGGTTGGACTAGTCCACCCTGGCCAGACTTGTCCGGTTGGTGTCCGGACTAGTTCATACTCTACAGTTTTAAACCCTAACTTAAGCGATTTGAGCACAAATTCAACAAACTAGACGCAATACTACGAGGAATTGCAACGACATGGCGTAAGGACATCAGGGAAGGCCCAAGGCACTAGAAGTATGACCTAGAAACAAGGGATTTGTGAAAACTCGAAGTTAGGTCAAAAAGTACCTTAGAGCGAAGAAATTTTATGAAATCCGCGGATCGAAGGAGCGGATATGATCGGAGAAGCATTCCCCGCACTCCACAAGCCTTGAATCGAGGATTCCTTCGAGGGATTTGAGGGAGAGCTCCAAAATCGCCAATGGAGGTGGGTTTTGGAGGAGAGGAGAGGTGTAGAAGTGAATGAGAGAGGGAGGGGTTTCGGCCCCGACCCTTGGAGGTTAAGTCTCCACGGGCCGGACTAGTCCGGTTTACTGTCCGGACTAGTCTGGTATGTTGGACTTGGTCCGGACTAGTCTGCCGTCCGGACTTGTCCGGATGCTGTCCGGACTAGTCCGTTGTGGACTTGTCTGCTGCATCCCCGACTATTCAAGATATCCGGACTCGTCCGGCCTGCTGGGCGGACTAGTCCGGTTCTTGAAGGCTAAAAAATTCTTATATATTAGAATTCCGCCAAGAGTGATTACGGTGAATTTACTTGCACCTTCTATTAAATAGCTATGGTCAATATATATATATATATATATATATATATATATATATATATATGTGTATGTATATCAAAGCACACAATTAGATGATGACCATAATATAGCCAACAATAATATGAGAGAAAAAATAGAGGGAGAACAAGTTTTTCACAATCGTGCATATTTTAGAAGTTTGTGAAAAAATTTTAAGATTTCTAATTACTAGCATTCAGATGCACAACATTTCAAGTCACATTCCTAGAGTCTAGGAAATTTAGCTCATTTCAAAGTTCACAAAATCGTTTTTTATCTAGTGGCTTGGTGAAAATATCGGCTAGTTTTTTTTCGGTCTTACATGTGAGATAGCTATGTCCCCCTTTATAGAATGGTCTCTCAAAAAGTGATGTCGGATATCTAGAGTGTTCAACGGGGTTATGGGCTATCTTAATGGCACTCTCATTGTCGCATAGGAGTGGAATGTGGTTCATATTGTAACCATAATCTCTTAGAGTTTGTTGTATCCAAAGAAGTTGAGCACAATAACTTCCGACTGCAACATACTCCACTTCGGCTGTGAAAAGGGCAATGGAATTTTGTTCTTGGATGATCATGATACTAGCGACCTACCCAAAAATTGACAAGCCCATGAGATGCTTTTTCTATCTACTTTACATCCGGCGTAATTCGCATCGGAATATCCGATGAGATTAAACTTAGACCCCTTTGGATACCACAATCCTAGGTTAGGTGTGTGAACTAAATATCTTAAGATTCTTTTAACGACGGTTAAGTGACATTCTTTAGGTGATGCTTGAAATTCTGCACACAAATATACATTAAGCATGATATCAGGCCTAGATGCACAAAGATAAAGCAATGAGCCAATCATAGAGCTTATACCTTTTGATCCACGCTTGGTCAATCTTCATTGAGCTCAAGGTGCTTGTTTGTTGCCATTGGTGTCTTTACAGGTTTGGCCTTATCCATGTCAAACTTCTTGAGTATGTCTTGTGTGTACTTCGTTTGACTAATGAATGTGCCTTTCTTGAGTTGCTTGACTTGAAATCCTAGGAAGAACTTCAACTCTCCCATCATAGACATCTCAAACCTATCCGTCATTATCTTACTGAACTCATTACAAAAAGATTTGTTAGTTGAATCAAATATAATGTCATCGACATATATTTGGCACACAAAGAGATCATCATCTACATTCTTTGTGAAAAGAGTGTAATCTGCCTTGCCTATCTTAAAACCATTATCAATAAGAAAGTCTCTAAGACACTCATACCAAGCTCTAGGAGCTTGTTTGAGTCCATAGAGAGCTTTATGCAATTTAAACAAATAATTAGGATATTCTTGATCTTCAAACCCGGGTGGTTGCTCCATGTACACCTCCTCCTTGATTGGACTGTTTAGGAAGGCGCTTTTCTCATCCATTTGATAAAGATTGAAATCATGGTGAGTAGCATAGGCCAATAGAATACGAACTGACCCAAGCCTAGCTACGGGAGCAAAGGTTTCATCGAAGTCCAAACCTTCGACTTGAGCATATGTCTTTGCCACAAGTCGGGCCTTGTTTCTTGTCACCACTCCGTGTTCATCTTGCTTATTGCGAAACACCCACTTGGTGCCTACGACATTTGCATTTGGTCTTTTCACCAGCTCACACACTTGGTTTCTTGTGAAGTTGTTCAACTCTTCTTGCATGTATACCACGATCCGGAACCTTGAGTGCTTCCTCCACCCTAATTGGTTCCAAGGAAGACACAAAAGAGTAATTTGCACAAAAGTTAGCCATTTGAGAATGTGTTGTTACCCCTTTTATGATATCTCCAAGGATGTTGTCAACGGGGTGATCCCATTGAATGCTTTGATGAACCCTTGGGTGAGGCACTTGATTTCTTGAGTGGTCTTCTTCTTCTTCGTCTCCCTCTTGATCAACATCATGGTCTCGATTTTCTCCTTCTTGAACTTGACTGTCATGATCTTTGGGTTCTTGAGTTTGATCTTGTGTGAGAGGCTCCAATTGTGATGAACTTGGAGCATCTAGTCCTACATCTTCTTGAGGACGGACATCTCCAAGTCCCATTCTTCTTAGTGCTACACATGGTGCTTCTTCTTCATCGGTTAGGAGCTCGTATGGAGTTTTCTTCAAAAGTCGATGGAGATAGAGGCGGTTTGTGGCGTGGCAAGCGGTGTTGACCGCTTCCGCCCAAAACCGATCCGATGTCTTGTACTCATCAAGCATGGTTCTTGCCATCTCTATGAGTGTGTGGTTTTTCCTTTCGGCTACCCCATTTTGTTCAGGGGAGTAGGGGGCCGAAAACTCATGCTTGATCCCCTCTTCATCCAAGTATTCTTCTACTTGAGTGTTCTTGAATTCGGAGCCGTTGTCACTCCTTATCTTCTTTGTTCTTAAGGAAAACTCGTTTTGAGCTCTCCTCAAGAACTTCTTGAGAACACTTTAAGTTTCTTCCTTATCATGCAAGAAAAACACTCAAGTAAAACGAGAATAGTCATCAACAATTACTAAACCATATTTGTTACCGCCAATGCTTATGTAGGTGACATGGCTGAAGAGGTACATGTGAAGCATCTCCATTGGTCTTGTTGTCATCATCACATTCTTGGCGGGATGAGCTGCTCCAATTTGTTTTCCTGCTTGACATGCGCTACATGGCCTATCTTTCTCAAAAACAACATCTTTTAGTCCACGGATGTGATCCCCCTTTAGAAGTTTTTGTAAGTTCCTCATGCCAACATGGGCTAGTCTCCTATGCCACAACCATCCCATGTTGGTTTTTGCTATTAAGCATGTGTCAAGTTGAGCTTTATCCGTGGAGAAATCTACTAAGTAAAGCTTTCTCTTTAACACACCCTTAAAGGCAATCGAGTTGTCACTTCTTCTAGAGACGGTCACACCCTCGTTAGTAAACAAGCAATTATAACCTTTCTCGCATAGTTGAGATATGGACAATAGGTTATAATCTAGTGATTCAACGTGTAGAACATGAGAAAGAGAGTGTTGAGAAGAGATTGCAATTTTACCAATACCGAGCACCCTTCCTTGGCTATTGTCGCCGAAGTAGATGCCTTCACTTGGATCATAATTTTCTTCATACTCAACGAACATCTTTCTCTCTCCGGTCATATGATTAGTGCACCCACTATCTAGCACCAATTTAGTGCCACCGGATGAGTAGGCTTGCAAAACAATTTAAGCTTTCGTCTTAGATACCCAAACTCGGTTAGGTCCTTTGAGGTTAGTCACAAGGCATTTGGGCACCAACACACATGTTTTTGGACTCTTATGGAGTGGCCCAACATATTTAGCATATACTCTACAATACTTGCTCTTCATAAGAACATAAGATGCATCAAAATTATGAAATAAGATAGAGTTTATGTTTTTGGCAATTTCATGTGAGGTAGATGCAAGGTTGTTATTCTTGACTTGAGTTTTCTTTGACAAAAGCTACACACTTGTTATTATTTTTAAGGATTCTAGCGTTTTGCTTTCCTCCCCTAGTATAACCAAATCCATCCTTGATAAGAGGAGATCTTGTGATTGAGTATGCACTACGTGCATATTTGATCTTCTCCGTATCAAAGATCCCACTTTTGTGTGTATTCTTGCTTTGTGCCTCTTTGAGCTCATTTTTCAAGTTTAGAACAAGATTAGCACGTTTGCAAGTTTTAGTGTTGGATTCCATATTTGTTGAGAAGGAGTTCGTGGAGGATGAAGTAGTTGAGACACTTAACTTAAGTAAATTGAGTTGTGCTTCAAGATTCCTGTGAGTCTTGGTCAAACTCACAAGTTCATCTTGAAGTACTATATTCTTACTCTTAAGTTCAACACAAGTTTCCTTGCTCATGGCAAGTTCGCTTTCAAGTGCTCTACTCTTCTCTCTCTCAAGTTCAAGAAGCTTATCAATCTCAAGGTTTCTTGCCTTTTCAAGGATAAGCAATTCTTGTTGATTGAGAATCTCTTCTTGTTCAAATATTTCATCCGACAACATTTTCATTTTAGCTATAGCATTTTTGTTTAAGCCCTTAAACATGAATTCATTTTCGCTACTGCTTTCACTATCATCTACAGTATGTAACTTGGTAGGTTTAGATATTACCTTACACTTTCCTTCTTTTGCCATGAGGCATATGTGGTTTGGGCTCTTCCAATCACCCTTGTTTTGCAAGAGTGATTTCTTCATGGTTGGCCTCTTGATGGCGACGGTTGCCCCTTTTTCTTCATCTTCAGAAGAGGATTCTTCGTTTGAGTCCCACTCTTCTCCAACGTGAGCTTGTCCATAAGCCTTCTTCTTTTTGAAGATCTACTTATCTTGAGGCTTCCCGTCCTTCTTCTTCCTCTTGTCATCTTCCTTAATATGGGGGCAATTCACAATGAAATGCCCATATTCACCACAGTTGTAGCAAGTCTTGTTTGTTCTTGACTTGCCCTTGTATTTGTTCTTGTTCTCATAGTGATGGCTTCTTCTTCTTCTTCTCATCAACCTTTTGAATTTTTTGATGAAGAAGGTCATTTCTTCATCATCCATGTTCGTGCTCTCATCATCACTCTCTTCATCATCACTTGTGAGTTGTATTTCTTTTCCCTTGGACTTGGATGTGGCCTTGAGAGCAATGCCCTTCTTCTTGGATGAGGTGATCTTTGCTAGGTCGTTGACATGTTGGGATTCTTTCTCCATCATCTCGTGGTTGATGATCTTCCCTAACACTTCATCTGGAATCATCATGTGAAAGTTTGGATTTTCCCGGATTAGAGTGCATAGGGTCACATTGCGAGGCATGAAAGCTCTTATCATTCTCTTGACCACCTCATGATCTGTAAAATCCCAAGAAAAGGGACTTGCAAAAACTTTTTATCACCTCACAACACCACAGTTTGTTGTGGATAGATTGTGAAAAAATGTGAAGAGCAAGTAACCTCCATCAAAAGAGTGATTAGAGGGGAAAGCCTACACTTTCACAAAGTGGGAATTTTACACATGACACATGAGAGGGTGATTCAAAACTGTTGCATTCAAACTCATGGTTGCAGCAGCTAAAACAAGGATCAAAGTGCATAATTGGATTCCTCAGGTCCAAATTAGTGGGGAGGCAGAGTTTCAAAATTTTTTGAAAAGGTTTGCTACCCATTTTTCCAAAAAGGATCCAAATGTGCAAAGAATTCAAATGTATTTGAATTTTGGGGAAATGTGCCCAACCATACAAATGTAGGTCAGTTTGAAACTCCAAACATTTGAATTCATCCCTTGCCAAGTTTTGGAGATCTTTTGAGGGGTGGGGGAGCACTGACAAGTGGGTCCCACATGTCATTGGGGAGGTTAAAATGGCACCAAAGTCAATAGCCTTAGGGGCTAAGTGTTGCACTCGGAACAGAGCCGAGGCTCCACCGTGACACACCAAGAAACGCCGGGCGCCACCTCCTGCTCTCCCCTTGCGCGCTGGCGAGCTCCTCGTGGGGGCGCAGTAACTGCCAGCCGTGCCCCAGCTCGCCATAACAAGAGTCGATCCCCAGCCACCGCCCTCTCGCACGACAGAACGCCGAGGAGCCGCCGCTGTGATCCAGTCACTCGGGAGCGATCGTCTCTCGCGTACCAACGTCGGCAACTCAGCAAACCAGCATCCCCATACCTCCCACGCCCTCCCCACACCAGTTCCAGTCGAGCTAAGCCAAGAGAACGGTGTTCTTCGCGGCGGCCGGGAAGAACTGAGCAAAGGTGCTCCCGTGGGCAGCTCGGCAGAGGACTTGTCACGACCAAGAAGGAGTGGTTTTGGACGCGCCTAGGCTCCACGCTGCTCGACCCCAAAGCCTAGAACCAGTGACCGATCATCGCCGGCGAATTTCGCAAAGCACTTCCAGCCGGTGCAGAACTACCTTCGGGTAAGAAAACCACAAATTCCCAACATATAGTTGCTTAGAGTTTATCAAACTGCACTCACAGGAGCTAGACTGGACGGCGCACAAGTTTGCTTCGCAACCCAAGCTTAATTTTGGCTGTAGCCGGCGTATTTCCCGGTTTTCCAACCGCGGTTATGGCGGGAAGGGTCGGGCTCACGGTGACGGCTAGGTTAGAGCTCTTCCCGAGCCCTGACATGGCCTTGTCGACCTTCTCTGAGATCCCCCGGTGCTGTAGAACCCTTCCACCGAGGTTTTGGCGGGCTGAGTTGGCCGGATGGCATAACCGAAGTGAGTCCGAGCCGCTGCACCGTCGCCGGCTAGGTTAGGACCACCGCCGGCCGGAGCAGTCGGTGCCATCGTGTTCAGCGCACGAAACTAGGCCCTGGCGGCGAGAGAGAGCTCGAGAGTCGGCCAGGCGGCATGTATCAGCGTGTCTCCGGCGAGCCCGGCGGCGCGCGGGCGCGGGAACGCGAGGAGGAAGACGACCCGCGGGCCCCACGTGTCAGCGACGGGAAGTTTAAAACCCAGATCTACTGCAGCCCCGGGATCAAGTTTGACTGTGCGGGAAGGGGTCTGTAGCCCCGTGTGGCTCAGCTCCAGCGGTGACACGTGTGGGCCGGGCCCACGGTCAGAGTTTAAATTTTTCCCCGGTTTATTTAAGATTTCAGATTTAGTTCAAACTTTAGAACCCCATAACTTTCGCTAGGAAGCTCCAAATTTAGTGATTCAAATTGGGTTGGATTCATCTTGCATATATATATCCAAATATGCCACCCAATTGGTATGAAACTTATTATTTAATTCTGAAAAATTCTTTAAAGCTTCTCAGAAAAAGAATTTTAGAGGGAGTTTGGTTCATCCAAAAATCCCCAAATTTTGCCAGAATGTTCTCTAGGATGTTAGTGAACCCCTGTAAAAGTTTCATACCATTTGGAGTTGATTTGATCAGAGCAATTCAAATTTGAAGGTGCTGTGTTCATTTGAATACAGAAACATTTTCAGAGAATTTTCAAAACTTGGAAATTCAGTTATGGGCAAATATTAGCTCCAAAAATGCTAGAAAAATTCATGCAAACTCTATGAGCTATAATTGAAATTTTAGTTCACTAAGTTGGGCATGAATAGGGGTGTTACCTCAGAATTAATTCTTCTTTGCTCATTTGCTAAGAGAATTATTCTGAGCAAACTACTCAATGAAAAGTGCTAATGTTTGGTCCAGAGAGTTTTCTTGTGACAAGGAACTCACACAAAAATTCTCAGCTCCATTGGAGCTATTGATCACCCCTGTCCTGTTTAACCACTTGAGGGATTAATATGGAAAAGGGGGGAAACCACTTAGCACTTAACCATGTACTTAGGTCCAAACCCAAACCACTAAACCTCAGTTCCATTTTAAATTCTTGAACAGAGTTCCAATTGTTAAAAACTGGTTATTAGAACTAATAGCAGCAGTATTACAATAAACTTGTATGCATATTCATTAACATGTAGTATTTCAATAACGTGTAGTCGCTGAAGGCGAGGAAGCTTCGGAGGTTCTCGACTTCCTGCTTCCAGAGGAAGAACTGACTCCTGACCAGCAGCAACAAGGCAAGCCCCGGTTTGCATTAACTTTTTATAAGTTTTACTTTGTTTACATGTGTCATAGGAAGTGTGAATGTGCATTAGGTGTAGGATGGATGAAAACCCCACTTGCATGATCAGAAATTTTCCATAAGAGTGAGGGTAGGGTCTAAGACCTCGAGTAGACAGGCTATGCTTAATCATTCATAGGACTTCGGTACAAGTCGAGTAGTTGGAATCTACTCGCAAGTTAGGCTTGGGACACATGGGTTTGGTTTGAGTGACGTGAGATCACTTTAGTAATGAAAATGAGACTAGGCAGGGGCTAGGGCGCAGCAAGAGGAAGTCTTGTGTGTGCAGCCCTGTCCGTGTCGATTGAGGACCGATCCGTGTGCGGCCCTGCTGAACAAGTATTGAACGTACCGAAGGCATATCGGATATATGGGCCCCGATAAACCGATGTAGCCTAAATCTCCGGGCGTCGCGGCATAGCACACCGATTTATAGGTGTAGGTTGAGGGCAGCAAGGTGGAAATCTGCCAACAGGCATAGAGAGATGCTCCATGTGTGGAACCTCCTGTCCGTTTCGGTGCGACCGGTTCGACGTTTGGGCTGTTGGGTGAAAGGTTGTCCCGTACGACATCGAGTGAGTGTGCTGTGCAGCTCCACGGGTGGGCGTACGTGACGTGCTCTTTGGGTTTCCCTGCAGGTGTATATCGAGTCGATTCGCCATCCCTCGCGGTGACGAGTACCGCTTGTTCACTGCGTCGTAACGTAGATAATTTATGGAATGATGTGATTCAATATTGCTGTCATGATATAATTGTATTGCTACATGTGTGCCAACAAATATGGCTTACGAAATTTCAGCTTCATGAACTGTTAACCGGTTGCTAAAAGATGAACTAAGGATGAACTTGTAGGCGTGTCCATTTGCTGCAACATTGCTATCCTATGTCATTGTACACCTCATGTAGAGTTTCATGTTTAGGTGAGTCGGTTAAGCCTTGTTGAGCCATCGTGCTCACGGTTGCTGCTCAAGTGTTTTTTAGGTGAGGAGCCACCCACGGACTCGGAGTACGAGTCCACCGGCGAGGGTTACCCTCCATCGGGGACTACGGCTGAGAGGGAGCCATACACGCCGCGCTGAGCTGAGACGTGCAGCTAGTGTGGGTTGCCCTAGGGCTGGGCAACCGACTTTTGCTAGATAGGCGGGCGTGAGTTGTATAGTTTAGACTTCCGCTGTGTATTATAAACAATAGTTTGTAACTGAGTAGTGTACTACTTTGTACAGTTCAGTTGTTTTCCCATGTAATATATTGTGTTCTTATGACGTGTGCTGTCGGGTGTCGCATCGTGCGGCACCACCCTCTGCGGTCCTGGATGAGCGGATTTCGATCCGCCACATGATCATTCCATTTCTTGCATCCGTATGCCGACTCTTGTTGATGAGAGTTTTGAGCCGGTTGTACATTTCTTGAGGTATTTCGCCTTCTTTCATGGCGAACCTTCCAAGCTCTCCTTCGATCATCTCGATCTTGGCTTCCCTCACGGATCGATTTCCTTCATGTGCGATCTTGAGGGTGTCCCAAATATCTTTGGCGAGCTCTAACCCATCCACCTTGTTGAATTCTTCAAGACTTAGGGATGAGTTGAGCACGACCGCCGCTTGTGCATTGCGGTGGATTTGTTGTTCTTGCTCTTGGGTGAGTTCATCCTCGTCTTCGGGGATATCTATACCTGTACAAACAACATGCCAAAGACTTGGGTTTAAGGAAATTAGATGCAACTTCATGTTGTGCTTCCACATGGTATAGTTAGTTCCATCAAAGTGAGGTGGTTTGCCTAAGGAAATTGGCAAATAACTAGAATGGGAATTTAGACGTTCATAATTCAAAGGATATTGCGAGTAGTCTTGTTGACTACTCTTGACCTTCTTCTCCATTTTCTCCTTCTTTTTCTTCTTAGCTTCCTTCTTCTTCTTCTTTAGGAGAGCCATGAGACGAAGAACTTCTTCATCTTCTTCCGAGCTTGAGACGTCTTGTGGAGGAGTAACCGCTGGAAGCGGGTTAGAACCTTGCTCTTCGAAGTTGCTCGGACTTGCTCCTTTCCCCTTGATAAGATCAATTTGGCTACCGGTCTTGTCCCCCATCTCCTCTCCAAGCGGTTAAGCTTTTATGGAGAGTTAGGCTCTGATACCAATTGAAAGTTGCCTAGAGGGGGGTGAATAGGCTAATAAAACCTGAAACTACTGAAAACAACGGATTAAACCTGAAGGGGCCGGACTAGTCCCGTCTGGGGGTGGACTAGTCTAGTCTAGGTATAGAAATTGCGTTTTTAGGATTTCTTTTCAAGTTTGTTTAAGCGGAAGGTATGTAAGTAGTCTAACAATCTAACCAATCAGTTTGTGAATGAAAGACTGATTAGATTTCAAGACTCACAACAACAAAGCAATTTACAAGTTTTGAGCGAGACGAAACCAAACAAGTAACTTTAGTGCATGAGTGAGAAAGTAAAAGAATCAAGAGACGAAACCTAACAACAAAGCAGTTTGTTGTAGGGAGCCTCAATTGTGAGTAGCCCCTAAGAATATTGTATTCACACTTGATTGATAGTGAAAGAGCACGGGCTTGATCTTGGTGATCGCTCAGTGAGGGAAGTGTTGGAAAAGACTCGGTCCTTTGTGGACTCCTCAACGGGGACGTAGATTCCTGTGTGGAATCGAACCTCGGGATAAATCGTGTCTCTTGATTCCTTTAGCTTCTTTCTCATTCACTAAAGTTACTTGTTAGGTTTTGTCTCGCTCAAACTTGTAAATTGCTCTACGGTTGTGAGTCTTGCTATCTAATCAGTTTTTCATTCACAAATTAGTTGGTTAGATTGTTAGACTAATTACATACCTTCCGCTTAAACAAACTTGAAAAAAAATCATTAAAACGCAATTTCTATACCTAGACAGGACTAGTCTGGCCCCTTTAGGTTTAATGTGTTGTTTTCAGTAGTTTCAGGTTTTATTAGCCTATTCACCCCCCTCTAGGCAACTTTCACCACCGCCCTCAGCCTCGCCTCCACGCCGCCCGCCACCGCCCCAGCACCCTGCGCCTCTGTCGCCCCGTGTCGCCGCCCGGCCGCCCCTGGCCTCCTCCGCTCGACCGCCCTTGCCCGTCCCCGCTGCGTCGCTGGCTGCCCCGTCGTGCCCCCGCATCCGGCCTCCTCCACGCCGCCTGCCACCGGCCCCGCACCTCGCGCCTTTGCCTCCCCGCATCATGCCCGGCTGCCCCCAGCCTCCTCCGTTAGCCCTCCGTTCACATATTTGCTTCATTTCTTTATTTAGTTGAATATTGTATATAAAATTGAGTGTTTATGATATGCTCATGACGATTGAGTATATATATACACCGTTGTGACAGAATGTGGAAAACATGTTAATTACGACGGTTCCGGGCCGGGTTGTCACGTCGTGATGGCGGCGGGAGCCGGAAGGCCCCGAACCTCCAAGCTTCGAGATCCCAAGGACGCGGAGAGACGCTCGACGAGAGCCGTCGGTCCGGGCTTGGCGCCTGACCGACCTCCATCCAATCAATGCCTGACCGCTCATCTGCCGTGATCCGTCCCGAAAGGGTTTAAGGACCACCCAACGACCCTTGTCTGGTGCTCGAGCCCCCGAAAGGCCGGTGGGCTTTGACTTCGTCCTTCTCCCGTTGTTCTTAAGATCTCAGACATGCCGAAGAATTAGGTCGCACGGACGCAGACCCGCGTGTTGACGGTCACCCCTATTCTTCCCCCCTCTCTCTCTCTTTCGTTCTTTCCTCCCTCTCTATCATAAATGACTCAAAAAAGAATTAGTAACGTAAACTTTTAGAATATGCATCACCCGTTTCGAACCGGCCCATCTCACATGTGTTACACATGTGAGCCGGGTAGGTTCGGAATTGTCCCTTTTTGGACAGCCTCAAAGTGACTGAGGGGGCGTGCCTACGACGAGACGCGGGTCTGAATTCAGACGAGATTTCAACAGCATAACCAAGTGGACCAAGTGTATTATTTACCTTATCCATGTCAAAAGCTTAATGTTTGGTGGGTGGTACATAAGGTGAATCTTCATGAGCGGTTATATACTCTAAGAGGTAATGACTACCATGATATCAATGAAGTTGACGAGGTTTATCAAGAACAAGAGTTGCCAGTCTCATTTTTCGTCGAGCCTGGTGTCGAACTCGATAACTTGGTTGGCGACGCTAACGATGAAGAGACTTCTAATATGCGCAAATGAAACCGGAAACAAATTACAAAAAAAGATCGATGTCTGGTTTGAGAAGTAGGGTTAGTGATGTCGATGAATTCTGAAACTGACTCTAAGTAACTTTTTTCTTAAATTATTATAACTTCATATATTTTCCTAGCATATTTATCAATTACTCCTTACAACAGGATGTCGTCAGAGAAAGGAAAAGGGAAGGGGGCTAGGGGCTTCCTCAGGGAGGCACGGGACACCCTTTTTAGGGGTAGTTCCTCAGATGAGAGCAGACGCTCTCAGCTGTTGAGACACGTCTCGGACCTAGTGGGCGTACCTATGGCCTTACAGCGCACGGAGGTACATTTTTATTAGAAATTACGTTATCTTATATGTCAGTTAGCAATTAACTATTCTTATCAATTCTTCTATTTTGCAGTCTAACTCGGAGTCTTCTGAGTCAGAGTCAGAGGCTAGGGCGTCGCCACGGCCTTCGGGGTCGCCTATGGCTGCCACGGAGGCGCCTAGCGTGGAGCCTTCGAGCTCTAGTGGTGAGCAGCCTTCTGGGTCACCGGACATGGTCCTGGAGCAGAGGCGGCGGACGAGTAGGATGCACTTTGTGCCTCCTTCTCCAGTTCCTACAGAGCGTCACTATTCGCCCGGTCGGAGACACGTAAGCAAACTATCAAATAATATTCAACTTTTAGATTCTTTCGTTTGTGGGTATATTAATAAGTTCAGTAAATCCTTGCAGCTCCTAGTACGACTGCTCGTTCACGGGTCAGGGCACCACAGACAGGTGTCCGGTTGCATCGGGTCTTTAGTGCGTCTGCACTATCCGGTGTGATCGACGGGATCCCTGCGACGTCGTGGGATGACTATGCTCATGTCTCCCACAAGGCGCACAACAACCTTTTGGGGGTTGTGTGAGAAGATTTTATGGTAAGTCTGCTCAATAAAATTTTATAAATTATTATTCTTCAACTTGATTCAATTGTTAATGCATATCTCCCCAATATTTGTTTTCTTATAGCTGAGGTACCGTTTAGAGGACACAAGCCAGAGCATGTTGGACCATGCTAGAGCCGTGTTCAAAAGGAACGCGCGGAAACTTGTAACGCAAGCGTTATTGTACGCTCGTATTCAAGTCGTAAAGGAGTATGTCGAAGTGTTCGGTCGACACTTCCCCCGGGCCTGCACTGGGCAGCCCGCGGAGGTTCTTTTTTCGGTGGGGCTAGTCCCTTGCGGAGAGCTTGAGCGTATGGACGAGTTAGTAAGAGCTTGACACGGCGATTTTTACGTGGCTCAGGCCGCCGGAGCGTAAAACCCTACGTCCACGGCGAGCTATGGAGCTCGCTGTATTGCTTGTTGCTCAGAACCGGAGTCCTGAGCTTGAGGGTGAGTTACAGCTTGGGTGTGAATGGCTAGCGTATGAGTTGCGGAAGTGCGAACCCTTGCTAACGTCGCCTACCCGAGCCTTTTATAGTCCAAGACTCGGGTGGCTTACAAGGAGGGGGGGGCGGGACCCGACAGGTGGTCCCGGGGAGATTGACTGTTATCTACCGTATCTGCAGTTATGCCGGTAGTTGTCTCTGGCGAAGGCTTCTGAGTCTTCGTCTTGCAGCCCTGTCCATGCCGCAAGCTAGTCGTAGTGGTCGATGACGGCGGGGGCGGCATGGGATGTCTTGTCGCTGCGTTTATTGGCTGGCAGGCTCTGACACCGCGCACCAGTCTGTGATGCGACTGGGCGCAATGGCACCTGACAGAGGCGTGCTCCGCGTCTCCGCGTCTTGGGAATACGCGGGCCTTGAATACCTTGTACGGGCAAGCTATGGGGTGTCTTTACGCCCGCTGCCTACCGCTCGGGGGCAGGCAGCATTCTTCTGCTAGACATGTGGTGGGCCTGGAGCCCTCCTCAGAGGAGAGGGGGGGTCCGGCCCCGCAGGGCACGTGGAGCCTTCGGACCTCTCCCCGCGGAGGGGGAGGTCCGGCTTCTGTCGGCCACGTGGCGAGCCCGGAGCTCCACTCTGAGGAGAGGGAGGTCCGGCCTCGCTGGACACGCGGCACCTTCGGACCTCTCTCCCGCGGAGGGGGAGGTCCGGCTTCTGCAGGCCACGTGGCGAGCCCGGAGCTCTCCTCTGAGGAGAGGGAGGTCCGGCCCTGCCGGACGCGTGGCGCCTTCGGAGCTCTCCCTGCGGAGAAGGGCGAGTTCCTTAGGCATTTTCCCCTGTGCGCGGGGTACCCCATATCGCGGGTACCGACAGAGTACCTCAAGCGGCACCAGGAGTAGCAGTCGGGGCCGTTTAGAAGGGCCTCCGACACTTACTTGACAGAGGAACAGTATGCGGAGGTAAGTTGTTTGTGTTCAATTATTTCAATACTTAGTTATGTAAAAGATATTTCAATGATATAATAAATATGTGCAGGTCAGTATTTTCTGGCTAGAGGGTTGACCCGAAGCGTACCGAGCTCTCTGCCAGATGTGGGCTAGCAATGCTTTCATCGCTACGTCCAAGAGGGCTCGTGGATGCAGAGGTTCAGACTCAAAGCACTCCTATGGCCCCATGGCCATGTGCGTTTAGCGAAACACATGGTAAGAATAATAACCATTCTTCGGCTGCGGAGGCTCAAACTCCACCGCCACAGCTATCGACACCGGAGAAGGTCACGGAGACGGATTCTTCGGCTCCGAAGCGAGTGGAGGAGCGACTGGATCCGCGAGTGTAAGGGGTAGCGTTTATGGAGCGAATCTCTTATTTTGTTTAATGTTTTGGATGTTTTATGTTTTGCATGTTTACATAAACTGTTTTGTGAGATGACCATCGTGTCAGGTTATCCTAATTTTGTTTTTTAAAAAAATGAAAATCTTATTTACGATGACCAGCTATACATGCCGTCGTAAGTTAACCTAACTAACTTATGACGGCCGGTACCCTGGCCGTCATAAGTAAGGCGCCTAGCCCGCCACGTGGCGCGGCGATGGGCGACGATCGCTCCCAGTCGTCGTAAGTTAGTTATTTACGATGGTAACCGTCGTAAATAATTTCATTTACGACCAAAAATTTAAAACGGTTAGAAACCGTCGTAAATAACAGAAAACCGTCGTAAATAACTAACTTACGACGGTTTTTTTTTATTTACGATAGCTTCTGCCCGTCGTAAGTGTTCTGCATTTCTGTAATGTTCAGACCATTCAGAGCAAAAATATAAAAGTATTCTAATTCATACCTATCCATTAGAACGAGGTTAGAAGGTGCAACGGTAACGACATGGACCAAGCAATGATCTCGGCGAGGTCGGAGAGGATCCCCGCGAGTAAGGATGGGGAGGGCAACGTCGAGAAAGAGACTGTCAATGGTGGGTAGGTGGCCGGCGGGGGAGTCGGTGTGCACGGGGGTTGAGGAACGGATGGAGGAAGTAGGTGATGTCGAGAAGGTGTCGCCCGAACTCCGAGGTTGCGGATGTTGTGCCACCCGCATGCCATCCTCTGACTGCTCACTCGCGTTTACAAGGTTGATTGTGCACGACCTCCGTGGGGTGGTGGGGTTGCTGGCATGCTCGCTTTTGCTTGCAATGTGGTCGGAACAACAATGATTGGGGTATGTGACGAGTGAGCGGGAGAGGGGGTGAGGCTTCCAGCTTGCGAGCGTTGGGTCGATGAACTGGGTTGCTCATTGTGTGTGGCATAGGTTACAGGTTGTTGGTGGCGACGTGCGAGCGAGAGTGTGGGAGCAGGATTGGCGGGTGGCAATAGCAGGAAGCCTTTGAATGAGTGGAAGAAAAAAAATAAAAACCTAGGTATGGATATATTGATATAGCCTCATATTAGACTCCACATGTCAGGTCAATTTAATGGGTAAACTGGTATGCAGGCACAAACATGATCTCTTACCCGTTGGGTTTCACATTTTGCCTAAATCTATGTCCATCGGCACAATATTTGCACCGGCGCCCATTCCAATCAGGTTGGATATTTTGAACATATGCATAATAGATACTCATTGTCATCTCTATTTGTATTCAAATTAGAAGATGATGGTGAGTTGAAATAAACTTTGTTAAATAAGAGATTCCAGTACCTTTTATATTCTTAACCAGCACAAAGTGAGAATTTATACTGGTCCGTAGGGTTTACGATAGAAGAAGCAGATTACTAAATTATTTTCTGTGTTGTGCTGTGCACTGCTAAATTTCAGGTGTAGGTCACATTCTAATATGTTTAGAATATTGTCTAGAGACTAAAGATTAGTACCATTTACCAATTGGAAGGGAACGATTAATTCTAAAATGTAATTAGCTTACCCGTAATTATCCATACGCAAGATAGGGCATTCTTATGTTATCCATCTCGTGCTACTGCCTCCGAATCCCAAATTCACCTCGCCGGCCTTCGCCGCGCGGCCAGCAGCCGTCCGGCCGGGTCACGACACTCTCCTCTAGGCTCCAGATATCACTGAACTAGCCCTCTTCGCCAGACCGCGCAACAGAACGCACCTCCCCGAGCCTCCCTGCACCAATTTTAGGCTAGCTGAGCTTCGGCGCTATCAAGATTCAGGCTGTTAGGAAAGAAGGCTGTATGCAGGCTTCCAACTTTCAGTTGGGCTCATCAAGGTTTCGACGGCTGGAGCCATGGCCGCCATCTGGTGTATACCGTATTACAAGGCGTAGCGGTGATTTTCTGGGTGAGCTGGGTATGCCCTTGTTTTATGACGCTTTAGTCTTCTATGTCTACAGTCCCAAGACCATACTCCGTCCATTCTTAAATTGTTGTCGTTAGAACAAAAAGTTAAGTTCAAATTTGAACTAAGTGCTGTCCTAACGGTAACAATCTAAGAGCGGAGGAGTACCAATTTTACTGACTTGTTATTTTAGGGAGTCTGAGACGGTCCAGGTTGAAACGTCCAATACTCTGCTGTCAACTGCAGCATTCTACTAATTCAGCCCGTTTACAGAAAGTGGTAAGATAGACTGATTGGCTATGATTATTCTTTTCATCGTCGGATTTGAGTTCTGCTGTTTTCTCTGTACACATGTCCATTTATATAACTGTATCATTTGCAAAGAAAATATAATTGTGTGTTAAGGAAGGGTCTTCTAGTACCAGGGAATAAATGAGCTGCAGGACGTCAATGAATTTTTCAGCTAATTTTCTTTTGCGCTACCAATATGGTTTAGTGAATGCTTCTTTGAAGAATGGATACAACACTAGAATCATCTTTAATGAATACATTTAAATTATCCATACAAATATTGTTTGTTCATTTTTGTTTTACTTCAAATGTGCTGTTACCTTTATCATTTTGTCTTCTAAATGTTTGGTATTTTGATTAAAAAATCCAGAGAATTGTGCATCTAAACAGACATGGGAAAAATGGTATTGTTTAGCCAGTACAAGGTGATAAATGCTTGGCATATCGGTTGTATGCATAAAACGATGCAAAAAAAATTCAAAATGATTTCCTTTTCAATTGTTTCCTGAATGTTTAAATGTTGAGTTCGAATGTTAACCTTTGGTCTTTGTATCACTGTAGCAGGACAGATGTTCTTCTATTGACCAGGCGACAACATATCTTCATGTACAATCTCTTAGGAATTTTCCCATTGAAAAACTTTGTGGAGAGGTGGTTGTGGTGCGACTTGATTCTGCACATCTCTTGGGACCCTTAGAACCATGCAATCTTTCATTGAAGAAGACTTTGTTAACTATCAAGTACTTGTACCACGAAGCAAGAGCGAAAGTAGTTATTATCACCAGTTGGGACACAGTTCTTCAATCTAATAATCCAGTACTTAAGTCAACTGAGGCTTTTGCAGGTTAGTCAATGTTCAACTATTGTTCATTATGCAACAAGAAACTCTAGACCTGTTCTATTACTGATCTTACGATCAAAGGAAACATTTCAGTTCAGTGTAGCAGAATAATGAATCACTCACAAATCCCTTTCTCTGAATCATAAAGTTTTGAATATTCACATGTGTTGGATTTTATTCATAACCCAGAAAAGAAAAATATCTGCATTTTATAAAATGGAGATGATGTGGTCCTATTTACCATGTCTCTACTATGATAAGTTGCACATCTACCATCCTTACATGTAACTGTTTCCATTGTTGATGGTAATAAATTAGCTACTATAGAGTATAGACCATTTCCCTATAATTCCTATAAGACAAAACATCGCACAAATTTGGAGTTTGTATCTTTAGTTGCTATCTTGGCAAAAATCTGTAGGCAATGCTGATCTTCTTTTTGACACAACCATGATGATGATTGTGTCAGAGTACTTGTCATCGCTTCTTCAAGTGAGAATCATCTCAGTAAATGGAGTACCTGGATTAACATCGGTTGAGAAGGAAAAATGGGTGCAGAATGATATTATTTTATTTGAAAATCTTCGGAACTTCAAAGGAGAAGTTTCTAACTGCTATGATTTTTCTCAGAAACTAGCTTCAGGTGCCGCAATATTTGTCAATGATTCTTTCTCACTGTCTCATAAGATTCTTGCATCAACTGTTGGCATCACCCGCTTCTGTTATGCATCTCTTGCTGGTTTCTACTTTGAGGAGGAGCTTATGCGATTGCTCAAGATCACAGACACCATGGGGCGTCCATGTATCGCAATTGTAATCATTAACCTATTTTGTTTTCCAATTTTATTTTGATAGGATTTAATGCAAGATGAATCTTCCAAAGATCTCGTTCTGATTGCTTTTGTTATAAATAAGCTGTAGCTTAACTTTCTGTATTCTATAAAAAGGGGAAAGCTATATAGGGCAATTATGATTGTTCAAGCTATTTTGTTTCTCCAGTATTAAAATCTGAGATAATCTATATCATTTGTTAATACAACCAAAACTTCCTTTTTCCTGTTCTTCACATATGATAAGTCCGAGTACATAGACACAAATGTTACTAGCATACACTGTGTGTAAGCATATATGTTCACTTGTCTCTACAGAAGCTATAGAAAGGTAATCATAGTAAAGATGATAACACAGATGGTTTGTTAGGCTGATGCTAGGAAATATGATAAGAAATGCTATATTACTATAATCTTAAGCCCGAGTTGGTAACATATACATTTTCAATGTCATCACTTTCAGACGTGTTTAGCATTGTATTTACATGAAACATACCAAATAATAAAAATTTAATAGCAGTTGACAGCAAAAGATCCTTGGCAATAGCAATAGTTGTTTTTATGTAAATCATATGCAAGTAGAATATGGACATTACTAGTAAGTACTTCGAGAACCTGGGAGTGTAATTGGTTTCTACTGCCTATTTAATTTATTTCTGAATCGTTCTTGTTACTGCAGATTGGAGGTAGCAACTTCTTGAGAAATGCACCTGCTCTTCGCCTGCTAGCCTCTCTATGTGATGGACTGTTCTTTGTTGGAAAACTATCCTTTCAAATAATGAACGGCCTTGGAATGTCAGTGCCCTCTCATTTGATAGAAAGAAATGCAATCGCGGAAGTACTACAATTTATTCAAGTTGCTCGCTATAGGAACATTCATATTTATTATCCAACAGACATCTGGTGCCTGAACAATGATGATAATGAAAAATTGGAAATATTTAACTCTACTAACTTGCCCTGCGGTGAGTGCTGCTAGCAACTTTTCATGGTTTTTCCCAGTTTTTCGGGCAAGATTAATTGAAATTGCACATTCCTTGATTAGGCAAGCTTTGCAGAATGTCTATTCTTTCATTTTGAACAGCTTACTTGTCAGAGTGTATTCAAATGTCAAGGAGAAAGTTCTTCAGTCTGTGCTGACATTACACCATGGAGAAGCATATTTTTATGTATTTCATGTTTAGAACTGGAAGCAGCAGAAGCAACATTTTTCTAAAATAAAACATGTTGAAATATAAGTGAATTGCCTACCTTTCCTCATAAGCTTAAGCTTTTGGGGTCAACTGGTCGGTGCATAGTAGCTTAACATGGTATCAGAGCCAGAGGTCTCGAGTTCGAATCCTGGCGGGCGCGATTTATTAAAATAAATTGCAGCCGACTCCTATTCCACTTTGCGACCCAAAAGAGCCTGCACGTGAGGGAGAGTGTTGAAATATAATTGAATTGCCCACCTTTCCCTATTGGCTTAAGCTTTTTGGGTCAACCGGTCGGTGCATAGTAACTTAACATGGTATCAGAGACAAAGGTCTCGAGTTCGAATCCTGGCGGGCGCGATTTATTAAATAAATTGCAGCCGACTCCTATTCCACGTTTGCGGCCCAAGAGAGCCTACACGTGAGGGGGAGTGTTGAAATATAAGTGAATTGCCTACCTTTCCTCATAAGCTTAAGCTTTTGGGGTCAACTGGTCGGTGCATAGTAGCTTAACAAAACAAAACATTGAACTCTTGTTTGTGAATTTAGCAGACTATAAAGTTGCACATGCTTGTGAACTGTATTAACAACTACTGTTACGGTTCTGCTCTATGCTGTAACTATACAACAACAACAACCAAGCCTTTATCCTAAGCATGTTGGGATCGGCTATTCCATGAGAATGGCTAAATGTAGTTGCCTCGCGAAGCCTATCACAACCCCTCCTCCTTTACCCGGGCTTGGGACCGGCTATGTCATTACAACATAGGCGGAGTTCTATGCTGTAACTATAAAACTATCAATTCCGGTACTCTATAATCACTTCTTAAAAAATACTTAGCAATTGTGTTTACAGTTCAGTTATTGCAGTGGGCATAAGTAGCTGGTACTGCAGTAATGATGATTGCTAATACCTGTGTTTTTCCTGTGCCTAATTGTTTAGGCTGGACACCTGTGGATATAGGGCCATCAACTTTGGAGAAGATATCTTCTTTAGTACCATTATACAAAGTAAGAGATGGCACTAATGACAATGTCTCGTCATATTTTTGGTGTTTGGCCTCTGTTATGGACTGTACAGTAGTTTTGCTAGCTTTGAGTAATTCTACATCTATGAAGTATGTATTTTGACGGAAGCGTTAAGATAGAATTACACTCATATCATTTTCTAGAAGATATATGTGAACTGCACAAGTTGGCTACACGATCAGACTTCTCTTTTGTTCCTACCAAGTTACTTGCATTTAGATGGCTATTTCAACCACTTTTTTGTTTGCATATACTGGTCACTTGCGTTTTCCGAGGTTACATTTCTAATTTTGCCCCCACCATTGGATGGTGCATGGTGTGGGTCAAATTCCATTGGTACTTGTAAACTATTAAGGCAAGGAGTTGTTCTCTTGTTGGAAGTTTGGAACGGTACATAAGGTACTAGAAAATTTTGAGTCATCCATTTTTTTCACTGAGCACGACTCTAATCTATCCTTCAGTTCCTTCTAAACAAGGGAAAGTTGGGCACTTTAGCTAGAAACAAGGATCACTTTCATTTTGTGACTTGTCTAAAACTACCAACTAAATATAGATGGAGTATGAGTTAATTGTTTTGGAAAGATCTTAATTCAGTTGTAATAATTAAGATCCTGTACAATCTATCACATTTTCTGTTTTTATTTTGCACAGAAGATATTGTGGATTGGGCCTACAAATTATGATTTAACACAAGAGCTTTCAGTTGGAGTAGCACATTTGGGTCAAATTCTGGAAAAGGCAAGCTCAGATGTCCGTGATATAATCTTAGTGGGGAGTGCAGCATGCATGGCAGTAAAAGGAATATCAGATTACTCATTCCGATACACCAAATTTCAAAATGCCTCTGTTGTTTGGGAATTTCTCAAAGGAAGAATATTGCCTGGTGTAGCAGCATTGGATAAAGTAAGTCATGCTCTAAAGCGATTGCTCTATTTTTCATAACTAGTGCTTCTCAAGGAATATTCAATATATGTGGAAACATATTGTTTCAAATTCATTATCATTCATGTTTTAACTCAATGCATGATACCAGGTCCACCATCATCCTTTGTTTCTATCGCAACTGCAGAAACTTGCATATACATCTTATTGTGCTTTTACTGAATGATTTTGGTGAGACGAGTGTCCAAATTTTAGAAATATAACCCCGTCAGTTATTTTATAAAGCTGGAATGTTTTTAAGTGTATTTTGTTCCAGTGATGTAAATATATTTTGTTATTCATAAATTCTTTTACCTTTTGCAGCGTTATCCCTACCAAATTCTGTGGAGCACTGTCTTTTCTGATCCTATACTGCCCTTACTTGTAGATATTGGTAGTGGTATGCCTCCCCTTTGATACTTCATTTCAAATTAGAGTTTGTTGCTTAAATGATTACAAGTGGATAAGAACATTTCAGTCTATAGGTAACTGTGATTCCATGCTCTCTACTAGATAGGCAAAGGCAATATATGACTGAATTGATGTAATACTGAACAGTGTACCTCAGCAGGTAGAAAAAATGGCATGCTTGCTGTAGTGATACTACATCTTTACTCCTTTCTGTAAGAGTGTTTGATATCGAATTAACTCCTCATTTACAGATAATTAGTCCATTTTCAATATAGGTTTTACCGTTTTAGTCCATTTTCAATATAGGTTTTACTGTTTTAGTCCATTTTCATAGTCTTAATCTCAGCTACTCAATAGTTACTGATATTTGATAGTTGACATACCTTGTGCTATGATTTGCTAGCTCTATGTTTGGTCAAAGTGCTCAGTAATCAGTACCATGCTAATGTATACTATCAAAACTTAGAACATTTTGTTCATTAACTGTAGGATATCTTGGATTTAGCTCCTCTTCCTCTCTAGCCAAGTAAAAGATCTTCCTTAGTGCAGGAAATGGTTTGTTTCTTTTTCAAATGGCTAGAAATTGCAAAAAATCCAATTTCCTTGGGCTTGAGATGAATGAAAAGGTAACAACTGCATTTTAGGCTCTATGGAATCTCATTCTTTGCTTCAACCTTTCTAGTAACCTACCTTTCTCTGTAGCTTGTTATAAGGTGCCTTCAGGGTTTAGCTTCAGATGAGGAAAGGAACCTGTAAGTCTTGATTGGTGTTGTTTTTTCTTGTCATTGCTTTATTCAAGAGTATTCTCAGTTCCTGAAACTAGTCTGCTCAGAAAACTGTTGGACGAAAATAACAGACATTGACATGAGACATTCCTTTCCTTATGCAGTAATGTGGTTATTCAGCATTATTAGTTTGACTTGTTGTGGGGGCATCCTAAATTGGAACTGACCTGTCAATATTTCGTTTTCTTTCAAAAGGAGTATTTAAGAATGCAAAAATTTGTCGTAAAAGCATAATGACCTAATCCGCAAACAAGTAGGATCACATTCTTTAGCAATGGATATCCTGATTGACCTTTCTGTGCAATTGCACTAATAACAACAAAGTATACCCAACCTTAAAACCACATTTGAATGTGGAATTTGTGTTCAGGGGTTCCCACGTCCCATTAACCAATTCAGAATATTGAATTATTTCAAAACATGATAAAAAAATTTTTTATGCAGCCCACATGGTGTTAAGTAAAAATTCTTCAAAAATTTAGTACTAAATGCATCCTAGATAACAATAAATAAAATATACAAATATCGATCTGACTTTGTTCATGATGCGCTTGGCATACCACTTGTGTTTTTTGAATATTGATATCAAAGATAAATCTGAAAAAAAGTATGCTAGTTTACTTACCTATATGTCTGCTACATAAATGTTTTTATGATTTTTTTTGAAACATTGCTACATGTTGAATCATCACATTTTGGCTAATAGGGACACCGGAACCATGGTAACCAAAAAAAGGCATGTTATAGCTTGACATCACATTTTTTTAAAAGTTTCCATCCCTTGAGGCTCAAGTATCATTGTTCCTAAGGAGCAGGGACATGTGCTTTCTGGTAATTTAGTACTCCTTGTACGTAAGGTTTATGTATAGACTTCATTCATATCATCATTTCCCCCAGTGATTGTATGACTTTTTTAGACAAAAGGTTTTCCCAGTTTTTGTTGAAAGTGCACTATGACAGAATTCGTAATGTCAAAGTACCGCAGCCATATGCTGTCCATCCAAACAGAAGCAAAAACAATACAAGATAGCTAGAATTTCTAGTTCCAAAATGATCGCCATGCGTCCCACCGAGACTAAAAACCTACAAGTACACTAAATCTGAAAGAAGATCCTCAGAGGCCTTGAACTGTTTTGTCCATTGAAACACCCTTGTCACAACTCACAACGTTCTCCACTTTTGTCACGCCCGGTACCTGCAACAGTCACCAAGCGTACTCCCGTGTGTGCCAGAATCAAGTCATTTCACACACGAGATGAATAAGAGCAATGTATCATTATTAATATTAAGGAAAGTGCGGCGATTACATCATCCGAGTACATAAATGTCTCATGGGCTCAAAAGAAAAGTACATCATGACAGCGGAAAATCTAAGGTGGGCTCCACAGGCGCCGTCCGGCGGTACGCCAGCCTAGAACTGCGCATCGGGGTCGAAGCCGTCGTCCATGTTATCCTCAGCAGCCTCCTCGGGTCCTGAGCAGCACGGAAAAGAAAAGAGGCAAACGCCTGAGTACATAATGTACTCAGCAAGTGTAGGAAAGTTTATGCATGATGAGGCAAGAATCAAGGAAGGCTAGACACGGCTCTTGCACTACGCAACCTATACCTTAGTTATTTTAAGCATCCTAGTTGTTTAATGATCTTCCCGCCCAACCCAACACATCTCCAGGTGATCTCCACTATCACCGTAATCTCAATCCAAACCACCAATTCCCAAACCATACCAAACCAACCCACGCTAATCATGAGAGTTACTAGCCCGCTCCTGACCGTGAGCACGGCTGTCTAGACAGTTTTGACTCTGCAGAGTTTGTACCCTTTACCCACAAGTCGTGTTTCCATCGCCCGTCGGCGACTCAAGAAACTCCTTTCCGCCCTCTCACACTCCCTATGGTGTGGGGCCAGGAGTACACGACAAGGCCTTTACATTGCACTACCCAACCCGTGCACACCCGCTAAGGATTCACCGCTACGGCACTCTAAAACCTCTGCCGTAGAAGCCCCCTCTTGCGCCACTTACACATCTCTCTGGTGTACACAAGGAAAGATAGGAACAACTTAATTGGTCACACTGCCCCATAACAGTTCTTGTGGTGGCACTGTATAAGTCAGTTGACAGGTCTCACGAACCGGTCCTTAGAATCTACGTAGGCTAACTACCCACAAACTCGAGTCTCGTGCACTCGGCACCCACCGTAACCCACCAGTCTGCTAGATCTCTATACTACCCACCTCATACACCATATTCATCACCACATCATCACAAACATCATGATATATTAAATTTTTAAATGTAATAACTCACATCCCGACATCTAAGCATGGCTAAACATGAAAACAATGGCATAAATGTAAACACTAGTCTACCCATTCCCGGCTACAAGGCAAGTTATGGAAATTCTAGTAAACAACCAACACATGGGATTCAATTTAAGACCTAAGCATGCAATTCTAACTAAAATGCTAAAAAGGTGCAAAATGGTCAAGGGCACTTGCCTCTCGAGAAGTGTTGCGGCTCAGGGTCGTCGAAGTCTTGGACTTGCAGGTCCAGTGTCGGCTCGGGGGCTGATTTGAATCCATGTCGAACCAGATGGAAATAAAAAAGTGAAGAACAAGTAAGCAAAAGTATCCAACACATATATGTAGTATTCATCAAGGTATACCAGAAATTCTACTCCCTTCTTTTCATTGTGTGTACATTTTATGTAGGGATGCTTGCATAGACTTGGGATGGTTATGGGCCCTAGTTGTGAGTTTTTTAGCAGGTATGAGGGTATTTTTTTTGTCAACTCAGCACCTATACCAGGGTCAAAATACAATATCCAAAACTGTAAGGGGTGCTACCTTCATTTCAGCAGCTACACATGGTTTATATAATAAAGTTGCATCCTATACCAGGGTCTAAAGTATCATCTCATCACCTATAGGGGTTTATCTGTTGTTTAGCAGAAGAGCAGGGGTTAATATGTTAACACAGGGGGGCTGCTAGGAGCCTCTAGTGAATTCTCATCATCATCTAGGTGCTGAAATGTAAAATGAACCATTACAGGGACCTATACACAATTTTCAGCATCATTAGGGCAAAAAAAACTGGAACAGATTTTGGCAGGGCTAAATAAAACTAGAAAAGATTTAGATTAGGGGCTAGGTTTGCATAAAAGATTCATTGCAGGGGTGAGAATGATAAAACAGGGGGTGTTTGAGGGCTGTGGTGCCATTTTCAGGGGCTCAGGGGTTTTTTTTTGACATAAAACAGAAATTTTCAGTGTGAGAAATGTCATTCCCAACATCTACAGGGGCTAGGTTGTCAATCTTCAGAATTTCTCGGGCTAGAATGGAATATCAGAAAGTTTCTAGGGCCTTCAGGTCATCCTACACCGATAATCCATAATTTCTTAACAGTCTGGGGTTTGTTTTATAAGTTTCGGGACCCGCGGGCGAGGATCTGAAAGATCCAGGGGGCATGTGCTAAAACAGCCGCAGGAAAAGGTCTTTTCAACGTGGGCCGTTGGATCTAGCTCCTACGGCGCAGATTTTAAAACAACGAAGCGGTATCCCTGTTCTAATCCCGTCCCTCCGTTCTTCATCGGACGGCTCGGGTGCGCTCCGGCTGAAACCCGTCACCGGCGGCCGTCCCGCGCGGCGGTGCGCCATAGCCCCGGGTCGGAGCTCGGCGAATCCGACCTTTCCGGCCTATCTAAACCTAGCTACTCGTCGGAATCAAGGGAGAGGGGGTCAAAGACCTTACCTATGGGTCATGCGCCGTTCGAAGAGGTCGAGTCGGCGCTTGGAGAGGGGGTAGACGCGCGGGAGCTTCGATCGTTGTCGGGATCGGTGGAGAGGGGGGCTTTTCGGGGTTTCCTTGATCTCGGCGCTCCCTGGGGTCCGGGGAACCCGGCCACAACATCAGATCGTGAAGGGTCCGAGAGGAAAATGAAAACAGTGGGGTAGACGTGGGGGCTCACCGGAGATATGACGATGGGTTGTCTCGGCGCCGTTCTGCGTCAGAGGGGGGGGCGAGGGAGGATGACCGGGTCCTGCTGGGAGGCGCTTGATCACCACACGGAAAAGGGAGAGAAGGGAGACGGAGGAGGAGGGTGGCGCGCTGTTCTCACCGGAAGGGAGAAGTGTCGGCCGCTCGGCTCCGTTCGCGGCGGGGAGAGGGAGCAGGGGGCGCGCTAGGGTTTGGGGAGGGTTTTATAGCGCGGTGGGGGAGGAGGATCTGAGGGGAATAAAGGGGGAAGATGCTCGCTTTCGGTTGGAGTCGATCAGAGGTGGTCGGCGACCGATCGGAAAAGAGAGGAGAGGGAGGGGGACCGCGGGAAGAAGGAAGGTAACGGGCAGAAGCGCCTGACAGGCGAGCCCCGCCGGCCAGTGGCAAAAAAAAGGAAAAAGAAAAAGAGGATGTGCGGGCTGGGCCGACTGTTTGAAGGAAAAGAAGAGGTGGGCTGCGGGGAGAAGGGGCCTTTGACCCAATTATGCTTCTGTTTTTTTTTTGTGTGTGTGTTTTCTTTTACTTTTGGTTTTATTTTTCTCCTAAGTTTGAAAAATAGTATGGTCTAGGTTCAAATTTGTTTGAAAGTTTTTTTTTGCTCCTTTTTTTTTTAGTTGTAGGTCGTTACAACTTTGGTCTTGTCCGTTGCGTGTAGCAGGAGTCTCCACTTCTGTTAATATGATATCCCAATGAAAACAAAACCAATCGGCTGGTTAGGAAAAACCTGTTGCATATTCATTTTATTCCTTGTTTTTCCACAAAGCCCAGGATTAGCATGCAAAATGATAATTACCTATTTGATAATCTACACTTGACTTCCTTGGTGACCAATCTTCAGTCAGCTCGGCCAGATCTTGGCTGGCTGTCCCAGTCAAAAATCTCTCAACACCGACCAAAAGAAAAGTGATTGTATGACTTTTGGTGTTCTTTCCTGTTGTTTTGTGTTTACTTCCATTGAATGATGCGGTTGTTTCTTTGCTGACAGATATTTTGTATCCACAAATGCAACATCCACATTCCGCTCCATAGTTTCAAGTTATCCTGGCCGATTGACTCTTGTCACAATCCAGGTTTTCTTTACTTAGTACTTACCGTACTGGTTTGTCCGAAAGTGTGTGTGCTTTACATGAATGTTGGATGCTCATAGGTACCTGATGGTTTTTATTTTGTTGATGATCTCCTGTTTTCAGTGCCCAAATCCTGACTTCAACAAGGAGCGAAATCGGTGGCGAATGGTGCGACAAATGCTCGTTGAAGCTGTTGCCGATCTTCTTCAACCAAATGGAAAGGTATGCTATGGTCATCTCATTCCCAGCCGATTCACTGCGTTTGAAGCCAGAGCAGAACGCATTTCCTGGTGAAGGAAGCACTGATGCTAATGCAACCGGCGTCGCAGGTCTATCTGCAGTCAGACGTGGAGTCCGTTCTGCTCGGGATGAAGGAGCAGTTCGTCTCCTACAGCAAGGGTCGTCTTGTGGTGGACGGCGGTGACTGCGGCCACCAGATGGAGAACCCATTCGGCGTGGCATCTGACTGGGAACGCCATGTCCTCGCACGCGGTGCTCCGATGTACAGGACGATGCTGCGGAAAGTGTGATTCCGTCGTCTGTCTCCGCCTTCGGAACCTGAACATTGCGTCGTTTGCCACAGTTCTTGATTCGAGTACGGAAAACGTACTGACCGACAATCTTCACTGCCACACGTTACTTCTATTTCATGGTTCATTCAGTTAGACAAGCTATTTGCAGATCAAAACATCGTATAGCATAAATTTTGTCACGAGATGCAATCAACTCGCTGTCACAGTGGAGCATCACATTATATTATCACTTGCCAGTTGCTAATTGCTAATCTAAGCTGCTGGCTTTTAATGCACGCGTAATTGTCATTTCCACCGGAAAGACCGATGTCAGGGACATGGTCCCGGCGCTCATCGCCGTGACGTCGGCCGCCAGGTGGACCACGAGTCTAAAAACTTAGGCTTGTAGATCTCCATGGCCGCAGGCTTGTTGAAGGTCACGTACGTACGTCGCAGGCAGTTCCAGCAACGGCGCGCTGCCGCCGCGGTACTGCATGACCTGTCGCATGCTCGGCCGCGCCGCCGGCGAAGGATGCAGGCATGCCCAGCACAAGGTTTGCTTCTGCCGCGTCGAACTCCGAGTCGAGCTTCGCGTCCACCGCGCCGGTGATGGCGCCCTTGCGCCAGTGCCTGAGCACCCAGTCCACGAGTTCGGCTTACCTGAGGCGTGCCACCGCCAAAGTTGAAGTTGATCTAACATGATCTCGGTGTAGTCAACATAGATCGATAGGTAACATACTTCATTATTTGTCTAGAGTCCATACATTAATCTTCTATCCGACCTCATACTTTTGTATGGTAAGACAAAGTTCAGGTCGTATGTTTATTATAATTATCATATGTTGGTAACTCTAGATTGCATGGATCTTCATACGGTTTATATTGGTCGATTACTTGGGTTTGGCCAAACGTGTGGCCATATCCCTTTCACGGAGTGAGGTTACGGAAGCTTACTAGTGATAGCTCTATATATGAAATGATTCAAACTATGTACAAACTTGATAAAGATTTTCCCAATAATAATCTCCATGATGCGCTTAGCACCGAGTCGATTTTAACTCTGGATGAAGTATATTTTATATGTAATATAATGCTACTTTTATCAATCAGGCATATGGTGCTTTATTTACTTTCATTAGACAAAATAACCGTAGTATCCAAGGATGGAGACGGCCCATTGCACTTGTATTTAACCACGTCTTCCTTGTCATATACATCTTCATTGAATACTTCATCCGAGAAAACTTTCTAAGCTCCAAAGTCACTGAGGCGTTGCAGTTGATGAGTTCCAGTGTTCCCAATATATACGCTACATCATTTTCTTCAATTGTTGTGTGTCATTCTAGGGGGGCGGATTTACAGGGGTCACGACTCACGAGCTAGGGAGGAGGAGGGGCTTGAGCCCCCTTGCTGTTGATGCACCATTGAATTAATGAACCATATTACGTAAATTCTTTTATAGCCTCTTGAATGAGACTTGTTAACTTACTACTAAAGCCCCACACAGTAAATCTAACTAAACTAAGGGTTTCTGCATAATTAATCTCAAGGCCTTTAGAGGTGGTTGGCTTGTTAATATCGTTACTATAGAATAAGAGAATGGGACAAAGGAGACACACCTATATCCGGCATCAGTGCCAGCTGATCAAGACGTATCACTGATGACTCATATGTGATAGATCAATATGGACGAGTCGTTGGCTGAACACCAAAAACTCGAAAACGCAACACGACTCCTGACTGCTTCCTAGCTAGATTTTGGTGTTTGCCAAAAAAAAATGAGGCGCACGACGGATCGCGCCCGGCCGCGCCGTCATGCGCACACACTCTTGGCTTCCAACCGCTATATCTCACCATACTGTTCGTGCCGGCCGGTTAATGGTGTAGCAGTTAGAAGAATCTTGGAAGGGGTGGCCTGGCCGTTTTAGGCGTCCGACCGATCGATGATGAAGCCCTGTCCATATGCACAGTGTCAGTTTAGTTGCCCTGGCCGGTCCGTACGTGATGGCTAAAACGTCACGTACGTAAACGTTGTCTCTGTCATCGTGTAGCGGGTTTCGCCTCGCATGCGTGATGCGTCGTCATGGATCTCTGCTCATCCGGCACGGCTAAAGGGACAGGAATAAAACGCCGGGCTGAATGCGGAATGCCAGTGCCCGCGATCACTTTAATAAGGCACGCGCGTGGCCTGGCCATCTGGCACTGGGTGGCACCCGCGCGCGAATCGAACCTCCATCCACCTACCGTGCGCTTTAGTCCCGAAGACGACGACGACGCACCCGCCGCAACGGTGACCAGCGCCGGCGCCAGACGAGTGGTTTTGGTTACTAGCTAGTGTCAGGTGCAAGCACATTCACATCCGACACGCGCGCGCCGATCCCGTCTCTTGCAAGGCCTTGCGTTTGTTCGCTTACCCGGAGGGAGGGAGGGAGGGAGGGAGGGAGGGAGGGAGGACCACATATATACGCCCGGCCGGCCAGGTGCTGCTGGGCTTTGCTCGTCCCCGCGCGCGCCTCTCGTCGCCGTCCCCGTGGAAACATGCCTCATGTCCGGCGTGCTCGGACCGAGTATTACCAGTCGCCTCTTTTACTTACATGCCACGTTATTGGAGTAGGAATTAGCCAAGGACTCGAACTGTTCATCATCAGCACCCTACGATTCTGAGCGTGTGAGCGTCGCTCCCTGTTTACCTTTTCGATTCCCAAAATTCTGGTCACTTTATGATTTGAGCGAGGAAAACCCTGCAGAACCACTGATGAGCTTTTTCGCGCGGACGATCGAAGCATCATGCATGCCGGATGGTAAAGAGCACAAGCATAGGCTTCCATCGTCAATCAGAACTAGGTAATTATATATTTTACGGACGATTCAGAGCCGCAGTGATGTTGCTACTAAGTACAGCTTAATTGGAGCAAGTGACTAGTACCCCTTTGGTGTCCCTTGTCCGGCACCCGCGGGACCGAGCTTGCCCAACAATGGTCAGGTGAGGGGAACGGCAGAGGAGCTGCTGGTACGCCTTACACGCGTTCTTAAAGCAGAGTGGTGTTAGGAATGGTGGTGGCCAGGAGGGACGTTCTGATTCGCTTTTGTGGTTGTGGCCGTTCCTCCATGGCTCACCTGGCCAGGACGTTTCCTCGAAGTGGCAAGAGCTAAAGCAGGGAAGGCGAGGGAATGGTGCGAGCAGAAAGGTGAAAGAGGGTCAGATCACAAAGTTGGTGTTTTGTTGAGAACTGCTCGGTTTCCTTACTTATGTATGTATGCCGATATTGTATTTCTTTCCTTCTTGATAAATGGCAACACTCCTGCCTTTTCTTTCCCAAAAAAAAAGAGAGAGAAAAATAAAAGAGCAGCGGCAGTGCGCTAGCTCATGGGTCTCGTACTGCGCTGCAACGTCGCACACTTGTATGAGCAATGATCGGCAGCCGCTGCTGCACTCCTGGACTGAACGACGAGCTAGCGGTGTGTGGTGGATAGATGTTGCGCTGATGGTGAAGCTGCCCGGCTCGACGGCCACGTGCCGGCCATGCACATGCCCCCCAAGTCACGACCACGACGTTCCGTGCATGCATGGGCCGACGAGTCCCGTCGCGTCGTCCGTGGCTTTAACACGCCACGGCGCATGCATGATGGCAGCATCGCCGCATGGCGAGCTGCGACACACACACGTCACCCGTCTTCCTGGCCGCCGCCCGTACCGTGCCGTCGCCATCCGTCGTCGAAGCAGCCGCCGGACCGCGTGACCAGCCCGGACACGCCCAACGCCAGGCCGGCTACGACGGTCTCGTACGTCGTCCACCGGGGCAAAGCGGGCTAACGGGCACGGGCAGACGCGAGGAACAGACGGATCCACCAGGCGGCGACGCGGGGGCGTTCCGAGAGATTGTGGCTGACGTCTCCAGCTCCTCCGCCTCGGCTGTCGCGCGCCCTGCTGCCTGCCTCGGCGAGGGGTGGGCGCCGCCGCGGGCCAGGCCACGTACACGACGATCTGCTCGCTGCCGCTTGGGTTTTTGACGTTGCTTTCCCTGCCCGGCGCCGCTCGCACACACTAGACGAGAGCTTCAATTCGTGATTTGCCGGGCGCCCGTTCCGTTTGCCACCGTATCGGCAAGGCGTCGATATGGCGAGTAAGTTCCCAAAAGCATCGCGCGCGAACAGCGCAAAAAGCCAAAGCAGGCTGCGAGAGACCGTGACGGACTGACCAGGAATTCGTCTAGCTTCTTCCACGTGTTTCCCTTAGAAACGCGAAGACAAAACAAAAGGAATTTCATGTACTCGTCTGGATGACGCGCTATCCGGTCGTTGACGCGGCTGCGACATAGACATGGTTTTGGAAGCAAGCTAGAACGAAGCTTATCCATGGATTGGAGAAGATATAAAAACGTTCGGTACTGCTACTTGCTTCGGTCCGAAGCAAGTACTAGTAGAAACTGACGGCGAACGCTTGCTCGTGCGTACACGTGCTACATGCTCTTGTCCCTGTGGCGAAACGAGAAATTGTCGACGCCTCTGGTATGTCGTCCATCTCCGGTCTTCCAAGCATTTTATATATGTGTCGACCATGATAATACTACTACTATACTTTACGTGTTGCAGATACGTACGTTTTAGATTGCATTGACCAGTGGTTCAGGTTCAGGGGGCCACCGCAACCTTCATCTCGAAGAGGCTGATGAGGCGCCGTTTGTTTCAGATCCTCATCCCCGTGAACCCAAATGATGTGGCCCAGGCTAGGAAAGCAAGAACAGAGCAGGCCCGGGAGGGAGGTCGTCCTCCTTGGAATCCATTCCGCACTAACAAAAACGTGCACGTTTTTAGCTAGATTTTGGCAGAAAATAATCTGCGCCGCCCTCACGGCTGGTCGCGTGCGTGGCGTAACACGCACACTTGCCCTGGCTGCACGAGCAAATCCCAAGCGACGACATGCACGCCGAGAGGATGGGCACATGCGAGGTGTGCAGCCGCGCGCAAGGTTGAAACGGCCTTTCAATTCATGTGCTGGTTGAAATGTACTGTACCCTTAAGCTACCTCATCTTCATCCGGCCGGCTACCTGGTCATATGCTCTGCTGTACCTGTACGGGTAGGGGTAGGTGTGAGTGGAAGAACCAACCCCCGATTTTCTTAGTGCGTGTGTCGCAGGAAGATTATAACCCGGTAAATAGTTAATGGAGTAAAAAAATTCGCTGGCTGGCTGGCTGGCTGCGTCCATCTCCACTCCACGTACGTATCGCCGCGCAGTAGGGGGCTAAGTAATGGTGCATCCGTGTCAGCGTGAAAGGGACGATCAGGCCATCAGGTTCGTCAACCGCTCCTGTCCGTAGGGATACGATCGATGGCCAGCGTGACTGAGAGGTGATTGATGCGGCGTGAACGTGACCTGGCATCAGCGTTCACGGTCCGGGCCGTGGTCGATCGCTCGGTTATGGGCGGCACGCACGTACTTACTTACGTACATACGGCTGAGCCGGGCGGGATGCGAATCCGCAACACGTACATACACTACCGAGCTGAAGAAGAAGCGGCGATCAATGATTAATCTCCCCGAGGGACAGCGGAGCTAAGCGGAGCGGAACATCTCGTCGTGTCGCTTTGGCGCCGCGTTCCGCGTTCGTTCGCTCCCTGGCGCCTCGTCGCCATCTCCGCGAGAGCATTGCTGCTGTCAGCTACTACTAGTCCGGAACATGATCTGAACTTGCTTCTTCACGTCGCGACAAGGGTAAAAAACTTGTGATGGCTGTGCTCGAACGATCAGATCAGTACATAACTAGCTGTGTCTCATTCCGTTACTACCAGTTAGCCAGAGCTGGAAATAACTACACTAGCGCTCTGACTTACGTGACCGTGACGGCGTACGTACGTGAGCCGTTCTTCTTCGGCAGCAATAAAAGTCGGCCGTAGATGGACATGCACACGCGCCGCCGTACCCGTACCTCTTCAACGCACCAGTAAAGCTACGAGGCGCACGCATGTACAGCAACGTATGTGAAGAGGAAAGCGCGCAGAGTCAAATTCAAAGCCAGGCAGAGCAGAGGCCTCCTTAACCCGCCTGCCGGACCGTCCCTTTTCCCAGTTCGGTGTACGGCTGCAATATAAAAAACGGATGTTCTGCTCAACGCGTACGGTCGTGGTGGTAGATTGCACATTAGCCCGTGAAGAATGCTTGATTTCTATCAGAGAATGATGGCCGTGTTCTCGTGTGTCGACAGCCTTTAAGCGTGCGTGTCGTAATAATCAGCTTTTCAGTTCGTGAATTTCCCGGTGAGGTGAAGGGTGACCCACTCCTGCTCCTGCCAGCTAGCTTTACGCTATGCGAGTTGGACGACGTACACAGGGCCGGATGCTGAATGAAAGCGCCGGTAAACATCCATCCATCCATCAACCAGCTAGCTGCGTACTACGGTCATGACAGGTTTAGTTTAGTGCTCCTAGTCCTTTACTAAGTGGTACTAGTACAGGTTAGTTGGAGCATGTACCAATGTTATTTAACATGATGTTGGTCAATTGAGCTTGCACAACAACTCCAACTGTACACACGCTCTGCTACCGAACAAGAGCCTTATCTCGCGAGAAATGACACCGTTCCCACCGGAAAGTTAGAAGAAGATACTAGTACTCCCTCTGTTTAGAAAGTACTCCCTTCGTTTAGAATTAATTGACATTTAGGATAAAAAATTTAGTTTATTTTGAACTAATTTTTTGTCCTAAACATCAATTAATTTATAACGGAGGGAGTAGTACCTAATAAGCTGCTGCGATTTAAGTTGTCTTTGTCGGACGGTAAATCTCCATCATAGACGTCAAGAGCTGCGGCTCTGCGTTGTATAGTAATCTCTCTGTTCTGAAATAAATAATGTTTAGGATAGCTAATTTAGTTTAAAATGAACTAATTTTCTTGTAATAAAGATCATTATTTCATAACAGAGTTAGTGGTAAGTATTTTTGTGTTCCATGCGATCGACCGAGCGGAGAAGACGGCCAGGAGCGCAGGCAGACACGCGCAAGCACATCCATTAATCCATCCACATGCACGCGCGCAGAGAGAAAAGGAGGAGGGGAAAGGCTGCCGGAGTCGTCCCCACCCCCCCGGCGCACCTGCTCGGGTGGTTTCCTCGAATCGGCAACGACTAAAGCGGGTCCTGGCGCTGCGTCGCCTTGCGTTTGCACGAGCAGTGATCATTGCTACCGATGATGGAGCGGTGGATGGAAGTTGCGCCGTTCGCTTCCCCGGACCCTGTCCTGCGACCGGCAGATTCCCTCTCCGCCGCGCGCCGCGGTCCCATGAAGACGAAGGCACAAGCACGAACCCGCTCACTTTTACTCTAGGCAGCAGCGGTGAGTAGGTGAAGAGTAAAAGAACAGATACGATCTCAGGAGGACGAGGAATGTGCCTTTTGGCGGGAACCCCGTCCCATTTCGAGTTTGAAGCTCGTCAGTATCTGTATCCGTGCCACAATAACAACTCGTGCTCGGCAAGGTTCCCTCCTCCACCGTACCACTCGCGTCGCGCGCGAACCCGGGACGTGACATCACTCGCCGCGGTACCGGCTTGTACGTACGCGCACCTGCGCAGGACAGCGGAGTTCGAGTGGCCGCCGAAACGAAACGGGTGGTGGCTCGCGGTCGGAACTCGCGCCCGGCTGCTTCTGCTTGTCGTCAGCGCTCCATCGAGGAATCTTTGGTGGTCGTAGTAGAGGCTCTGGCAGTGGTTCTGCGTGGTCGTACCCCCGCGGCCCTCGCTGTACGTCTCATCGCTCGCCTGGCCTGGCTAGCTGTCCGTCACGAGTTTCTGTTCTCCATCATCTGCCAGTCCGTCATCACTGGGATCTCGACATACGGACACGTCCCAAAGCTCGACAAGCCCTGGCGACCTAACGCATTTGGAAAGAAAGATGCTCTACCATGCATACGGTGCCGTATCGTCCGGTACAGGACAGGGTGCAATGTAACCGACGAGACGGCACGAAGCCGCATTGGTTTGTTTAATACGTAACACGATCTCGTTCTCGTTTGTTTAGTTATTTTAATCGTCTAGTTGATCAGTCTGTGGCGCGAGATCGGTGCGGCCAGACGAGCTGGCGAGCTCGATTTCCATCGCGCGCGGCTAACGACGGCCGACAGGTAGGGCAACGGAGGCGCCACGTACGCACCGGCATACGGTCGGCCAAGGATCAGACTTAGCTTCCTCTGGGAAATGAAATGATGGTTCCACGAAGTCCGAAACGGGATCAAGCAAAGTCCGCGTCGCCATGATGATGCTGCACTGTTACTATATATGTCTAGTGTAGCAGTAGTAGCTAGAGGAGACGGGGGCCTTTGCAATGTGTGTTGATGAGATGGAGTTGGGGGCCGTGTCGAGAGAACTTCGGCACGTCTCGATGACGTTGATGGCAACGATGACCACGATCGACAGGTGGTGATCATATGTAGCCTTATAGGCTTGGTCTCGAAATGATGATTACAACTAACATTTGGAATCAGCAAGCAGCGGGTTTGGACCGCGTTTTTTACTCGAATCTTTTACCGTTTCCTAGAGGCGCCATGTCCGGTGTGCGATCAGTCATGATCGACAAGCGTGGAGGTGGAGGCTAGCTAGAGCGATCAAAAGACAGGGATTCGTTTACAAAACAAATTAACATCAAATAAAGAAACGAAGGGAGTTATTAATGTTCGGAGGCTGGGGATTGGATATGGAAGAAATAACGTTGTTTAATGTAGGAAAGTTCTAGTGAAGTGTCTTTAAGAGAAGGCAACGTCCCTTGTCGTCAAGGATAAGAAAACGACACGTAAGAAGAAGAAAATTCGTTCACCCTTTTGTCCTGTGCCCCCTCTGTGGACTTCGCACCGCCGCAATGCACCCACGTTCAAAGAAATCGCCGAGAAACACCAGGTAGTACCAGCAGTCCCTGAAGGACGAGTTCGCTTGGTGCACTCGCCGCCGCCGCCAGCTCGGCACATAGAAAATCACCACGCGTCGCCTTCATCGTGAACAGATACATACACCGAGGGGCAGTAGAATATTCAAGGTCTCACCTGCCTGCCCTGCTCCGTTCAAATCCACGTCAGGTCGAAGAAAAAAAACCATGGCTGTGGTCGTCGTCAGTGTCCCTGTAGTACTCCGTCTAGAAAGGAACAAAAAAACAAGGAAACTTTGCACTCCAATCGTTTGACAAAGAGGATTAACTTTACGTTCTCGTCGCCAAAAGACTACACGATGGTGTAGAATTAAACTGTTATTAATGGAACTGTCATTAACGGTAGAGGATTAAACAACCACTGCCGTGCTCGGCGCGGAAGCCAGAGCCGAGTACACCGTACGCTAACCGCATTCACATCGCACCGGCACGGACAGAGCGAGTCGTCTGGAACCCCCCCCTCCCAACGGCGAAAAGACGACGCTGACCTCACCGGCTACGGCAACTGGGCAGCCCCGCAATTCAACCGTGTACTACCAGCCATTAGCAGCTCCGTAATGGTGATTAGTGGCGGAACGGGGCAAGATTTCCTTTTTTTCTCGAAAGCTCGGTACAAAATTTCATCATCGGGCGGATAGATTACATGACACTGCATTGCTGCTAGACAGTAGCCTCCCTGCTTTTCATCTTTACAGGATTTTCTAGTAGTAGAACACTGATCTCGGAGCACTGCTGATTAAGCTAACCGCTAGCTGATTACACTAACTAAACCGCTAAAACCCAAGCCATGGTTTGATACAGCGAATCGGAACGCGGTGAGGGGAACGAAGCGGAGCGTTGGGGCGTCGGCGGGTGCGGGACCTCACATGACGGAGCAGGCGTTGGGGTTCTCGTCGCTGAACATCTGGGGCGCGTGGAGGTGGGCGGCGTACGGGTAAGACGGCGGCGGCGGCGGGTACTGGGCCGTGGCGTTGGGGTAGAAGCCAGGGTTGGGCGCGCCGGGGCCGCCGTAGTAGCCGCCGTGGGCCGGTGGAGGGTAGGGCGAGTAGCCGTAGTGCGGCGGCACCTGGTACATGCCGGCGTCGGCCAGGGGCATCGGCGCCACCGACGCGGCGGACTTGTCCTTCTTCTCGTCGCCGCCGCCGTCCTTCTTCTTGTCCCCGCCGTCGCCCTTGTCCTTCTTGTCGCTTCCGCCGCCTTCCTTCTTGCCGCCGGGCGCGACGACGTCCACGGGCCGGCTGAGCTTGTCCCTCAGGTAGGTCGGCAGTGCGGCGGCGTCCATGGTGCCGGTCACCTTCACCAGGTCCTTGGCGGCGTCAATGACCACATTCTTCACCCCTGGAATCAGAGCGCGGTCGAGTGTCAATTTGACCCAACCTTAAGTGGGAACCCGCGCGCGACAAGAAACAGAACAAAAAAAAATCACCTTTGATCTTGGAGATGCGACGCTTGATGCGGTCGATGCAGCCCTCGCAGTGCAGCCGGATCTTGAGCGTCACCGTCTCCTGAAAAAAAAAGGCAGAGCAGTTTCAGTCCAGTTCATGCACCGGAGATGAGACTTGAGAGCGGCATGCAAGCAAGAAGAAACCGACCTCTTTGGGTTCCTTGGGCTTCTTCTTCTCCTCCTTGTCGGGCTTGTCGGCGGCCTTCTTGTCACCCTTGTCCTTCCCTGCCTTCTTCTCCCCACCACCACCGCCGCCGCTGCTCTTCTCCTTGTCAGCTTTCTTCTCGCCGCCGCCGTCCGCCTTCTTGTCCTTCTTGGGCGGTCCCGCGCCGGCGGAGACGATCTGCACGGGCTTCTTGGTCTTGGCCTCGATGCGCTCCTTGAGCTCCGCGGCATCCGCCGGGCCAGCCACGACTACCTTGCCCGCCGCCATGTCCGCCGCCACCGACTCGACGCCTGCGCCCGCCGCCACGGAGCAATCATACGGTCAGAACCAGCGCGCCGCAAAAGGAGCGAACTAACCAACCAACGGAACGGATTAATTAATACGCACCTGGGGCGTGCTTGATGGCCTTGCGGACCTTGCTGGCGCATCCGGCGCAATGCAAGTCGACCTTGAGCACGATGGGCTGCGGCCCCGCCGCCGCGGCGGCGTCCTTCTTCTTGTCGCCGCCGGCGCTGGCGTCCTTGCCCGCCGCCTTCTTCTCCTCTCCCATGGCGGCGGCCCTGTCCTGTCCTGGGCTCGACCCTGCCTCGCGGCTTGGAGGGGAGGCGGTGGTTGCCAACCGAGGGCGCGGGGTTCGAGGAGAGAGAGGGGGGCCGCGCTGGTTTTCCGAATCACAGCAAGTAGGGGGAGAGGAGTGCGGGGTGGGGGGCGGCGTTAAATAGCAGGGGACGGACAGAGGACTGCGCGGCTGCGGTAGTAGGTGGCCTCAGTGAATGAGCGGTACTGTGCGTCAGTGTGCGCGGGTTGCTGCGTAGCGGGTCGGATCACGAGCGGGGGTGCCGCCGGTTGCCGCTGCTGACCGCTGACTGACAGGCGACTATGACGACGACGTGGTGCGCCCGTCAAAGCGTGCGGTTCCGGCCTCCGCTTCGTGGTTGGTTCCTCGTTTTTTTCCTTCGCCTTCACCGTTGCGGTGGTAGTGGCATCGTGCTATGAGAGCGGGTACTACTGTAGTTTATTTTCTAGACTTGCGGTTTGCGTCGTGTTTACGAGAATTTGTGGCCGAAGAGGTCCGGTGATCGAGCCTAGGGCCTGTACCATACCAACGGTTAATTTTTGTACCGGAGGTTGAGGTAAGCAGGAAAACTGCCGAGAGATGAGGACGAGCGCTCGACGGATCAGGACGAGCCTCCAGTAATCAATCGGCCGTACCCAGTAATCCACCGTACGACAGAGCAGGACGAGCGCTCACGTTCTCACTAGCCGGGCACCATTCGGCACACGAATAGCAGCACGTTTGGTCACTGGGGTCAGCGTGCCGAGCCGGTAGGCGGCGGCGGCCCGTTCCGTTGCTTCGGAAGCCTTCGGTTTCGATCCTCTCCGCGCGACGCGGCCGGAGGGCGTACGCCCACGATATTAGAATTAGTTCATTAGTTGGACAGATTTCGATAGATATTGTCGCGATCCTAGCGGTCACATGCAAATCTCATGCGCACCAAAAGTTACTAGTAAAATTAATCTTGGTAAGAGATTCTCGTAGCTCTAAATAACACGAAGGCGTGCCGAGGCGAAGCACCGCTTCAACCACACAAAACCTGGACTCTCGCCGCCGCCGCTTCAACCAAATGGTGCTCAGAATCGTGAAAACCGTCGTGGTCGCAACAATGGGAACTACAACGAGAACGATTAAGGCAGCGCCAGCAACCAGCCAATCACATGCCGCTGTGAGAAACCTGTGAATGCAACCAAATATCCTCTCGACCCGTGCTGTCCGCCGCGCCGAGGTACTGGGATTCATTCAAACGCAGCAACGAGTAGGCGGGACGGGCCCAGTGTTTGGAGGAACCGAACCTCGGAAGCGGGCCCTACGTGGGCCTCGCGGCCCGCGTTAATTGCTGCTGTCTGCCTGTGGGTGTGCGCGGCGGGTCTGGCCGCCTCTTTGACGGAATGTTTCTCTCGCGCCCGTGACGAGATTTAAGCGCGGCCTGGGTTGGTTGGTAGGGGGTTGATGCAACCTACGCGTTTCGGCGTGAGCCCGGTAGGCCCAGCGATTGATTTCACCAACGTGCTGGGCCTTCCCTAGGCCTGGTCTGACGGTCTCTTGGTCCACCGAAATTCAAATGATTCGAACCCCCGCGCCGTGACGCCGTCGGCCGTCTTGGTCACCCTAAGGTACCCGGTCCATAGGAGGAGGCGTCGGGTTGGGAGCCGTAGGCTTCAACAGCCTTCAAGCATCCCCGAACGGAGAAGTCTATTTTTATCTGCATGCACAGAGTAGAAACAAAGTTATGGACACTTTTGTCTGGACAATTTCATGTTTGGTGCAACCATGCATTAGGAGGAGCACGAGAGCCGATTTCCTATCAGGAGGATATCAGTGCTCCTATGGCGCCCTAAGGTTGCGGCTGTGATACACTAAACTTATACGAGCGACGGGCGTTCATTCCCTGTAGGAGCTTCAACAACAGAAGCTTTCTCAATGGTACTTACAACATTAATGTAGTAGAATCGGTGAGTTCCAATATATCCCAGAATTTGGTATCAATTGCATAAGGATTATTTTCAAGAGGTCGAGAGATTTATGAAGATAGGCACGCAGACTCAACATCTAGAATGAGCGGGGAGATCAGTTGAGTACTGTGCACACCTTAAGGTTTCAAAGTGTGAGTCTAATAGAAGTAAGCGGAGGATGTAATTCACAACAGGGAAAACGTTGCAGACCCACACACACACACCCACAAGGCCATAAACACGCACAACAATGTTACGTCCACAACGGAGAATTAAGTATACCAGAAAATTTATTTAGCGAATCTTGATATATATTTTTCTTGATCTGCATGGATATGCATGCAGATCGGCCGTTGAGGTCAAATTTTAGTTAAATGTCGTAGATTTCTACACCATGCCTCAAATTATTTGATTTGACTTGATCTGAATGCTCTGTATAAAGAATCGCCATTAGCCATGACTAGAACTAATTGAGTGATAAAAAAAAGTTTTTGGAGGTGCACACAGGGGTATACCTTTTATTTTATCATATTCTTCTTTTACAGATGATGCATTTTTTTGATCCTATCCTCCAGGCCAAAAATCTGATGCACTATTATATATATATATATATGTTTATTTCGTTATTATTACTGCTTAGGTTGTTCCTTTGGGCAGTGCTTCACTGGATGCGGCAATCAGAGCCGGCTTTCTCATCCCTGTCCTGCTGGTATTGGTCGTACACAAAATCTCCTGGTGGTCCTTCCGAATTGTAGTAGCCCCGGGATGTCGTCGGGTAGGGCGTCGTCCACTGCTGGCCGCCGTACACTTCTCCTTGTGCCGGGTAGTCGTAGTAGCCCCGAGTTGGCTGGTACGATGGCGCCGTCCAGTCCTGGAAGCCGTACCCTCCTCCTTGTCCCGACGGGTAGTAGTAGTAGGCGGCCTCCGGCGGCGGAGGTATGCCGTACTTCTGAGCCGGAGGAGGAGCTGGCTCGACGTCGTTGCCCTCGTCGTGCTCGTACCCGGGGTCGTTCACGACCGTAACCGACCTCCTCGTCTTGGACCTGATGGTCGCGGCCACCCTTGACGCGTCAGCCGTCCCGGTTACCACCAGTCGGCCCGCCGCCACGTCCGTCGTGGCTGTCTCCACGCCTGTAACATGAAACCGTCGTCAGCAAGTTGACAGATAACAATAACCACGGAATTCTCTAAAAACGACATGACACAGCGGCACGCTGCTGGCAACGACATTCTTCACTCATCAAACATAATATTGATGATAACACAAAAATAAGTTAACATAATATAATACAGTTAAAATTTGTCGCATTGTGAAGATACAAAGATATAATCTTCTATTTTTGTTTTGCTACAGTAACATGGGAAATATATCTTGAAGATTGGGTGCAAATATTTTCCTTTCATGTATGTACGACTGGACATTCTTTTTAAAAATTGTGATATGGTGTATTATTTCTATAAATCTCGAATCAAACAATTCCATTCAAATAAATTGAGAGAAGAGAACGCGGGAGAGAGAGGAAGGATGAAAGTAGAGAGAGAGAGAGTTTGGACGTGAGGCATGGGCAACCCGGAAACTTGAAAATTCCCGCCATGCGCTGACATCGTCAGTTGGAATTGGAAGCGGGCCTCCGGATCGCAAAACACGAAGGACAAACGGACAAGACAAGCCCAACACTACCGCCTACCTACCGTTGAATTCTCGCGCACCTGGGATTTTCATGGCGGCCTTCTCGACCTTGGCGGCGCAGGACTCGCAGTGCAGGTCCATCTCCAGGACCGTCTCCAAGGCTGGAGCTTGCTCGGGCGGTGGTGGTGCCGGACGACGCGGCGGGGAAGCGCTGGCGCCCACCGCCGTGCCGTCGCTCACGATGGTGAGGGTCATCCCCCACTTGTCACGGAGCCGCGCCTGGAGAGTTGCCGCGTCGGCCGTGCCCTCCACCGACACGAGGCCGGTCTCGACGGACACCCACACGCTATCCACCCCTGCATGCATGGACACGCGCGCGCGAAAAAGGAGATCAAGTGATCACAATCCACACGACGACGCACCACCTGATCGATCGAGCTATGTATATACGTACCCGGCACTCTCTTCAGGGCTTTCCCGATCTTCTTCCCGCAGTCCGCGCAGTGCACGACCGTGGCAAGAATCACGGGCGCCATTGCCGACGGTGCGCCGCCGTCAATACAAGCGTGCGGCTCGACCCTGCTCTGACCTGCGTGCTGGCGTTCTTTATATAGATTCAACATGCACGTCGTGACCGAGCTAGCAACATGGATCGAGGAAATTAAATAGCGATCGCGGCTTACTTTTTTAGAGAAGAAAAATAGAGGAACGATCAAAGAATCAATCACCAGGCTCGATTGATTCCTATAAATGCATACCAAATCGATTGGTATTACATCTCGGATCTCTTTTCCTTTTTTCTAGTCAGACATAATATACATATACATATAGGCTCACATGCACGCTCACAAAATCATGTATGAAGGCCAGCACGTAAACCACAGCCTATCATATGAACACATATTTTACATATAATAGATGCCCGACATTCTCAGAATATAACCAACAGTTGAAAGTTCATTGTTGTGTCGTGTTATTAGATGCATGTACACTTGTTCCAAAGTTTACACTGACTCCACTCATCGTACTCTAAACGAATATTTTCATCCATTTATGACTCCACTCGCCAGACTCTATATCAACTACCATTATTTTTATATTATATATCATATAACAACCTCTTATTTTATATTATATAATATAATTACTTAAATTTCAATAATACTACATGCAGTATCTGAAAATGCACCCAATTTTCCTTTCCTTTTTCCCTCTCTATTCACATCACTTTTATTTTTTTCGCTTTTTTCCATTTATTGCTCTCTATTTTCCTTTTATTTTTCATTATCTTCTCGCACTGCTAGTTACTTCGTCCCTGACATCCGTCTTCTTCTTGGACGCTCTCTCACCTTTGGGTTCCCCAGCAGCTCCATCCATCACATGCATCGCCGGGAGGTCCGCGCAGCGATCCTAACCTCCACCGTTCACTCAAACGCCTGCGGCAAGCCGCCGGCCGCGATGGGTCGCGCTACACTTTGTACAGTAAGTTAAGGATCGCACCAATCACCGGCCTCTTCTCGCGGCAGGCTTCTCCGCGTGTGGGCCTGTTTCGAAGGTTATCCTCCTCCGCGAGGCGTCGCCTCCGCAGTGCAGTGCAGCCGCCACTTGATCTGAAGTTACGTGGCGCTCTTGCTGTCGTAGCACTCGATCGGCTTCAGGGCAACGCCTGGGTACGCTCCTGCCCTGTCGTTAATAATACAACGGTGCAAAATTGTATACCGGTTGTCAACGTACTGTAGGGTTCCCATCTGGTATGTGGCGATGGCCGTATTTGACATAAATTATAACTATACGAAATACGACATTTGTGATTTGTTAATAGTATGCTTGTTGTTACATCGATAATGAACGTGGTGCTCCTTGTTAGAAGATAAAGAAGATGAGATTTCAAGCGTATCCAGATACAACACGACAGAAGGTTCTAAGAGATAAAAAGTTGCCGTACAATCTATAATAAAGGTCTAGATAGATTTTTTAGTTGATGTAATACAAACAAACTATTGTTTATCTATAAAAGATTAAAGTCGGTTTAATATGGTTGAGCGCATAGCTTGCGGATGTAACAACTAGAATCAATATCGCATGTAACTTTCTTCTATATAAACATGGAACTGGCTACGGATGAGGCAAGCCGTTCACCCTATTCTTTTATGGTATCAGAGCTGTTTTTCTCCCTTGAGAACATGGCGAGTTCATCTATGAATCCAACGGGATTCAATACCCTCAGCCACCACGTTGAAAAACTTACTAGAGAAAACTACCTCTTGTGGAAGGCACAAGTTCTTCCATCTATTCGAGGTGCTCAACTATTCGGCTTCATCGATGGATCGAAGAAGAAACCGGCTGAAGAAATTCTCGTTGAAAAGGCTGATGGTCAACGAGAAAAGGTGATTAATCCTGAGTTTGAAAGTTGTCAGTTCAGGATCAACAATTGTTGAGCTATATTAATTCGACATTGTCGAAGGAGGTATTAGTGCAGGTGGCGACGTGTTCCACCTCTGCCGAAGCATGAAAAACCATCCAGGAGAGCTATGCTTCTCAGTCAAGGGCACGGGTTATGTACTTACGTGCCAAACTTTCAAGCACAAGGAAAGGTGATATGTCAATGGCTGTCTACTTTGCCAAGATGAAGGAATTTGCCGATGAGATGGCAACAACTGGCAAGAAACTCGAACATGATGATGTGATTTCATATATTCTAGCGGGGCTAGATGCTGATTATGATTCTTTGGTCGAAAATATCAGCACAAGAACAGATTATGTTTCATTATCAGATCTGTTTGCACAGCTCCTTACAACTGAGGCGAGACTTGAAAGACAAAATTCTCATAATTCTCAACAATATCAATTTAATGCAAATAGTGCAACAAGAGGAAATTCTTTCCGTGGAAGAGGAGGACGTCGAGGTACTGGAAGAGGCTGGAAAGGAAGGGGCCGAGGCACTTCAGAAAACAAGCCAGTATGCCAATTATGCGACAAGAATGGTCACACGGTGGCGCGGTGCTGGAAACGGTTTGACCATGATTTCAAGTATGAAGAAAAATCAGCAAATAATGCAGCTATGTCCTATGGTGTTAACACAAATTGGTACATGGACATCGGCGCTACAGATTATATAACAAGTGAGTAAGACAAGTTGTCGGTAAAAGAAAACTATAATGGCTCAGAAAAGCTTCACACGGCATATGGCTCAAGTATGAAAATCAACTTTGTGGGAAACTCTATGCTGGATACCCATGATCGTCCTCTACATCTAAACAATATTCTACATATTCATAAACTAACATCTGATAACTCTGTTTTATTAAATATCATCCTCATTGTTTCTTAGTAAAGGGTCAAGTCACAAAGAGAGTTTTGCTTCGAGGCAAATGTAAAGGAGGAGTCTACCCTTGGCCATCCGTAGAACATTCATCATCCAAGTGTGTCCTCATAACCAATAAACCATCACCACATAGGTGGCATGATAGATTGGGTCATCCATCAATGACTATTGTCAATAAAGTCAATAGAGAATATAAGCTTCCATGTTCCGCAGAGTCTAGTATGTCTCAGATTTGTGATGTCTGTCAATAAGGCAAAAGTCACCAACTTCCTTTTCCTAAATCTACAAGTGTGTCAAAAGGTTCTCTAGAGCTTGTCTTCTCGGACGTGTGGGACCTGCTCCCACCTCCGTTGGAAAAAAAATTATTATGTCAGTTTCATCGATGACTTCAGTAAGTTTACATGGATATATTTCATTCGTCATAAGTCTGAAGTTCTTCAGAAATTTCATATGTTTCAAACCCTGGTGGAACGCATATTTAATAGAAGAATAATTGCAATGCAAACGGATTGGGGAGGAGAATATCAAAAGCTAAATGCCTTCTTTACCAAAATAGGTATTCACATTTGGTGTCATGTCCTCATACTCATCAACAAAATGGTGCAGTTGAGAGAAAGCATCGTCACATTGTTGAAATAGGCCTTTCCCTCCTTGCTCGAGCATACATGCCTCTGAAATTCTGGGATGAAGCATTCATGCCAGCTACATATCCTATAAATAGAACACCGTCCAAAGTAATTAATTACCAATCTCCACTAGAGAAGTTATTTGGTGCAAAATCGAATTATCCTTGCTAAAATTTTTCGGTTGCGCATGCTGGCCCAATCTACGCCCATATAACACCCACAAATTGTCTTTTAGATCAAAGCAATGTGTATTCCTGGGTTATAGTTCGCCTCCACAAGGGATACAAATGTCTAGAGCCATCTAGCGGAAGGGTGTATATTTCAAGAGATGTAGTATTTGATGAGACGGTGTTTCCATTCAAAAATATTCATCCAAATGCAGTAGCCAATCTTAGGTCAAAAATTCTACTCATTCATCCAACTTTGAGAAATTTTATGGGGTCAGCATCAGAAAATATTCCACAAGGTGATTTTCAGAATAATACCGATTCCATAAGTCTAACTAATTCAAATGGAGGAAGTTGTGATTATTTTTTGCAGGAAGAAACTACTGATCAAACCAGCAGAGAAAATCTAGGCGCATTTTTTGAAGACGATCATCAACACAGCAGAGCAGGCAAATCTGTCTTGGATCAGGTGATGGAGCGCAGACATGTTGATTCTGAGGAAGTTAATGCCTCGGGTGGTATACCGCATCAGGCCAGGCCCCAATCATTATCGACAGAGATTCTGCTTCGGTGCCTGCAGACAACTCGGGATTGGTGACTCTAGAGCTCAACGGTGATGGAATAAATAACACCAATCAAGATATCTTGGAAAACACGTACATGAAAGAGTTGTCGGGTGTTTTGAACACAAGAACTGTTGCTTCAGAGACTCAAGTAGAAAAAGAACCACAGGGAAGACCGAAGACAAGACTGCAAAGTAATATTCGCAAACCGAAAAATTTTGGCGAATATTTTATATGTACGTTCGCTGAAACAGGGGAACCAGAGAGTATTGATCAGACATTAAAAGATGAAAAGTGGAAGAAGGCAATGGATAATGAATTTCAAGCTTTGCAGAAAAATAAAACTTGGCATCTAGTACCAAGCAGTGGTGTGAAGGATATGATTGACTCAAAATGGGTATACAAAGTCAAGAAACATGCAGATGGTTCCATTGACCGACATAAAGCTAGATTGGTTGTAAAAAGTTTTAAACAAAGATATGGTATTGATTATGAAGATATGTTTAGTCCCGTTCTTAAGGTTGCTACTATTAGGATTGTGTTATCCATTGCTGTTTCGAGGGATGGTGTCTTAGAGAATTGGATGTACAAAATGTTTTTCTTCATGGCAGGATGAAGAAGTTTATATGAGGCAGTCATCAGGATATGAAGATCCAAATTACCCTTATCATATTTGCAAGTTAGACAAAGCAATATATGGTTTAAAACAAGCACCTCGAGCATGGTATTCTAAGTTAAGTACAAAACTTGTTCAACTTGGTTTTATTATGTCAAAAGGAGATACATTTTTATTTATTTATAATAGAGGCAAAGTTACAATTTATTTACTTATTTATGTCGATGACATCGTGGTGGCAAGCTCATGTGAACAGGTTGTTCAAGCATTATTGTTGGACTTAAAGAAAGATTTTGCTCTTAAAGATTTGGGCTCATTACATTATTTTTTGGGGATCGAAGTCAACAAGGTAAAAGGAGGAATTATGCTTAATCAAAAGAAATATGCCACTGAAATAATCAAGAAATCAGGTGTGGAAAAATGCAAGCCTGTCAACACTCCATTATCTATTTCGAAAAAATATTCAATGCATGATGGTGAAAAGCTTGGTGCTGAAGAAGCTACAAAGTACAAAATTATAGTGGGAGCTTTGCAGTATCTTACTATAACAAGGCCTGATTTGTCCTTTTCAGTTAATAAAACTTGTCAGTTTCTTCATTCTCCTACTACAGTTCACATGAGTGTGGTTAAAAGAATTATAAGATATATACAAGGAATAGTTGGATATGGAACAAAATTCTTAAAGGACAGTTCTTTACAGATTAACGCATTCTCTGATATAGATTGGGCAGGATGCCCAGATGACAAAAGATCTACTGGTGGATTTGCTATATTTTTGGGAGCTAATTTAATCTCTTGGATTGCTAGAAAACAAGTTATAGTGTCTAGATCAAGTACAGGGCTAATTTAATCTTTAGCTAATGCAACACAAGTAGTGATGTGGGTGGAAACAATATTAAAGGAGTTAGGCATTATACAAACTGAACATGCCTGTTTATGGTGTGATAATTTTGGAGCTACATATATGACAGCAAACACGGTGTTTCATGCGAGGACAAAACACATAGAAATTGATTATCACTTTGTTTGTCAAGAAATTGCTACAAATCAGATTCATATCGTCTAAAGGCCAAATAGCAGATGGATTTACAAAAGGTCTATTAGTTAGAAAACAAGTTGAATTTCGTCTCAATCTCAACATGGGATGTTGTGATTGAAGGGAGTGTTAGAAGATAAAGAAGATGAGATTTCAAGCGTATCCAGATACAGTACTATAGAAGGTTCTAAGAGATAAAAGAGATGTCGTACAATCTATAATAAAAAAGGTCTAGATAAATTTTTTAATCAAACTATTGTTTATCTGTAACAAATTAAAGTCGTTTTGGTCTGGTTGATAACATAGCTTGCGGATATAACAACCAGAATCAATATCGCATGTAACTTTCTTCTATATAAACATGGGACCAGCTGTGAACGAGGCAAGCCGTTCACCCTATTCTTTTACTCTTATTGATGAAGGTCAACACTAGCCCAATAATCTTAAATAATGATAACATGAGACTGAAAGCTTTTTAGCTCGAGTACGTAAAACTGACGCAAATAACAGTAAAATATTCCAAATCACTCCAACGGACATGACTGACTCAAGTATAATGAGAAAGTAGCGCAAAAAGACTAAGACCTTAACTATAATGAGATAATAACTCTAATAAGACTCATGTAATACGACCTTATTAACTATAATGAGACGGTAACACTAACAACAATCTCCTCACTATGTTTCAAATTATTTGATGCTGATTAGTTCAAAATTGAATTAACCAGCGTCAAATAATTTGAAACAGAGAGTAACTTATTAAATTGGGTGACCAAAATTCACGATGGTCGGTAACCCTCGCTCGGTTCTACTGTTGAACTTGGATCAATAGTATCGTGGTTCTGAGACCGGTGGGTCGGACCAATCAGGCTGGGGGATGGGCGCCACAGGGTTCTCGACGATCTTGACGCTCGTCTTCATCTTTCTTTCGACCGCCCTCCTGATCACCGGACCGTCGGGGTTGCCGGTCACCACCACATTCCCGTTGTCGAGGAACAGCACCTCGCCGTCCCCTGCGAATGCACCAAGGATTCGAAAAGACAAGCAAGAACAATCAGCAATGGCACATATTGGAGCCAGATTGAGTGTGCTGTGTATCGATGCAAACTCAGCGTGTGCATGTGCTTACAGTTTGGATCCGCTTTCTTGACGGCCTTTCTTATCTTGTCGCGGCAGCCGTAGCAGTGCACCTCCATCTTCAGGGTGACGGGCGCCATTGCCGGTGATGATGCGCTCGGCGGAAAGCTCGAAAGTCCGATGGATGTTTCGGATTGCGACTCCGGCTGTGGTTGTTGTGCTTGTTGCTGCACGCTTCGTTTGGTATTTATACACTCGGGGAGTTCGTCATGGATGGAAAAGAAAGAAGGATTTATGGCAATCCATTCATAGGAAGGAAACAAAATGAAGAGGTTGATCCCGGTGATTTTGTCGATCACTGAACCGTACCTTCCTTACTTTGGGCATCCCAGATTAGTAACCAGCGCAGCCGTCGATCTCCTTCCTACAGCCACACGGTAAGTCCTCTGGAGTTAGTTTACCTACCATTTTTGCGTTTGATTGTTGATTTCCTTCTGTCTTTTTGCCGCTCATTTCCATCGCGAGGCAGCTCATTTCCACCGGTGTGGCCATCTCGCCGTATGTAAAATATTTGTTTGAATTAGGTGGGACCTCCTATACACTTCACACGTCCTATAAAAATTAAAACTGGTAGGGCAATCTAATAGTCCATTAAATCTAAGTATCCTAGCTCATATTAATCCACTAAGTGACCTCCAATATAGTACAGTTACAAGTTCATTGTCATGTCGTTAGACGCACGTACAGACCCTGTTTGGCACGGCTTAAACTTGTTAAAAAAACAGTTTATCTGAAAAGCTGGTAAACAGCAGATTAAACTTATATCCTGTTTTTAGTTCATTCTGAGAAGCAGCTGAACTAATAAGCTGTTGGAGAAGCTGACTGTTTGATACACCCACAACTTATTTTTATAAAAAAACTAGATCAGAAACTGTACTAAACAGGGCCACAGTTTGCTCCACCAAAACTTAGACCAACTGCTCTCATCGTAACTTACACGGATATTCTCGGCCATTTATGACAAGTTCTAAAAGATTTTATATTTTGTATTACAATTTTTCACACTCGTCTTACTCCAGATCAACTACTATTAACTTTATATTATATATCCTTTAACAACCTCTTATTTTATATTATATCATATAACTACTTTGGTTTTAATAGTATTGCATGCACCATTTAAAAATGCACGCAATTTTTTCTTTCCTTTTTCCTCTCCTTTCCCCTTCTCTTTCCTCTTTTTCCCCATTTGTTCCTCTCTATTTTCCATTTTTTTCCTTTTCCCTCGACTTTTTCCTTTTATCCCTCCTTTATCTTCTCCCCACTGGCCACTTCTGCTCGTTACTTCGTCCCCGCCGTCCGTCTTCTTCATGGACGCTCTCTCTCACCTTCGGGTTTTCCAGCAGCTCCCATCCATCACTCGCCATTATAAGTTTTAACCGTTCGATTTCTAAGTTATCATGAGAAGAGGTCATCTTTATCGGAGCAGAGGACCGCATGTTTATCGGATAGAACCTCTTCTAGCCGTTGGATGACGGACGGGATCGGAGCTCCACTAACCAGGGAGGGAGGCGACCGTTAGTCCATTACCGTAGTAACAAGGCACGTCGAGAAATAGCTCAACGGTAGATTTATTTATTCCAATGTGTAAAAATCATCGTGTGCACCGTGTTGAGAACATCCAATCAATACGGCACCTCATCCCCGTCGCAAAATTTCCCCGAGTCATCAGCCTATATTCACCTCGGCATCGTTGAGTTTACACCCCTTCGTCTCGAAAGGAAAGAACGAGACAGCCAAGCCCGAGAGGAAGACTACAAGCTCAAAGAGGAGGATCGCCGTTGTCTGGTGGCAGCCGTGCACCAGGGCGACAGCGACGAGCGGGCAGAGGATGCCCCCGATCCTGCCTACCGAGCTCGCGATGCCGATGCCTGTTGACCTCACAGTGGTTGGGTAAATCTGAACAACAGAGCAGCGGCATAAGAAAAACGTTTTTTTCTTCTTCTTCGATAAATCGGCGAAAGAAAAACGTTAGTGCAAAAACAGTCTGATTATCAAGATGAGAGAGCTGTACGATGAACAAAGTGTTGTAGAACTGTACTGACCTCTGGAGCATATATGTATATGATAGTGAAGCTTGCGGATATACAAAGACGGGCACCAAAAAGGGATATTCTTGTCAGTAACTCTGTCCGGGAGAACACTAGTGGGAATAGGAAAACACAGCTAGTGAAGAGCATTGACGCCATCGAAAGCCTACGACCAAATCTATCCACGACCATGGCAGATAGAAGGGCCCCTGGGATCTCTGTTTCAAGGAAACATGGAGCATCGATCATCAAAACGACCACAAGCAGTAGAAGATAATTGTCATAAGAGAAATGTACAGTTTTGGGACCAACCGGCAAAACTGGATATGAAAACATTCTTATAAAGGCTTGATTTATTCGAGTGTACAGATTCAACCTCCTCTTTTGCACATATCCTACTTCCGTTACTTAGCTCTGATGTCAGCAGAACAATCCCGTAGTAGGCAAAGGCATTTCCAAAGAAAGCCATCCAGAGAAGCAGGGTTGCTCTAATCAAATTTGGAGAAAGTAGCTTGCCTATGGACTTAATACCACCAAAATCGGAACCTTCATCTTTGTCTATGTTGTCAAGTTCTTCCACACCAGACAGAAGTGTTGTGGATTCTGAAGATCCTGAAACTTCATCTAGTTCAATGTTTTTGTCAGAAACAAGGATACCAGAAGGTAACTGTACACTGTTTAATCTAGCCATTTTTTCCAAAACCTCCACAGCCTCCGTTGTTCTGCCTTTCATGCACAGGAACCTTGGTGACTCTGGTGTAATAACATAAAATAGGAGCAGGACGAAAGATGGAATAGCTGATAATGCTAACAACCACCTCCAGCCAAAGTGGGGCATAACCGCCTGCCATAATATATTAATACAGTGATTAGCCATGGATAAAAGTTGAATCTAATATGTTTACATTTTTAATGCAAGGGTATATATCTCGCAAATAATGAGCTGTCTATCAAGAACATGGAAGTTACTCACAGATTTTCATATCCAATATTGATATTGCACGAATCTACTTTCACATAATGTGGCAGAGATCTGAGAGAGCAAAGATAGTTGTCAAAAAGACGCTTCTGTGCCTAATGATGGGAGTCTCTTTCTAAAGCGATTGTCGAAGTGTGTGGTCGACACTTCCCCCGGACCTGCACTGGGCAGCCCACGGAGGTTCTTTTTCGGAGGGGCTAGTCACTTGCGGAGAGCTTGAGCGTATGGACGAGTTAGGAAGAGCTTGACACGGCGGGTTTTACGTGGTTCGGGCCGCCGGAGCGTAAAACCCTACGTCCACGGTGAGCTGAGGTGCTCGCTGTATTGCTCGTTGCTGAGAACCGGAGTCCTGAGCTTAGGGATGACTGATGTCTAGCGTATGAGTTGCTGGAGTGCGAACCCTTGCTAACGTCGCCTACCCGAGCCTTTTATAGTCCACGGTTCGGGTGGCTTACAAGGGGGGCCCGGGACCCGACAGGTGGTCCCGGGGAGATTGCCTGCAGACTATCGTATCCACAGTTATGTCGGTAGTTGTCTCTGGCGAAGGCTTCTAAGTCTTTGTCTTGCCGCCCTGCCCATGCCGCACGCTAGTCGTAGTGGTTGATGACGGCGGAGGCGGCAGGGGATGTCTTGTCGCTGTGTTTATTGGCTGGCAGGTTCTGACACCGGGCGCCAGTCTGTGATGTGACTGGACGCAACGGCACCTGACAGAAGCGTGCTCCGCGTCTCCGCGTCTTGGGAAGGCGCGGGCCTTGAATACCTTGTACGGGCAAGGTATGGGGCATCTTTACGCCCGCTGCCTACCGCTCGGGGGCAGGCAGCGCTGTTCTGCTGGCCACGTGGCGGGCCCGGGGCCCTCCTCAGAGGAGAGGGGGGTCCGGCCCCGCAGGACACGTGGAGCCTTCGGACCTCTCCCCGCGGAGGGAGAGGTTCGGCTTCTGTCGGCCACGTGGCAAGCCCGGAGCTCTCCTCTGAGAAGAGGGAGGTCCGGCCCCGCTGGACACGTGGCGCCTTCGGACCTCTCCCCAGCGGAGGGGGGAGGTCCGGCTTCTGCAGGCCACGTGGCGAGCCCGGAGCTCTCCTCTGAGGAGAGGGAGGTCCGGCCCCGCCGGACGCGTGGCACCTTCGGAGCTATCCCTGCGGAGAAGGGCGAGATTCTTAGGCATTTTCCCCTGTGCGTGGGGGTACCACATATCGCGGGTACCGACAGTGGCCCCCGGGCCCATCTCGGGGAGATAGCGAGCCCGAGGTGGGACCTCCGTCTCTTCTGTTCCGCGCACTTTCTCCAAGTCTCGCATTGACCGCTGCCGGAGCACAAACAGTCGCGAGGTCGTGGGAGCGTGCGCCCACTTGATGGTTTCCTTTACTGCGGCGGTTCCCAAGACTGCCACTTCTGCACGTTGCGGCGCTTTCTTTGGGAACCGCCGGAGTACCTTGCCGGCTCGTCTTCTTCTTGGTTTTGCCTGGCCGAGCCCTTGGCTCCGCAAGGTGCTCAGAGGTCTTCACCAATCTCGACGCTCTGCTCTGGCGCCTTCCCCGGGTCCTTACTGTATTAAGGGCCCCGGAGGTCTCCGGGGCCCGCCTCATGAGGATGGGGAGGCCCGGATCTGCCGGCCACATGGCGGGCCCGAAGCTCTTCTCTAAGGAGAGGGAGGTCCGACCCCGCGGGACACGTGAGGCCTCCGGACCTCTCCCCTCAGAGGAGGGGGGGGGGAAAGTCCGGCTTCTGTTGGCCACGTGGCGGGCCCGGAGCTCCCCCCAGAGGAGAGGGAGGTCCGGTTCCGCTGGACACGTGGGCCCTTCGGTCTTACCTTGGAGTTCCGGTCTTGCACGATCCCGTAGTGGCCCCCTGGTTGGGGCATACTCCTGCAGGGAGTTAAGGCCGAGAGGTCCTGCACACAAGTAAGGGAAACATAATTCTCCTTGGGGGCTCCCCTTCCTTTATCTCAGTCTTATTTGGCTTACAGTCCCTAACCATATGCACGGTGCTTGGGGACTATAGTGCGCGAAGTGCCGGGGGCCCGGGGCCCCTTTGACCATCGGCAGGTACCTCCAACGCTACCGCCTCTGGTAGGGCAGCAAATGCCAACTAGGGGTGAGAATGAGAAGAGGGAGCTGAGCGCATGGCGGGCATACGCCGGAAGTGTAATCATAAGAAATTTAATACATAATTTTAAATGAGTACGAGGAAAGAGCAAAGTAGAACAGGTTTCTTTTCATATAATTTTCCACAGGAGGAAGGCAGGCTAAACATGGAGGCCACGACCCGCCCCATTAAGAAGGGAAGCAAGACTCTACGCGCTTGGAGTCGGAACCAGGCAAAACTGAACATAGTCCTGTACCGTCCCCTGGGGCTTAGCTGCTCCGAGTGCTGTTCCTGGACTCTATGAAATTTATTATGAAAAGAAGAGACTATCCTATCTTTGCTCTAAGGGTAGAACTTACGGAGGTGTTCTATGTTCCAAGAGTTCGGGAGCAGGTCCCCATCCTCGGTGGAAAGGCGTACGCACCCGAGGCGGCACACTTTTGCGACTCGAAAGGGACCTTCCCAACTAGGGGAGAGTTTGTGGGTCCCTTCGCGAGAAAGTATGCGCCGCAGCACCAGGTCACCTTCCTGCAGCTCCCGGGCACGCACAGACCTCTAGTGGTAGCGACGGAGTGCTTGTCTGTACCGTGCGTTACGGAGAGCTGCATGCAATCGGACCTCGTCGACGAGGTCAATTTCTCCACGCCGGAGGTTGTCCTGCGCGGCTTCGTCGTAAGGCCGGACACGGTGAGACTTCATGGTCATCTCCGGGGGAAGTACAGCTTCGGCCCCATACATCATGAAGAAGGGTGTCTCTCCTGTGGCCCGGCTCTAGGATGTCCGGTTAGCCCATAGTGTGCTCGGAAGCTCATCCACCCAATTGGCACCATGTCTCTTCAGACTGGCATAGGTGCGGGTCTTAAGGCCCCGGAGAATCTCCGCGTTGGCCCTCTCGACTTGCCCATTGCTCTTTGGGTGAGCAACGGAGGCATAGCACACCTGAATGCCGAGGTCTTCGCAGTAGTCTTGGAAGGCTGCGCTCGTGAACTGGGTCCCGTTGTCGGTGATGATTCTGTTCGAGACCCCGAACCGGCAGACAATCGACTTGATGAACTTTACTGCGGATTGCTTGTTGATGGTGACAACTGGTGTGGCTTCCGGCCACTTGGTAAACTTGTCGATGGCGACATAGAGGTACCGGAATCCCCCGACGGTTCTGGGGAATGGTTCCAGGATGTCCAGCCCCCATACGGCAAACAGCCATGAGGGCGTGATCATTTGTACCACCTGAGCCGGTGTATGGATCTGCTTGGCGTGGAACTGGCACGCCTTGCAGCTCTCGACCAGCCTGACGGCATCCTGGAGTGCTGTCGGCCAGTAGAAGCCATGCCGGAAGGCTTTACCGACAAGCGTGCGTGAGGAAGAGTGACTCCTACATTCGCCTCCATGGATCTCAGCGAGCAAGTCGCAGCCTTCCCCCTAGGTTATGCACCGCAATAGGACGTGGTTGGCGCCACGCCGGTAGAGATCCCCTTCTACCAGCGCGTATCTCTTAGCCATATGCACGATCCGTTCAACGGTTGCATGTTCATCAGGGAGGATATTGTCTTTCAAGTAGTCCCGGATCTCCGTGATCCATGCATCGGGTCTGACTTGAGCTTCTGGATCTTGAGCGCTGGGTTGCACGGAGTCCCCAGTGACGCTTACGATCCTTGGCGGCATCCATGGCTGCAGGGCCGCCGGGACCGCCAGCTTCGAGGTGCTGGTCAAGCCCCCTTCGCCCGGCTCGGCGGGCCGGGCTGTGGGCCGCAACAACGTCCTCTCGAAGACTTCTTCGGGCATAGGAGCTCCGGTGGAAGCCTTCGTTGAAAGGTCGTCAGCTGCGGCATTGCCAGCGCGCGGTACGTGGCGCAGGTCCAAGGCGAGGAAGTCTTTCTCCAACATCTGCACGTAAAGCAGATAAGCAGCTAGCTGTGGGTCATTGCAGGAGCATTCGCCCTTGACTTGCTTGATAACCAGCTGGGAGTCGCCCTGTGTCAACAACTGGCGAGCGCCTAGAGACAGGGTTGTCTGTAGGCCAAAGATGAGTGCTTCATACTCTGCCATGTTGTTGGTTGCCTTGAAATTGAGACGCACCATGTACCCAAACTGCTCCCCCGATGGCATGAGGAGCAGTACGCCGGCACCGACCCCTGCTTTCGCGAGGAGCCGTCGAAGAAGAGCGTCCAGTGGGGCTCGGTGAAGACCGGAGCTTGGTGCTCTGGTTCACCGTCTTCGTGGCCCTCTGGGTCAGTCTTCGTTGGTGTCCACTCTGCCACAAAGTCGGTCAGTGCTTGGCTTTTGACTGCATGGCGAGGAAGGAAGTCCAGTTCGAACTCTGCCAGCTCCGCTGCCCATTTAGCGACGTTGCCAGTCGCATGGGGGCTGTGAAGGATCGTCCTCAGCGGATAGGAGGTGACTACCGAGACCCGGTGGGCCTGAAAGTAGTGGCGGAGCTTCCTGAATGCCAGGAGCACTGCATACAGCAGCTTGTGGACTTCTAGGTACCTTGTCTTGGCATCGTGAAGTACTTCACTGATGTAGTAGACAGGTCTCTGGATGGTTCGAACCCTCCCTCTTAGGTCTGGAAGGTCTTCATCCATCGGCCCTGGTCCGCTGAAGGTGAGTGGGTCCAGGGGGGCTTCCGGGAGTTGGAATCCGGAAGCCCTTGAGCCGTCTTGGCCCTCCGGGGGGCCCCGCTGGTTCTCCGGGGGCTCTGGAGGATTCTGTGGGATCTCCGGGAGGTCCCGCTGGGCCCCCGGGGGGTCCCGCTGGACCCCCGGGGCGTTGTCTTGGAGGTCCGAGAGGCCGCCCTGGACCTCCGGGAGGTTGTCTTAGAGGTCCGGGAGACCGTCTTGGTCCTGCGGGGTCTCCTGACGTTTGTCTTCTGCTGCCGGAGCAGGCTGTGAAGATGAGAGGTCCGGCCGCTCTGCGACGAGGACCATACTCACCACTTCAGTTGTTGCCGCGATGTAGAGCAACAGATGCTCTCCGGGCTCTGGGCTACCATGATAGGTAGGGTCGTCAGGAGTCGCTTCAACTCCTGGAAAGCCTCTTCTGCTTCGTCAGTCCAGGTAAATGGACCGGATTTGCGCAGGAACTTAAAGAAAGGAAGTGCTCGCTCTGCTAGCCTCGGTATAAACCGACTCAGCGCGGCTAGGCATCCCGTGAGTTTCTGGACATCTTTGATGCGGGCAGGAGGCCGCATCAAGTCGATGGCTTTGATCTTCTCTGGGTTGGCCTCAATCCCCCGGTGCGAGACCAGGAATCCTAAGAGCTTCCCAGAGGATACATGAACACACATTTGTCGGGGTTCAGTTTGGTGCGCGTAGAGCGCAATTTGTCAAAAACTAAGGCTAGGTTATCTAACAAAGATGAACCCTGCCTGACCTTGACAACGATGTCGTCGACGTACACCTCAACTAAGTCTCTTATTAACTCTCCAAAGGTTTTGTGCATTGCACGCACAAAGGTGGGGAGAGCATTCTTTAGGCCGTAAGGCATAGAGATAACAATAAAGGCCATCTACTGTGATGAAGGAGGTGTGCTCTTCATCCTCCCTAGACATGGGGATCTGATGGAAACCCGAGTAGGCATCTAGGAAGCACAGCATATCGCAGCCTGATGTTGAGTCTACTATTTGATCTATTCTAGGGAGAGGGAATGGATCTTTGGGACATGCCTTATTGAGACTGGTGTAGTCGATGCACATCCGGAGCTTCCCGCCGGCCTTCGGGACAACGACGGGGTTCGCCAACCACCGGGGGTGGTGGACTTCTCGTATGAAGCCAGCGTCCAGCAGCTTCTTGATTTCTTCACGAATGAAGTTTTGCCGCTCGATGGACTGCTTGCGGGGCTTCTGCTGAACTGGTCGGGCGTCGGGGAAGACCTTTAAGTGGTGCTCGATCACCTCCCTAGGGATCCCCGGCATCTGTGACGGCTGCCATGCAAACACGTCAACGTTGTGCCGGAGGAAGGTGACGAGCGCGCCTTCCTATTTGCTATCCAGGCCCCCGGCTACCCGGGTGGTCTGGGTGGCTTCGACGCCGACTTGGACGACCTTTAAGGGGACGCCGCCCTCGTCGAGGGGTTGCACCCGGGGTGCTGTGGCGGAGGCACGGTGGCGTGCACTCGGGTGGAGCTGGTCTGGCTCTGCACTGCCAGGGGCTGGTGCCCCAGCTGTTGCGAGCGCTTGGAGTTTCTCCAAGGCCGACACTGCAGCAGTGCGGTCTCCACGAATCCTGAGGACGCCTGTTGGTGTAGGCATCTTCAGGACGAGGTAGCCGTAGTGGGCTACTGCCATGAATCGGTACAGGGCTGGCCTGCCAATTATGGCGTTGAAGGGGAGGTCGATCTCCGCTACGTCGAACAGAATATATTCTGTCTGATAGCTGTCCGGAGCTCCGAAGGTCACCGGGAGGCTGATGTTGCCGTAGGGAACGGCCTGTCCCGGCCCTACCCCTGAGAACGGAGTCGACGGGGTGAGCTTGGCCATCGGGATCTGCAGCTTCTGGAAAGCTGCACGACTGATGAGGTTCAGCCCAACTCCACCATCTACCAAAACGTGGTACATCCTCACGTTGGCGATGGTGGGAGCTACCAAGAGCGGTAGTTGGCCGGCCCCAGTCATGTTCCTGGGGCAGTCGGTGGCGTCAAAGCAGATGGGGGTTCCCATCCACTTGAGGTACGGTGCGACACTTGGGAGTGGAGCCACTGACGCTACCGCTCGGCGCGGAGTCTTGATTGCGCTTCGGGACGAGGGGTCGGCGGACCCGCCGTATATGACGTAGAGCTTCTTTCGACGCTCATCGTCGCTGGAGCTGGAGTCCTCATGGTTGCGTACCGCCTTCACGGCGCGCTGAGGCTCCTGGAACTCCACTTGGTGGTCGACGCTGTCTGGGACGTCGACCTTCTGCTTGCCCTCCCTTTGGCGGAAGGGTGGGGCATCAGTCCGCTGCTGCTTCCCTTTGCGGAAGCGCTCTGCGAGCTTCCGGATCTCCCGACACTCGGCAGTAGTGTGGCGACAGCTGCCGTGCACGGGGCATAGCTTGTCTTGGTCACCTTCTGGGGCTGGTGACTGCCGCTGCCTCTTGTCGGGGCGCGGCCCCCGAGCTCCACTGGGTGCCGCTGCTGCGGCGACGAGAGATGCGGTCGGTGATTCCATCTTGCCTCTGCCTCGGTTCTTGGCCTTCTTGCTGTTGGAAATCCGGGGATTAATTTCCTCTAATCTCTTCTCTTCTCTTATTTTCAACCGGGGGGGGGCCTGTATATATAGCCCCAAATTATAGAGTCCTTATCTAATACTAACTCCTACTCTTATTGGACTAGGACTCTATCTCTAACACCAATTATTCTAGAAAAACGGGATTATATCCAACAATCACCCCCTAATCTCGTTTTTCTAGATCACACTCACACTAATTAGGATGGAGACACACTTCCACCCTAAACACACTTTCGGGATGGACACAACTGCACCCCCAGGATGGTCACATCTACACCCTGCACAACTCAATTTTGGGATGGGCACGTCTTCATCCCCAGGATGGCCGCATCTTCATCCTGTACACAAATTCGGGTTGGTCACATCTTCAACCCCAGGATGGACTCATCTTCATCCTGCACACGCATTTAGGTTGGTCACATCTTCAACCCCAGGATGGACTCATCTTCATCCTGCACTTGATTTTGGAATGGTCGCATCTTCAATCCATCACACACCCACACACTCGAGATGGTCACATCTTCATCTCGAGCACACCTTGCTTGTGAGATCAAAATAAAGTATCTTCTGACGCAAGAAGCGCCATCTCATCTTTCTTTTCGTTCTTGGAGCATTCTTTGGCAAAATGACCAAGTTTTTGACAATTGAAGCATCGAATCTTCGATTTGTCAAATTTCTTGTTCTTCTTTTGACCACCCTCCTGAGCCTTCCACTCTTTTCTTGTCAAAAGAAGCTTCTCTCCACCCTTTGCTTCTCTTGCTCTCCACTCCTCTCTTGTTAAAAGAAGTCTTTCTTCATGATCTTGGTTGTTGAAGCCAAGTACACGCTCCTCATGTGCTTTGAGCCTATCGACGAGTTCTTCCACAGTCATTGCCTTTAAGTCCACAAATTGCTCAATGGTGGATGCAATGTGAAGGAATTTCGAAGGTAGAGCTCGCAATAATTTCTTCACGATGTAGCTTTCTTCAACTCTTCCTCCAAGACCACGGATCTTTGTAACAATGATCATTACTCTTGTGGCAAAGTCGTCGATGGAGTCTCCTTCGTTCATGCGCATTAGGTCAAACTCATTTTGAAGAGTCTGGATTCTTGCTTCCATCACGTGTTCTTCACCCAAGAACTTGATCTTGATCAACTCCCATGCTTCTCTAGCTGTCTCCTTCTCAGAAATTCGCATGAGAGTGTCTTCATCAATAGCATGATAGATGGCCGCAAGAGCCAGCTGATCTTGCTTTGGATCAACGTTGCTTTTCTTCTCCTCAATAGCTTCCCATACCCCTTGCGCCTTCAAGAAAACCTTCATCTTTATAGCCCATGCTGTATAGTTGGTCTTCGTTAATAAGGGATAATGCAGTGTCATTGATTTACCCTCCATATTGTGTACACCTCTTGTGTACGTTTAGTAAACCAATATCAATCTCTGGTACACTACAGGTGTGGCTTTAGCAAAGAACAATTCCTTAACCTGCCCACGTGGGTACCTCACCAAGTTGATCTAACTCAAGCCAGCAGATCTGGCCCAGCCCACTGCCTTTCTGGCCCACCCTACTGCCTTTGTCCCTGTGCAACCCTAATACACCGCTGCCTCAGTCTCACCAGCAGCCGCCACCTTCTCTCTGCTCCCCCACGCGCCTCGGTGGCAACCCGCGAGCGCCGCCCGCCTTGCGCCACTCTGATGCAACAAGTTGCAGCGCCCGCCGGAGTCCGTCCTCGGCAAGCACCCTTCAGCGCCGCCTCCTCTGCCCTTGCGCGCCTCCAACCGAGCGCTAGCAGCCGCCGCCTCGGGCGCTCTGCGCAGCACGCTGCCGAGCTCGAGATCTGGAAGCTGCGCCGCCCGTTCGCCTCCACAGCGCCCCGATTCTCCACGCGCGGCGCTCTGTGCACAGCTCCTGCCACCAGACGCCGCCTACGTCGTGGAAGCCGTGCGCCGAGCGTGTCACGGGGATGACTCGCGCACAGCCGCCAATCTCGCCGGATTTGGCTGCCGCACGTGGCCTAGGGTTTCGGGGGGGGGGGGGGGGGGGGGCGCCTGACGAACCAACGCGTGCGTGTTCTTGGCCTCCTCCCGCCGGCGGCTTAGCCCCCTGTCTCCCGGCCACCTACGCAGCCAAGGACTCCTACGCGGTGAGATCCCGCCCCCCCCCTCTGTTTTCTCAACCTAAATCTCTGATACCAATTGTTGGAAATCCGGGGATTAATTTCCTCTAATCTCTTCTCTTATCTTATTTTCAACCGGGGGGGGGGGGGGCTGTATATATAGCCCCAAATTATAGAGTCCTTATCTAATACTAACTCCTACTCTTATTGGACTAGGACTCTATCTCTAACACCAATTATTCTAGAAAAACGGGATTATATCCAACACTTGCTGCTTCCATAGGAAGTAGCGCCAGATCCGGGCTGTCCTCCTGACTCGGAGGTCGGCAGTGAGTGTCAGTTCCGCCCTTCGGCTGCTCTGCCGCACTTGTCTGCCAGGCTGAAGAGCTCGGAGACATCACGGACCTCTCTGGTCGCGAGCTTCTCGAGCATCTTCTTGTCCCGGACGCCTTGCCGGAACGCCACCACCACAGAAGCATTTTGGATGTGTGGGATGGTGTTCCGCACCTGGGAGAACCGCTGGATGAAGGAGCGCAACGACTCCCTAGGTTGTTGCTGGATGGCGTGGAGGTCGAGCTCCGTGCCAGGCCGGGTGTAAGAACTGCCGAAGTTGGCAATGAACTGCCGGCAGAGCTCTCCCCAGGAAGTTATGGAACCCTGAGGGAGGTTCATTAGCCAAGACCGGGCTGGGCCGGTCAAGGCGACGGGGAAGTAGTTGGCCATGACGGCCTCATCCCCTCCCGCGGCAAGTATGGCGGTGGAGTAGATCTGGAGGAACTCCGCCGGGTTGACGCTGCCGTCGTACTTCTCGGGCAGGTGCGGCCGAAACTTGCGCGGCCACCTCGCGAAGCGAAGGTGGGGTGCCAAGGCTGCACATCCTACCCCTGTTGCCGCAGGGATTGGTGCCGCGAACACTTGGTTCGCTGCTGGCACAGTGTACCCCAGTATGGGCAAAGCTGCGCCATAGGCCGGGGGCGCCGTTTGCAGGGCATATGGCTGTGGCATATTCTGCGCGGCGTATGCCTGGGGCAGAGATCGCGTGGCGAAAGTCTGCTCTCCAGGCTGGGTCGAGGCCAACGTCACGTTGTCGCCAGCCTCCTGGTTGCGACGCCTTTCTCCACGTCGCTCGAGGTATACCCGGGCATCCTGGCCCAAGTGACACCGTTCCAGCTCTGACCTCAGGTCCGTCGACTGGAGCCTGGTGGAGCTGGAATTCGCCGTCTGCTCGTCAACCGTTGGCGTGCGCGTCAGCGACACAGCCGGTTGGCCGGAGCGTCGTCCCCGCCGAAGTCGAGGGTTTGCGGCGGCGACGACGAGACGGTCTACCTCGCGAATCCACTGCTGGGTCGCTGCCTGAGGCGCGTCCCCAGCAGGCGGATTGTGCAGTAGTGCTCTTGCTGCAGCTAGCGCACCCCCGTGGGGTACGCCCAGCGCAGCTGAAGACCTGACGCTGGTTGGAGCCTGCATTGCCGGAATCGGCGTTGCCGGAGTCGGCTGCTGGCTCCCAGCTTGTGCCGACACACTCCGTCCTGAGTGCGTCATGTACTCCCCCCTGGTCACGGTTCACCGCGAACGCGGGGGAGGAGAGTTTGCCGCTGAAGGAAGCTTGGTCATCTTCGTCGGCGGAAACTCGTCGCGCAAGGGAAAAGCCCCCTTCCTGGCGCGCCAAATGTTGAAGTGTGTGGTCGACACTTCCCCCGGACCTGCACTGGGCAGGCCGCGGAGGTTCTTTTTTGGAGGGGCTAGTCACTTGCGGAGAGTTTGAACGTATGGACGAGTTAGGAAGAGCTTGACACGACGGGTTTTACGTGGTTCGGGCCGCCGGAGCGTAAAACCCTACGTCCACGATGAGCTGAGGTGCTCGTTGTATTGCTCGTTGCTCAGAACCAGAGTCCTGAGCTTGGGGATGACTGATGTCTAGCGTATGAGTTGTTGTAGTGCGAACCCTTGCTAACGTCGCCTACCCGAGCCTTTTATAGTCCAAGGTTCGGGTGGCTTACAAGGAGGGCCCGGGACCCGACAGGTGGTCCCGAGGAGATTGCCTGCAGACTATCGTATCCGCAGTTATGTCGGTAGTTGTCTCTGGCGAAGGCTTCTGAGTTTTCGTCTTGCCGCCCTGCCCATGCCGCACGCTAGTCGTAGTGGTTGATGACGGCGGAGGCGGCAGGGGATGTCTTGTCGCTGTGTTTATTGGCTGGCAGGTTCTGACACCGCGCGCCAGTCTGTGATGTGACTGGGCGCAACGGCACCTGACAGAGGCGTGCTCCGCGTCTTGGGAAGGCGCGGGCCTTGAATACCTTGTACGGGCAAGGTATGGGGCGTCTTTACGCCCGCTGCCTACCGCTCGGGGGCAGACAACGCTGTTCTGCTGGCCATGTGGCGGGCCCGGAGCCCTCCTCAGAGGAGAGGGGGGTCCGGCCCCGCAGGACACGTGGAGCCTTCGGACCTCTCCCCGCGGAGGGGGAGGTTCGGCTTCTGTCGGCCACGTGGCAAGCCCGGAGCTCTCCTCTGAGAAGAGGGAGGTCCGGCCCCGCTGGACACGTGGCGCCTTCGGACCTCTCCCCTACGGAGGGGGGAGGTCCGGCTTCTGCAGGCCACGTGGCGAGCCCGGAGCTCTCCTCTAAGGAGAGGGAGGTCCGGCCCCGTCAGACGCGTGGCGCCTTCGGAGCTCTCCCTGCGGAGAAGGGCGAGATCCTTAGGCATTTTCCCCTGTGCGCGGGGTACCCCATATCGCGGGTACCGACAGCGATGTTACAAATTATTAAGTAAGAAACCTTTTTATTTCTGAACATCCCCTAAAAGACCCACTGATATTAAAGATTATTATGATCAGTATCTCTTTTGGCAAATCAACCGCTTGAGAGTTCATGTGTTCATAGACATCCAGATAAACTGGAGATGAATGAGATGAGAATCTATCACACCACAAATGATCGATAATAGGTATTCTACTCCTGATTCTTCAGATCTACTATCATATTTGGTGCAGCCTTAAGTTTCAAAATACAGAGAAAACTACTGTACCCATGCAAGAGAAGCCTCAAAGATGGTCCCAACAGTCCAAAATGCAGAAAATACCACCATCCAAGTTCCTCTAGTGGGAGCAGGAACAAATTCCAAGAACCAAGATCCAAGAACAGGCCCTCCGCCCAGGCCAATACCAACTAGAAATCTTAGAACAATAAGTGATAGATAGTTAGGAGCAAAAGAACTCAAGAATCCAGCGCTACTTGTCATGATGGCAGTAAAGAGAAATCCTCTCCTGTAAAACCCAAATGGAACAGTGTCAGACTTTAAATAATGTAAGAGAGCAAGCATAGACAGCTTTCCATCTTATTATTGAAAAATGAGATAGTTACCCTTGAAAATCACTCATTAATCACCATACATTTTGATAAGTAAAATAGAAATGCACTTTCCTGTCAGTGTCAGTTAGTGTAGTCATGATAATAAAATTTTGAGAATGATTTACAGGTTGTTCTGCATATTCAAGGGAAAAAAATGATTTACAGGTCGTAACCTAGAAATGGGCTTGGCTATACATTGAACCTTTACCAGATCCAGAAATGTTTCTTCATTACTAATTACCTATAACTAGGACCCAGTACTAGTTGCTTATTGGAAACTAAGTACATAATAAGATTTTGTAACCCCATGCTAAAATTCAGCAAGAGAGGAAACACTGCTGCACAACATGGTACATGATATAAGTAAAAGATTGGACCTGCCTCCTTCCATAGTTGTCTGAAACTACACCCCACGAATAAGCTCCTATCAGCATTCCCACAAAAACAATGCTTGTAATCATGCTTTCCTGATGAGAAGTAAGCTTCCACTCTAGCTGTACTGATGGACCAACAAATGACAGCAGCATCATCTCCATCGCCTCAGCAATTAAGCCAATCGCAGCATAGGCAAGGATCAATATTTGGAACCTCCCAAAACCTGATAACAGGAGGGCGTCATCCACGGTATATGAAGCTGATTGTTCCTCCGCCATCTGCAAAGCAATGGTCACAAATCTTATTCATATCTCAGAGTGGTAAATCTACTTTTAGCTTACTGGAGCTGCCAATGGAAGGTTGGTTCCCTTGTGTCTTTTCATTTTTCAGGTTCAGAATAGCACTCTCTGCGAATAGGTCGCAAAAGATAACAAAGACGCAGAACCCCTAAACCCTCGCCTCATAAAACACATCAAGGCCCAGAATAGATCCAAAAGAATGGCAAGTATGTATCGCCGCACCGCAGCGCGAGCGTACAAGACACCTCCAGCGTTCATTGGAAACAAGCCATCCGCAAGAAGGCACACCTGACATTATCCTAAATGTCAAGTATTCATGGCCGGAGCGAGCATTACAGATCAAGTATATACCATAAGAATCAGGCGTTAGTGAGCATCCTGCACGATGCATTCTCAACTTTTTTTAATATGTATGTATGTTTTGGATTCGCTTTGTCCGTTTGTAACGCAAAGCATCCAAACAACCAATACGAGCGGTAACCGCTGAATCTGAAAGAGAGAGGAAGGTCACGAGATCCTCACCATTTCACGAGCTGCCTGACGGGATCAGAACCTGGGGCTCCTCTCTCAGCGACCCCTGGCAGCAGCCGGAGCCAGGAGCGTCAGAGAGGACACTATCCTCGTGCCCACCGAACAGAAGATCCCCTATCAAGAGGAAACAACCGCGCACGCACACTCACAGAACGGTTCCAAGAACGCACAGAAGAGCAACAGGCAAGAGGACCGCACCTGGGGTAGAGGAAGGGAGGGAGGGTGCGAGCCGGAGCTGCGCTTATCGGATCTGCGACCGCCTGATCCGGCTCGGGCCAACGGTATCCCCGCTGCTGCCAAGGCGCGGGGGTCGGGGTGGGGGTTCCTTGCGGCGCTGGTGTCTCTCGGGGATCTTGGCCCCGGGTGATGTTCCGGAAGTCCGAGGATGGTGGGCGTGGGGAAGCCGGAGAAGGAGATGAGGGATCGGACTGGAGGCCGCGGGTTTGTTTGACCGGGAGAACGGTACGGAAAATTCCGCCGTCAACGCCAGCGCCCGGCGCCCCCACGTGGATCCGCTCTGGGGCCTCTAGGCTGCGTACACCGACGGATTAAAGACCGGATCTTTCTCTCTTTTGAAAACAATACGTCTCGGACAAAAAGCTGCGCCCCTAAGCTCAATTCGATTGCCTTCACTTCGACGTCGAGCTGAGCCAAACATCTGGATCTCGCTCAGATGACGCTCCCGATAATCAACATCACGAGATGCTAGGTCCTTGTTGCATTTTAAACTGTTATTGTCGGACACATGCACCCGTCAAATGTCGGCGTGCGGTGCCCGAGGAAGTGGGGATCGTCAATAGTCATCGAGGGGACCGCGCCTCGTGGAATCTGCAAGTACAAGCTTTTTCCGAGCTGTGTGCTCCCGTCTCGCTCTCCATTCCCTGCAGGTTCAAGAGCGCGGTTTCCTCTAAGACAGCTCTCAACCAATAGCTTGCACGAAAGAGGAACAAGCCTCTATTCCAGAATGAGGTCAAGGGAACTTTCATTACATTTGACGAAAAACGACTTCGTTGCTGATGTTATTCTAGTGACGAATGTCTTCTCTTTGAAGATTGTAACTGTCGGTAACCTGCACACCGGGTACCCCGTGTAGTGGGTCAAAGACAGTCTGGGCCCCACCTCCCTGCCGAGGCAGACTCCAGCATAAGCCACGTGCCATTGTCCCCATGGTCAGCCCTGGGGCTGACATGTGTGCTTGTGCTCCGGAGCTGACACGTGCGCTAGGCTCCGGTCCGAACCTCCCCGCCAAGGTGAGGTCCGGGACTACCACGTGTCCCTTGGCTCTAAGCCACCTCCCCGAAGAGGACAGCGCCGGGGCTAACACGTGCACTGGGATCCGGCCGAAGTCTCACCGCTGAGGACAACTCCGGTGCTGACACGTGCCCCGGGCTTCGGCCCGAGCCTCCCCGCTGAGGACAGCTTCGGTGCTAACACGTGCTCCCGCCCGAGCCTCCCCCGTTGAGGTGAGGTCCGAAGCTGCCACGTGTCCCCAGGCTCCGAGCCACCTCCCCGCCGAGGACAACTCCGGAGCTAACACGTGTCCCCTGGCACCAAGTCCATCGATAAGGGCTCTAGAGCCGCCACGTGCCCCACAATCCGTTGGGGGTCGTGGGTCGACGAAGTCAAGAAGGAAGTGCGCTCTCAGGCTTCGCATTCAAGGCTCGCGCCTTTCCCGGAAGCATGGCGCCGCATACCTCCGTCCCTTGCCCATTCGCCATTACGGTGACAAGACAGGACGGCAAGGCGTGACAGCAGTACAGTGCCGCCCAACGGCACGAAGACGCCCAAGCAGGGCGAGGAGACACATCGACAGGACGACGTCTTCATCACCTGACACGCGGTCAGGGGCGCTCAGCGCACCGGACGACGGGACTTAACTCTTCCGTCGTCCACTCTACTCAGAGGACGAAGCACTAGATCGTGTATAGGGATCACATAGCACTGGGGCCACCTGTCAGGCCCCAGCCCTCATTGTATGGGGGTTCTTCCGATGTATCGTTCAGGTGAGACGTCAAAGCCCTTCATCGAGCAGTGGCAGTCGCTGCTTTAGTCCCGGGGCTGGCGCCACATCGCAAATGGATGGAGACGGCAATCAGCTTCGACGCCTCCGATTGCGCCAAGAACATGGCAGGCGCCGGGCAGCTGCCTCTCCTCGTTGCCCCGACCATCTTCAACGTGAAGCTCTACCACGTGTTGATCGATGGCGGGGCAACCCTCAGCATTATCAGTCTTGCTGCTTTCAAGAAGCTGCAGATCCCTATGTCCCAGCTTACCCCCTCGAGACCATTCTCGGGGGTAGGTTGGGACACCATCTTCCCGTGCAGTAGTATCTCCCTCCCGGTGACATTCGGGACGCCTGAGAACTACCATTTGGAGAGTGTCGTCTTCGACATTGCGGAGGTCAGCCTCTCCTTTAATGCCATAATCAGCAGACCAGCTCTGTATCGGTTCATGGCGGTAGCCCACTAAGACTACTTGGTCTTGAAGATGCCAACCCCGAGTGGTGCCCTCAAGATCCGCGGTGACCGCACCGCGGCTGTCTTAGCGCTGGAAAAGCTCCAAGCACTGGCAGCAGCACAGGAGGCCGCCTCCGGTCACGCTAAAGCTAGCCGGCCGCCTCCAAGCATGCGTCAACAAGGGGTGACATCTACACCCCGCGTGCAGCCCTCGGACGACGAGGACGTACCAGTCAAGGTCGTCCAAATCGGTCCTCATGTCGTCTAGACCACCCGAATCGTCGAGGGCCTGGGAGGCAAGTAGGAATACGCGTTCGTCACCTTCCTCCGGGCCAATGTCGACGTGTTTGGCTGGCAACTTTCGGAAATGCCCGGGATCCCCACGGAGGTGATTGAGCACCTACTGAAGATCCACCCCGACGTAGGGCCGGTACAACAGAAGCCTCGGAAGCAATCCATCGAGCAGCAAGACTTCATCCGTGAAGAAATCAAGAAGCTGCTCGATGTCGGCTTCATCCGAGAGGTCCACCATCCACGATGGCCGGCCAACCTTGTTGTCGTCCCCAAGGCTGGTAGAAAGCTATGTATGTGCATCGACTACACCACCCTCAATAAGGCATGTTCAAAGGATCTGTTCCCTCTCCCTCGTATACACCAAATAGTCGACTCTACGTCTGGCTGTGATCTACTGTGTATCCTAGACGCATATTCAGGTTTCTACCAGATACCTATGTATAGGGAAGATGAAGAGCATACTGCCTTCATCACAGTAGATGGCCTGTACTGCTATGTGTACATGCCTTACAGTCTTAAGAATGTCCGTCCAACTTTTGTGCGTGCAATGTACAAGACGTTTAGGAACCTCATTTGGGACATGGTCGAGGTTTATATCGATGACATCGTAGTGAAGGTTAAGTCGCAAGCATCTTTGCTCGACAACCTAGCCCTAGTCTTCGACATAATGCGTTCCACACGCACGAAGTTGAACCTAGACAAATGTGTCTTCGGGGTCTCTGGCGGGAAGTTGCTCGGTTTCTTGGTCTCACACCGAGGGATCGAAGCTAACCCAGAGAAGAATAAGGCGATAGAACTGATGCGGCCCCCTGCGAGCATCAAGGACGTGTAGAAGCTTACCGGATGCTTGGCCGCGCTTAGTTGGTTTATCTCTAGACTGGCCGAGTGAGCTCTTTCGTTCTTCAAGCTTCTGTGCAAAACTGGTCCATTCGTATGGACGAAGGAGGTGGATGAGCGTTCCAGGAGCTGAAGAAGTTCCTCACAACGTTGCCAATCATGGTGGCCCCTGAACAAGGTGACCCACTACTCCTCTACATCGCTGCCACAACCAAGGACGTGAGCATGGTTTTGATCGCGGAGCGGCTAGAACTCCATCGACCTCAAGACCCAGAAAAAGACTCCTACTGCCGTCGGTCTAAAGCCCCAGGGCTCAGACCCCGCAGTAAACCCTTGGGATGGGGAGGTAATCAGGTCCCGAGCAGGTGGACCTAATGATTAATACATAGCCGGGTCCAAGCTTCCGAAATGTGGTCCCGGACTCGGGGCCTCGGTTCCCGGACCACCCCAAGAAGAACTAGTCGGGTCTCAGCCATCTAGACCCGGCAACCGGCGTGCATCTGGGTCCGAGCTCTGAGAATGCAGTCTCAGACCAAGGGCCACGGGCCCCCGAGTCCTAGACCTCTCCAAAAAGAACTGTTTGGGTCTCAGCCATTTAGACCTGACAACTGGTGTGCACCTGGGTCCGAGCTCCCAGAGTGCAGTTCCGGGCCCGGGGGGCCGGGGGGCCCCGAGTTCCGGACCTCTACAAGAAGACGCCTTGGACCCCTCCAGAAGGGTCCGCACCATCCAACGTTCGGTCTACTTCATTAGCGAGGTCCTCCACAATGCCATAGCAAGGTATCTGGAGGTGCACAAAGTGCTATATGCAGTCCTCGTTGCATCAAGGAAGCTACGCCATTGCTTCCAAGCTCACAAGATCTCGGTGGTTACCTCATACCCGCTAAGAACCGTCCTCCACAGCCCCAACGCCACTGGAAACGTGGCTAAATGGGTTGCGGAGTTGGCGGAGTTTGAGCTGGACTTCTTACCGCGCCATGCGGTGAAAAGCCAGGCGTTAGCTGACTTCGTGGCAGAGTGGACTCCACCACCATGCCAGCCAGGGGGCCATGACATCGGCGAACCAGAGCCCAGAGCTCTGGTCTTCACTGAGCCCTACTTGTTTGTCTTCTTCGATGACTTCTCACGGAAGCAAGGTGCCGGAGCGAGGGTTCTGCTCATTACACCAACCGGAGAGCAGTTCAAACACATGGTGTGACTTGACTTCAAGGCGATCAACAACATGGCGGCATATGAGGCTCTCATCTTCGTGTTGAAAACTGCGCTATCCCTCAGCGTCCAACAGTTGTTGGTCAAGGGTGATTCTCAGCTGATCATCAAGCAAGTCAAGGAAGAGTGTACCTGCAACAACCCACGACTTGCAGCTTATTTCCTCCATGTACATAAGTTGGAGAAGGACTTCTTATATTTGGACTTGTGCCATGTTCCCCATGCCAATAACACAATATTCGACAACCTGTTAACGAAGGGTTCCACTTGGGCTCCAGTGCCTCAGGGGGTCATTGAAAGGAAGTTGTTGCAACCTACTGCCTATCTAGTCGAACCAGGCGAAGGGGGCGGGACCGGCACCTCGAAGCTGGCGGTCCCGACGGCTATGTTACCATGGCACCCACCAAGGATCGTAAGCGTCACCGGGGGCTTCGTGCGACCCGACGCACAAGATCCAAGTGCTCAAGTAGGTCATGATGCATGGATCATAAAGATCCAGGACTACTTAAAAGACAATTTCCTTCCCGATGAACGTGTATCCGCTGAACGGATCGCTCGGTTGGCTAAGAGATACATGCTGGTAGAAGGGGATCTCTACCGGCGTGACGCTAATGACTTCCTATTACGGTGCATAACCCGAGAGGAGGGCCGCGACCCGCTTGCAGAGATCCATGGAGGGGAGTGTGGTAACCATGCATGTTCTCGCACGTTGGTCGGTAAAGCCTTCTGGCATGGCTTTTACTGGCCGACAGCTCTCCAGAATGCCGTCAACCTGGTCAAGAAATGCAAGGCGTGCCAGTTCCACGCTAAGAAGACCACACACCAGTGCATACGCTGCAGATGATCTCGCCCTCATGGCCCTTCGCTGTGTGGGAGTTGGACATCATGGGACCATTTCCCAGATCTGTCGGAGGGTACCGGTACCTCTACGTCGCCGTAGAAAAGTTCACCAAGTGGCCGGAAGCTACCCCTGTAGTAACTATTAACAAGCAGTCAGCGGTCAAGTTCATCAAGTCAACCGTCTGCCGGTTTGGCATCCCAAACAGAATCATCACCGACAACAGGACCCAGTTCACCAGTGCAGTATTCTGATACTGTTGTGGAGACCTCGGCATCCAAGTTTGCTATGCTTCCATGGCTCACCCAGAGAGTAACGGTCAAGCCGAAAGAGCCAACGCCGAGATTCTCAGGGGACTCAAGACGCGCACCTACAACAACTTGAAGAAGCATGGTGCCAATTGGGTTGAAGATCTTCCGTGCACACTGTGGGCTAGCCGGATGTCCCTCAATCGCTCGACAAGGGAAACACCCTTCTTCCTGGTGTATGGGGCTGAGGTCGTCCTCCCTCCGGAAATCACCATGGTCTCATCCCGTGTCCAAGCGTACGACGAAGCCACACAGGACCAGCTCCGGCGTGAAGATATCGACCTTGTGGATGAGCGGAGGTGGCAAGCAGCTGTCTGAAATGCTCGATATCGTCAAGCGCTCCGATGTTATCAGCGGTGCTTCGTGCGGAATAGACTGCTCGAGGTGGGCGATCTGGTGCTATTACAAATACTTTCTCAGGAAGGGGGGAACAAACTCTCCCCCAGCTGGGAGGGCCCCTTCCGAGTGACACAAGTCTGCCGCTCTGGGTGCGTGCGCCTAGCCACAGAGGATGGGGTACCTATACCCAATCCATGGAACATAGAACACCTCCGTAAGTTCTATCCTTAGCGCGACAATAGGGTTCTGTTTTCTCTAAAAGGGTGTCATAGTGTCCAGGAACAACACTTAGAACAGCTAAGTCCCAGAGGAGTCGTGCCACTCTCGACATCTGGGATGGGTCGCTGCGTTCTAGTATGGCCTGTTTCCTCCTATGAAGAAGGGCATAAAGTGAGAAAATTTTGCCTTGTCTTGTGCATTCTCCCTTTACAGTTTGTGCTTCCTCAAGCACATCAACTGTAAACGGGCAAAGTCACGTGCCCTTGACCCTATGGTCAACCCTAGGGCTGCCACGTGTGCTTGAGTTCTGGAGCCGACGCGTGCCCTGGGCTCCGGTCCAAAGCTTCCCTGCTGAGGTGGAACCCGGAGCTGCCACGGATCACCTGGCTCCGAGCCGCCTCCCCACTAAGAAGAGCTCCGACGCTGACACGTGCCCTTGGCTCCGGTCCGAGCCTCCCCGCTGGGGGAGGTCCAGAGCTACCACGTGTCCCCAGGCTCCGAGCTGCCTCCCCGCTGAGGACGGCTCCGATGCTGACACATGTCGAGGGCTCTACGCTGTGTCTTCCCTCTAAGGAAAAGTTCGGGGCTCCCATGTGTCTCCCTGGGAAAAGCTAAAAATGGGGGTCGAACTTCCTTCAAATCCCTGCGCTGTCGAGGACCCGAAAGGTGTGGTAGCCACGCTGCTGGAGCGCCCAGGGTCCTTACGGTGCTAAGGACCCAGAGGAACGAGCTTTAGACATCAGCGGAAAACTATCCTTTAACGCCCCATTTTTCATAAATCTAATAAATCAGGGTTAAAGAATTAACCACTAGACGTATTACACACACTCTTAGCCGATTTCAGATATGCCTTTCATCGAAACTAGTGCGGCCACCCCTCTACCTCTGCCTAAAGGCAAACCCCTTTTTTCCTCTCCCCCCCCATCCTCATCCATTCTACGAGAAACTTCTAGAACCACACATCACCCACATGCTCCTCCTCTATCCTTATCCATTTCACGAGAAGCTTCCGGAATCACCCCCCACATACCCCTTCCTCCTTCATCCTTATCCATTCCACGAGAAGCTTCCGAAATCACTGCCCCCCCCCACACATACCCCTTCCTCCTCTGTCGAAGCGTCTGCGGTCGACACTTCCCCCCGGCCTACTCGGAGTAGCCCGCGGAGGTTCTTTTTCGGAGGGTCTAGTCCTCTCGGAGGGTCTCGCGTTGGTTGAAGGAGATGAAGGTGGATTGACACAAAGACTTTTACGTGGTTCGGGTCGCCTAAGCGTAAAACCCTACGTCCATGAGAGTTGTGTTGCTCTGTTTATTGCTTGGGACTTAGAACCGGAGTTCTAAGCTTGGTGGTGAGCTAAGTGTGTGGTCGGGGTGGCTAACTGCCGAACCCTTTGTAACGTTGCCTACCCGAGTGATAGGAGGATGAGTCCCGATCTTCTGAGAGGTAGGGTAAACTTGATTGGGTGGAGATCTCGACGTTGATGATCCAAGGCTCCGAACGAACGAAACCCCGCAATCACTACACCACTGCTCCATTGGTTATCACCCATGTCACACGAATGACCTCGCCACGAAGGCTTATCCCTGCAAGCGCAATCAAGAACACAAGCAAGAACAGAGAAGTTGCAATCAAAACTGAATTGATCACGAATTTGGGGTCTCGCAACCGATGATCGGCGACACTGTTCAATGAAAGATTGTAACTAAGCAAAACCCGACCCTAATGTGGTGACGGCTGCTGTATAAAAAGGAGTTTAGGGGCGTGCAAGACCCCTGGACGCAACCCTAATGGGCTTCCACACGATACACGGGCCAACAGCCCAAAAGGCGGTGGCGCAGCACCGGACAGATTCTGGACGCCCACTTATTTCGCTGATTCCTATCAACTTAGAAGGAATTTTAAGGTGGAGCTGGTTCCATTGGAAGCTTTATGAAATCACGGTTCCAACCATATATAGAATGTCCAAATCCAACTCTGTATGTGCCCGGGACGTCAGTTTTGGTGAAGGCAGCTCCTGGAACCCAAGGTGGAGTCGAAGTCGAGTTGTACTTGGGCTCCTCCTTGGTGTGCACGTCCTATCTCCTCCTCCTTGACTCCTTGGACTCCTCCCAGCCCCTGCTGGTCCTCTCCATTGTCCCTAATCAATAACACATGCATGGAGACAAGCGTAAGTTCTGAAAAACAATTGACAAGGTTAGAACGTACCTGGAGATCCAATTGTCGTGCACGTGCTCTAGTGATCGGTCCTTGCATTGTATGCAAAGGATAGATGTCCTCATCATCCTCCCCCTCTTGAATTGGAGTCGTCCTCGACTCAAACTCATCTTCCTCACCCAAGTATGGCTTCAAATCTGAAATGTTAAATGTGGGACTAACCCCAAACTCGGGAGGCAACTCAAGTTTATATACATTGTCATTTATCTTCTCAAGAACCTTAAAAGGTCCAGCAGCACGTGGAATGAGTTTGGACTTTCTCAAATCCGGGAACCTATATTTTCTCAAATGAACCCACACCAAACCACCGGGTTCAATTTTACCTCCTTCCTACCTTTACTAGCAGCAATGCAATACTTTTTATTCATTTTTTCAATTTGTAACTTAGTAGTTTCATGCAACTTAAGAATAAATTCAGAACGTTGTGTAGCATCTAAGTTCACAATTTCAGTATGTGGTAAAGGTAGCAAATCAATTGGAGCATGAGGATTGAAACCATAAACTACCATAAACAGACTTAACTTGGTTGTGGAGTGAATATACCTGTTATAAGCAAACTCAATATGTGGCAAACACTCCTCCCACAACCTCAAATTATCTTTCAAAACAGCCCGCAACATAGTAGATAAGGTACGATTAACTACCTCCGTTTGCCCATCAGTTTGTGGATGACAAGTAGTAGAAAACATCAACTTTGTTCCTAATATATACCATAAAGTTTTCCAAAAGTGACTCAAAAACTTAGCATCCCTATCAGAAACAATAGTATTGGGAACACCATGCAAACGCACAACCTCATTAAAGAACAAATCAGCAACATGTGAAGCATTATCGGTCTTGTGGCAGGGTATAAAATGAGCCAGTTTAGAGAGACGATCAACAACCACAAAGACACTATCCCTCCCCCTCTTTGTTCTAGGCAATCCTAAAACAAAGTCAATAGAAATATCCTCCCAATGTGCACTAGGAACCGGAAGAGGCATATAAAGACCATGTGAGTTAAGTTGAGACTTAGCTTTGTTGCATGTCGTGCAACGTGAAACGTAGCGCTCCACATCACGCCTCATTCGTGGCCAAAAGAAGTGAGCGGCCAACACATCCTCTGTCTTTTTAACACCAAAATGTCCCATCAAACCACCTCCACGCGCTTCCTGCAACAACAAAAGATGAACGGAGCTAGCTGGAACACACACCTTGTTAGCACGGTAGAGAAGGCATTCACGCAGCAGGAATTTTTGCCACGTTCTTCCCTCTCTACAATTCTCAAAGGCATCTTTGAAGTCCAAATCAGTAGCATATAACCTCTTTATGGTTTCCAAACCAAAGATTTTATGAGAAAGTTGGGACAGCATGGTATAACGTCTAGATAAAGCATCGGCAATCGAATTGTCTTTCCGTTTCTTATATTTAATGATGTAAGGAAATGATTCTATGAACTCAATCCATTTAGCATGACGTTTGTTCAGATTAGCTTGTCCTTTAAGATACTTCAAAGACTCATGATCTGAATGTATGACAAATTCTTTAGACCATAGGTAATATTGCCAAGTTTGCAAGACACGCACTAAAGCATAAAGTTCTTTGTCATATGTAGAATAATTCAGCGAAGACCCATGCAATTTTTCACTAAAGAAGGCAACAGGTTTACCTCCTTGAATTAGCACTCCTCCAATGCCAATGCCGCTCGCGTCCCATTCAAGCTCGAAGGTCTTCTCAAAATCAGGAAGTTGCAGCAATGGTGCTTGTGTGAGCTTCGACTTGAGGACATCAAAAGCTTGTTGTTGTGCTGGTCCCCATCGAAATGGCACTCCATGCTTTGTCAACTCATGGAGAGGTGTCGCAATGGTGCTGAAATCCCGCACGAAACGCTGGTAGAAACCTGCGAGACCAAGAAAACTCCGAACCTGTGTGACCGTAGTCGGAAGTGGCCAGCTCGTGATGACAACAATCTTTGCCTTGTCCACCTCAATGCCCTGCGAAGTAACAACATACCCAAGAAAAGACACACGATCGGTGCAAAAGGTGCACTTCTCAAGGTTACCATATAAACGTGCATCGCGCAAGACATTAAAAACAGCACGCAAATGTTCAAGATGCTCATCATATGACTTGCTGTAAATAAGGATATCATCAAAGTAAACCACCAAAAATTTACCAATGAAAGCACGTAAAACCTCATTCATCAACCTCATGAAAGTGTTGGGCGCATTAGTTAAACCAAACGGCATGACTAACCATTCATAAAGTCCAAATTTAGTTTTAAAAGCAGTTTTTCATTCATCACCTAAAGCCATACGAATATGATGATACACACTACACAAATCAATCTTAGAGAAAATAACAGAACCACTCAACTCATCAAGCATTTCATCCAATCTAGGAATATGATAGCGATAACGAATGGTAATGTTATTGATGGCTCTACAATCAACACACATGCGCCAAGTGCCATCTTTTTTTGGAACCAAAAGAACAGGAACAAAACAAGGACTAAGGCTCTCACGAATGTACCCGCGGTCCAGAAGACCTTGGACTTGTCGCTGAATTTCCTTAGTCTTGTCGGGGTTGGTCCTGTAGGCAGCACGGTTTGGCAAGCTCGCCCCTGGAACCAAATCAATCTTGTGCTCAATGCCTCACACAGGTGGTAATCCAGGGGGTATCTCTGATGGAAAAACATCCATATATTCCTGCAAAAGGTTAGCAACAGTAGGTGGCAAGACAATGGATGTATCCTCAATGGAATATAAAGCATGTTTGCACACTAAAGCATAGTAAGTTCCATTAGAGGCATATAAATCATCAAGATCAGATTTAGTTGCAAGAAAAATAGGATTTTTCAACTTAATAGGTTGCTGAATTTCAGAATTGAAAATACCCTTTTGCTTAGCATTATTCTTTTTGTCCTGCTCAAATTGTACAATTTCAGTGGGACTCATAGGAAGCAACACGATTTTCTTGCCCTTATGGATGAGAGTATACTTATTACATCGACCATGGTGAATAGCATCAGTATCAAACTCCCAAGGACGTCCCAACAAAAGAGAACAAGCATCCATAGGTACCACATCAAAATCAGCAAATTCATGATAAGAACCAATGGAAAAATGTATCCTTGCTGTTTGTGTTACCTTAACCTTACCATTGTTGTTAAACCATTGAATGTGATAAGGGTGGGGATGCTCCCGTGTGGTCAAGCAAAGCTTCTTGACCACCTCAACATTCACCAAATTGTTGCAGCTACCACCATCAATGATGGTATGTACACGACAGTCCTTGACGACGAGAAACATGTTGAAAAGGTTGTGGCGTTGGCGGTTGTCGTCCTCTCGAACCGTGGCACTCAAAGCTCGCTACACAATCAAAGTCCTATAGTTGTTTGTCGCAGATGTACCAAGAACCTCCTCAGCACCATCATCCGAACATGAAATGTTAGTTGCAATAATATTTTCATCTTCAATATCAGGAGCACTAACATACCCACCATCAGCAGTGGCAATGATCGCCCGTTTGCTGGGGCAATCTCGTTGCATATGGCCAAGTCCCTGGCAGCGGTGGCACTTGATGTCGGAGCTGCGACTTTTCGAAGTGTTGGGTGCAACCGCCTTTGTTGTAACACCTGGAGGCATCTGGGACTTGTTGTTATCTTGTCCCTGTGATGTAGAAGGTGCAATGTTGCTGCGTACAACACCCGTGGAGGGTGGTGTAGAAGCACGTACGCTCGAGGAGGGCGCTGCTTTGGATGGCACCGGAAATTGTCGTGGCGTGAAGGTGTTGTTCCGCCGCTGCTGTTGGCGACCCTGCACTTCTTTTTCTGCTAACGTAGCAAGTTGAAATAAACGTTGAATAGAATGATATTCCTTGTAGTCAACTATGTCCTGGATCTCACACCGCAAGCCCCCATAAAACCTAACAATTTGGTCTTCCTGATCCTCAACTACCCCACAACGAAGCATACCTTTCTGCAACTCTTGGTAGTACTCTTGGATAGTCATGTCACCCTGATCAAAGCGTTGCAATTTCTTAAGAAGATCACGTCTATATGAAGGAGGAACAAACCTAACGCGCATCTCTTCTTTTAACGCAGCCCATGTTTGTGGTGCATTACGTGTATTGACAAGTTCATTCCACCAAATTATAGCAAAATCTTTAAACTCACTAGTGGCTTGTCTAACTCTATGTCGCTCAGTAACAAGATGAGAGCTAAATTTTTGTTCTACCGTCATCTCCCAATCCAAGTAAGTCTCAGCATCATAAGATCCATAAAATGTTGGAGTAGAAAACTTAATCTTAGCATAAGGATCATTATCTTGTTCAGGAGCATGAGGACGAGGTCTACCTCCCATACCTTGACGATTTCGTCGAGGGCGACGGCGCTGCTGTGCATCAACCTCATTGTTATTGAAGTCATTCTCTGTGTGGTAGTGAGCATGTGCATCACCATCAAGGATGATAGAGGTTGTAGCTTGTTGGGGAAGACGAGTCTCCATCTCGTCCAACCGTGTGGTCAGACCAGCAACACTTGTATGGAGCCTCTGAAAGGTGGTTGTCGTAGTGGTCTGGTAATTGTTGAAAGATTCGGTCATTGCCCGCATCATGTCCCTTAGTTCCATATGGGACACACACTGATCATCATCCGGAGTTGTAGAACCAGAGGTCTTATCCATAGGCTTCTTTCCTGTCATTGTTAGTACAAAACAGAAACGAAGACAAAAAGATCGTGAAGAACCCTATTACTACGCTCTCTGAAGTGGGTGGAAAATCGATCAGTAAGATGCGTCTTACCCCGCTCTTACAAGTTTCTTACCAACACTACAGGTGGCCAACGGTGACCGGTGTGAAGCATGCAGAGAGTGGGTGTGATTGCAAAGGTTACCTGTTATGCTCGAGAGAAGGTGGAGCTTGCAAGGCTCAAATGCAGTATATGTATGTGACACACAAGTTAGTAACAGATAGCAATGCTAATAAGTGTCCAAAGAATTTCACCTAGTTGCTAGCCTAAGAATGTATTAGAACAGTTGTGGCAACAAGCAAGGACAAGGATGAATGATGATGAACAACAAGGATAATATCAGCAACTATCCAGCACTCACACAAAAATAGCACAACTAGAAAACCCCTTAGCCTCCTGTGTTTGTCTTGAAGCACTAGTAGAAATCAAAATCTTTTTTCTCTTTATTTTTTTGATATTTTTTCTCAACCAGGGGCACGAGAATAGAAACAACACCAAGTATTAGCTCAAACCGATGAAAGATGAGATCGGCACAAATTCAGGAGCGATTGGAAAAACTGGTGCTGGAACTTCGGAGTTCGAAACGAGGGCCTTCTTAATTTTTTTTAATTTTTTTTAAAAACGCCTTGACCGGCGTAGTTGGTGTATCGTATGTGGACTTTTTCGAGACCTTTTCGGAAAAAAATGCGCCTCAATTGGAGTTACAAACGAAAAGTTATGCCCGTTTTAAGGAGGATACACCGAATCAGGTTTTGGTGGTGGTGGAAACTACAACAGAAACGAATCGGTGGATGGAATTTTTTTGTGGATTGGTTTTTTGTAGATGGCAGCGGATGGAAGAAACAAAACTGAACTAAAACAAATCTAAACCAGCAACCAGACTCAACCTAGGACACGACCTCAGAACTACGGACTCCGAAACTAAATTGTGCAAAAGGTTGAGCGGGGATTGTAGGTCAGGGAAACTAAATTTTTTTGTGGCTTTTTGTGGACGATAGGACTGAAACAAAATAAATCTAAAGGGCACACAAGTATACCTCATGGTGAACCTGGAAATCTGATACCAATTGATAGGAGGATGAGTCCCGATTTTCCGAGAGGTAGGGTAAACTTGATTAGGTAGAGATCTCGACGTTGATGATCCAAGTCTCCGAACGAACGAAACCCCACAATCACTACACCACTGCTCCGTTGGTTATCACCTGTGTCACATGAATGACCTCGCCACGAAGGCTTATCCCTACAAGCGCAATCAAGAACACAAGCAAGAACAGAGAAGTTGCAATCAAAACTGAATTGATCACGAATTTGGGGTCTCACAACCGATGATCGGCGACACTGTTCAATGATAGATTGTAACTAAGCAAAACCCGACCCTAATGTGGTGACGGCTGCTGTATAAAAAGGAGTTTAGGGGCGTGCAAGACCCCTGGACGCAACCCTAATGGGCTTCCACACGATACACGGGCCAGCAGCCCAAAAGGCGGTGGCGCAACACCGGACAGATTCTGGATGCCCACTTGTTTCGCTGATTCCCGTCAACTTATAAGGAATTTTGAGGTGGGGCTGGTTCCATTGTAATCTTTATTAAAACACGGTTCCAACCATATATAGAACGTCGAAATCCGACTCCGTATGTGTCCGGGACGTCAGTTTTGGTGAAGGCAGCTCCTGGAACCCGAGGTGGAGTCGAAGTCGAGTTGTACTTGGGCTCCTCCTTGGTGTGCACGTCCTATCTCCTCCTCCTTGACTCCTTGGACTCCTCCCAGCCCATGCTGGTCCTGTCCATTGTTCCTAATCAATAACACATGCATGGAAACAAGCGTAAGTTCTGAAAAACAATTGACAAGGTTAGAACGTACCTGGAGATCCAATTGTCGTGCACGTGCTCTAGTGATCGGTCCTTGCATTGTATGCAAAGGAGAGATGTCCTCATCATTGAGCCTTTTATAGTTCAAGGCTCGGGCAACTTACAATTTGGGCCCCGCAGCCCGACAGGTGGCCCTGGGGTGATTTCCTGTCATCTACCTAGTCTTGGCGATGGCTTCGAGGTCGTCGTCCTGCCGCCCTGCCCACGCCGCAAGCTAGGCGTAGCTGTTGATGATGGTAGGGGTGGCAAGACATGTTTTGTCGCTGTATTCATTGGTCTACAGCTTCTGACACTGTGCGCCTGTCTTGACTGTGACTGGTCACAGTGCCTCCTGACACGCGTGCGCCACGCCTTCACGTCTTGGGAAGGTGCGGGTCTTGAATGCCTTGTACGGTAAAGGCATGACGTGCCTTTACTCCTGCTTCCTACCGAGGTGAGGTGGGCAGCACGGTTCTGCTGGCCACGTGGCAGGCCCGGAGCTATCCTCTGAGGAGAGGGGAGCTCCGGCCCTGCCGGACACGTGGCGCCCTCGGAGCTCACCCCTGCGGAGGGGGCGAGGTCCGGCCTTCTTGGCCACGTGGTAGGCCCGGAGCTATCCTCTAAGGAGAGGGGAGCTCCGGCCCTACTGGACACGTGGCGCCCTCGGAGCTCACCCCTGCAGAGGGGGCGAGGTCCAGCCTTCTCGGCCACGTGGCTGGCCCGGAGCTATCCTCTGAGGAGAGGGGAGCTTCGGCCCTACTGGACACGTGGCGCCTTCGGAGCTCACCCCTGCGGACGGGGCGAGGTCCGGCCTTCTGGCCACGTGGCAGACCCGGAGCTGTCCTCTGAGGAGAGGGGAGCTCCGGCCCTGCCGGACACGTGGCACCCTCGGAGCTCACCCCTGAGGAGGGAGCGAGGTCCGGCCTTCTGGCCATGTGGCAGGCCCGGAGCTGTCCTCTGAGGAGAGGGAAGCTTCGGCCCTGCCGGACACGTGGCGCTCTCGGAGCTCACCCCTGCGGAGGGGGCGAGGTCCGGCCTTCTGGCCACGTGGCAGGCCCGGAGCTGTCCTCTGAGGAGAGGGAAGCTTCGGCCCTGCCGGACACGTGGCGCCCTCGGAGCTCACCCCTGCGGAGGGGGCGAGGTCCTTAGGCGGTTTCACCCTGTGCATGGGGGTACCCGGTTTGAGGGTACCGACAATGGCCCCCGAGCCCATCTTGGGGGAGATGACTTAAAGTGCATCTAGGCATCCCTTGTGGATTTTGGTTGATTTATGACAAACAAATGAGACCCTAACAAAATTATTGAGATGAGCGCAGGTTCATAAAGAAATTAGGAAGAAAGCGCAAAAAGAAAGGAGGAGGATCCAAATTGATAAGAGCTCAAGAACTGAAAAGATTATATCACTTAGTATAGAGTGTGTTGGAGAAACACACCCCAAGAGCTCAAGTGGAAGAAATCACACTAACTGCAAAAATTCAGCATGTGCGGACTAGTCCGATATCAACCGGACTAGTCCGATTTTCTTTCTGACCACAAAACGGACTAGTCCGATATGGTTTGGACTAGTCCGATATATCTCTAAATAGACATCGGACTAGTCTGCACTACTACGGACTAGTCTAGTATCTCACAACACTTAGGGTTTCCCACACACCGCACACCGGACTAGTCCGGAGTCAACCACGGACTAGTCCGCACATCGCAAACCCTAACGTAACCATTGGAAACCCTACTATAAAAAGAGGTGTACGACCATACCAACATAATACTTCGACCCCCTGCGCCGTCAGACCTCCCAAGAGCCCAAAATTCACATCTCTCCACACATTCTAACCCAAGAAGGATCAATTCTTTGGGGATTAGCAATTGATCAAAGGAGAGACTTGTTCTACACATCTCGAGTTCTTGGGTTTGATCTCTCGCACACTCTTGTTCGTTAATTGTTCATCTTTTGAGTGTGTTTTGTTGTGTTCATTCATTGTAATTGTTGGGGAGCCCTCAACTTGTGAGAAGGCCCCTTGAACGATTTATTCACCTTTGTGATTAGTGGAAGAGAATCGGCCTTCGTGGCGATTCGACGAGGATAGGGTTGGTGAAGACCCGGTCCTTAGTGGACTCCTCAACAGGGACGTAGATTTCCTTCGTGGAATCGAACCTAGGGATAAACACTTGTCTCCTACTCTTGTTCATTTATTGTTCATCATATTCTAGTGTTTAATTAATCTTATGAAATTTACATTGAAGCATTGAAACCAAAGTTGATCTCTGTCATTTATTGTTTCACTTTTGCAATACATCTAAGTATCAAATTAATTTCTGCTGCATAAAGTGCTAGAAGTGAAAAATTGATCAACTTTGATCTCTCTAGTCCATGCATACCGGACTAGTCCGCACAGTACCGGACTAGTCCGATTTTTTTCTCTGTTTAGAAAACGGACTAGTCCGCACTCTACCGGACTAGTCCGATTTCCCTGTATTTGATAAACCTACTAAGTATTTCAGGGATCAACAAAGCGTCGAAAAGTCTATTCACCCCCATATAGGCTACATTCAATTGGTATTAGATCCAAACTCTTCAAAAGAGACTCACCGCTCGAAGAGACGATATGGACGTCAAGGATGTACACAAGAAGATCGACGACGAAAAGAGTAATGATGAAAGGACTCAAAAGCTACAGAAGCTACTCGACGCCATTCAAGATAGTGAGGACGATGATGAGGATGTGCTCCAACTCAAGGCTCTTCTAAGGAAGAATGCAATCTCCCCAAAAGGGAAGAAGAATACCGATGATGAAAAGAAGAAGAAAGGGGGTAGTCACACAGACTACTCCTGATATCTTTTTGATTATGAGCGTTTGAATTCTAACAATAATCATTACTTATCAATTCCCCTCGGGAAAGCACCTTACTTTGATGGCAATGACTATCCAATGCAGAGACAAAACATGAAAATGCACCTTATATCTCTTAACCCAAGTTTGTGGCATATAGTGTGTACACGGATAGATCTCTCGGATGATGATGAAGAGCTAACCCCAAGCTAAGAACAAGCCATTCATCGGAATGCTCAAACAGCAGCTGTGATCACATCATCACTGAGCCGAGACGAGTTCACCAAGGTGGACGGACTCGAAATTGCCAAGGAGATATGGGACACACTACAAACTGCACATGAAGGTGACCGTCACGTACGCGAAGCTAAGATAGAAATGATTGAAGGTGAATTAGAAAGATTCACGATAGAAGAAGATGAATCACCACAAGATATGTCAATCGATTGAAGAATCTTATCAACAAAGTTCGGGCTTATGGCAGCAAGAAGTGGAATGATCATGAGGTCGTGAAATTGATTCCCAGAGCATTCATGCCTCGCAACGTGACTCTTTGCTCTATGATTAGAGAAAGCCCCGGGTATCGGAAAATGACCCCAGATGAACTTCTGGGCAAGATCATCAACATTGAAATGATGGAGAAGCAAGCCAAGCATGTCAAGGAAATTGCCGATCTCACCTCGGCAAAGAGAAAGGAGTTGCTTTGAAGTCAACCTGCAAACCCGTATCAAAGGAAGCTTGAGAAGCTTATGGAGAAGACGACATCGATAATGAAAGTAGTGATATCGATGAAGAAGACATGATCTTGTTCATGAAGAAAATCAAGAAAATGATGAGAAGAAGAAAGGGTAGCAACTCAAATGAAGGAAGACAAAGGGACAAACAAAGACCCAAGATGAGACGGGCGTGCTATAACTGTGGAGAATACGATCATTTCATAGTAGATTGTCCATATGATGAAAACAAGAAGAAGACAAAAGACAACAAGCCTCGACCAAAGAAAATGTTCAAGAAGAAGAGGCAATATGGCCAAGCGCATCTATGGAAGGAGTGGGACTCCAATGATGAATCCTCATCCGAAGAAGAAGAGGAGATGGCCACCATAGCCATAAAGAAGACTACCAAGAAATCCACTCTCTTCCGAACCATGGGCGTATGGAAGAACACCGACAACACTTGTCTAATAGCAAAGGAAGGTAAACGAAAGGTACCAACTAAATCTTCCTTCTCGCATTCTTTTACTAGTGATAGTGATAATTCTAGTGAGGATGATAGCAGTGATGAAGATGAATATATGCTTAGGGGTTTAGAAAAAAAGACAGCTGCTAAAATGAAATTTCTACTTGATAAGCTTGTTGATATGGAGAAGTTAGTCAATCGACAGGAAGATATGATCATCTCCCAAAAGGAGGAATATCTTGAGATTGAAAAGCTTCTTGAACTTGAAAAGGAACAAAATAAATTACTAGAGCTTGAGTTAGTTTCAAGCAAGGAAGCTTGCTTGAAGTTAAAAGACTCAAACACCACCATCAAGGATGAACTTGCTAACTTAACCAAAGTTAACAAGATCCTTAAGGGACAAGTTGAGTCACTCAAGCAAAGTGGTTCTTCATCAACTTCTAGCTCACCTTCTCAACACATAAAGCCTGAAACTAGTATTACTTGCCCCTGTGCCAAAAGTGACACTAACATGAAGAAAAAGCCAAACTTGACAAGGGACAAGCAATCTTCTCAAAGTGGCATATTTGAAAAGGAGAAGATCAAGTATGCACGCAGTGCATACTCGGTCACAAGATCTACTAATGTCAAATGTGGCATTGGATATTCTAATGGTGAAAAGCAAAACACTAGAAGCCACAAGAATAACAAGAGTTGCATTGTCTTTGTTAAGGAAAACTCTTATCAAGTTAGAAAACTTAATAATGTTGATAAATTTAACACTGTGAACACATATGAACAACAACTTCTATTTAGAAATTTTGATGCTTGATATGTACTTATGAAAAGTAATCTTGGAAGAGTTCATGCTAAATATGTTGGGCCACGCCATGGGAACACCAAGTCTCATGTGTGGGTGCCCAAATCACTTGTGACTTACCTCAAAGGATCCAAGCAAGCTTGGGTACCTAAGACCAAGTCATAATTTATTTTTTGCAGACTTATTCATCCGGTGGAGTAAAATGGGTGCTAGATAGTGGATGCACCAATCACATGACCGGAGAAAGAAGAATGTTCATGGAATATGAAGAAAATGAAAATCCAAGCGAAGGCATTTACTTTGGTGATAATAGTCAAGGAAAAGTGTTTGGTACTAGTAAAATTGCAATTTCATCACAACATACTCTCTCTCATGTTTTACATGTTGACTCCTTGGATCATAATCTTTTGTCCATATCTCAATTATGTGACAAGGGTTATAATTGCTTATTCACTAATGAGGGTGTGACTGTCTTTAGAAGGAGTGATAACTCACTTGCATTCAAGGGTGTGTCGAAGGGAAAACTTTATCTAGTTGACTTCAACAAAGATAAAGCTGAACTTGACACATGCTTGATTGTGAAGACCAACATGGGTTGGCTGTGGCATAGACGGGTAGCACATGTACGTACGAGGAATCTTCAAAAACTCCTCAAAGGTGATCACACACGAGGTTTAAAGGATGTTGTTTTTGAGAAACACAGGCCGTGTAGAGCGTGCCAAGCAGGGAAGCAAGTAGGAGCACCCCATCTCGCGAAGAATGTCATGACTACAACAAGACCGCTTGAGCTCCTTCACATGGATCTATTTGGTCCAATTGCCTACATAAGCATCGGTGGTAATAAATACGGTCTAGTCAATGTTGATGATTTTTCACGCTTCATGTGGGTTTTCTTTTTGCATGATAAGACAGAAACTCAAGTAACCCTCAAGAAGTTCATCAAGCGTGCCCAAAATGAATTCTCATTGAATATCAAGAACATACGAAGCGACAATGGGACAGAATTCAAGAACACCCAAGTTGAGGAGTATCTAGACGAAGAAGGGATAAAGCACGAATTTTCAGCACCATATACTCCTCAACAAAACGGAGTAGCCGAAAGGAAGAATAGAACTCTCATTGAGATGTCAAGGACAATGGTCGATGACTACAAGACTTCGGACAGGTTTTGGGCTGAAGCGGCTAACACCGCTTGTCATGCCATAAATCAACTATATCTTCATTGGTTGCTCAAGAAAACCTCTTATGAACTACTCACGGGTAACAAGCCAAATATTTCATATTTTTGAGTTTTTGGTTCAAAATGTTATATTTTAAATAAGAAGCCAGGGGCTTCGAAGTTTGCTTCGAAGTCTGATGAAGGTTTCTTGCTTGGCTATGATTCAAACTCCTACGCTTATCGTGTCTTCAAGAAAACCTCCGGACTTGTTGAAGTAGCATGTGACGTAGTGTTCGATGAAACTAATGGCTCTCAAGAAGAGGAAGTTGATCAGTGTGTGCTAGATCAAGAAGAAGCTCCATGTCAAGCATTGAGAAGAATGGCATTGGGCGATGGTTGACCACAAGTGCCACCTTTAAATGTGAATGAAGAAAATGAACCACAGATGGAGGAAAATGATCAAGGGGGAGCTTCCATACAAGATCAACCTCAAGAAAATCAAGAAGGCCAAAACATCAATGAGGGCAACTATCCAGGGGGAGAAGAAGATGATAATGAAGATTCAAGACCACAAGTGCCACATCCAAGAGTACACCAAAGCATTCAAAGAGATCACCCCGTTGACAACATAATCAATGACATCCGAAAGGGAGTAATAACTCGATCTCGCATTGCTAATTTTTGTGAACACTATTCCTTTGTATCTTCTTTGGAACCATACAAGGCCGAGGATGCATTAAAAGATCCAGATTGGGTGATGGCGATGCAAGAAGAATTGAACAACTTCAAAAGGAACGAAGTGTGGGAGCTTGTTGAGAGACCCAAGTCCAACGTCGTCGGTACTAAATGGGTCTTCCGCAACAAGCAAGACGAACATGGAGTGGTAACAAGGAACAAGGCACGACTTGTGGCAAAAGGGTACTCACAAGTCGAAGGTTTGGATTTCGATGAGACTTTTGCTCCCGTAGCTAGGCTTGAGTCTATTCGTAAATTACTTGCATATGCTACTCACCATGATTTCAAGCTTTATCAAATGGACGTGAAAAGCGCCTTTCTCTACGGACCGATCAAGGAGGAGGTGTACGTGGAGCAACCACCCGATTTTGAAGATCAAGAGCACCCCGACTACGTGTTCAAACTGTGTAAGGCTCTCTATGGCCTCAAACATACTCCTAGAGCTTGGTATGAGTGCCTTAGAGACTTTTTGATTGAAAATGAATTCAAGATTGGAAAAGCTGATTATACCTTGTTCACTAAATACTTTGATGATGATCTCTTCATTTGCCAAATCTATGTTGACGATATTATATTTGGTTCAACTAACAAATCCTTTTGTCAAGAATTTAGCAAGATTATGACAGATAGATTTGAGATTTCCATGATGGGAGAATTGATGTACTTCTTGGGATTCCATGTGAAGCAACAAAAGGATGGGACGTTCATAAGTCAAACAAAGTACACTCAAGACATTCTCAAGAAGTTTGGAATGGACAAAGCAAAGCCCATAAAGATTCCCATGGCGACAAATGGACACTTGGATCTAAATGAAGACTGACCAAATGTGGATCAAAAGGTATATCGTTCCATGATTGGATCCTTACTCTTTTTATGTGCATCTAGGCCTGATATCATGTTGAGTGTATGTCTGTGTGCAAGGTTTCAAGTCAATCCTAAGTAATGTCATTTGACAACCGTTAAAAGGATCTTGAGATATTTAGTTCATACACCTAACCTATGCCTTTGGTATCCCAAAGGTTCAAAATTCAATCTCATTGGATACTCCGATGCAGATTATGCCGGATGCAAGGTAGATAGAAAAAGTACTTTCGGCACTTGCCAATTTCTAGGTAGATCCTTAGTTTCTTGGTCCTTCAAGAAACAAAATTCAATTGCCTTATCCATGGCCGAAGCAGAGTATGTTGCATCCAGGAGTTGTTGTGCACAACTCCTTTGGATGCGACAAACTCTAAGGGATTACGGTTATAATATGAGCCGTATTCCACTCCTTTGTGACAATGAGAGTGCAATTAAAATTGCCGATAACCATGTTGAGCACTCTAGAACCAAACACATAGAAATCTGACATTATTTTTTGGGAGATCACTCAATTAAAGGAGACATAGCCATCTCCCATGTCGGCACTAAAAAACAACTAGCCGATATCTTTACCAAGCCACTTGATGAAAAACGCTTTTGTGAGCTCTGAAATAAACTAAATATCCTTGATGCTCGAAACGTGGCTTGAAAAGTTGCATACCTGTATGCCATCCTCAAAATCATGTTAATTATGCTGAAAAATTATCTCTCTCTATTAAAAAAACTATTTTAGTTACTTGATCTTGTTGAATCATGGTCATAGCTTGATTTTTGTATGTTTACTGATCATACACTACAAGAATCGGGGAAAAAAATGTCGGCTAGATTAAAATCGTCGGGGCCGTCGACTCTAGGTGGCCTAAAATTGTTGGTCTTTTGTAACCGACGTCAATAGAATTATAATCGTCGGCCGGCCGACGACAGAAATTATAGGTGTCGGTTAGGCGTGGTACATCGACGTTCATAGGCATGGCCGTCGGTTTCAGCAACGCGGCCGACAGCTATAAGCTGGGCCCGGCGGGTTCCGAATTTGACTCTCCCGCTCAAAAGTTATAGGCATCGGCCAGGTCAGCAGACCGACGGCCTTAACTTAAAAGTGTTGGCTAGGCCGATGGCCTTAACGTGGGGCTCGCCTAGTAAATTAAATTCGTCGAGGCTAGGTCGACGACCATAACTTTATTTGCCATGTAAGCTAAGCTCCTCCCCGTAAACCCTATCGATCCTGCGCCCCAGCTTCGCCCGCGCCGCCGCTCCCCGCTTCGCCCGCGCCGCCGCTCCCGCTGCTCCGCGCCCCGCGCCGCCATCCCCGCTGCTCCGCGCCCCGCGCCGCCGCTCCCGTGTGCCTCTGCCTCCTCGCCGCCGCCTGCGCCGCCTTCTCTCCGCGCTCACCTGCGCCGTCGACGCTCCCCCACGCGCCTCGCCCCTTCCGACAACAAGGTTTAAATTTAAACTTCTAAATTACAATATATTGTGTTTTATATTATAAAATTGATTAGTCTTTACGCATTGTTATATCATTACTTATGCATTAGTGTGGTAGTACGTAATTTTGTGGATTGATTAGGGTGTGTTTTGTTTGATGTCAATGTTAGATTAGATAGGATGAATGGATGATCCATATTTTTTGTCTTGGATCATCCAAGTCGATGTTTGCTTAATGGATTGGATGATCCAATTATTATTTCGTAGGTGTTGGATGAGAAATGGATTGGATGATCTAAATTATTGTTGGATGAGAAATGGATTGGATGATCGATCTAAATTTTACACACCCTTAATCTATGCATTGCAATATCATTACTTATGTAATTTTACATTGTGTTTTATACATATATGTGTATGTAAACTTCATTATCATATATATATGTTAGTTAGGGTTCAATTATGTTTATTTGAATTTTTTTAGTGTTTATGTACTATATGTATATATAAACGGGTTTCGTGTCGGATAGAACCGACACAACCACCCATTCAGGACCTGGCAAGACCCATTTAGTTGGAAGTTAAAGTACGAGTCTAAACGAGCACGAAGGTAACAACAACGGTGCAAACGATGTATGACTCGCGACGGCTATAATTGTATAGTCGTTCCCTTTTTACTTGAATAACTGCACCGGATAGGGGGTATAGTGTTAAATAGGCGGCGTTATGCTGTCAAAATTTTAGGACCTATCCTGTACAATAGATGTAGGGCCATGACATTAAACAAATTATAAAATAACCATGTATGTTCATTAACATATATTTATTTGTTGTAGTTCTAAAATGGGTGATGAACATAAGCTGATGTATGATGGATGGAGTAAAACTGGTGCGCACACTAATGAATGGGGTGTTATCGCAAATGCTTTCTTGAACCTTGCATTAATAATGCTCTTATTGTGAAATGTCCGTGTATGAAGTGTCGGAATCGTCGACATCTGGATAAGTCTGAAGTGGAGTTGCATCTTTGCAAGCACGGATTTATGCCTGACTATCTGGTGTGGCGCGAGCATGGGGAGATAGAGCTTGATGATGAGTCGGACGTATATGAGGATGAAGATCGGATGGATGAGATGATAGCAGACATTGGTAAAGAGTACGAAGATCGGTCAGAACCGAAGGAGGTGAAGGAGTTTTACGAGCTTCTTGCCGCCGCAGATAAAAAAGTGTATGAGGGCACCAATGTGACTGTTTTGCATGCGGTCACACGACTTATGGGGATGAAGTCCAAGTTCAATTTCGTGAACAATTGCTACAATAGTATCATTAAGTTGATTATTGATGTCCTTCCATCAGGTCATCATATGCCGCAAGATCTATATCAATCTAAGAAATTTTTTTCTGGTCTCGGCATGAATTATGAGAAGATTGATGCGTGCGAGAATAATTGCATGCTGTTTTGGAAAGAACACAAGAACGATACTCATTGTATGCATTGTAAGAAATATAGATATGTGGATGTCCTGAGTGATGATGGAGAACGAATAACTACAAAAGTACCGATCAAACAACTTCGCTACATGCCTATCACGTCAAGGCTTAAACGATTGTTTCTGTCCCAAGAAACAGCGAAGCATATGAGGTGGCATTCTGAAAGGAAACGTGAGAACGATAACAAAGATGTTATGGTTCGTCCTTCGGATGGCGTGGCTTGGGAAGTTTTAGACCGTTTTGATCGAGAGTTTGCAAGAGACCCGAGAAATGTTCGTCTTGGGTTATCAACAGATGGTTTCACTCCTTTTAGCACCAGTAACAGTCCATACTCTTGTTGGCCTGTTTTTATCATGCCATACAATCTCCCTCCCAATCTGTGCATGAAAGAAGGATACATATTCCTTGCGGCGGTCATTCTTGGTCCTAAACATCCAGGCAAGAAAATCAATGTGTTTATGCAACCGTTGATTGAAGAGTTGAAAGAGTTGTGGCAAGGTGTAAAGGCAAATGACAGTCATATGAAATATGAATTTAACTTGCGTGCTGCGTCTCTATGGTCAATTCATGATTTGTTGGCATATGGCATTTGGGCTGGTTGGTGTGTCCATGGACAACTCTGTTGTCCCATATGTATGAGTGACACTGATGCCATAAGGCTGAAGTATGGCAAAAAAGTTAGCTTCTTTGATTGTCATCGACGATTCCTTCCTTCAAACCATCCTTTCAGGAGGGATACACAATCATTCCGGAAAGGCATTAGAGTTACAAAAGGACCACCTCGTCGATTGACAAGCGAACAAAAAATGTTATGGCATGCAGAGTTAAAAGAGTTTGAAGAAGATGGTTTTAAAGGGTATGGTACAGAACACAACTGGACTCATATTTCTTTTCTTTGGGAGCTACCATATGCAAAGGCATTGCTTCTACCGCACAATATAGATTTGATGCACCAGGAGCGTAATGTCGCTCAGAGCATCATAAGCATGTGTTTTGATTTTACCGGTCAAACCAAAGATAATTTGAAGGCGAGAAAAGATTTAGCCGATCTTTGTCATCATCCTGAGTTCGAGATTAGAACAAATGCAAGTGGAAATGAAATTAGGCCATGAGCTCCTTACTGTGTCAAGCCATAAGAAAGAAAGCAAATACTTAGTTGGTTGAAAACATTGAAGTTTCCAGACCACTATGCAGCTAACATAAAACGATGTGTAATTCTCAGCACTAGTAAACTGAATGGGTTGAAGAGTAACGATTACCATATTATGATGGAAAGACTTTTACCGGTAATGTTTCGTGGCTACTTCAAACCTGACTTGTGGAAGATATTTGCTGAACTTAGCTACTTTTATTGGCAAATATGTGCTAAGGAAGTATCGAAGAAGATAATGCGACAGTGGGAGAAAGAAATCATTGTGCTTATATGTAAGATGGTAAAAGTCTTTCCGCCTGGATTTATGAATGTCATGCAACATTTGTTGGTGCATTTGCCTTATGAAGCATTAGTAGCAGGACCTGCACAGTTCAGGTGGATGTATAGTCAAGAAAGAGAACTGAAAAAACTTAGAGCTACAGTGCGCAACAAGGCAAGAGTTGAGGGGTGTATTGCAGAGGCATTTGTAGCTAAAGAGATTACATACTTCTCTAGCAAATATTTCTCACGTGCCAACAATGTGAATGCATCTACGACACGATATCATGATGCAAAAGAGCAACCAATTACTGAGCTAACAATTTTTCATTGGAATGGTAAAGGTGTTGGGGTTGCCACTTCTCATTATATTTTGGAGCAAGAGAGGAACTACACCATGCTTTACATGTTTACTAATATGGAAGAAGTGTTACCATATTTTGAAGTGTTTGACAATTTGTATTGGTCATCGTCTTGAAGATCGACGCAAAGTCAATTGGATAATCTACGTCAGCATGGCATAAAAGGTGGTTCAAACTTCATGAACTGGTTCCGTGGCCATGTAATTTTCTATCCGTCCTTTGTTCTTCAATCATAGTTCATATATTTATTATAAGATGGTAACTTTGTATAGTGTTGTACATGTATTCTATGAAGGATGTCAACATCTCCGATGACTTGCGACAGATCACGAATGGTGAATTGAAAGCTAGAGAATTTAGCCGATACGAATTAATGGATGTCGTTTTCGAACGGCAAGTTTAGAAGCAAATCGCCCACTTGCAGCCACATCAAACAGTGGAGTGTGTGTAAGGTCGCAGAGGGTAGTGGAGAAGTAAAGGAATACTATGGTGTTCTTCAAAAAATAATTGAGTACACATTGGCGGTCCGAAAACACTGAAGTTGGTTTTTTTCGACTGTCACTGGTTTGATCCAACATCGGGCACACGAGTTGATGATTTTGGAATGTTGGAGTCAACCACAACTCGCGCTATACAGCACCTAACAACAATGTTGTACTTGCGCATCAAGTGGAACATGTGTACTATTTAAGTTATCCTCATCCAAGTTTCAAAAATTGGTGGGTTGTATATAAAGTTAATCGTGAAGTGCACCCTTGTCATTATGATGAGTACATAGATAATCAGGAAGACGATGATGGTGGTGTTTATCAAGATGAAGTCAAAGAAGTACAAGATATTAGAATATCTTTTGGGACAGGACTTGCAGAAATTGCTAGTGCTTCTCTAGAGTTAATGTTTGAAGAACAAGCCGACCCTTCGAGAAAACGTCTTCAGCAATCTCAAAGGATTATTGAAAAGAAAAAAAGAGTAATTGAAGAAGAGAGTGAAGAAGAAGAGATGGAAGAAGAAGAAAGACATGAGCATCTTCATGCACGTATGACAGAAGCAGATTCTGGTGCTGATGATTTTTAATTCTTAGTGTACGCATTCTTTGAGATTTATTATACTCTTATTGTGAACATCTTTGTACTCTTTACCATTTATTGTACTCTTTACCATTCTTATTGTACTATTTACCATTTATTGTTACATTCTTATTGTTAGATTCTGATACTAACGATTTTATTGTAGATGTGGAAGCATTTTAAGAAAGGGAAGAAGCGGAGTGACACTTCTTCCTCCACGCCTCACCCCAATAGTGGTTCGGATCCCACGTCCTTGTTTCAGGTACTTTGTTTTTTATATACAAGTTTAATGTCATAATCAGTTGTTTACTATTTGTTACATGTTTAGTTACATTTGCAGGGCACGACTGTGACTTCAGTTAGACAGAGACAACTTCTAGGGTGTATGACATAGCAGATATCGAGCCAGCTATCACGAGGTTCGAGTCCCTCACAAGTCAGAGAGGTTCAGAACGAGTTGTACTCGGAGGAGGCTCAGGAGCAGGGAGGAGGCTCAGGAATAGGCACGATCGAGGAGGCTCAACAGCATGCCTTTGGGTCGTCTTCCGGGGGTGGTCCTCAGGGCGGTGAGGGTGGTTCCAGTGGACAGGGTGGTACTGAGGATGGACAGGATGGTACAGGTGGAGAGAGCGGTGAAGAGGAAGATGATCCGGATCGAGATGCAAGGTTGACAAGATTGGCGGAGTTATAAGAGGCACAACGTGAGCAGGGTGATCGATGCCCCTTCAGGTACTTTTTTCAAATTATTTGATAGGATATTTTATACATTGGTTTTCTTGTGAACTAACTAATGTTATTTGTACAGGCTACGGAGGCACCTTTTATGTACTGCAAGTAAAAACCCTGATGAGCGCACGGTTATAAGGCCAAAGGGTACTAGGTGCTGGATCGAGTTTGGTTGGGATGGCAGGGGGTATCGACGATGTATTAACACGGAGTTGGGAAATGCCATCCGGTTTTGCTACCCGGGGATGGTTCTTTCGAGCGGAGAACTAATTGTCGCGCATAATTGGGATCATTATGCCCTGAAACCATATGGCGCTTTGGATACTTGTCAGGACAGAGTTTGGGAAATTTTTTGGGTAAGTTGGTTTTCATTGTTTAAATTATGTTGGATCTTATTTTAGTTGATATTAATTGTTGGTTTTATGCAGAGTATATTTAAACTGGAGGAAGGTGTGAGTCAAGCATATGCGAGGTCCGTTTTCGAGACGTCAACGAGAAAGCTCACGAAGGACTCCTTCTCTGATGCACGGGTCAAGGCTGTGACCGTGTATTACAAGACCAAGTTGCGTCAGCCCATGACAAACAAGCGAGCTGCTACAATTTATCTGAAGAGCCATGAGAACATGGATAGCAGTGTGGATTGGATATGTGTAGACATGGCAGCTTGAGAATGGCTATGCGGATACTGCGCGTCGAATGAGTTCAAAAATATTTCCAAGAGAAACCGAAGCAACCGGAAGAGCAAGCCTGGACTACAACGTTATGGGGCGGACGAACATGTGCGGATGGCACAACGAATGGTATGAACTATTACAATCACTTTTACATTGCTTCAAAAAATTGCATTAATTAAACTGATGTTGTATTTTGGTATTGCAGGAAGATGAAACCGGTGTCACTCCTTCTTGTATCGAGGTTTACCTTAGGGGGCACAGAGGCACAGATCCAGAACGCCCGAAGCAGTTGTGTGACGAGGCGGCAACACAAAAAAGGTAAGTGTGTCGAGTGCTCTCTATCTATGAACTGAATCTATCTTCTATTGCATCCACTCGTGAACTTAATTTATCCTTACAGACAACATATGTTGAGTGTCTCAAGAAAAATCATGGAAATGACGTAGATTATATAAGAGCGCCGTTGGATGTGGGTGCGACGTACGAAGCCGGTGGAGGCGTACCACATGGGAGGAACATGTAAAGATAATGATTGTTTAAAGGTTAATTACCGCCGATTCATCACATTTATGTTTTTTGTAGGCTTTGATTAGGCGACGGTTATGTGGAGCGTGATGCTTATGTGGGGCGACAGTCTTCTACTTCGAGTTCCAGTCGATCCCATGTTGCAGAGACGGAGGAATTGAAAGAAAAATTAAGACAATATGAGGAGAAAGTGGAACAACAATAACTGCAGATGCAACAACAACAGCAAATGCAGCTGCAGACGCAGATGCAGGTGCAACAGATGCAGCAGCAGATGCAGTATTTGTATATGGCGCAAGTATCTTGTAATCTTAACAATTGAATAGTTTATTCGTTTACAAACTGTTTCTATTAAAATCTCACGAATAATTTACTTCATGTAGTTCTTGGGTCAAGGCAATACTGGAACTCAGTTCAATATGCCACAACAGTCTCAGTTCGAGATGATGTCGCAAGTAAACTACTATTTTAGTTAAGTTGGTGTACTTATTACCATATTTGTGTTAAAGTCAGTAACTGAATATTTTTACTTTATGCAGTTCTTCCCTCAAGGTGGTTTTGGATCGCAGTTCAGTATGTCTCGTCCGATGCAGCCCAGACAACAAGTTGGCTCTTCTTCACAGGCATAACCATATTTCTTATTAACTCGACTTATACTACGAAATACTAACCATATTTATCTCAGAGTTGCTAGAGTGGTCAAGCCTATCCTCCACAATCTCAGTGATTCATGTCAATGTTGGCCCCTGGATTGCAGCCTTAACCAGGTGTTCTCCCATCGTTGCCCTTCGCTTCGGTGCATAGTCAACCATCAACACCTCTAGGTGCCGCAGCGGTATGATTACTAAATCATTAGCTCTAATGAAAGCGTAGCCTAATTTGAACAATACTTAGCGACTTATTCAATTACATAGTTGGTAATACCTTTAAGTTAATTACAAATGTGAGTTGTACATTTGTGAATTTTAGAAAGATTGAGACATATGAATTGTAACTATTAATGCAAAGCTAACTTTTATTTGTTTCTTGTAGGGTTCCGGTCATGTAACGCCTCATAGTTGCGATGATTTCCTCAATTTGAACGCTGGAGGTGCAAGTGGTGGAGGTTCAAAAAATGACATGGAAGCGGATTAATCTTCACAATGGTCCTTTGGAGTAATTTGGATGTGAACTCGTTGTTACATTGAAGTTAGTTGTTGTATGACTATGTGAACTCGTTATTTTATTATGTTTTGCTTATGACTATGGCTTCTATGCAATGTGTTTTATTGATGAATGTTGTAATGTGTTGATTGTGTCCTGTATGGTGGCCTGTATGGCCTGGAGGCTCCCCACTCGGGGAGGCAGCGAAAGCAGACGCAATTTTTTTTAAAAAAGCCAGTAAGGCCGTCGGTGTGGGACAAGCCGACGGTCATAACTGCCGTATGACCGTCGGTTTGGGGCCCAAAACCGACGGCTATATGACCCAGGCGCGCACACGTGTCCTATGCTTGAAAGCCCAATAAAGACGTCGGGACCAGCGGGCCGACACCTTTATGGTGTTATGGCCGTCGGTTTGGACAGACCGACGATCTTAGTTGGTTTTCAAAGTAAATACGTCGGTTTCTGTTTACCGACGGCTTTAATGTCTAAGTTCGTTGGGCCTGACGGCTATAAGTCCTTAAGAACGTCGAACAAGAGTCGACGGCTATGATCGTCGGTAAACCGACGGCTTTACTCTATGGTCGTCGGTTACAGTACCTTACCGACGGCTATAGAGCCGACATTTCTTTGCGGGGTTCCTGTAGTGATATTCAACAAGAATTTTTGTGTGCATTTGTCCCTTATTCCTTAATAGGAACTTTTAAATACATATATATGTGTGTGTATTATACACTTCTGTACAAGGGACCACGGACTAGTCCGTGGTCACCCCAGACTAGTCCGCACTTGCAGAGTAGTCCGTACTAGGTCCGTTAGATCAGACTAGTCCGGACCACCACAGACTAGTCTGATTTTCTCTCTGACCAGAAAACGGACTAGTCCGATATGTTCTGGACTAGTCCTATATTTCGACTCCATAACACTAGGGACGGCTCAAACCTAATCTTCTTCATCCTCACAACCTCCCTACTCTCTCTCTCCTCACTCAAGTGCTCCCAAGGTGAATTTAAAAGTTCTCCATCAAAACCTCTCAAATTTCCGTGGGAATCGATCCCCACTGCAAAGAGATCAAAGACCCTGGACTAGTCCGGATCAAGAACTCCTTCAACGCTTCGAATCGAATGATTTGGTAAACTTCGCTCCAAACCCTAGAACCTTCGATTTTCCTTGCTTTTGCTCAATTAGCTTAACTCCTCTAGTCAATGCATGCTCTGTTGATATATTCCATGTACCCTAGATCATATTTGCATTGAATAATCTCAAATGTCGACAAATTAGGCTTGAGCAGCCTCATAACGTACTAGTTCGTTCTTAGGGAGGACAAGTTTGGTACTCCGGACTAGTCCGACCCTGAACAGCGGACTAGTCTGGTATGCCCTGATTCAGAATTTTTGTAAGGGAATCCTAGCTTATGACAATTCAATGCAATCCTTTGTCATCCTTGATTATTCATACCCACTATATCTTCCTTGTCAGAAATCATGTCGGGATCAAATGAGATCTCTCCAACTTTGAGGCCGAGATGGATCAAGATCAAGATGTGATGTCTCATCCTCCGGAGTCTCGCTCCAACAAGCGACAAGAGCGTGTTGCCGAGCCTTCACTCACCCCACCTAGGGTGCGTCGAAAGGATACAATCAAGAGACGAGCTTCAAAAGCAAATGTGGTTGGTTCTAACTCGGCGGCTCAACGCCAAACCAAGGGGAAGGGGAGTCATGTGGCATGGAACCTGAGGAAGGTTGATGCCTATAGCTCCGGCAAAAAGGAAGCCGACAAAAGATTTTGGAGCAACTTTCACTCGGGCTACTACAGTTCCGTGTACCTCCAAATGAAGACTCCAGTGGTTCGCGGCCAATGGATGGACTGGACATATTTTAAGAACAAGAGGTGTGAAGCCTTTGAGGAGGTCATAGAGACTGCAGAGAGACACGGACTCAAGGATCTGCTCGCCTTCAGATACAACTGGAATGATGAGATCATTGCCCAGTTCTATGCAACTTGCCACTTTGCCCATGATGGAGAAGACAAAGTGACTTGGATGACACATGGACCCAAGTACATAATTTCCTACACTAAATTTGCCAGACTGCTGCACCTTGAGGACACCGGCAGTGATGTGATTGTGATTTACAATCTGGGAGTGGTGGAGAAGGACAAGATGGAGTTTCTCTATGATACTCGACTACCGTATAATCCTCCCTCAACCAAGAACATGAAGCCCTTCTTCATTGTTCTCGACAGAGTGCTCCGGAAGACCATTGCTCCAAAGGATGGATATGCCGGGAGTGTCCAAGGTTAATTGAGAACCTTGATGAAAGTAATCAGCAGGAGGAGAAGATTTGATATCTTCGATTATATATGGAATGACATGGTAAACATATCATGCACACCAAACCGTTCATGTGGCTATGCACCTTACTTAATGTTCATGATTGAGAAAGTCACATGAATTGAGTTTGTGAAGGATGTAGAGCACACTGCTCTAAGGCCTCAGAAACCTCCTCAGGCCTCCCTCCCAGCTGCCTCCTCATCTGGATCACCTGAAGAACATCCATAGAGAGCTCAAGAAGATGCAAGGCCTTCATCCAAGACTAGGGCCTCTCCACACAAAGGTTCATCTAGTGGAGTTATGAAGTTTTTGGCTGCTATTTTCAGTTCTTGCTGCAAAATTGAGGTGAAGCTTCATAAGATGAACAAGGCAAGAAAAGAAGAAATGAGATACATGAAGGCCAATGTCAAAGAAATATGCCAAAAACTGGAGATTGAGCCCATTGGATCCCTGGTCATCTCAGAGGACTCTGCATCTGATTTTACAGAGCTTCCTCCTCTCTCTCCATCAGAGCGTGTCTACTTTGGCACGACGAGTGGTTCCTCTCCTCCTCCTCCCCCTCCTCCTCCTCCTCCTCCTCCTCCTCCTCCTCCTCCTCCTCCTCCTCCTCCTCCTCCTCCTCCTCCTCCTCCTCCTCCTCCTCCTCCTCCTCCTCCTCCTCCTCCTCCTCCTCCTCCTCAGCCCGATGATGAAGACGAAGAGAGGACCGACGGCGAGGAGTGAGTTGGCGACGACAAGTAGATCCCTCCTCTCCTTCTTTTTGGTGCCTTGATGCCAAAGGGGGAGAGATTGAGGGGGAGTCTTAGGTCGTAGGCTTGTCGTAGGCTCTCATTTTTTATGTTCTAGCTTAAGAAATGAGCTTTTGTAAGACCTATGCTATCATTATGCTTTTGTAACACTTATGTTATCATTACGCTTTTTGTGAGATGACTATGTTATGCTTATGATTAATGGTGTATGTTTAAAACTGCTATGTAGGATTGAGACTCTTTATGATGTTATGATTATGCTCATTATGATGTTCACATCAAAATTATTGCTCACACATGTAGTTTTGCACCCCACCATAAAGAGTGCACATATGTCTTATGTCTTCATTGCCTATTTTGTTCAAAACTCATATGTGCACATTTTATGAAAATCTGAACTTCTCTTATTATATTTGTGTGATCTCAATTGGTTGTCATCAATCACTAAAAAGGGAGAGATTGAAAGTGCATCTAGGCATCCCTTGTGGGTTTTGGTTGATTTATGACAAACAAATGAGACCCTAACAAAATTGTTGAGATGAGCGTAGGTTCTCAAAGGAATTAGGAAGAAAGCGCAAAAAGAAAGGAGAAGGAAGATCCAAATTGATAAGAGCTCACGAACTGAAAAGATTAGATCACTTAGTATAGAGTGTGTTGGAGAAACACACCCCAAGAGCTCAAGTAGAAGAAATCACACTAACTGCAAAAAATCAGCATGTGCGGACTAGTCCGATATCAACCGGACTAGTGTGATTTTTTTTGGGACCACAAAACGGACTAGTCCGATATGGTCCAGACTAGTCCGATATATCTCTGAATAGACATTGGACTAATCCGCACTACTACGGACTAGTCCGGTATCTCACAACACTTAGGGTTTTCCACACACCGCACACCGGACTAGTCCGGAATCAACCACGGACTAGTCCAAACATCGCAAACCCTAACGTAACCATTGGAAACCCTACTATAAAAAGAGGTGTATGGCCATACCAACATAACACTTTGACCCCCCTGCGCCGTCACACCTCCCAAGAGCCCAAAATTCACATATCTCCACACATTCTAACCCAAGAAGGATCAATTGTTTGGGGATTAGCAATTGATCAAAGGAGAGACTTGTTCTACACATCTTGAGCTCTTGGGTTTGATCTCTCGCACACTCTTGTTTGTTAATTGTTCATCTTTCGAGTGTGTTTTGTTGTGTTCATTCATTGTAACTCTTAGGGAGCCCTCAACTTGTGAGAAGGCCCCTTGAACGATTTATTCCCCTTTGTGATTAGTGGAAGAGAATCGGCCTTCGTGGCGATTTGACGAGGATAGGGTTGGTGAAGACCCGATCCTTAGTGGACTCCTCAACGAGGACGTAGATTTCTTTCGTGGAATCGAACTTCGGGATAAACACTTGTCTCCTACTCTTGTTCATTTATTGTTCATCATATTCTAGTGTTTAATTAATCTTGTGAAATTTACATTGAAGCATTGAAACCAAAGTTGACCTCTGTCATTCATTGTTTCACTTTTGCAATACATCTAAGTATCAAATTAATTCCACTGCATAAAGTTCTAGAAGTGAAAAATTGATCAACTTTGATCTCTATAGTCCATGCATACCGGACTAGTTCACACAATACCAGACTAGTCCGATTTTTCTCTGTTTAGAAAACGGACTAGTCCGCACTCTACCGGACTATTCCGATTTCCCTGTATTTGATAAACCTACTAAGTGTTTCAGGGATCAACAAAGCTTCAAAAAGCCTATTCACCCCCCTCTAGGCTACATTCAATAACGATCCCGGGGTGGGGCATTCCCCTTGTCTTCCCCGCGCACTTTCTTAAGTGTTCCCTATGTTTGTAGGGTCTTACCCTCTTCGGAGCTAAGCCCTGCGGAGGGGATGAGGTTCGGCATTGGAGCTCACCTCTGGGGAGAGGGAGAGGTCCGGCTTCGGAGCTCGCCTTTGAGGTAGAGGTCTGGCTTCGGTGTTCACCCCTACGGAGGGGGTGAAGACCGGCATCAGAGGTCACCCCTTCTAAGGGGGTGAGGTCTGGCATCGGAGCTCAATCCTGTTGAAGGGACAGGTCCAGAATGCATTGGGGATCGCCTCTGAGGAGAGGGCGAGGGCCGGCATCAGAGGTCACCCCTACTGAGGGGGTGAGGTCTGGCATCGGAGCTCAGCCCTGTGGAAGGGGGAGGTCCGGAATGCATCGGGGCTCGCCTCTCAGGAGAGGGCGAGGGCCGGCATCAGAGGTCACCCCTGCTAAAGGGGTGAGGTCAGGCATCGGAGCTCAGCCCTGTGGAATGGGGTTAGGGCCGGCATCGGAGCTCAACCCTACTATGGGGCGTGAGGTCCGGCAGGCATCGAAGCTCAGCCCCTGAGGAGAGGGTGAGGTCCGACATCGGAGCTCGCCTCTGAGGAGAGGGCGAGGGCGACATCGGAGCTCAGCCCTGATGTGGGGCGTGAGGTCCGGCAGGCATCGGAGCTCGGCCTCTAAGGAGAGGGTGAGGTCCGGCATCGGGGCTCGCCTCTGAGAAGAGAGCGAGGGCCGGCATCGGAGCTCAACCCTGCTGTGGGGCGTGAGGTCCGGCATCAGGGCTCGCCTCTGAGAAGAGGACGAGGCCTGGCATCGGAGCTCAGCCCTGCGGTGGACGTGAGGTCCGGCATCAGGGCTCGCCTCTGAGAAGAGGGCGAGGGCCTACATTAGAGGTCACCCCTGCTGAGGGGGTGAGGCCTGGCTTCGGAGCTCAGCCCAGTGGAAGGGGGAGGTCCGGCATGCATCGGAGCTCAGCCTCTAAGGAGAGGGTGAGGTCCGACATTGGAACTCGCCTCTAAGGAGAGGGCGAGGGCCGACATCAGAGGTCACCCCTGATGAGGGGGTGAGGTCTAGCTTTGGAGTTCACCCCTGCGGAGGGGGTGAAGTCCGGTACTGCTGCCACGTGGCATGTCCGGAGCTCGCCTCTGAGGAGAGGAGAGGCCCGGCCCCCGCTAGACACGTGGTGCTTTCGGAGCTCACCCTTGCAGAGGGGGTGAGGTCCGGCCTCGGAGCTCATCCCTGAGGAGAGAGAGAGGTCCGGCATCGCAGCTCGCCTCTGAGGAGAGGTAGACGAGGTCCGGCTTCGAAGTTCACCCCTGCGGAGGGGGTGAAGTCCGGCATCGCTCCCGAGTAGGAAACAATAATCCTGCTCAGAGGTACTCCCTTCCCCGTCTCTTAGTCTTATTTGGCTTACAGTCCTAGGCCGGTATACGGGGCTCGAGCAATCCAGTGCACTTGGTCCTGGAGGGCCGACTCCCGCCTAAGTCAGAGTGCAACCGTCCGACCCCTAGTACTCAGACCGTAGCGCTAGGGAGGCACAGTGCGCATGCTTTGGGTGCAGGACAGGGCAAAGCAAGGCTCCTGGACCTCCCGCTCTGGGTAGGTCTTTTCCTGGAGGAGACCAATTGGCGTCACAGTACCCTAACTGGGGGAGGTCCGAGAGGCACCCGGGCCTCTAGAAGGTACCTCAAGCACAACCGCCTTCGGCGGGATGGCAAATGTCGACTGAGCCTGAGAGTCGGAAAGGAGAGAGGGTGAGTGTACGATGGGCGTACACTGCCTAGAGCACGGGGAGGTGATCATATAAATTAATGCGTAATTTAAATGAACACATAAGTAAGTGTGGTAGGACAATGTTCTTTTCATCCATGCAAGTCCAAAGGAGGAAAACAGGTCGTACATGGAGACAACGACCCGCCCCATTGTAAGGGGGGCAGAGCCTACGTGCTTAGGGTACAGGACCAGGCTAAGCCGGTCGTAGTCCTGGACCACCCCCTGGGGCTTAGCTGCTCCGAGCGCTGCTCCTAGGCTCTATGGGATCTGTTACAGAATGAATAAACCTGTCCTACCGCTATTCTAAGGGTAGAACTTCCAGGGGTAGCGCCGGAGCGCCTACCTTGAGCTTCCATGCACGGACCCGCGGTGGTAGCGCCGGAGCTCCCGCCGGTACCGTGCGATCCGGAGCGTTGCTTGCCATCTTGCCTCGTCGACGAGGTAGATGTCCACACGCAGGAGATGGTCTTGCGTGGCTTCGTCGTACGCTCGGACACGGGGGGACCCCCATGGTGATCTTGGGGAGAAGCATGGCTCCGGCCCCGCATACCATGAAGAAGGGTAATTCCCGTGACCCGGCTCGGGAATGTCCGGCGGGCCCCCGACGTAGAGGAGTCGGTATCCCCCCGACGGCTCTGGGGCTCGCCTCTGAGGAGAGGGCCCCAGCACATCCAACCTCAACACCGCGAACGGTCTCAAGGGTGGGATCATCTGCAACGTCTGCACCGGTTGTGTGGGTCTGCTCGGCATGGATCTGGCATGCCTTGCATCTCCTAACTGGCTTGACGGTGTCCAGGTGGCTGTCGGTCAGTAGAGGCCATGCCGGAAGGCTTCACCGACCAGCGTGCAGGACGATGCGCGGCTCCCGCACTCGTCTCCGTGGATTGCTGCGAGCAGGTCGCAGCCTTCCTCCTTGGTTATTCACCACAATAGGATGCCATAGCGCCACGCCAGTAAAGATACCAGCGCATAGCACTTAGCCATCCGCACAATTCGTTTAGCAGATGCACGTTCATCAGGAAGGATGTCATCTTTCAAGAAGTCCCGAACCTCCGTGGTCCATGCATCGGGGCTACTTGAGCTTCTGGATCTTGGGCGCTGGGTAGCACGAAGTCCCCATGGCGCATACGATCCTTGGCGGGGCACCATGGTTGTAGGATCGCCGGGACCGCCAGCTTCGAGGTGCTGGTCTCGCCCCCTTCGCCCGGTTCGGCAGGCCACGCTGTGGGTCGCAGCAATGTCCCTTCGAAGCATCCCTGGGGCTCCGGGGCTCCGGTGGAGGCCTTCATTGTAAGGTTGTTGGCGACGGTGTCGTCAGCGCGCGGTACAGGGCACAGGTCCAAGGCCACGTCGTTGGTTGCCTTGAAGTTGAGGCGCACCATGTACCCGAACCTCTCCCCCGTTGGCATGAGGAGCAATACGCCGGCTCCGGTCCCCTGCTTCCGCAAGGAGCCGGCGAAGTAGAACGTCCAGTGAGGCTTGGTGAAGGCCGGTGCTCGGGGCTCCGGTTCTCCACCTGCAGGGCCTCCCTGGGTTGCTTGGTGGTAGCGTCCACCCGGCCACGAAGTCAGCCAGTGCTTGGCTCTTGGCTGCATGATGTGGAAGGGAGTTCATCTTAAACTCCGCCATCTCCGGACTGTCCCCCTGCTTCGGAGGCTGGCCGTGAGTGCCAGCTACGCCCTTTTGCTGCTCTAGCGCACTTGTCCGCTAGGCTAAAGAGCTCCAAGACGTCTCGCACCTCCCTGGTGGCCAACTTCTCGAGCAACTTCTTGTCCCTCACACCCTATCAGAATGCGACCACCACTAATGCATTCGGGATGTGAGGGATGGTGTTTCGCACCTGGGAGAACCGCTGGATGAAGGAGCACAACGATTCCCCCGGTTGTTGTCGCACGGCGTGGAGGTCCACCTCCGTGCTGGGACGCGTGTAGGAGCTGCTGAAGTTCGCCATGAACTGTCGGCATAGCTCCCCCCAGGAGGTTATGGAACCTTGGGGCAGGTTCACGAGCCATAACCGGGCCGGGCCGGTCAAGGCGACGGGGAAGTAGTTCACCATGATGGCTTCATCCCCTTCTGCCGCGAGGACGGCAGTAGAGTAGATCTGCAGGAACTCTGCTGGGTTGACGCTTCCGTCGTACTTCTTCGGCAGGTGTGAACGTAACTTGCGCGGCAACACTACGAGGCGGAGGTGTGGCGCCAGGGCCGCACACTTCGTCCCTGCTGCTGCAGATCCTGGTGCCGCGAACGCTTGACCCGCTGCTGGCACGGTGTACCCCAGTATGGACAGTGGTGCACCATATCCCGGGGGCGCCACCTGCGGGACATATGTCTGCTGCATATGTTGCGTGGCGTATGCCTGGGGCAGAGATCGCACGGCAAACGTCTGGGGCCGAGGCTGAGTCGAGGCAGTCGACATGTTGTAGTCGGCCTCCTGGATGCGATGCCTTTGCCGTTGTCGCTCGATGGTCACACGAGCATCTTCTCGCAAGCGACGTCGCTCCAGCTCTATCCTCAGGTCTGCCGTTGAGAGCCTGGCAGAACGGGAGTTTGGCGTGTGCCTGTCAACCGTCGGTGTGCGCGACAGCGACACATCTGGTTGACCGGGGCGTCGTCCCCGCCGTAGCGGAGGGTTGACGGCAGCAGCGATGAAGTGATTGACGTCGCGGATCCACTGCCGAGCGGCCCCCTAGGGAGCGTCTGCAGCAGGCGGATTGTCCAGGAGCGCTTCCGTGGCGGCTAGTGCACTTGCTTGAGTGGCACTCTGCGCCGCGGCAGATCTTGAGGTTGTTGTTCGCCGGGGATGATGGCGCGAAGAGCCAGCCGTTGATGGAAGCTTGGACATCTTCGTTGGTGCAGACCCGTCGCGAGAGCGAAAATTCCCCTACCTGGCGCACCAAATGTCGATGCGTCTGCGGTCGACACTTCCCCCGGCCTGCTCGGAGCAGCCGGCGGAGGTTCTTTTTCGGAGGGGCTAGTCCTCTCGGAGGGTCTCGCGTTGGTTGAAGGAGATGAAGGTGGATTGACACAAGGATTTTTACGTGGTTCGGGCCGCCGGAGCATAAAACCCTACGTCCACGAGAGTTGTGTTGCTCTTTATATTGCTTGGGACTTAGAACCGGAGTTCTAAGCTTGGTGGTGAGCTAAGTGTGTGGTCGGGGTGGCCAACTGCCGAACCCTTTGTAACGTTGCTGCCCTGCCGGACACGTGGCGCCCTCGGAGCTCACCCCTATGGAGGGGGCGAGGTCCGGCCTTCTGGGCCACGTGGCAGGCCCGAATCTATCCTCTGAGGAGAGGGGAGCTCCGTCCCTACTAGACACGTGGCGCCCTCAGAGCTCACCCCTCCGGAGGGGGCGAGGTCTGGCCTTCTGGGCCACGTGGCAGGCCCAGAGCTATCCTCTGAGGAGAGGGGAGCTCCGGCCCTACTGGACACATGGCGCCTTCGGAGCTCACCCTTACGGAGGGAGCGAGGTCCGGCCTTCTAGCCACGTGGCAGGCCCAGATCTGTCCTCTGAGGAGAGGGGAGCTTCGGCCCTGCCGGACACGTGGCGCCCTCGGAGCTCACCCCTGAGGAGGGGGCGAGGTCCGTCCTTCTGGCCACTTGGCAGGCCCGGAGCTGTCCTCTGAGCAGAGTGAAGCTCCGGCCCTGCCGGACACGTGGCGCCCTCGGAGCTCACCCTTGCGGAAGGGGTGAGGTCCTTAGGCGGTTTCACCCTGTGCGCAGGGGTACCCGGTATTGAGGGTACCGACATCCTCCATGCTTATCCATTTCACGAGAAGCTTCCGGAATCACCCCCCACACACATACCCCTTTCTCCTCCATCCTTATCCATTTCACGAGAAGCATCCAGAATCACCCCCACATACCCCTTCCTCCTTATCCATTTCACGAGAAGCTTTCGAAATCACCCCCCACATACCCCTTCCTCCTTCATCCTTATCCATTCCACGAGAAGCTTCTAGAACATGCATTAATTACACCTCACCTACATCTCCTTCCTCCATCCCTATCCGTTCCCTCTTCATCTATAAAAATGGCTCGGGAGCTCACTTTCTCCACCACCCCATTGAGCACCGACGTTCACGTCTTCCCCCCAACATTGATCTCCGACGAGGAACCCTCCCAGCCAAGCCCCGCCAAGCCACGGCCAAGGTGAGCACCCCAACCTCCACTCTTCTTCCCGAGGCATCCCCCTTCTCCCTCCTCGGGTTTGGCCGCGACCACCCCGTGGCATGGCCGCCCTTCCATGAAGTTGCTCTACTTCCTATATCCCTACCCAAAATTGGCAGCTTAATCGAGTGAGTCATAGCCTCGGCGTTCGATTTCTTACTCTCTGGCCAGCCTCCCACCGTTTACTCTCGCTGATTTGAGTCCAACCCTAAGCAACCCCTTGATTGGCCTTAGACTAGATCTCACCCACACACAAAGATCACTTAATCCAAATCTTCTTATAAAAATCATCTAATATCATAATATAGTTAGTGCAAGCAAGTCTGAATGGTGTATATCTGCTTTGTTTGTATGTTTGCTTGTGCGCGGTGTAGAACCAGTGCGGAAAAGAACCTAGGGGAGCCAAGTGACCAAGAGCACGTCGCTGCAGACGGTAGCGAAGGCAAGTTCCATCACCCCCTTTTTGATCATATTGTTCCTATGTGAGGTTCATCCATTGTGGCCAGTAGATTAGGCCTTTGCATTGTTGAGTATGAGTTATTCAAGTGATAGAGTGTAAATATACTAGTTTCTCTTTTTGCAGCATATTGATATGATGAGATTATGCATGATGATGTTTCCTTGTTTATGTTGCACGGTTGGGGAGAGCATGAGTTGAGACCAGGGCAGAAGGGTTAGTGTTGGTGTAAGCGCTACCGTGGTGGTAGACTTACAGCGAGTAATATCAAGATGATAGGCTCATGGTTTGAGTATGGAGGCTGCCCTGGTGATCCTTAAGGACCGAGTTTTTTTGATATCTCACCTAACTTTCTTCATTACGACCACATGACCCTGTATGGGCGGGGCTTAGCCTAACCCCTGTGGCTAGCCCGACAGTCGTCCACGGTGGAGAGAGATATGCATTTATGAATGAAAACAGAGATTATATTGAGATAAGTCATGACATTGGGTTGGGGACAACTGGTCTGGGTGATGTTTCGACTGGGTGTTGGTTGTGACGGGCTGTCTTTGATGGTCCATGCATGTGGGTACAGCGTACAACCTCTGTAGAGTGTAGAATCCGTTCGGACGGCCGTGTCCTCGGTATAGGACATGTTATAGTGTGGTCCTAACAACTAGGAAGCCACCTGTTGTGAGAATGAGGTGAGAGATGTCTCTGGATGGGTTATTTGGTTGCATTTAGTTGCATTAGGTTGCATTACTCTTATTGTTGTGCATTGCATCTATGTTTGTTTCATTCCCCTCCCAAAGGGCGAGGTGGAGCTTGCTGAGTACTTTTGTACGCAACTGTTGTTGATATCTTCAGAGGATCCTGACTTCAACCCGGAGGACTTCGAGTAGGGTCGCATCCACACCCAAGGTGTTACTGTGGAACCATGTACAAGGAGGAGCTACTCATTCATGTTTTTATGTCGTTAGTCATCCTTATGTTAGTCCTTATTATTGTTGTACTAAAGTGTGTGCCGTTGTAACAAAGCTATGTATGGTTGTGGTTCCACTTGTGTTATAATATTATGTACCGAACTCTATTTCTGGCATAATATTACATGTTTAGTTCCGATCTTATGGGTCGGGACGCTTCAAGTGGTATCACAGCCATACATGGATGTTGGATGCGTACCCTAGTACTTAGGTGACCGTAGGAGACCGTAAAATAGTCGGCATGTAGGAATCCTGGACCGTAGAGCCTTGGTGATAGGTTTTGCTCTCATCTAATCCTTGTGCCCAGTTCTAAGTCAGATGGCCGACGACGGTATCATCACCTTTTGCATCAACGAAGATGGCTTCCCCAAGGTGCTCTATGCCGCAACGGCGTGACTCGGTATTCGAGACCGTCCAACGTACGTGGGTCATTAGTTCGTGGAGCATGGCACCGAAAGCTGCGAGGTCACTGTGCACATCGGCGCCAGTGAGAGGTTCGTGGACATGAAGCCATGGAATGTCTCCGCCACAGGATGCCGCATGAAAGATACATGCCAATTAGTGGCCCACAAAGCCCTAAAGTACCTCTACCACATGTTTGACTGGCATTTGGGTTCCACACCCATGAAGTACTTCCCACCACTAGATCGTAGTCGTCCCGCATGGATGGCAAGGATTCGCAACTTGGAAGGCCTCGGGTCGACCGAAGACGACCCCACCATTGTCGCCATGTCCGTTATTGAGCCTCGATGATTTGTGCAACCAGCTGAACCAGCGCGTGAAGACCCTCGTCTAGCGTGCTGAGACATTGGAGACCCGCTGGCGAAAGGCTAATCTAGCACTAGCACAGGCTGAAGCCCGGGTTGCCAGCGCCAAAAGTCGTGTCGCCTTGGCCGAGGAGAACCTTAGGGAGCAGGCCGACCGCCACAACCAGTTGCTTAGGGGTGTCTACCTCGTAGACCAGGCCAAGCGGAAGGACCATCGAGCATGTGCAATGACGGAGACAGTGATCCTAGAAGGGACTCCAGCATATCACCTATCCAACCCCCATAGGAGGATTTGTGAGCATGTGCCACCTACCCCTTCGACCTCACCTCGCGGGACGATGAAGACCCTGAAGATCAGGATGTAGGACCCAATAGCCACGTAGAGGTTTCGGCTGACCCTTAAGGGAACGGACCCATGGACGACATGCGCTATGTATCTTGTACCCGCTTGCCTGAATGAATGAATGAATGGTGTGTTGCTGGCAATGTTTGATGTTTGCGTGAATTTTGTGATATAAAACTATATATGTGTATTTAGATACACATAGTAAAATAGTAAAAATAACAATAATAAAAGACAGTAAGTATAACTAATTTTGACGCACCATAGTAATAATAATAAGAAGAAGAAAGTCCAAACCCATCGATTCCCTTGCCACAGATGCCTCGCCGCTCGAGCCGAGCCACAAATGGACACGAGGCGGACCAGGGACTACGAGAGATTTCGCCTGCACTTAACGAGCATGAGACAGCGGAGAGTGCACCTGTCCGCCCACATCCCCAAGCACCTACGTGTGACCTGACTGCCATTCTGGACCGCCAGACTCGACTCCTTGAGATACTGGCGAACACCCTGGCTGCTCGAAACAGCAATGGCCTCAACAACCATCAGCCAGCGCCGCAGAACAATCACTAGATCGCGAACTTCAACAGGATGAACCCGCCCAAGTTTTCTGGATTTGAGGATCCTATTGAGGCAGATGACTAGCTAAGAGAGATTGAGATGAAACTTGAGGTTGTGCATGCAAATGAGCAGGATAAGGTTCTGGTTGCAGTCCAACAACTGAGAGGATCTGGCTTAGCTTGGTGGCACAACTACAGAGAGATGCATCCACATACCAGGACCATGATATGGGATGAGTTTGTGAAGTTGTTTAGAGAGAAACACATCCCAAGTAGCATTGTGAAGCTAAAAAGAGAAGATTTTATGAACCTTAAACAGAAGGGTCTAACTGTGACGGAGTATCTACACAAGTTCATCGGGTTATCCCGCTATGACCCCCACTTGTGGATACAGAAAAGAAGAAGCAAGAAGCCTTTCTGCGTGGGTTAAACACCGAGATTAGGAAATTTCTTGAACCATTTATTTATCTAGATTTCAGTACCGTGGTTAACAAGGCCATCACCACAGAAAAGAACATAGAAGATGAGATACGGGAGAAGAAAAGGAAATTTGAGGACAAGAAGGTGTTCTAGCAGGTGAAACTTCAAAGGACTAATCAACCTGTTTATCCAGTACAGAGAGACCAGCAACCAACCTACTTTGTGCAGAAGACCCGACAACCTATTTACTCTAAGCAGATGGCTCATAGTGGTGTATCCTACAAAGCACCAACCACCACCTTCAAGCAACCGGTACAGCCTGCTAAATCACATGTCTCATTCCGTCCTCACCAGTCTGGAGTCAATCAGACTAGTGGCCAGAAGGTTTGTTTCACCTATCGTGAGCCTGGGCATATCGCTGTTAACTGCCCTTACAAGATTAAGCCAACACCATCTGTCGTCTCCAACTCAGTTAACGGACCAAGGCAACCAGCCGGAGGTAGCCGTGGAGCGCCGTCAATGACTCAACACTCCTTTGGAAAGGCCACAGTAAACCACGTCTATGCCGAAGAGGCAGATACAGCACCAGGAGTTCTACTTGGTGAGTTCTTGGTTCAGTCATTTTTGGCTTAAGTACTATTTGACTCTGGTGCATCGCATTCTTTTATATCATCGCACTTCGTTGAGACACATGATATATCTATGGTAGCCCTTAAGAGGTCCTTAATGACCCGATCACCAGGAGATTATATACCTTACCTCCTAAGAGTTAACAACAACCCTTTAAACCTAAGTGGGGTAGAGTTCTTGGTTAATCTAGTAGTGCTTGACTCCTAGGGGATAGATGTGATCCTCGGTATGGATTGGTTAACCAAGTGCAATGGGAGTATAGCTTGTGCACAATGGACTGTGACAGTGACAAACCATGAAGGGAAGACTGTCACGTGTCATGTCAAGTCCAGCCTGTCTAACCCAATAGTAAATCACTTGAAGGCGGAAACACCACAGGAAGTGCCAGTGATTGAGGAGTATGTTGATGTGTTCCCTGAGGAGTTGCCAGGCATGCCGCCAGAAAGAGAAATGGAGTTATCCATTGATCTAGTTCCTGGAACTGCCCCAATAGCTAAGAGGCCTTATAGAATGGCAGCGCCAGAACTAGCCGAGTTAAAGAAACAGTTAGATGGGTTGCAAGAGAAAGGGTACATAAGGCCTAGTGCATCACCATAGGGCGCACCAGTCCTCTTCGTAGAGAAAGGATGGAAGTAAGAGACTTTGTGTAGATTACCGAGCTCTTTATGTGGTGGCCATCAAGAACAAATACCCTCTACCACGGATAGATGATCTATTCAACCAGCTAAAGGGGGGCAAGTTTTCTCAAAGATTAACTTGAGGTCTGGATATTATCAAGTGAGGATTAAGCCTGAAGATATACCTAAGACAGCATTTGTGACTCACTACGGTCAGTTCGAGTTTACAGTGATGTCTTTTGAATTAACCAATGCCCCTGCCTACTTCATGAACCTAATGAACCGGGTGTTCATGCAAGAGTTGGACAAGTTTGTCGTTGTCTTCATCGACGACATTCTAGTCAATTCACGAAGTGAAACAGAGCACGCGCAACACCTGCGTGTTGTTCTGGACCGGCTCAGGAGTCATCAACTTTATGCCAAGTTTAGCAAATGTGAGTTTTGGTTACAGAAAGTTAGTTTTCTTGGGCATGTGCTGGCAACCGAGGAAGTTGCAGTTGATCCAGAGAAGGTCAAAGTTGTATCATCTTGGAAGCAACCAACTTCGGCATCGGAGATTCGTAGTTTTCTAGGTATGGCTGGTTATTATTATAGGTTCATCGAAGGATTTTCCAAGCTAGCCTGACCAATGACGGAACTACTCAAAATGGATAAGAAGTTTGTGTGGACTGAAGCATGTGAGCGGAGTTTTTGTGAGTTGAAGGGAAGACTAGCCACAACCCTAGTCTTAGTCTTACCGGATATTCACAACAGCATCGTTATTTATTGTGATGCTTGTAGACACGGCCTAGGATGTGTTTTAATGCAATAAGGACGAGTGGTGTCCTATGCCTCTCGTCAGTTAAGGCCGCACGAGCCGAACTACCCAACCCATGACTTGGAATTAGCTGCGGTAGTGCATGCTCTTAAGATTTGGAGACACTATCTAATAAGTAACAAGTGTGAAATCTACACAGACCACAAGAGACTCAAGTATATCTTTACCTAGCCTGATCTGAATCTAAGACAATGAAGATGGTTGGAACTAATTAAGGATTATGATGTGGAGATCCACTACCACCCGGGTAAAGCAAATGTTGTGGCAGACGCTCTCAGCAGGAAAGTATACTGTCATCACTTGGTGACTCAAGTACTACAACTGTGTGAGGAGATGATGAAGTTAAACCTAAGTATTGTACCTCACTCCTACAACTACAACCTTAGCGTCCACCCTGTCCTGGATGACCAGATTAAGAAGGCTCAACAGGAGGATGAAAAGTTAATGAAGATCAAAGAACAAACCGATGAAGGCAAGGCACCAGACTTTAGAGTAGATAGAGATGGAATATTATGGTTCAAGAAACGGTTGTGTGTGCCTTCACAAGGTCACTATAGAAATACGATCATGGATGAAGCTCATAACTCTGCCTACTCTATCCACCCTGGAGCCACAAAGATGTAAATGGATATTAAGCAGAAATATTGGTGGGTTGGCATGAAGGGTGACATAGCCAATTTCGTGGCTTATTGTGATGTGTGTAGAAGGGTCAAAGCTGAGCATCAAAAACCGAGTGGCCTATTATAGCCCTTACTGATTCTCATTTGGAAATGGGATGAGGTAGGAATGAATTTCATTACTGGCCTACCAAGGACCAAGAATGGTAATGACTCCATGTGGGTAGTGGTCGACCGTCTCACAAAAGTTGCACACTTTATTCCTATGCGCACTACCTACAATAGGAGTAAGCTGGCCAAGCTGTACATAGACCGTATTGTGAAAGTACATGGAGTACCCTCGAGGATAGTCTGAGATAGAGGTACTCAGTTTATGTCAAGGTTTTGGAGGAGTCTTCAAAAGGCGCTTGGTACCAAGTTGGACTTTAGTTCAACATATCACCCTCAGACGGATGGTCAGACAGAGAGGATCAACTAAATCTTGGAAGACATGTTGAGGGCTGTTGTTCTCACCTACGGCAAGGATTGGAAATACAGTTTACCATATGTCGAGTTCTCATACAACAATAGTTATCAGGCCAGCATCACGATGTCACCGTATGAAGCCCTCTATGGAAGGAAGTGTCGAACCCCGCTCATGTTGTCAGAAGTTGGGAACAGCATTGTGGAGCAACCAGACTTCATCTTGGCAGCAGATGACAAGGTAGCAGAGATTCGAGCGAATCTCAAGGCCGCCCAATCACGTCAGAAAAGCTACGCAGATAAGAGGAGGCGTGAACTCAATTTCCAAGCTGGATATCATGTGTACCTTAAAGTATTTCCTATCCGTGGGACGCGCAGATTCCAAGTACGTAGAAAATTGGCACCACGGTACATCGGTCCTTTCTCAGTCCTAAAAAGGGTAGGATCAGTAGCGTATGAGATTCAACTACCAGAAGAAATATCAGGCGTGCACCACATCTTCCACGTATCACACCTAAGAAAATGCCTACGGGTTCCCGAGGAACAGGTGGCACAAGAAACACTAGACCTGCAAGATGATCTGCGCTACCAGGAGGTGCCAATAAAGATCTTGGAAACAGTCACCCAAAGGACATGGAGAAACACCATCACACTTTGTCGGGTCCAGTGGAGCAGACACTCGGAGGCCGAAGCTACTTGGGAAAGAGAAGATGCATTGCGGACAGAGTTCCCCCATCTCTTTGCAAACCACTTGAATCTCGAGGACGAGATTTATCCTAAGTGGGGTAGGTCTGTAACGTCCCATTTTTTGTAAAGCTAATAAATCAGGGTTATAGAATTAACCACCAGACATATTACGCACACTCTTGGTCGATTTCAGATATGCCTTTCATCAAAACTAGTCAAGCTACCCCTCTACCTATGCCTAAAGGCAAACCCCTTTTTTCCTCTTCCTCCCCCATCCTCATCCATTCTACGAGAAACTTCTAGAACCACACATCACCCACCTGTTCCTCCTCTATCCTTATCCATTTCATGAAAAACTTCCGAAATCACCCTCTACATATCCCTTCCTCCTTCATCCTTATCCATTCCACGAGAAGCTTCCGGAATCACCTCCCACATACAGCTTCCTCCTCCATCCTTATCCATTTCACTAGAAGCTTCCCCTGTAGTAACTATCAACAAGCAGTCAGCGGTCAAGTTCATCAAGTCAACCGTCCGCCGGTTTGGCGTCCCGAACAGAATCATCACCGACAACAGGACCCAGTTCACTAGTGCAGTATTCCAATACTGTTGTGGAGACCTTGGCATCCAAGTTTGCTATGCTTCCATTGCTCACCCAGAGAGTAACGGTCAAGCTGAAAGAGCCAACGCCGAGATTCTCAGAGGACTCAAGACGCGCACCTACAACAGCTTGAAGAAGCACGGTGCCAATTGGGTTGAAGATCTTTCCATGCACACTGTGGGCTAGCCGAATGTCCCTCAATCGCTCGACAAGAGAAACACCCTTCTTCCTGGTGTATGGGGCAGAGGTCGTCCTCCCTCCGGAAATCACCATGGGCTCATCCCGTGTCCGAGTGTACGGCGAAGCCACACAGGACCAACTCTGGCGTGAAGATATCGACCTTGTCAATGAGCGGAGGTGGCAAGCAGCTGTCAGAAACGCTCGATACCGTCAAGCGCTCCGACGTTATCAGCGGCGGTTCGTGTGGAGTAGGCTGCTCGAGGTCCGCGACCTGGTGCTATGACAGATACTTTCTCAGGAAGGGGGGGGGGGGGAGGGACAAACTCTTCCCCAGCTGGGAGGGCCCCTTCCGAGTGACACAAGTATGGGGCCCCGGATGCGTGCGCCTAGCCATAGAGGATGGGGTACCTCTACCCAGTCCATGGAACATAGAACACCTCCGTAAGTCCTATCCTTAGCACGACGATTGGGTTTTGTTTTCTCTAAAAGGGTGTCATAGTGTCCAGGAACAGTGCTTAGAATTGCTAAGTCCCGGGGGAGTCATGCCACTCTCGACATCTGGGATGGGTCACTGCCTTCTAGTATGGCTTGTTTCCTCCTATGAAGAAGATCATATAGTGAGAAAATTTTGCCTTGTCGTGTGCATTCTTCCTTTACAGTTTGTGCTTCCTCAAGCACATCAACTGTAAACGGGCAAAGTCATGTGCCCTTGGCCCTAAGGTCATCCCTGAGGCTGCCACGTGCGCTTGAGTTCCGGAGCCGACGCGTACCCTGGGCTCCGGTCCAAAGCTTCCCTACTGAGGTGGAACCCGGAGCTGCCACACATCACCCGGATCCAAGCCGCCTCCCCACTGAGAGAGCTCTGGCGCTGACACGTGCCCTGGGCTCTAGTCCGAGCCTCCCCGCTGGGGGAGGTCCAGAGGTACCACGTGTCCCAGGCTTCGAGCTGCCTCCCTGCTGAGGACAGCTCCGATACTGACACGTGCCCAGGGCTCCAGGCTGAGTCTTCCCTCTGAGGAAAAGTCCTGGGCTCCCATGTGTCTCCCTAGGAAAAGCTAAAGATGAGGGTCGAACTTCCTTCAAATCCTTGCGCCGTCGAGGACCCGAAAGGTGTGGTAGCCACGCTGCTGGAGCGCCCATGGTCCTTACGCTACTAAGGACCCAGAGGAACAAGCTTGAGACATTGGCGGGAAACTATCCTGTGACGCCCCATTTTCATAAAGCTAATAAATCAGGGTTATAGAATTAACCACTAGACATATTACGCACACTCTTGGCGGATTTCAAATGTCTTTCATCGAAACTGGTGCAGCCACCCCTCTACCTCTGCCTAAAGGCAAACCCCTTTTTTCTCTTCCTCCCCCATCCTCATCCATTCTACGAGAAACTTCTAGAACCACACATCACCCACCTGTTCCTCATCTATCCTTATCCATTTCACGAGAAGCTTCCAGAATCACCCCCACATAACCCTTCCTCCTTATCCATTCCACAAGGAGGTTCCGGAATCACCGCCCACCCACACATACCCCTTCCTCCTTCCTCCTTATCCATTCCACAAGAAGGTTCCGGAAGCCACCTGTTGTGAGAATGAGGTGAGAGATGTATCTGGATGGGTTATTTAGTTGCATTTAGTTGTATTAGGTTGCATTACTCTTATTGTTGTGCATTGCATCTATGTTTGTTTCATTCCCCTCCCGAAGGGCGAGGTGGAGCTTGCTGAGTACTTTTGTACTCAACTGTTGTTGATATCTTCAGAGGATCCTGACTTCAACCCGAAGGACTTCGAGTAGGGTCGCATCCACACCCAAGGTGTTACTGTGGAACCATGTACGAGAAGGAGCTAGCCGTCCATGTTTTTATGTCGTTAGTCATCCTTATGTTAGTTCTTATTATTGTTGTACTAAAGTGTATGCCGTTGTAACAAAGCTCTGTATGGTTGTGGTTCCACTTGTGTTGTAATATTATGTACCGAACTCTATTTCTGGCATAATATTATATGTTAAGTTCTGATCTTATGGGTCGGGATGCTTCATATCTACATCGGCTAAGTCATCCCGGACTCTTGCGCTGCTAAGGGCCCGAAGTCTACATCGACAACACAGGACAATGAAAGACTTGAAACAAAAAGACTTTTATTAATAATAGGGTTCTTTCATACAAAAGGGGATACAAGACAACTAAGGAACTCAACAGCTACAAGTCGAGCAATCTCCTGCTCCGCGACATGCTTGGTTGTCTCCCGAGCCGATCTCTGCGGAGAGAGATGGTCACCTGCTGTAAGACCGAGGATGGCAGCAACATATGTTGGAACAAGGCAACGTTGCCATCCAGTGTCGTGTGGGCCAAACGCCATCTATGGTGGGTTTTGTTGTCCACAACAGTATCTAGAGGAAGGCTTGATCACTCTAGACTTAACCTTCCTCCAGTACCGGCAGGTAGCCCTTCTTCGGTGAGGCGCCTAGAGGACATGTCCCACACGACACTGGTGTGGGGACTCTCTACGAGTCGAGGATCCTGTCCCTGACGACCTCCCTTTCCATCGACAAGCCATTAGGATGGCTTGTGCTTCTATCCGGGACCGTCAAGAGGAGGGACACCTCAGTGAGCCGCACTGAAGGCTGCACACACACGAACATCTCGCAAAAGTGGACAAAGATGGCTGCGATGTAAGAGCATCTGGTGGGCGAGGGTGCTGAGAAGCGGAAGCTTCCAACGCGCAAGAGGAGAACAAAGGCCACATCGTGATGGAGGGTGCCATTCAACATCGGAAGGCCCCCTTTTATACACGCCTGCGACCTCTAGAAGGGCAACAGATGCGACGATTGGGCTTCCACCTCTGCACGCCGCAGGTTATTCGCCTCCTCCAACGACAGGTTAGACCCAAGTCCACTCGTCAGACACTAGGGGCTGAGCGGATAACATCTCAGGAATGTCCAGCGGTTCCCGAGGAGAGTGACACGACGGAACTGTGGCATCCAACCCATTGGGTGCCGCAGTAAGTGCCCCGAGGCAACCCCTCGCGCACGTCGCCACAACTTATTCGCCTCTCCCAACGATGGGTAGGACCTAGGTCCACCCGTCAGGCACTAGGGGTCGGGCGAGTAAAGTCTCGTGAGAAGGAGGTTTTGACTCAACTCATTCCATGAATGTTGTTTCATTCCCCACGCGGCTCCCCATCTCTCTTCAACTTCCCCGGTCTTCAGCCCGAGCTGTATGAGGCAAAAAATCGTCCCACGTACGGTTCGGAGGGCTCGGCTTAAGCTCGACCTTTTCTTTGGGATCAAAAAAATCCGGCGGTTCCAGAGGAGAGCGGTGTGGTGGAACTATGGCGACCAACCCATTGGTTGCCGCAGTAAAGGCCCCGAGGCGATCCCTCAAGCACGTCGCCTTAGCACTCCCCCCAATGATGGGTAGGGCCCAGGTCCACCGGTCAAACACTGGGGGCCGGGCGAGTGACGTCTCGAGAACGTCCGGTGGTTCCCAAGTCCTGTAGCGCGGTAAACCTGCAACCCATGGGCTACCGCAGTAACAACCCCAAGGCAACCCCTCGGGACGTGCAACCTTTTCGTCTCCCAGGTACGACCACTTGTCCACTACGCGAAAATCTCGCCACCACTTCGGTTTCCAAAGCGCAGGTTCAAAACCACCACACGGGAGAGATGGGGCCCCCACCTGCAGGCTCAGTGCCTCCCCTGAGATGGGCCCGGGGGCCACTGTTGGTAACCTGCAGATCGGGTACCCCTGCGTAGTGAGTAAAAGACAATCTAGGCCCCGCCTCCCCGCCGAGGCGGGACCCAGCATAAGCCACGTGCCCTTGGCCCCATGGCTAGCCTTGGGGCTGACACGTGCGCTTGTGCTCTGGAGCGGACACGTGCGCTGGGCTCCGGTCCGAACCTCAACGCCAAGGTGAGGTCCAGGAGTACCACATGTCCCTTGGCTCCGAGCCACCTCCCCGAAGAGGACAACACCAGGGCTAACACGTGTCTTGGGCTCCGGTTGAAGCCTCCCGCTGAGGACAGCTTCGATGCTGTCACGTGCCCCGGGCTCCGGCCCGAGCCTCCCCATTGAGGTGAGATCCGGAGCTGCCACGTGTCCCTAGGCTCCGAGCCACTTTCCAGCCGAGGACAGCTCCGGAGCTAACACGTGTCCCCTGGCACCAAGCCCGTCGATAAGGGCTCCAGAGCCGCCACGTGCCCCACGATCCATTGGGGGCCGTAGGTCGACGAAGTCAAGAAGGAAGTGCGATGTCAGGCTTCGCATTCAAGGCTCATGCCTTCCCAGAAGCATGGCGCACTACGCACGCCTCTGTCCCTTGCCCATTCGCTATTACAGTGACAAGACAGGACGACAAGGCGTGACAGCAGACAGTGCCTCCCAACGGCACGAAGCCGCCCAAGCAAGGCGAGGAGACGCGGCGATAAGACGACGTCTTCATCATCACCTAACACGCAGTTATGGGCGCTCAGCGCGCCGAACGGCGGGACTTAACTCTTCCGCCGTCCACTCTACTTAGAGGACGAAGCCCTAGATCGTGTATAGGTATCACATAGCACTCGGGCCACCTGTCGGGCCCCATGTCTCATTGTAACCACCTCGGCCTTGAGCTATAAAAGGACCGTGGTGACCACCCTGCAGGGGGTTCCCGATTTCGCATCCCTAAACGCACAAGCACTCACGCGCAAACAATAGAACAAGCACACCTGTGGACGTCGGGTATTACGCTCCGACGGCCTGAACCACGTAAATCTATGTGTTCATCCGCTCTCTCGAGCCCAGGTCGCGTAAGACGCCAAGTCCCCTCCGGAAAAAAAAGAACCTCGTGGGCTTCTTCTGAGCTGCCCGGGAGGAGTGTCCCAGCTCACACTCCGACAGTAACCCTGTGCATAGTTGTTCTTCTCTTCTTCCCCTTAGCTAAGGGAATGAATAATTGATTAGCAAGGAAAAACTTAAATTAGCGACGATATATACTGTCTTTAAGAAACCAATATATACCAGCTAGTCTTTTTAATAAAAGAAACGCTACAAAAAATATTGTAGTATCAAAACATGTTACAGTTTACCTCAAAATTGCAAAAAATCTCTAGTTTTTTGAAAACTATGGTACTAGATGGCTCTAGTTTCTGAAACACCATGATTTCTCAATACTATGGTTTTGCTGCAACCACATGTGCCAGACGTCATTTTCTCGAAGGTGGATTTCATATGGAAACTACATTGCAAAATACTCCCTCCGTTCTAAAATAAATAACGTTTAGGACATAAAATCTAGTTCAATTAATGTCATTTATTTCAGAACGAAGAGAGTAGCGTTTTTGGTCCAGTTCCAAGACTCGTTCTAAGTACCTTGCAACGAAAAATTGGCCACACGACAACTCATGCCTCCTTTGTGAACAAGGTCCAGAATCTGACATTCATCTTTGCATACAATGTTTAGAAGTTCGGGATCATGTTGCTGACTGGTCGCGACGGCCAAAATTCAGATTGATGTTGCTGCAGAGCTATAGATCTTGTGTTTTCATCTACACCTGTTGAAAGATATGAAAGGAAATAAATGATAGATTTTTTCAAATTCACGTCAATGTCGATTTCAGGTTTCGACTGTGGCGAAAGAAGAAGTCTCAGGGCAAGAGGCGAGAATACATGGTGCAAGCAAAACTAGCTAGTTTTCAGAAACATGTTACGGGGTGCTCATTATTTATGGGTCTGTCTAGATTACATGCGTCTTAATGTCAGGCGACCATAATTAAGCCATGGTTAACAATTAAGCTTTATACTTAACATTTGATTCTTGCAGTTAACAGTTAATCTTTATAAATTAACAAAAACTAATATTTTCTCTAGATCTATATATTGACAAGTTCATATAATTAATTATTTCACGACTAACATAATTCTTACAATTAAGAGATTAACAACTAACAATTAACATAATTAATCATCTTCTTCCTCGCGGAGCCAACGCCACCCGCTCACGCGCCGATCCTATGAAATCAAAAAAAGATTTCAAGCTCCTGTGTTGTAGAATTTCCATTATTTCTGTTGTAATTGTTTTTTCCCCATCCTCTTGAACTTGAATGGAATTTGCTCCTATGTAGTAGATGGCAGAGCTCCTGCCGCTCTTTCGGGAAAAAATCTCACGGAACAAGATTGGCAAACAAAGAAAAAAAGAAAGAAAAACTGTGAAACCCGTTTCCCCGCGCCCTCCCGTCACCTGCGTCCTCTCTCCCCTCCGTTTCCTCCCGCCCCGTTGCTAGGGTTCTCATCGCCTTCACCCCCAATTCCGGTTCGATCCCGGCCGCGATGGCCTCCGGCGCCCAACCCTCCGGCGGGGCGGCCCGCTCCGCGTCCACCAGCGGTGGAGGCGGCGGCGGATCCCCCTCTGGCCACGCCGCATCCGACAGGGGCGCCGCCTCGGCCTCGGTCTCCACGCCGGCAAGCGAGAGCACCGTCGCGCGCCGCATCAACGGCCTCGACCTCCAAGGAGACGACGCGCCTTGCTCGCAGCCCGCCGCGAGGTTCGCGAGTCCGATACAGCGTGCGATTCCGTTGTTGCTGGAGTTTGGGTGTCTGCTCCCCGCAGCTTGCTTGCTCTCTCCGGGGAGCTGTGTGTTGTGCTGCGTGAGCTAGTAGCGTCATGCGAGCTGCGATTGGAGGATTTTGGGTCGCTTGATGGTGCTTTGTCGATCTACATTTGTTCGTGCGCTAGATTTGGTTCATGTGCGTGTTCAGCTTGCTGTGGATTGGGAATTGGGCTGGATGATGTTCTATTGATGATAATTTCATGATTGTTTGTATTCGGCACACTAAAATTTATCATCCGACATCATTTTTAGCGTCAGTACCATCCCACGCTGTTGTAGTCATATCTGTTCCTTGGATCATGAAACAAATAACAATTCTGGCATGTGTCTTTTAGATAGCTCTTAAAGCAGCTTATGCACATCTTTGACGGGAGAACACTTCTGGATGATTATCTCTGGTTCTGCAACCTTTTGATTTCTTGTTGATTGAAGCTACATCATTGAATCCGTTAGGTGTGTATCTGATTGGTTCAGAACTAGCAATATTTAATGAAATTTAAGTTGTGTTGCAATTTGCAGCCATTTCATATTTGGTAGCTTTATCTCTCACCATGCCTCCTTTCACTTATTTCTATGATCAACTTAATGTGTTTCTGAAAAACAGTTGTTTTCATACTTATGATGCAGCAAGAAGAAAAAGAGAGTCGCACGGGCAGTTGGTCCTGACAAAAATGGCCGTGGGTTGCGCCAATTCAGCATGCGAGGTGGGTCAAACAGTTTCTCCCACTAGTTCTATCATGTTTTTCACTCTATTTTGCTTTGCGGAGCATAGTTGCCTAAGCAAAAGGCGATCAACATAAAGTGTGTCCTATTTTTGTCTCAAGTGCGCCTGGCCTGAAATCATTGTCGTCTTTCACTCTACGTTGTTGGTATCAGACATGTAATGTGCTACACTTTTGAATCCTCAATCCTGTTTAATGAGCTTTCTTGCCTAAAAATTCCACTGAGCTTCTTATTTTGTTCTTTTTCAGTCCGTATTGCCTTAAAAATTCTATTGAACTTCTTCATTTGTTCTTTTCCACTTTTCAGTTTGTGAGAAAGTCGAAAGCAAAGGCAGAACAACCTACAATGAGGTATTAATTTTTTCTTTTTAATGCAAGCTGTTCCTAAACTTATGGTCCTATAGTAAAGCATTGTATAATATTGATGGCATTTTGCAAAGTAGCAATCAGAATGCAGCCTACAAACATTAGCCATTAGGTACTGCCGTTTGAGTAGTAGTGTAGTACAATATACAGATGTTCCTCCAAAATTTTATACATTACCATTTGTATTTTCACCATTTATTTGATATGCTTTACAACTGTATCAATTATTAAACAACAGAAGTATCTCCAGATGTTACTATGTTGTGAGCTTTTGCTATTTTTCACCAAGGGCACTTTTAATGAATAGTCTGCTTGTGCTGTAACTGTAACTTACGTAGCATATACAGGATCAAACAGTACTTTATTCTTTATTTATTTTTTAAAAGTATCTTAACCAATATACATTCTGTACTGTACTTCTGGGTAACAGCCTTTATGCTTTGTGGCCACTTCGCATAATTTGGATTCTGATGAATATAAAAATCGATTCACTTTGTGCCATCCACTTGATGTTTATAATTTTTTCACTTTTTTTTTAAAAAAACTCTTAATTAATATTTAAATAGTGCAATATTTCTGGTAAGCAACTTTTATGAGTCATGACCTCTTCCCAGTGATTAGGGGTCCTGATGTATATTCGAAATTGATAATGGTGCAACAAATGTGGGATAGGGATCCACTTTGCGCTCTCCACTTATTTCTTTTCCACTTATATGAAAGCAACGCATTCTTTTTTTTTGTCTGCATTGTTTTCTATCTCTGTTGCTATCGCGTATCGCGTAAGAAATTGATTTACACATATGACCTACCTTTTTCAGGTGGCGGATGAACTGGTTGCTGAATTTTCAGACCCTAATAATATTGATTCTGCGGATCCTGATAATCCCAATGCGGTAAGAAGTAGTGCTGTTGCACTTGGTCGGGATTTGCTAGTTGCTACTACACTTGGTCAGGATTTGCTAAGCACTTAGATGCAAATATATTCTGATTATGTTGAATATGCAGCAACAATATGATGAGAAAAATATTCGAAGAAGAGTTTATGATGCACTGAATGTTCTAATGGCTATGGAAATTATTTCTAAAGACAAGAAGGAGATACAGTGGAAAGGGTTGCCTAGGAAGAGTGTGGATGAAGTTGAAGAATTGAAGGTTCTGCTCCTCGCCTCTAATAATCTGTAATTACTGGCAGTTCTACATTGTTTTCTGTTTATTTCATTTATGCACATTTAATATTTTGCAGACAGAGATCATGGGAATGAAAGGACGGATTGACAAGAAAAGTGCATATTTGCAGGACTTAGAAGATCAAGTAAGGACATAGCATATTCTATTTTTATTCTTTATGTGATATGCCAACTGATAAGTTACATTATGAAGTATGAAGTCATGGCTGATGAGTGACAATGTGGTACTTTTGATTCATGCTCTTGAAAATTTGAAATACCTCTCTGTAAACTTCATAGTTGCTGTTGTACTCAGTGTTAAATTGCAATGAAATGTAATGCCCGTGAGATTATTAAAATTTAAAAGAGTAAATTGGAAACTTAAAATTCCACTTGATCCTCAAATTCCATCAATACTAGTTTAGGGAAGCACTTGGTGCATACTGCGGTGCTGTATACCAGGTAAATTTTAAAGGGTAGGGAGAGGATGACTAAGGTTGGCTTGGGCGGAGATGGTAAAACGATACTTGGGATTGGAGAGATTTAGCTCATGATAGATCATGTGCCAGAATCTTAGTTTGTTTTCATATATTTGTTACTCTTATCTCTCTTTTACTTTATTTTTTTTAAAAAATTATCGGGTTTCATGTCTAACCTACCCAATGTGCTTGGGACAAATACTTTGTTGTTGTTGTTGTTGGAATTGAAATTATTTAAAACCCACAATTAGACCTAGGTATTTGTTGTTTTGTGCTATTTACATCTTATGTTGCCTTATATTCAGTGAATCTTATGATCTTTTTAATGTATGAAGTATGTAAGTCTACAAAACCTGGTACAACGAAATGAGCAACTGTATGGATCAGGAGATGATGCACCTTCTGGTGGTGTGGCTTTGCCATTTATACTAGTTCAGGTAAACAAAGACTTCTTTTACTTCATACATTAGTTATATCATTATTTTTAAACTTCAGTGCTCATAATTTTGCTATGATGCATTTTATTCCATTGAATTTTCCACCATTTTAGAACTTTATTATGCGGCAAGCAAATAGATACCATATGAACTTGAAGAAGAAATTTTCAATCTCATGCATGACCCTGTTTAGCTAGCCTTCACTTTTCTTTTCTTTCCTTATAGTAGAAATGTTGAAAATCTGGGCGGGAGGTTAAACTGGAAGAGACATTACATTTCAGAGGTTGTTGGCTACTTATAGCCTTGCTTACAGCTAAAATTTATCTCTAAAAGTTTCTCTTATTTTTATATAAATCTGCAGCAGGTAACTCTATCTCTATGTCTAATACTTCTTTATTCTTATCCAATCTGCAGCAGATAACTCTATCTCTAATGTTCTGAAAACAAGATTACATCTAATAATCACCACCTTAATCTTAATTTTGGAATACACCTTAGGATGATGAACACTCCATCGCAGTGTTTTTCCAGGCGATGCCTAGTCGCCGCCTAGGCATCTAGGCGCTCTGGCCTAGACGCCATGGCCGGTCGATTGGCCTGGCGGTGCTCTGGATGATGGCAGGGGAGTAGCGGGTGCGGTTGGGGGAGCAGCACACAACGCGGCCTGGGGAGGGGGGGACAATGGTGCGCCTAGATCAGGAGACAACGAAGCTAGGGTTAGAAGGTTATTGGGCTGCCTGGGCCTTAAAATATATCGCCCTCTGTTGTCGGCCCATCTGTTGCGCTTCCTCGACCGCCCTACCTGCTCCGCCGTCGGCCTACCCGTCTTGCCTCCCCGGTCGCGCCCATCTTTGCTCCCGCTCTCCGTCGCTCTGCCGGTATGCCAGTGCCTGGTCGCTTGGCGCTCACCTAGGCGTCCAAGCGTGGATTTAAAAGCCTGCTCCATCATTCACACACTTGCTTGCACTAGTTTAGAATGACGACATACCTATTCCACCCTACACTCAATTTTTAGATGGGCACATCTTCATCGATGTCGAACACAACTTTTTCAGTCCGTGCTTAAATTTCAGGTGGGCACAAGGCACATCTTCATCGCTAGGATAGTGTCAACTTTTTCAATAACAACAACAACAAAACCTTTGTCCCAAGCACGTCGAGGTAGGCTAGATATGAAACCCAAACTGGGTTTCATATGCATAGGAATAGCTGTTTTTTATGCTGGCTCACCAAGCCTATCACAACCCTCCTCTTTTGTCCGGGCTTGGGACCAGCTATACCTAGAAAGGCATTGGCGGAGTTATGGTGTCAACTTTTGATCCTGCACTTAATTTCGGGATGGGCACATCTTCATCCATAAGATGGCGATACAACCTTTTCACCTTACACGCAAACTCAGGATGGACACACCTTCATCCAAATAGCATGACCAAACTCCACATGGCTGCCTCGCTCACCACTCCTGCTTTGGAACGCTACCACAGCAGTCTGCCTCGCTAAGATCCGCTCATTCCAGAGCTGAGATCTGTGCGCCCTGCCTGTTGATGCCGGAGCAGCGCCGGTGCTGCCCGGCCTCTGGGGACGGGATGAATAGATCCCGTGGCATGGACTTGCGCTAGGCCCCTGGTCATGACACACACACTTGCTGAGCCGTGGCGCTCTTCTGTCTATTCTCGTTCTGCGATTGCCGAATAGATCTGTGCACCGTTTCGTCTGCCATGCGCGTAGCATGTTGCAGCCCGATGCTGACCCTGCCACAAGAGGTCGTCGCGTTGATCCCCGTTGCCAAGTCTTGCCACGAGCTGCTGTGAAGCCGCGCACCACCAGATCAGTGAGGTGTCGCGTTGCGCGGCACCCTAGATCTGCATTGGATTGCCTGCCCCCGGGAGCTCGTCCTTTTGAGGGGCAGCGGGATTGGATCCTAAACCTAAGGCTCTGATACCAAATGTTAGAAATCTAGGCGAAAGATTAAACTGGAAGAGATGAGCTATTTCAGAGGATTGCTGGCTATTTATAAGTTTCTTTAATTCTTAGCTAAATCTGTATTAGATAACTCTATCTCTAATACTTCTTTATTCTTATCTAATCTGCAACAGATAACTCTATCTCTAATATTCTAAAAACAAGATTATATCTAACAAGAAATTCTTCCTCTTCTTTTGACGAGAGGGTCAAATTTTCTTCTCAACATGTGGATAAAGAAATTACCATTTATTTTTAGGTTGAATATCATGTAATTAGATCTGTGGGGGTTTGAATACATGGCCAAATCCCAAGGAGTATATGCACTGTTGCAATTTGGGTTTTGATCCTTACTAGGAGCTGCATGGCCAAATCCCAAGGAGGAACACGAACATTAGTGTTTTGTTATTGGGTGTTGCATTCTACAATAAATTCGTGAATTGTGTAATTTTCTGTTGCCTACATGGATTGATTATAACTCCGCCTATGTTGTAATGACATAGCCGGTCCCAAGCCCTGGTAAAGAAGGAGGGGTTGTGATAGGCTTGGCGAGCCAACAACTACACATAACCATTCTCATAGAAATGAAACCCAATAGAAATTCGTTGGGGGCGTAACCCTCTTAGCGACGCGCCATATCGGAACCCGGGTATGGTGTTAAGTGGGCAAGGGCCAGGTCGCCACCGCCTTAGTGGCGCGCCATATCGGAACCCGGATATGGTGTTAAATGAGCAAGGGCCGGACCGCCACCACCTTAGTGGCGCGCTACATCATCGCCCGGATGTAGTGATAAGTGAGCAAGTATCTTTGTATCTTACTCGACGGGTGCAAAGCATAAGGAAGCTAGCCGAGGAACATAGATTTTGGGTGGGTAGTTGGAATGTAGGATCAACTCCGCCTATGTTGTAATGACATAGCCGGTCCCAAGCCCGGGTAAAGGAGGAGGGGGTTGTGATAGGCTTGGCGAGCCAACAACTACACTTAGCCATTCTCATGGAAATGAAACCCAATAGAAATTCGTTGGGGCGTAACCCTCTTAGCGACGCGCCATATCGGAACCCGGGTATGGTGTTAAGTGGGCAAGGGTCGGGTCGCCACCGCCTTAGTGGCGCGCCATATCGGAACCCGGATATGGTGTTAAATGAGCAAGGGCCGGATCGCCACCACCTTAGTGGCGCGCTACATCATCGCTCGGATGTAGTGATAAGTGAGCAAGGGTCTTTGCATCTTACTCGACGGGTGCAAAGCGTAAGGAAGCTAGCCGAGGAACATAGATTTCGGGTGGGTAGTTGGAATGTAGGATCCTTGACGGGAAAGCTACGTGAGTTAGTAGATGTTGCCATTAGGAGACGAGTAAATATCCTTTGTGTACAAGAGACTAGATGGGCGGGTCAAAAGGCGAGATAAGTCGAGAATACCGGTTTCAAGCTTTGGTATTCTGGATCGGCTGGGACTAGAAATGGCGTAGGTGTTCTAATAGATAAGAGTCTTAAGGATGGAGTAGTGGATGTTCGAAGACGAGGGGATAAGATCATCTTAATCAAGATAGTAATTGGGGACATTGTCTTGAACGTCATTAGTGCTTATGCCCCACAAGTTGGGCTCAACATGAGTGCTAAGAGGCAATTTTGGGAGGACTTGGAGGATATGGTTAGTAGTGTAACGATAACCGAGAAACTCCTCATAGGGGGAGATCTCAATGGTCATGTGGGTGCAACTAATCTAGGATTTGAGGGAGTACATGGAGGTTTTGGATGCGGCGATAGAAATCAAGAGGATAAGGACATCCTAGACTTTGCCGTAGCCTATGATCTGTTGATAGCTAACACTCTCTTTAGGAAGAGGCAATCTCACCTAGTGACCTTTAGTAGTGCCCAACACTCTAGCCAGATTGACTTTGTCCTCACTAGGAGAAAGGATAGACGGGAGTGTCTAGATTGTAAGGTGATCCCGGGGGAGTGTGTTGTGACACAACATAAGCTTGTGGTAGCTGACTTTCGCTTCCATACATGTTCTTTGCGGGACAAAGGTGTCAAAATCACAAGAACAAAGTGGTGGAAGTTGAAGGGAGAATCACAAGAATCCTTTAAAAATAGGGTGATCACAGAAGGACACTGGGCAGAAAATGGAGATGCAGATAGTATGTGGATGAAGATGGCAACTTGCATTAGGAAGGTAGCTAGTGAGGTGTTCGGTGTGACAAAGGGAAAGAAACTTGTAGATAAAGACACTTGGTGGTGGAATGAGGATGTACAAAAGGCCATTAAGGAGAAGAAGGAGTGCTACAAGAGTTGGCATAATGATAGAAGCGCAAGCAACATGCTTAAGTACAAAGAGGCTAAGAAGAATGCAAGGCGGGTTGTGAGTAAGGCAAGAGGACAGGCCTATGATAAGTTATATGAGAGACTAGAGACAAAAGAAGGTGAAAAGGATATAGACAAGGTAGCAAAAATCCGCGAGAGAAAGATGAGGGATCTCAATCAAGTTAAATGCATCAAAGATGAGACTGACCGCATTCTAGTGAAGGATGAAGAGATTAAGAATAGATGGCGTGATTACTTCAATGGGCTATTCAATGATGGGAATGGGAGCACTATGGTTGAGTTGGATGACTCCTTTGATGACTCCAACAGACGGTTCGTGCGGAGGATACAAGAGTTTGAGGTTAAGGAGGCCTTAAAAAGGATGAAAGGAGGAAAGGCCCTCGGCCCTGACGATGTCCCTATTGAGGTGTGGAGATGTCTTGGGAACGTGGCAATAGTATGGCTCACAAAGCTATTCAACCATATTTTTCGGTCAAACAAGATGACTGAAGAATGGAGGAAAAGTATATTAGTACCTATCTTCAAAAATAAAGGAGATATTCAAAGTTGTACTAATTATCGAGGTATTAAGCTTATGAGTCATACTATGAAGCTTTTGGAGAGAGTGATTGAACACCTTCTGAGGAAAGTGACCAATGTCACTAAAAACCAGTTTGGTTTTATGCCTGGGAGGTCTACAATGGAGGCGATTTTCTTGCTTCGTCAGTTTATGGAGAGATATAGGGAGCAGAAGAAGGACTTGCATATGGTGTTCATCGACTTGGAGAAGGCGTACGACAAGATACCAAGGTCAGTCATGTGGTGGGCACTAGAGAAACATAAAGTGCCAACAAAGTACATTACGATGTACAATAATGTTAGGACAAGTGTGCGCGTAAGTGATAGTGAGACTGATGCATTTCCTATCACGGTAGGACTACATCAAGGATCAGCTTTGAGCCCATACATCTTTTCCTTGGTGATGGATGAGGTGTCGAAGGATATACAAGGGGATATCCCTTGGTGCATGCTCTTTGCTGATGATGTAGTGCAGGTAGATGAAACTAGAGATGGTGTTGATAAGAAATTAGAGTTATGGAGACAAATCTTAGAGTACAAGGGGTTTAGACTTAGTAGGACCAAAACCGAGTATATGAGGTGTGACTTTAGTGGTGTTGGTCATGAAGAGGGAAATGTTAGTCTACAAGGACAAATAGTACCTAGAAGGGACTCTTTCCGATACTTAGGATCAATGTTACAAAGCAATGACGATATTGATGAAGATGTTTGCCACAGGATCAAGGTAGGGTGGATGAAATGGCGACAAGCCTCTGGAATCCTGTGTGATAGGAAAGTCCCACAAAAGCTAAAAAGGAAGTTCTATAGGACGGTGATCAGACCCACGATGCTCTATGGGGCGGAATGTTGGCCAACTAAACGGCAACATGTCCAAAAAATGAGTGTCACATAGATGCGCATGCTACGGTGGATGTGCGGGCACACGAGAAAAGACCGAATAAGGAATGAGGCGATTCGTGATAAGGTAGGGGTGGCGCCGATTGGAGAGAAGTTAGTCCAACATCGACTTAGGTGGTTTGGACATATCCAACGGAGACCTCCAGAAGCACCGGTTAATAGTGAGATTTTAAGAGGTAGAGAAAATATTAGGAGGGGTAGAGGACGACCAAGATTGACCTGGGAGGAGGCGGTAAAACGAGATTTGAGAGATTGGAATGTATCCAGAGACTTAGCTCATGATAGGACCGCATGGAAAGTAGCAATTCATGTGCCAGAATCGTAGTCTTGTTTTTTTCTCTTTTTTCTTTTTTCTTTTTCTTTTCCTTTTTTTCTTATTTCTTTTTTCTTTTCTCATTTTCTTTTTTCTTTTTTTTCTTTTTTTATCCTTTTTTTTTCTTTTTCCCTTGTTCTTATATCTCTTCCTCTCTTTTACTTCATTGATATTGTGTTTCATGTCTAGCCGACCCCAACAGGCTTGGGATAAAGACTTGGTTGTTGTTGTAATTGGAATGTAGAATCGTTGACGGGGAAGCTACGTGAGTTAGTTTATGTTGCCATTAGGAGACGAGTAAACATCCTTTGTGTACAAGAGACTAGATGGGCGGGTCAAAAGGCGAGAGAAGTCGAGAATACCGGTTTCAAGCTTTGGTATTCTGGATCGGCTGGGACTAGAAATGGCGTAGGTGTTCTAATAGATAAGAGTCTTAAGGATGGAGTAGTGGATGTTCGAAGACGAGGGGATAGGATCATCTTAATCAAGATAGTAATTGGGGACATTGTATTGAACGTCATTAGTGCTTATGCCCCACAAGTTGGGCTCAACATCAGGGCTAAGAGGCAATTTTGGGAGGACTTGGAGGATATGGTTTGTAGTGTACCGATAACCGAGAAACTCCATAGGAGATCTCAATGGTCATGTGGGTGCAACTAACCTAGGATTTGAGGGAGTACATGGAGGCTTTGGATGCGGCAACAGAAATCAAGAGGGTAAGGACATCCTAGACTTTGTCGTAGCCTATGATCTGTTGGTAACTAACACCCTCTTTAGGAAGAGGCAATCTCACCTAGTGACCTTTAGTAGTGCCCGACACTCTAGTCAGATTGACTTTGTCCTCACTAGGAGAAGGGATAGACGTGAGTGTCTAGATTGTAAGGTGATCCCCGGGAAGTGTGTTGTGACACAACATAAGCTTGTGGTAGTTGACTTTCGCTTTCATACATGTTCTTTGCGGGACAAAGGTGTCAAAATCACAAGAACAAAGTGGTGGAAGTTGAAAGGAGAATCACAAGAATCCTTTAAAAATAGGGTGATCACAGAAGGACCCTGGGTAGAAAATAGAGATGCAGATAATATGTGGGTGAAGATGACAACTTGTATTAGGAAGATAGCTAGTGAGGTGTTCGGTGTGACAAAAGGAAAGAAACTTGTAGATAAAGACATTTGGTGGTGGAATGAGGATGTACAAAAGATCATTAAGGAGAAGAACGAGTGTTACAAGAGTTGACATAATGATAGAAGCGCAAGCAACATGCTTAAGTACAAAGAGGCTAAGAAAAATGCAAGGCGGACTGTGAGTAAGGCAAGAGGACAGGCCTACGATGAGTTATATGAGAGACTAGAGGCAAAATAAGGTGAAAATGACATATACAAGATAGCAAAAATCCGCGAGAGAAAGACGAGGGATTTCAATCACGTTAAATGCATCAAAGATGAGACTGACCACATTCTAGTGAAGGATGAAGAGATTAAGAATAGATGGCGGGATTACTTTAATGGGCTATTGAATGATGGGAATGGGAGCACTATGGTTGAGTTGGATGACTCCTTTGATGACTCCAACAGACGGTTCGTGCGGAGGATACAAGAGTTTGAGGTTAAGGAGGCCTTAAAAAGGATGAAAGGAGGAAAGACCCTCGGCCCTGATGATGTCCCTATTGAGGTGTGGAGATGCCTTGGGGACGTGGCAATAGTATGGCTCACAAAGCTATTCAACCACATTTTTCAGTCAAACAAGATGTCTGAAGAATGGAGGAAAAGTATATTAGTACCTATCTTTAAAAATAAAGGAGATATTCAAAGTTGTACTAATTATCGAGTAATTAGGCTTATGAGTCATACTATGAAGCTTTGGGAGAGAGTGATTGAACACCGCCTGAGTAAAGTGACCAATGTTACTAAAAACCAGTTTGGTTTTATGCTTGAGAGGTCTACAATGGAGGCGATTTTCTTGCTTCGTCAGCTTATGGAGAGATATAGGGAGCAGAAGAAGGACTTGCACATGGTGTTCATTGACTTGGAGAAGGCGTACGACAAGATACCAAGGTCAGTCATGTGGTGGGCACTAGAGAAACATAAAGTGCCAACAAAGTACATTACCCTTATCAAGGATATGTACAATAATGTTAGGACAAGTGTGCGCGTAAGTGATAGTGAGACTGATGCATTTCCTATCACAGTAGGACTACATCAAGGATCAACTTTGAGCCCATACATCTTTTCCATGGTGATGGATGAGGTGTCAAAGGATATACAAGGGGATACCGCTTGGTGCATGCTCTTTGCCGATGATGTGGTGCTGGTAGATGAAACTAGGGATGATGTTGATAAGAAATTAGAGTTATGGAGACAAAACTTAGAGTCTAAGTGGTTTAGACTTAGTAGGACCAAAACCGAGTATATGAGGTGTGACTTTAGTGGTGTTGATCGTGAAGAGGGAAATGATACTCTATAAGGACAAATAGTACTTAGAAAGGGACTCTTTCCGATACTTAGGATCAATGTTACAAAGCAATGGCGATATTGATGAGGATGTTTGTCACAGAATCAAGGTAGGGTGGATGAAATGGCGACAAGCCTCTGGAATCCTATGTGATAGGAAAGTCCCACAAAAGCTAAAAGGAAAGTTCTATAGGACGGTGATTAGACCTGCAATGCTTTATGGGGCGGAATGTTGGCCAACTAAACGACAACATGTCCAACAAATGAGTGTCACAGATATACACATGCTACGGTGGATGTGCGGGCACACGAGAAGGGACCGAATAAGGAATGAGACGATTCGTGATAGGGTAGGGGTGGCGCCGATTGAAGAGAAGTTAATCCAACATCGACTAAGGTGGTTTGGACATATCCAGCGGAGATCTCCAGAAGCACCGGTTAACAGTGGGATTTTAAGAGGTAGAGAAAATATTAGGAGGGGTAGAGGACGACCAAGGTTGACCTGGGAGGAGGCGGTAAAACGAGATTTAAGAGATTGGAATGTATCCATAGACTTAGCTCATGATAGGACCGCATGAAAAGTAGCAATTTATGTGTCAGAAACTTAATTTCTTTTTTTCTTTTTTTTCCTTGTTGTTCTTATATATATATATATATATATAATTATTGGGGGTTTCATGTCTAGCCGACCCTAACATGCTTGGGATAAAGGGTTGGTTGTTGTTGTTGTTGTACATGGATTGATTATGAAAGTGTGCAATCAATGATATAAAGTTGAGAAAATATATGATATTGGATACAATAAATAAATAGTAAATATCCTGTTAATGTGTGGGAGTTTGGGCCATTATATTTCTGATACTCTAATTTTAAGACCAGTTCAATTAAATATATGTTTCACTTTTTTTTTCTTGGCTACGGGCTCTAAATTTAAATGACAAGTATATGTGTTTGTTATGGGTACTCAGACGCGTCCTCATGCAACTGTAGAAGTGGAGATATCTGAAGACATGCAGCTGGTTCATTTTGATTTTAATAGGTAAGGTTATAACTCTATTATGTTCTACTTCTAATTATGTATCTTGTAAAGCAGAATATTTGTCTTCTTATTCTAGAATCCCCAGTAAAAGATAACCCTGTCGATAAGGATATGCCAGTTGTTATTACATACTCCATCTGATTTTGGATCACTCCATAATGGTTGCTGCATATTTTTCTATTATTACTACGTGATAGAGTCTCTCCACTTGTGTCCTGGATGTTGCAATTCCGGTGCTTGATCACACCGAAAACTGCCCTGTTCTAGACAGTTCAGCACCTCTCCTAGGTGCTGTTCTTGCTGATCTGTTCTAGCAGATCTGAGCAGAGGAAGAACAGATTGCTGTCGCCTGTTCCTGGAGGTGGAGACGCAGAACAGATGGAACAACAGGTGCAGAGGAGGGAGACCAGGGCGGCGGCGGCGGCTAGGGCAGAGGGAGGCGGCGGCTAGGGCAGAGGGAGAGGTGGCGGCGGCTAGGGTTTGAGGTGGAGGAATTCTTCTCTTTATTGAACTCATCTAAAGCTGGGGTATTTGGCTTCTTTATATAGCCCCCCTTACAAGAGTCCTGATCTATTACCACTCAATCTTTTAGTCTATCTCTAATTCTATCTCTAAGAAGACTAAACTCTAATCTCTTCTAGAAGGAGATCTGGCCTGGGTCAGGGGCAGATCAGCCCACACAGCTCAGTTCTGGCCGCCCTGGGCTAGGGGCAGATCAGCCCACATTCTTCTCCTGATCCTGACGCTGGCCCACGTCTAGGATCTCGATCCTTCTCATCTCCACGAACTTCTGTCTTCCAAGGGCCTTGGTCAAGATGTCCGTTATCTGGTCTTGGGTGGAGATCTGCTCAAGCACAACAGTACCGCTGTCCACACACTTCCGTATGTAGTGGTACTTGATATCGATGTGCTTGCTTCTGTCATGGTGTACCGGGTTCTTGCTCAAGTCTATAGTTGACTTGTTATCAACCCGCAGCACCGGCGCCTTTGATTTTTCAGCTAAGTCCTCCATCAGCCGTGCCATCCATACACCTTGACATGCCCCTTGAGCTGTTGCGATATATTTTGCATCACATGAGGATAAGGCCACCACCTTCTGCTTGTAGGACTGCCATGAAACGGGGCGGTTTCCAAGACAAAACGGCACCCCGCTTGTGCTCTTGCGGTCCTCCACATCTTCCGCATAGTCACTACCCGAGTACCCAATAAGCTCCATGTCTCCTCCTCTAGCATAGAAGACTCCATAGTTGTTTGTACCCGCTATGTAGCATATAATGCGTTTGACTGCAGCAAAGTGCTCCTCCTTGGGCTCTTCCAGAAACTGACTCACGTACCCGACCGAGTAGACGAGATTGGGACGTGTGTTCACCAAGTATCGCAGCCCTCCAACCAAGCTCCTATAGTCCGTTGCATGCACCAACAGGCTATCACTTGTAAAGCTTTAGGCCTTGCTCCATGGAGAATGCACAGGGGTTGCATCCCTCCAGGCCAGCTTTAGAGACAAGTTTAGAAGCGTAGGCCGCCTGCCCAACGCTTATCCCCGCATCATCTTGCCGCACCTCCAGGCCAAAATAATATGATAAGAGACCTAAGTCACTCATCTTGAACCTCTTCATCATCTTCCCCTTGAACTTCTTGAGGTCGCCTCCTCCTGTGATCACAAGATCGTCGACGTACACGCCGACGATGAGCTTCTCATCTTCAGCTCCACGGAAATAGATCCCGTGCTCGCTCGTACTCTTCTGAAAACCAAGCAATAGCAAGCTATCGTTGAGTTTGCCATCCAGGCCCTGGGCGCCTGACGAAGTCCATATAAAGCCTTCTTGGGCCGATACACCTTGTGTTCGGCTCCATCGATGATGAAGCCAGCGGGCTGGGAGACGTACACCTCCTCCATCAAGTCACCGTTCAGGAAGACGCTCTTCACGTCCATGTGGTGTATCTCCCACCCCTTGTGCGCAACAACTGCAAGGAGCAAGCGAACAGATTCGAGACGAACTACATGAGCAAATACCTCGTCAAAATCTATTCCTTGTTGTTGGACATAGCATTTAGCCACCAACCGAGCCTTGTGCTTCACCACCTCCCCATGCTCGTCCCTCTTCACCTTGAACACCCATTTGAGTCCAATGGGCTTGTGTCCTGCAGGAAGATTAACAAGTTGTCAAGTCTTGTTTTCTTCTATGGACTCCATCTCCTCGAGCATGACCCGTCTCCAACACGGGTGTTCCTCAGCATCGGTGAAGGACATGGGCTCCTCCGCCGTGGTGAACATGAGCTCCCCCTCCTCCAAGCTTGGTAGATGCTCAGCCCGACCAGGAGGGGTGAGGGTTCTAAGCACGTTACTTATTGTGCGGAACCGTAGTTTCGCGCCGTCGTCGTAGTAGGCATCGACGACGTTGCTGTCGGGGTCCGACAACGGTGTGGCAAAGCAGATGGGTCGTGGAGGATTCCGGGGCGTGACGAAGGTGTTGGAATCTTCAAATCCGGAACCTCTTGCTGCTGCTGACCATCGTGCAGCACTGTCCCAGCCCTGATCTGCGCTGGACAGTCCCTGCAGGAGCCTTTGGGGCGATGACGCGGGTGTTGGACCTCCTCCAGCAGGTCTGGAGGCTAGCGCAGGAACTCCTAGGGTTTGGACAGACCCTTCTGTGCCCCTCTTGGGCACTACAGGGGTGCTGTTCGGTCCCTCTAGACCATGCGGCACCTCTCCAGGTGCTGGAACAGCAGGTCCAGCAGGTGCTGGACCTAAGGAGTCGACGTGGAAGGCGGTGTAGTCCTCTTCTCCTGCTCCTTCCCCCCAGTCCCACTTGGCCGCCTCATCGAATATCACGTCACGTGATATGTGTGTGCGCCCATCAGCCAGATTATACATCCGATAGCCCTTCGTTCATGCAGCATAGCCAAGAAAAACCATCAGAGTACCCCGGTCTTTCAACTTTTTCAGGTGGGGGCGTGTGTTCTTGACATGAACGACGCACCCAAAAGTTCCGAAGTAATTGACGGCTGGTCGCTCTCCATGCCAAGCTTCATATGTTGTCTTCCCGTCGAGGTTGCGGGTGGGGGATCGATTCAAGATGCAGACACCCGTGATAACTACCTCACCCCAAAAAATCCCGCGCATACCCTTCGCCTTCAACATACTCCTCGCCATGCCGACCACCGTCTGGTTGCGCCGCTCCACAACCCCGTTTTGTTGCGGCGTATATGGGGCTGTGAGCTGACGCTGTACTCCGTGCTGAGCGTAGTACTCGCCGAACCCCTGTGAGGTGAACTCCCCTCCGCGATCAGTACGGAGTAGCTTCAGCCTCCTCCGGGACTCTAATTTAGTTGTTGCTTGGAATTGCTGAATTAAGTCGGGCGTCTGGTCCTTGGTTGCTAGAAGATAGACACATATAGCGGCTCATGTCATCCACTAGCAACAAGAACATCTTCTTGCCACCTGGAGTCGTCGGCGTGGACGAGGTCGAGCGCGCCCTCCGCGCGCCGCCGAGCTTGCTTGGGGAAGCTAGAGCGCCTCTGCTTCCCGACCAGGCAAGCTTCGCACAATTGATCGACGTGATCAATTTGCAGAAGCTCGAGCACCATCTCCTCTCGTGCCAACTTCCGCAACATCATCACGCCTCGCGGTTAGGCAAACCGGACGTGTGATGTTGAGCTTAATGGAGTATAGCTTGCTATCGTCGCGCTGAACTCGTGTGAGGAGACGCTGCTGCTCATCCCGTATGTGCATCACTCTTCCATGCACCGTGATGTTGTAGCCATCCTCATCTAGCTGGCCGACACTGATGAGGTTGGTGGTGAGGCGCGGGATGAGGTAGATGCCGGTGAGCCTCCTGTGCTCACCTGTCTTGGCGGCGAATAGGACCGTACCCTTCCCCTGGATACGTACGACGGAGTTGTCGCCGAACTTGATAGTTTCGACGATGTTTTCGTCGAGCTCGGAGAAGACAGCGCGCGAACCCGTCATGTGGTTGGTCGCGCCCGTGTCGAGGTACCAACGAGTGTCATCAAAGTCGTCGTCATTACCGTGGTAAGCGAAGACACGTCCCTCCACTATCTCCAGTGGGCGCGTAGGACATTCCTGTACAGGCTCCTCCTGTACTGAGGCCACCCTTGTCATAAACAAGGCGCCCTCCTCCTCCGCCTTCGCCACGAAAGTCAGCTGCTGCGTCCTCTCCTTAGGCTTCGACCGACACTCCCTGGCCCAGTGGCCCTTCTTCCCGCACTGGTCCCGCGGAATATCCTTCCCGGAACCTCCCTTCTTGCTTCCGTTCTTCTTGGGCGGGCCCTTTCGGCTGCCCCTCTTAGAAGAATCCGCGAACTGGGTAGACCGCTCCTCCTTCCGTTGTGCCTTCCACTCCTCCCGAGTGAGGTACAGCTGGTCGTCGTGTACTCCTCCTTTCCGCCGCGTCGAGTCGAAGGCATTCTCCGCCGCCCTGAGACGCCCTGTCACCTCTGACAAGGTGATGGTCGACACGTCCAGCAGTGTCGTGATCGCCACCACGATCTGTTGGAAGCGTTCTGGAACGCTTCGCAGGAGCTTCTCCATGGCCCTCTCTTCTCCTATCTTCTCCCCTAGCGACACAAGCTGTGATAGCAATGCCGCTCAGGCGGAGGGAGAAGTCCTCCACGCTCTCGCCATCCTTGAAGGCAACGGCTTCGAACTCCTTCCGGAGTTGTTGTGCCGTCGTCTTCTTCACGCGGTCGGCCCCGACCCTAATGATGACAATAGTGTCCCATGCCTCCTTCGCCGTCCTCCTCTCTCCTATCGCCGTGATCATCTTCGGCGAAATAGCGCGGACCAAGATGTCAAGCGCCATCATATCTTCTTGCTCACTCACGTTGCCCTCCTCCATGGCCTTCCAAAGCAGCCGTGCCTTCAGTTTGATCTTCATCATGACAGCCCACTCCGCGTAGTTGGTCTTGGTGAGCACGGGGAACCCCGTCCCGGTGTTCACCTCACGAGCTGCCGGAGAGGTGTCGCATGGCTGGTGGCGCTGCCGCTGCTTGGAGGTGTGTACGACATCGTGAAAAATTCAACCTAGAGTCGAACCGGCTCTGATGCCATGAATGTTACAATTTCGGTGCTTGATCAATCCAAAAACTGTCCTGTTCCAGACAGTTCAGCACCTCTCCTAGGTGTTGTTCTTGCTGATCTGTTCTAGCAGATCTGAGCAGGGGAAAAACAGATTGCTGCCTCCTGTTCCTGGAGGTGGAGACGCAAAACAAATGGAACAGCAGGTGCAGAGGAGGGAGACCAGGGCGGCGGCGGCTAGGGCTGCTAGCCTGGACGGCGGCTAGGGCAGAGGGAGAGGTGGTGGCGACTAGAGTTTGAGGTGGAGGAATTCTTCTCTTTATTGAACTCATCTAAAACTGGGGTGTTTGGCTTCTTTATATAGCCCTCTTATAAGAGTCCCGATCTATTACAACTCAATCTTTTAGTCTATCTCTAAGAAGACTAAACTCTAATCTCTTCTAGAAGGAGATCCGGCCTGGGCCAGGGGCAGATCAGCCCACACAGCCCAGTTCTGGCCGCCCTGGGCCAGGGGCAGATCAGCCCACACCGGAGGCCCGCCCTTTTTATAATGTGAACATATATCTTCCATAATTTGCGAATAATACGTTGGCTAAAAAAGCTTCATGGTACAACCTGTCTGTTTCTAAATAGGGGGCATGATGTATTTCTCACTTCAGTGATCTTATAGTAGTCCATTCTCTTTGGAAAAAAATTACTGGATCAAGTTGATTGTAGGTACTTGATACAACTTTGGCCTTGTAGGAATATAAGCTAATAGCTGGTTGAAATACCCAGTTCACTCAGATACTGTTTAAAAGGCATCGCCGCCTAGGCGTCCAGACGTTCCCACCTGGATGCCATGGTCGGTCGCCTAGGCGGGCGCTTTGGCGTCCAGGCGCCCGGCGGTCGCCTAGGTTTCCAGGCACCCTTTTGAAACACTGCACTCAGAACATCTAACTGTTGGACGCTTTGGGCTGGTGAGCGTTTTTATCATGTGCTGCAATGAACAGTGGGTGCAGATTTGAACAAAAAAGTTGGCAATGGTGCAAATTTGTAAAAGAAACTGGTAATTGTGCTGGTGCAAACACATCCAAATCTTGTTTTGAATGGATAGCTCCTGAAAGCTTAAAAATAAAACAATGAGTTGGCACCTAATCATCACTTGACGTGCAGTGTGCACAGGTGTCTAGTTGGCCCTTTTTTGCAGAGCAGACTAGTCTTTTTCTTGGTTCTCCTTGCGCAAACCCCTTTCCACATTGTGCTCAAAATACTGCATATGATTTAACCTGGTAGAGTTTCATCGTATCTCCATTATGCCCGGATGTTGTTTTTCACTAATCGCCACTGTTTGAGTAGGTATGTTGTTTCATGCTGCACATATATTAAGTACTCCCTCTGGATGAATTTTATTGATGTTAGGACAGCAGGTATAGTTAAAAAAAATGAACTGTGTATGCTGTCCAAACGACATCAAAATCCATCTGGAGGGGGTAATGTTTTTAGAATGACCTGATCCTTATTGCTGTAATTCTGGTCCAAGTACCTTTGCCAGAAAATGAACAGTAACCTGATTATAGTTTCATCTCTTCTAGTCAAACCCCCTGGCATCAAATAGATGTTTAATATCTCATGAGGAGGTTCCCTGTTTAATTTGTAATCCTCTGCATGCCTTTATCCTTCTGACTGGACCTACAATTTATAAGTTAGATGTTTTGTACATATGTATGGAACATTCTAGTATGCTTTCTTTCCTTCTTCCACAGTGCATATATCAACTAATGTAACCCAACATTAGGCCATCAAGTATGATGGACTCATATCCAGATCCTAGTAAAATACTGATGTAGGGTATGCATCTGCAAAGCTTAGGTAATCTAGTCTGCAAACATAACTCTGCATTCCCAAAAATTGAGAAGAAAAAGACTACATGTAGATCACGGGTTACAATAGACAAAATTACCATGCTCAGTCAAAACTTTCTGCAATGAAAAAACAAATTTGCACAGGGGCAATGTGAAACACAGATTTCTATTGGAATTTGCTCTTACCACTAGTGAAGCCAATTAATCATCATAACTTAGCATGAAATGCTCCTGAGTGTAAACTTTTTGCTGACATGTATTCTTGTGAAAATGCAGCACTCCATTTGAGTTGCAGGATGATTCCTTTGTTTTGAAAGCAATGGGTTTATCTGGTAAAGGAGAAACCGATGTAGTCCAAGTACCAGTGGCAAATGGAGGTGAGGTTGAGTGCTCAAGTACCCCGACCAATTGCTGGCATCAATCACCACAACCTGCGAGGCCAAAAGGACTCAGGCTGCCGCCTTCAGCCCCTATTCCAGGGATACTGAAAGGTCGTGTCAAGCATGAACACTAGGCTTTTTTATGGTTACTAGTGTTCTGTGAGCTATCTGGTTTAATGCTTTCCAGCTTTCTGGTAGTTTTACATGTAAAGAGCGTTTGTACATTATGTTGGTAGGGGAAATGGTGGTCTATAGGCTAACTTAACTAATGGTAGGTTAATGGGCATCGCGATGTACCATATGCCAGGCTCAACTTACTCTCAGTCAGGGTAATATGCAAGAAACTCAATCTAAAACTTGTTCTAGCAAAAACCACTTGAATCAAAAGATAGTATATGAAAGCAGGTAGTTCTATTGATTACTTTACACTAGAAAATAATTAAATGAGTAGATTGAAATGATTAAAGCAAGAGCACGTCACAAGTAAACATTAGAATATGAACAAACACTCGGGAGATAAGAGATTTTAAGACTAATTCAGTCCCACAAAGAGTTTTATGTATATTGAGAGGATCACAAAGAACGGGTCTCTTTCAATCTTTTTTTTCTCACGTAAACGATCACAAAGATCGAGTTTGAGGTTTTTATTAGTAAATCCTTTTCAGGAGTGTAATACAAACTTATTGGATCTTACCACACAAATCGGGAGCTCGTAAGAAAAAAAAACTAAGTGTTTAGTAACAAAGCTCCAAGAATAATAAATATAATCTAAATTTGAACCATAAATTCTCAATGGAGTGAAATTTATGCTCTCAACCTCTCAATCTTGCTCTCTCATAAACCCTAGCTAAAACCTTAGTAGTCTTGGAGGGAGTGGAATTGAAGCTCATGTGTGTGTGTGTTTTTTTGTAGAAGAACCGTTGGAAATGAAGGGGTATTTATACTTTAGCCCCAAAAGGTAGCCATTGCTAGCAGGAAATAGGGGGACCGAATACTTCGATAGACACTAAATCCAAGTCTCTGAAAGTGGGAGCACTAGACACTTCGGTATGCTTCGACAGACACTAAACAAAGGGGATGCCTCCGGTAGGCTCCACACCTGAGCATCCTTTGGAGTAAAAGTCTGTCAGGTACTCCGGTGGACCCTTACATGGGTCTGTTTTCAGTTTAAATGAGCATTTGGTCACTTCCAACACATTGTTTTGATCTCTCTTGACATCAGAACATGCTTGCTCAAATTACTAGTGTGAAGTGGGTTGAAACCCTTGCATTCGCCTAGCCGCAGGGTGTCCGTGTTTATATAAAAAACAAGATTACATAGCTGATGATAATTAGCCTGACTTGGTTACGATTAAGCTATAACAGAATTTGTTTACAAGATTGATTTGCTTCCTATCTTACGTAACCAAGTTAGGCCAACTATCATCTGTTTCTGTTACATGAGATTTATTTCTCTAATCCTAACTTATGCTATTTTGACTCCACCGATCTTCTTCGATCTTCTTTTGTTTAGATGTCTTCAACACTCCCCCTCAACCTAAGCATGCCATGTTTAGGTTGCGCCGAAAATCAATAAACTTTGCTGCAGATAGTGATTTCGTAAAACCATCACCAACTTGGTCCTTGGACGATATGAATTTTACCTGCAAAAGTTTATTTGCTACTTTTTCTCTTACAAAGTGGTAATCAATTTCTATGTGCTTTGTTCGAGCATGAAAGATTGGATTGGCCGTCATGTATGTGACACCAAGGTTATCACATCAAAGACATGCTGTTTCTTTCTAAGATACTCCTAATTCTCTCAAAATTGTTTGGACCCATATTACCTCAGCTGTAGCATTTGCAAGGGATTTATATTCTGCCTTTGTACTAGATCTTGAGACAGTTGCCTGTTTTTTAGCACTCCAAGATATCAGATTGGATCCTAAAATATAGCAAAGCCTCCTGTTGATTTTCTATCATCTATACATCCAGCCCAATCAGCATCAGAGAAGACATTAATTTGTATAGAACTATCCTTCAAAAAACTTATTCCAGAACCTTTTGTTCCTTGCACATACCTTAAAATTCTTTTGACTGCAGTCATATGATTTGTAGTTGGTGCATGGAGGAATTGACATACTTTATTAACTGAGAAGGCTAAGTGTGGACGAGTTAAAGTAAGATATTGTAATGCTCCTACAATACTCCTATACCTCACAGCTTGATCACGTCCAAGTGGTTCTACAACATAATCTGAAAAATTTTCAGTTGCTGATAAAGGAGTAGTAACTGGCTTGCATTTTTCCATACCTGCCTTTTTTATAATCTCCATGGCATATTTTCGTTGATTTAGCATAATGCCTCCTTTGATTTCTTCTACTTCAATACCCAGAAAATAGTGTAGTGATCCCAAGTCTTTTAAAGCAAAATCTTGCTTAAGTCTTCCAAGTAACGCACCAACTGCACTTGTAGAAGAACTTGCTACTATAATATAATCAACATATATTAGTAAATAGATCACAACATCATCACTTTTGAAAATAAATAGTGAGGTATCTCCTTTTGACATGACAAAGCCAAGATGAATAAGCCTTGAACTTAATTTTGAATACCATGCCCGAGGTGCCTGTTTTAACCCATAGATGGCTTTTTCTAATTTGCAAACATGGTCAGGAAACTGTGAATTTTCATATCCTGGTGGCTGAGTCATATACACTTCTTCTTCTAAAGTACCATGAAGAAATGCATTTTGAACATCAAGTTGTCTCAAGCACCACCCCTTTGAAATAGCAATAGATAAAACAATTCTAATTGTAGTTGCTTTAACTACAGGGCTAAAAGTGTCCTCGTAATCAATTCCATACCTTTGCTTGAAGCCTTTTGCCACTAGTCGTGCCTTGTACCTGTCTATAGATCCATCTGCATGTTGTTTTATTTTATATACCCACTTAGAATCAATTATATTACTCACCCCTTTCCTTGGAACCAGCTTCCAGGTTTTGTTCTTTTCTAATGCCTGAAATTCTGTATCCATAGCTTTCTTCCAGTTTTGATTTTCTAGTGCTTGTTCTAAATTTTTTGGTTCACCTGTGCAGGTAAGTAAACACACAAAATCATCAAAAAAAAATTTGGTTTTGAAATGTTGTTCTGTAACCTGGTCCGTGGCCGATTTGCTTGTGCAACCTTCATATTTTTTTACTCTCTCAGCATCAGCTCGTAATCGCTCATGCATGTGCTCCGGATGCTCAGACTGGCACTTGTTCCAAGGGCAGGAGAATGCGCTCACGATTTTCTGATTGGTCTGGTACACATGCAGAGGAAAGGTCCGTGCCGCCTGTCTTTTGACGCGTCACTCTGTCCCCCTCGCGTGTCAGCACCCCGTGTCCCGAGGGTGATTCGTCCCGCATATCTCCCTGTTGCACCTGACCGATCTCGGGATTGCTATTCACCTGAATGTCTGCTCCTGTCCCGCGATCTTCTATGATGTTTGAGCCCGGATCAGCTGCTCCCAGGGATTCTGTAGCCTGCACATTTGTATTACTTGTTTCTCCAAAATAGTCAGAAAAATCAATAGAGTTTGTTCTACCAGGAGAATTAACTTGTTGATTATTTTCTACTACACATCCTGCAAGATTTATCAAAGTTGGATGAAGGAGTGAAACTTCAGATCTTAGTCTTACCACTGCATTAGGATTTAATCTTTCAAAAGGAAAAACAGTTTCATCAAATACTACATCTCTTGAGACATAGACTCTTCCACTAGAGACATCAAGGCATTTGTAGCCTTTGTGCAATGAACTGTACCCTATGAACACACACTGTTTGGATCTGAAGGATAATTTATGTGAATTATAAGCACGCAAATTTGGCCAACAAGCACAATCAAAGATCTTGAATTGATTATAATCTGGTGTGGTGTCAAATAGCTTTTGTAGGGGCGAGGCATAGTCAATTACTTTGGAGGGTATTCGGTTTATGAGGTAGGCTGCTGTGGAGAAGGCCTCGTCCCAAAATTTTAGCGGCATGGAGGCGCGAGCTAGAAGAGAGAGCCCTACTTCAACAATATGGCGATGTTTCCTTTCTGCCGCCCCATTCTGTTGATGAGTATGGGGGCAGGAAACTTGATGTTTGATCCCTATTCTTGTGAACAAGGAATTCAACTTTTGATATTCTCCACCCCAGTCTGTTTGGACAGAAACAATCTTTCTTCCATGCATGCGTTATACTTGAGTTTGAAAGGTTTGAAATATGTGGAAAACTTCAGATTTGTGACGAAGAAAATATACCCAAGTAAATTTGCTAAAGTCATCGATGAAGCTAACATAGTAGTTATGTCTTCCAATTGATGTAGGAGCCGGTCCCTACACATCAGAAAAAATGAGTTCCAACGGATGTTGTGACACACTAACTGATTTAGCAAAGGGTAATTGATGGCTCTTGCCTTGTTGACATGGATCACACACTTGAGTTTTGCTAGATTCAGAAGAACAAGGCAAATTATTATTTTGCACTACTTTATTGACAATGATCATGGAAGGATGTCCTAATCTATCATGCCAGTTATCTATGGACGGCTTTGTAGAGATGAAGGCACACTTAGATGACGAGGATTGCTCAAGGGACGTCCAGGGGTACAGACCATCTTCACATTTGCCTTGTTGAAGAGTTTTCTTCGTAGCCCGATCCTTCACCAAAAAATAACGAGGATGATATTCAAGAAATACAGAATTTTCTGTAGTAAGTTTGTGTACTGATAGGAGATTCTTTTTAGCAGATGGTACACGAAGAATATTGGAAAGATGCATAGATCTTGCAGGTGTATGCAAAGTAGATTTACCAACAAAGTTAATTCTCATACCTGAGTCATTCGCGGTGTGCACTTTTTCTTGTCCATTATATTTTTCCTTAACTGATAGCTTGTCTAAATCTCCAACTATATGATCAGTTGCGCCAGTGTCGGTGTACCAGTTTGTATCTACACCGTAGGAAGTTGTTGCACTATTTACTGACCTCTCGTCAGATCTATATTCTCTATCAAACTTCTTCCAGCATTTGTTTGCTGTGTGACCAATTTTATCACAAATCTAGCATACTGGTCTGCCTTCAGTTCCTCTTCCTCTTCCTTGCCAACTTCGACCTCCTCGGTTACCTCTGCCTCCATCACGTCCCCCCCCTGCCACGGTAGCCTCCCCGTGCAGCGAGGTTAGCATTAACATTATACTGACTAGGTGCTTGTCTTTCCAATCTTGCTTCAGTTGCCATTAATTGTGCGAACAAATCAAAGAGAGAAATAGGATCAGTCTGAGTACTCACATTCTCCACCAGGGGGTTATAGTCGGCATCAAGGCCGGCTAAAATATATGAGATCACATCATCATCCTCCAATCTCTTCCCTGTGGCTGCCATCTCATCAACAAATTCTTTCATCTTTGCAAAATATGTTGCGATACTCATATCACCTTTACGTGTGCTAGAAAGTTTTGTACGTAAAGACATTATGCGCACACGAGATTGTGACGCATAACTTTCATGTATAGCTTTCCATACCTCTGCAGCGGATGTGTACATTGCCACTTGGGCAAGAATTTCTTTTGAAAGTGTTGAATTAATATAGCTCAGTAGCTGTTGATCTTGAATGAGCCAAGTCGCATACTCCGGGTTGGGGACCTTTTCGGTCGAATCTCTTCCTTGAACTGTGATTTCTTCATCTGGCTTCTTCTTTGTTCCATCAATGAAGCCAAACAATTGTGCTCCTCGAATCGCAGGTAGCACTTGAGCCTTCCACAGCAAAAAATTGTCCCTTGTCAACTTCTCAACGTGGTGGCTAAGGGTGTTAAACCCGGTCGTGGTCATGGATGAGCCCGACATTATCTTGATGGAGTATTGGCTCTGATTACCATGTGAAGTGGGTTGAAACCCTTGCATTGGCCTAGCCGCAGGGTGTCCGTGTTTATATAGAAAACAAGATTACATAGCTGATGATAATTAGCCTGACTTGGTTACGATTAAGCTATAACAGAATTTGTTTACAAGATTGATTTGCTTCCTATCTTACGTAACCAAGTTAGGCCAACTATCATCTGTTTTTGTTACATGAGATTTATTTCTCTAATCCTAACTTATGCTATTTTGACTCCACCGATCTTCTTCGATCTTCTTTTGTTTAGATGTCTTCAACAACTAGAAGACACGATGTTTGGCCGGCCCCGAGCTTAATAATCTCCATCATTGATAATGTTGCATCTTCCATCACTACTATAAATTAGACCACGGTGGGCATCCACACACACACCACAGACGAAACTAATTAACCTGGCACCTAACCTGCAAACTTGAGCAGCTTACCACTGTGCTGGAAGACAAGAAGGTTCTCGTCGCCGTGGTCGTGTTGCTCGTCGTCCTCTCCAAGCAAAAGTCTCTGTTCGTTGCTAAGCCAAAGATTAACCTGCACCCAGGGCCATGGACGCTGCCGTTTGATGGGTGCTCGAGCTGGCGAGGTGGCGCCAGCTCCGCAAGATCTGCGTGCTCGAGCTGCTCAGCGCCACGCGGGTGCAGTCGGTCCAGCGCATCCGCGGGGAGGAAGTGGCGCTGTTCGCGTGCAGAACGGCGCCGTGCCGCCGCCGCAGGCACCGCCGTGGACATGTCCATGGCGCAGGCTGAGGTGCGGGAGGCATTCAAAGGGAAGGGAAGAGCAGAATCACCGAGGACGACCTTGCTAAGGTCGAGCTCAGGTACCTCAAGCTCGTGACCAAGGGAACCCTGAGGCTGCACACCCATCTACCGTTCCTGCTCCCACGCCAGTGCCTCGAGACGTGCCAGGTCATGGGCTACCTACGACATTCCCAAGGGCACGGCGGTGCTTGTTAACGTGTGAGCGATCTGCAGAGACCCCAATGCAAGTACTGGGAAGACGGCGACGAGATCAAGCCAGAACGGTTCGAGGATAACGACCTGGATTACAAAAGGGACGAACTATGAGTACCTCCCGTTTGGATCCGGCCGCCGTATGTGCCCGGGCGTTAACCTTGAGCTGGCCAACATCAACCTGGTACTGGCCAGCCTTCTGTATCACTTCGATCGGAAGCTGCAGCCTGATGGAACGGAGCCCAAGGATGTCCACATATGGGAGGCAGTAGGACTGATTGTGACCAAGAAAACCAGCCTGATTTTGTACCCCGTTACTCGCATTGCTCCTGCTAATGCTTAAGTAATAGAGCTGCGTGACATGATGTACTTTTGAAGGGTTTGAGCATTGGAGTTTTTTGTTTAGTAACTTGTTCCGTATTGTCTTGTGTTTGATTTAGGTGCCGCTTGTGATGTGATGTTGCAGTATTATAACCGTCTATGCACAGCCATTCATGTAATCAATTTTATTATTTATGAATCGGTTCAGGTAACGTCCTCATGGGTGCACAGCAAGAAGTTAGGAGCATACTCCTGCAGCCTCAAGACTAAGACCTGTTTTTAATGTTTGAAGTGACTCTACACCAGGCCTCGCTGCTGAAGCCCAGGTAGGTATCAGAAAACCAGAACCGACTCAACGGTGGTCCCGTATGTTGACGTCTCTCCCGAGCGCAGACTATCTAGTTCAACTCATTTCATCCGAGTGCAACAAACCACCCAGCAAGCACGCAATAATGTATTCGAAAAATGGAATACTATTCCGCTAAAATAATGCATCTCCAGTACATAGACTAGCCCAAAGTTCCAAGTACCGTGCCCTACAAGAACTGAAAGCAAATTATCCAAACACACCGCTTGCTACAACCGAGTAGGCTCTTGCTAACTCACCACATAAGCTGTTCACAAGTTCGGGAACTTTGTTTTGTACTCCTGTGGGGACTGCAAATAAGGAAAAGGCAATGTTTCAATTTCTAGTAAAAGATTCTGAGCTAGTTAAGTTCCATTAGAAATATGGTATATGATAAAGAATTGTAGGTAATGCCATTACCATGAAGGTTGCAGTAATCATCTTTCCGGCAAACCATCTTCCATGAAGTGCTTGTTGTGCCTTCGATGCTGCCATCACACTATCGAATTGCAGATACACAAAGCCAGTAGTATCCCTGCTCCATAAAAAAATGCATGGGAAAATTGAAACAGAACTGCTAATAAGATGGGCAGCATTTTAATTCTGCTCGTGCAAAATTTCCAATTAGCATGCACAACAACTAGCCTGATATATTGAGGGAAATAGGTTCCTTGAGGAATATGGGGGCATTTATTCATCATGGATCCCATATTAAAACTACCTCAGGGCCTCAAACAGAAACAAACCCTTAAAACACTAAAGCATTTTTTGGATAGAGTATGCAATAATAATTACAGAGAGGAAACAGGAGGTTTAGCTTTAGCAGATGAGATTCTGGGGAAATTTATTTCAAGTCACATTTTCAAAATTTTGAAATTGGTGGCTAAATGCAATTCCAGTGTCAAACCTAAGCTATGGTTGGCAATTCAATGAAAGGGGCTTGTGGGAACAATGTGTGCACCAAAAGAAACTTGGACAGAGGTATCTGGATGGAAGAAAGCAACTGTTTAGGGAGCAACTAAGGTAAACCATCAAAAGGATGTATCGTGTGGGATGCATTTCCCAATAGTAAATAATACTTCCTCTGTTTCAAAAATATTTGGTGCAGCTTGACTTGGTATGGTTTTCAAATCTAAAGCCTAGCCACTAATTTCTACTTTGTTATCATTTATAGCAAGCTAGCAACACGAATCACGATCATTAGAAAGCACATTCCTAAATGTATCTAATTGTAACTTTGTTTGAGTAATTAGTAATCAATGGTTAGAAAGATTGTATTTTAGTATGAAATATAGTACTGTTTAGGTTTCATTATAAGCAACTGTAATTAGGATAACTTTCTAAGCTGATACCAATGGTGTAGTACACTACAAACACAAGGGGCGTACCCAGTGCTGAAAGCTTCCACACATTATATTTTTTGACTGGAAAAAAACTTATTATAACATTCATCAAACAATAAAAAAAGCGACTTACTTGTCAACAAAAATGTGCTTCACCAAACCAAATTTAGAACATTCATCTTGGACGTCATCTTTAATATCCAAGTCAAAATCAGGATCCGTCTGCAGAAAAGATAGATACATGAACATTAAAAAAATTAAATGATAGCAACATGCAATAACAATGAACTTTTAATCAGCTGGAAAAAGTTATCATGTGCACAATAAACTAACAGAATAAAAAATACAAAATAAGGAATACCTCCACTGCTGGGTCAAACATGTTCTTAAGCAATAGAAATTCAGTTGGTGTAGACATGCCCACAGACTGGGCGATAACAGGAAGCACAGGTGCCCCACAAATCGATCCAACAGCAGGAATTGTTGGTTGTGGAAAAGGGGAAGCTGCAGGAGCAACTCCAATTACTGATGCAGCTGGTACAGCCGTGGAGTTCAGACCAGCAGCGCCAATACCACCAGTTAAGCTGCAATTGCAAATAACCACAAAAATGGGATGGTGAAAGAGAACAAAAGGCAGAATTGTGAAAGAGATTGCATAAAAGTACATAAAAAATGTAAAATTATCTGAGTCTATGCATGATATTAAATCCTAGTAATTTGTAGGTATTAGTAAATAGGCTTTGCCACTAACCGATGCTTTCCGAACACTATGGTCGGACTTCATACCAAACTGACATTCTAATTAGAACATGTGAGACCCCATTCCTTGCGCTTCTAGACAGCAGAAGGTACAACATTATTGGAAATATACCTAGAGGTTTGGATTGTCTATGATATTAAATCCTAGTAATTTGTAGGTATTAGTAAATAGGCTTTGCCACTACCCGATGCTTTCCGAACACTATGGTCGGACTTCATACCAAACTGACATTCTAATTAGAACATGTGAGACCCCATTCCTTGCGCTTGTAGACAGCAAAAGGTACAACATTATTGGAAATATACCTAGAGGTTTGGATTGTCTATGATATTAAATCCTAGTAATTTGTAGGTATTAGTAAATAGGCTTTGCCACTACCCGATGCTTTCCGAACACTATGGTCGGACTTCATACCAAACTGACATTCTAATTAGAACATGTGAGACCCCATTCCTTGCGCTTGTAGACAGCAAAAGGTACAACATTATTGGAAATATACCTAGAGGTTTGGATTGTCTATGATATTAAATCCTAGTAATTTGTAGGTATTAGTAAATAGGCTTTGCCACTACCCGATGCTTTCCGAACACTATGGTCGGACTTCATACCAAACTGACATTCTAATTAGAACATGTGAGACCCCATTCCTTGCGCTTGTAGACAGCAAAAGGTACAACATTATTGGAAATATACCTAGAGGTTTGGATTGTCTATCGTATGTCGATTTCTAATACAGCTTTCAGAAAATGACTTTTAATAGTAAATCAACAAAATTAGAAACAAAAGAATGAATGAAGACAAATTGATCACTAGATGCAAGACAGTTGCCAGAGTGCCAGTATAGAAGCTTATGTATACCTGGTTGCAGTGCCACTCCGGTCCAATTTCATCATAAGAGCGGCTCTGGAACTCGCATTTAAAGCCTGCATTTCAGTAATACCACATATAAATACATGTGCACAAAAATGATCATGTAGTACTAATATTATGCTAATTCAAAAAATCCAGGAACAACTGAAAAAAAACTATACAGAAAGGGAAAGGTACTCCCATTTTCAGCACATAAATTAGATATGACTGGATACTGAGGGTAGTGTTGTCTCATGACATGGTTTGCTTTTCTAGTGTACGGTCTTAAAATATTTTCAGGTCAACTATTAATAGTGATTCTCAGTACAACTTTCACAAACCATTGAAATTCAGGCCAAGCCTTAACAAATCAGTGATATTACCATCAAAATTTTCACACATTTATGCATAAGGCCAATTAGCTGAAACCACTGGTTCAAAAAATTTGTGAATATAATAAGAACCATCATAACGTGTGTGTGGGCACACCCGTGCGTTTGGGTTGGGACCTGACTAAGTAACAATCCAGACTAATAACAAGGAAAAGAAAGACTAGTGACAGGGCCCACTGTCTTGAAACCTTGGTTCTGGGAAACTAGGAATCACTAGTTTATCTGTCATATAGTACTTAAATGGCAAGGATTTGACAGTCAAACGTAGCAAAAGAGACATCTTGCTCACTTGCAAGGATACCAATCGCACTAGTATAAATGATCCTGATACTACACCTAATCTTTGACAGAGGCGTTGACAGTTACATAATACTCCAAAAGGTAATAACCTCAATAATTACAGTACAACAACAACCAAGCCTTTATCCCAAGCATGTTGGGGTCGGCTAGACATGAAACCCAATATCAATGAAGTAAAAGAGAGGAAGAGATATAAGAACAAGGAAAAAAAGAAAAAAGAAAGAAAAAACAAGACTACGATTCTGCACATGAATTGCTACTTTCCATGCGGTCCTATCATGAGCTAAGTCTCTAGATACATTCCACTCTCTCAAATCTCGTTTTACCGCCTCCTCCCAGGTCAACCTTGGTCGTCCTCTATCCCTCCTAATATTTTCTCTACCTCTTAAAATCACACTATTAACCGGTGCTTCTGGAGGTCTCCGTTGGATATGTCCAAACCACCTAAGTCGATGTTGGACTAACTTCTCTTCAATCAGCGCCACCCCTACCCTATCACGAATTGCCTCATTCCTTATTTGGTCTCTTCTCGTGTGCCCGCACATCCACCGTAGCATACGCATCTCTACGACACTCATTTGTTGGACATGTTGCAGTTTAGTTGGCCAACATTCCGCACCATAGAGCATCGCGGGTATGATCACCGTCCTATAGAACTTCCCTTTTAGCTTTTGTGGGACTTTCCTATCACATAGGATTCCAGAGGCTTGTCGCCATTTCATCCACCCTACCTTGATCCTGTGGCAAACATCCTCATCAATATCGCCATTGCTTTGTAACATTAATCCTAAGTATCGGAAAGAGTCCCTTCTAGGTACTATTTGTCCTTGTAGACTAACATTTCCCTCTTCACGACCAACACCACTAAAGTCACACCTCATATACTCGGTTTTGGTCCTACTAAGTCTAAACCCTTTGGACTCTAAGGTTTGTCTCCATAACTCTAATTTCTTATCAACACCATCTCTAGTTTCATCTACCAGCACTACATCATCAGCAAAGAGCATGCACCAAGGGATATCCCCTTGTATATCCTTCGACACCTCATCCATCACCAAGAAAAAGATGTATGGGCTCAAAGCTGATCATTGATGTAGTCGTACCATGATAGAAAATGCATCAGTCTCACTATCACTTACGCGCACACTTGTCCTAACATTATTGTACATATACTTGATAAGGGTAATGTACTTTGTTAGCACTTTATGTTTCTCTAGTGTCCACCACATGACTGGTCTTGGTATCTTGTCATACGCCTTCTCCAAGTCGATGAACACCAGATGCAAGTCCTTCTTCTGCTCCCTATATCTCTCCATAAGCTGACGAAGTAAGAAAATCGCCTCCCAGGCATAAAACCAAACTGGTTTTTAGTAACATTGGTCACTTTCCTCAGGCGGTGTTCAATCACTCTCTCCCAAAGCTTCATAGTATGACTCAACCTTAATACCTAGATAATTAGTACAACTTTGAATATTTCCTTTATTTTTAAAGATAGATACTAATATACTTTTCCTCCATTCTTCAGACATCTTGTTTGACTAAAAAATATGGTTGAATAGCTTTGTGAGCCATACTATTGCCACGTCCCCAAGGCATCTCCACACCTCAATAGAGACATCGTCAAGGCCGAGGGACTTTCCTCCTTTCATCCTTTTTAAGGCCTCCTTAACCTCAAACTTTTGTATCCTCCGCAGGAACCGCCTGTTAGAGTCATCAAAGGAGTCATCCAACTTAACATAGTGCTCTCATTCCCATCATTGAATAGCCCATTAAATTAATCACGCCATCTATTCTTAATCTCTTCATCCTTCACTAGAATGCGGTCAGTCTCATCTTTGATGCATTTAACTTGATTGAAATCCATCATCTTTCTCTCACGGATTACAGTATACTTCATAAATTGTATTGTATGTGTCAGAAAACCAGAAAGGCGAATTCTGTTTCTAATACATTAGGGAATTCCATGCATATTAAAAAAGAAAGAAGCATATGAAAAATCCTGGTTACTTCTAGGCTATATCTTATAGACACAGTTGGACAAACAAAATTTACTCACCAAGCCTCCACCTTCATCATCATCTAAATCTCCAGTGGTTGCTCCACTAACTTGAGCACCCACATGATCTGTAACAGCCGATACCTGGTTTCAAAAAAAATGTATTAGCGATGCTTGAAGGTTGACAGTCGACTACCATCTCTTAATCAGTTCATTAAAAAGAAAAAAAAAAGTAACTGAAAACAAATCTACCTTAATAACTCTACCAGCAATATCAAGCTGTCCATTCAAGCTCTGTGCAGCTTTTGCATCTTCAAGCCGAGCAAACTGCAAGGTGCAACAATAAGAATGAGCAGTTGAGCACCGAAAGTGTCAATGGCAGAATTTCATGGGAGTAACCTACCTGAATGAAACCATAACCTTTGCACAACCCAGTCACTAGATCCGTAGGCAGCTGTACAAGCTCCACTTGGCCAAATGATTCAAAGACCTGCACAGCAGGTTCATCATTAGACATAACAGATACAAAAGAAAACATAATACAACTACCCATTATTCCTCCTAGAATATAAACAAGAGCATCGTAAATTAAATCGTGATTTTGAAATATGGGCTTGGAGAACTAATACTCAAGAGAGACCCCCTACATCCTTCAATAGGAATCTCCTTAAAAAACATTGATATCTTACCTCAAAAAACTCAAACCAACCCCATTTCAAAAAAAATGGAATGGAATAAATTAAATTTTGGCTTGAGCTGCCCATTGCTATTCTAGTCAAGATTAACTGATTAAGATATTCTAGATCTCCACACAAGCAGTATCCAGTTATAAAATAGAAGCATCACAACTAGTTGATATTGTCAATTGAATTATTCACTCTGAAAATTCCCAATATCAACATACTTAGCACACAAATTAGCTCGCCACAAGGAGGTTTGTTCATTAAATGTTAAACAACAGAAGCAAAACTCTCGATGTCCTAGGAACCAATTGCAGACCAATAGTTATTTATTAATATGAAGCACCAAACATCATCCAGGCAGATAGATAAAAATGATGCAACACATGTACTGACTTATTCATTTTCAAAGTATGAATGAAATAAAAGCAGCTCATATAATTAACCTGTCTCAGTTGGTCCTCAGTGATGTTGGAGTGAAGGTTGCCAACATACAACTTTCTTGCTCCACCTGAAGCTGCACTAGATGTAGCAGTTGACTGAACCAAGTTCTTTTCAGCCTCGGATGGCTTAACCATCACTGGTTGCCCAAGAAGCAGTTGGTGGGACAGAGCAATCGCCATTGGGACAGACATAACATCATAAAACTCGATGTACCTGCCATTTTAGATATATCTCTTAGCACACAAATAAAAGCATCCAATAAAAGAGAGACCAAATAAGTGGGGCTACATATGTCAAGGTATTTCAAATTTCCACAAAAAAACTTCAAGAATTTGATAAAATTTGTGGAGGTTATCGAAATCGGATCTTGGTTGCCCCCTGTATTGCCTAGAAACCTGCACCATGATTTTGTTAAAAATACCCTGGAATCAAGCTGTCCTAGATTGTTGACTGACATCATAAGGATCTAATACTCCATCTTACTTGTACATTGCCGATATTCCCAGCAGCTAGACCAAATTATAAATTTTCAGTGTGCAACCCTGTTGAGTATGGCAAATTAATGAAGAACAATCCCCAGAAAAAATGCCAAATGTGATATTTAAAATAGCCTCAAATAATCACATGACCGCCAAAATATATAAAACATAAATCCAAAAGACATTGCCAAATGTTTTTAAAAGACGTCTATCAGCTACCTACCAACAAAATGTTTTGATCAATGTCAATCCGCAATAAGCAAAATTGCACTACAACAGCGAGAAAGTTAGCTCCATGTGAAGGACTGATAAAGATAAAAGCAGAAGCTACTTTTAAGATCACAAAGCTGGGAAAAAAGGGTTTATGTCGCTGTATTTTAAAACACTAACAACAAATAAGTGACCATGTGCAACAACCATTCATCTTCCGTGCACAGTGTGTGATGGAAACAGGGTTTCAAGAACCGCCCAGCAGAAGAGTAAAATTTTAATCCATCCAATTTTGATGGCCCAATTTTATGGATAACACAAAGGTATTTTACTTGACAAGCCCCACCACCAAACCCACCCCCACCACATCACGCACACAAGGGACGTTATAACTCATGTCAAACAAGGAGAATCAGGGGTACAACCAGCACCCAAAACTTACCCGACTCCTTTGGAACGACGCGAGATCCGGTCCATAATGAGGCGAACATCACGGACCTGCACAAGAAGAAAGGAACAGTTTTAACACGAGATGTAGCTATCCAATATAAGCTATTTAAGGGACTTTTTTTCATTTTTAGCCTGTTAGACATATGTAAGATAAGTGTAAAATTGTTAAATAGGCCGTTCCAATTGCTATCACATGAATTTAGGCCCATCTGTGAGCTTCTGATAATAAAGTCCATTTTGGTAACACAATCCATCTCACATGAATATGGGAACAAGTGACTACAGTGTCCTGTACCGATAAATTTACCTAACTAGCTGTCGATAGATGATCTAATGAAAATAGGGAATGTTTTACATCTGTAAAGCAGTGTACAATTAGTATGATCTCACCTTCCCAGCCCTTGAGAAGAATTCATAAACATCTCTTTCATCTGCCTTTAACGATAGCTGCAGTAAGGTCTAGAACATTAGGTTACTACCTAACATAAGAAAACTAGAACATGTTGATCAACACCAACCTGGAAGGCAAATACAGTCCTCTGGTCCCTTTCTGGATCAACTTCTGGTTCTGTACCATCATCCTTCCTGTATCTGTTGACAGGAAAGGGAAAAATAATTTAGCTAAGACGAAAGCAGAATTATATGCATCAGTAGTAACAAACAGCAATGTGAATACATATATCATCATTGATTATTCAGTTGCCAATCAGATAGCCCTGAAAAGCACAAACTATCAGTTGCCTTCAAATAACCTGGCTGTGCCAGCCCAACCCTGTTGCTAAATTGCAGGTATTTCAAAAGGAAATAATAAAAAGAATGGTGACCTGATATCTTGAGTCAAGCCCAAGTGCAGATACCATCTGAAGATATCTCTAGCGTTTCACATCTGCGAGTTCCCACATTAAAGTTCAACATTTAAACTTAACAGTCCTACATAATAATAACAGTGAACTAGGACGATCTATACACAGTTTTATAAGAGTTGAACATTCACACTACTACAAACTCACAAAAACTTCTAAATACATACAGCAGATAAAAGTACAATACAATGTTGCAATGTACTAAAGGAATATATGAATTATAAATGTTGTATCGAGTAAAACCATCACCAAGCCCTCTTTAGTGAATCTCAGATTATGTCCAAGGAAATATGAGGAGCCTAAATAAAGGTAACAAACTATAGATTTCACAATTGACAATGAAGTGGGCAATAACTAGGCAATCCATTCGAACCACATAACAACGAGGGTTGACAAATTCACACCTGGCATCCCGACCACGGTAGTGATGACGCTCGCTGCGCTCGCGCTCCTGCTGCAGCTCCCTCACCATCTCCTCCTCCTCAGCTCGGCGCCGCTGGGACTGGCTCTGGCTCCTATGAGCCCGCTCCCTCTCCTCGTCCCTCTCCCTGAGCCTGTCCTTCTCCCGGTCCCTTCCCTCCCTATCCCTATCCTTCCCGCGGTCGCAGCTCTTCTCCTTCTCCTTTCTCTTCCCATCATCCCGGTCCTTCCCGTCGCCCCGGTCCCGGTGCTCGCGGCTGCTGCGGTGCCGGTCCCTGTCCCGGTCGCGGTCCTCACCCAAGCGAGACCGCTTCGAAACGCGCTTCTCGTCGCCCTCGCGGCGGCGGGAGGCGCGGTCCTTGTCGCCGGAGCCGTTGGCCAGCGCGGCGGCGGGCTCCACCGCCTTCTCCAGGTACTCGTACTCGTCGAACTCCATTGCGGCCGCCGCGTGGACCGGGGGAGGAGGCGCGGAAACCGTAGACGACGAGGTGGGCGGGCGGGGAAAACCAAACCCTAGGCTCGAAATCGACTGGCGTTCGGGTTGAGACTTGAGGACTCGAGCGTCGTGCCCGTTTGAGTTTTTATTTTACTCTAGCTCGGGACGGAAAACTAATTTGCGTTTTTTCAGGCGTAGTTTCATTACGTGCCTCAGTTGGAACCGGATTGGACTGTCGTGGAGGCTTTCTTAGTAGGAGTCCACGTATTATTTTGTTTAGGGAGCATTTGGTGATGACTCTAAAACTTTAGGATGGAGGTAGGAGTTGGATCGAGGAGTGTTCTAGAAGATCGTTTCCAGATCAGAAGAAATGAGTATTAAGGATGCAACGACATCTTTGCCCTTATTTACACTGATTGTATGTTTACTTAGATTAACAAAAGGTATATAATTATTTTTATCAATAAATTAGAGTTTTCTGAAAAAAATTTAAATATTGAACCATGTAACAATGGTAAAGTCGTAACATATTAAATGATCATTATCTTCATCTAAATCACTAGAAATGAGTCCAACATCTAAAAAATACTACATGAACATATGATATTAATAACACAAAAGAGCGATGTTGTCGTACTATCACGAAACACATCCATGATAGTAAAATTTAATTTAAAAGTTTGGTCATCGGAGAGACATGTGCTGACACTTAATATTTGTTATATCTATTCGGAATTATAGAAATAAAGTCACGATCTCGACTAAAATTAGGCACAACAGAAACCGAGAAAAAATGGATACAAGTCATAGAACCGCACAGCCATGACCGTCACTAATTTTCATATTTAGCCATATATTTCTTAATAAGCCAAATGATCATAATCTCTCATTAGTAGGGGACGAGTTCACCTTATTGCATTACGCCCATCTTGCTGGTACTACAACCGCCTAGCGGCAGGCTGAGATTTGAAACGCTGATCTACTTAGGATTCGGTGGTCTAGAGTTGGCAGTAAAAACTGTGCGATCACCTCGACGAAGCATAGACAACCCTTCTTCCTCAGCGATGTCTCGATCGCAGACTTCACCTTGCACTTCACCTACACAAATGGAGTGGATAGCCAACAGAGCTGTAGTAATTGGAAAGGGGATCTATCTTAGTTCTTAGGCTATCCACACTCATGTACTCTAAAAATCTAATCCAAACAAATATTCTCATCTATTTTAGCACACTCCGAAAGATTCTCTGTTTTTCAGTATGTACCCACTGATCGTACTCCGTAAGGGTACTCTATATCAACTACCACTTATTCTTTAATATTTCATTACATTTTTTCTCTCATCTTTTCCTTCTATTTTATTTCATGTTTCCCCATCTTATTTATTCTTCTATTTTGTTTACTGTTTCCCTATATTTTCCTCTTTTTTCTTCTATTTTCATTTATTTTCTCTCTTTCTTATATTTTCTTTTCCTTCTCTCTCTTTTACTTTCCTTTTTCCTTTCCTTCTTCCCCCAAATTTTCCATTCTTATTCGTGGCCTCTCTCTAATCTTTCAGCGCCTCGCCTCGCGCTACCTCGCCCGTGAGCTACCTCATGGTTGCGCCGCCTCGCCCCGGAGCCGCTGCGCCTCCTCGCCAGTGTGCGTCATCCAAACTCGGCTGGCCACGGTCAAGGACCTGAAGGAGATGGGCAAGTGCACCTGCACTGGGCCTCCCTGGACAACGTCCGTTAGTTCTTCAAGAAGGTGCGGCAGCTGGAGATGCCCATCGACGTCGTGGTCTGCAACGCTGCCTTGTAGCAACCTACCGCCAAGGAGTCGTCCTACATTGCCGTCAGCTTCGAGATGAGCATCGGCGTCAACCACCTCGGGCACTTGCTTGTCGCTCGTGTGCCACCTCACCCCCGCGCCGCCTCGCCTTGAAGCCGCTGCACCTCCTCGCCCTCGCGCCACCCTTCTCGCCTAGTTCCCATCGACACGAGTCGCCTCCACCTCCGCCGCTGCGCCGGCACGCCGCATTGCCTCCTCCTCTGCTCCCAGCCACCTCGCCCGCGCGCCACTGCTCCCGCACCCCGCCTTGCCTCCTCCGTCTTCTCCTTCCCCTTTCCTCGGCTCTTTCTACTTCTTCCCCATCTCTTGGCCGCCGGCTCGAGGGTGCCCATGCTGCCCGTCTCCTTTCCATTCTTCCGTGGGGCGCGCAAGAAAACAACCACTGTCCTAGGCCCACCATCCCGCATACTGAGGGAACGAGGCGTAGCGCTGTAGTGAACGCTCGTTTGGAGTCACTCCTCCCGTACACTGATGCGGACAAAAAAAACAGTTGCGTACTCCACGTCTCCGGTTCTGCTCCTCTCCCAGTATCGGTCTTAGCCAGTGATGTCTAGCGTGATTTAGAGAGGGATTGTTCCGGTCCGGTCCTTCGCCATCTGATATTCTGACCCTTGTAGCCCACGAGTTCATATAGTACGTTTCAGCCCATGCTACCTCTCTCTCACCCGAGAGCCCAGACCACAAGCACGATTCCCTCCGGCTCCCCTCTTGGTGAAGCTACCGGGGGTGCACGCTGCACACGGCGTGCGTCAGCATAGCGCGGCACCACGTACCATGGACAGTACGGCTGGCCACCGCCACCGCCGCCTACCGAACTAACCGGCCTCTGACTCTCGTACGTCGCCGTCCCTCCCGCGCGCGCGGCCCCAACCGCCGTCCATGTGCCCACCTCGCTGCCCCTCTCGTGGCCGCATGTGGCGCCGGCCGTGTCCTCCGCTTCTTCTTCCGAACCTCGCCGTGCATCTCGCATTTCTTTAATTCTTCTTCATTCTCCTGAACCTTTTGTTAATCCTGCACTAGCTTGGAAGGCCCCCTGCACGCCACTCATCAGGCATCACAGCACATCACAGATGCCGAGGTGCTTATCGCTTAATCAGGCCAGGTCGTGGGGTTAAGAAGGAAGAAGGCTGGCATGCTGCGCCATATCCACCAACGCGGAGTTCTTATCTGTCGCTGCTGCATGCATGGGCATGGGCATGGCGCAGCTGCCCGATTGTCAAGGTTGACATGGCGCTTTGCAGGCACGCGCATGTGATCTTACCTAGCAACCTACCACCGGGAGAGCGAGAGGGAGGAGAGAGGAAGCGCAATCATCCCCCCTATATTCCCTGCCAACGACCTATGCTATGCTCATGTTATTTAAGCCGTACCGCCGCAACACCGATCCACGCGCGCCATTGATCCGTCTCCATCGACAGTTACCGCCAGCTGCTTTCTCGATCTGCATCCTCTGCTCTACCATTGCTACCTGCTAGCTCCTGCAGACCTCCTTTCCGCGATGGGCGTCGCCGTGGTGCTGCTCCTGCTCATGACGACGTGCTTGGCCGTCCTTGCGCTTCTCGTCACGCCGGCGGTGGCGCAGTGGAGAAGCGGGACGGCGACGTTCTATGGCGGCAGGGACGGCTCCGGGACCATGGGTACGTACTTACTTGATTTCTACGTGGACACTCGATCTGCCAATGGACGATGAGCCACCTCACTTTGATGATACAACGGCTCGCACATCGACCTCTCTGAAGGCGGCGCGTGCGGGTACGGGAACCTCTACACCCAGGGCTACGGCATCAACAACGCGGCGCTGAGCTCGGTGCTGTTCAACGACGGCGCGTCGTGCGGGCAGTGCTACACCATCACGTGCGACACCAGCAAGTCCACTTGGTGCAAGCCCGGCTACTCGGTCACCGTGACGGCCACCAACCTGTGCCCGGCCAACTGGGCGCTCCCCAGCAACGACGGCGGCTGGTGCAACCCGCCGCGCCCGCACTTCGACATGGCGCAGCCGGCGTGGGAGACGATCGGCATCTACCGCGCCGGCATCATCCCTGTCCTCTACCAGCAGTAAGATCGATCGTCTCCATCGCCGCCGCAAAGAGAGAAAGCGTTTTGTGTATGTTGCTGACATATATGGTAACAATGAGAGATCATGCATGCGCGCGTGCTGCAGGGTGAAGTGCTACAGGCAGGGAGGTGTGAGGTTCTCCATCGCCGGGTTCAACTACTTCCAGCTGGTGCTCATCACCAACGTCGCCGGCAGCGGCTCCATCCGGTCCATGTCGGTCAAGGGGACCAACACCGGGTGGATCCCGATGATGCGGAACTGGGGCGCCAAGTGGCAGTGCAACTCGCCGCTCGCCGGAAACGCGCTCTCCTTCAGGGTCACCTCCACCGGCGGCCAGACGCTGTACATCAACAACGTCGTGCCGGCGTGGTGGGTGTTCGGCATGAACTTCATCAGCAACCAGCAGTTCTCGTATTAGTTAGCTATCCTTCCCGCGCAGGGCACCGACGCATGCATATGCGAGCGCCAGGCTCAGATGGCTAAATTAATCGGACGGTTGACTTAAATTTTCTTTTTCGAAACTTCCGGTTGACTTAATGATATGCGCGATGTGGGCTGATCTGGATTTTGATCTGGGATTGGAACTTGTCGAGCTATTTTCTTATGTGTGTACATGTAAATCGACCTTGTTGTCGGTCGAGTTATTTTGATTCGTAAATATATTCAATTCCTATTATTCTTTGAATGGGATCTGGGAGTGCACCTTTAATTCTCTGTTTCTACACTGTTAATTTGGATACGACATAGCCACTTTGTTAATTCATGATTACAAATCCACTCTAGCGTCTTACAGGTCAATTCCTGATTAGTTTGTGTCATGCAACACTACAAGTATACGACAACTGATCAAGTAGTATTTCTTTAACGAGGTCGGAGTATATAGAAGAGTTTACTACGGAGTGAAGCATGCACCATCAAGCATCACCCATGGAGATGTTCAACAGTATAATGCGCAGAGGTACGCCATAAAGATTGCAACCGTTCAACATCATCCACTGGCAGCCTGACAGGAATAAACGAACAGATGGACTATAGATCTAGCTAGCCTCTAGGTGGGGGCATTGATGAGTTCCCAACGTTGACGGAATGAAACTACATTCTGCTAAACCCCTCGAAGACGAAGAATCTGTTGCGGTAGTAAAAAGGTGACCGCCATAATGCAATGTCTCCGTTTTTATGCTTATAAAAAAAGGATTGAGGAACCAAGCACACCACCGTCTATTTATGCGTTATCAAGAGAACTATGATTATATTTCGAACTACAATTCTAGCGCGGCATTTTCAGGATCCTACTGAAGTGTGCAGCTACTTTGCAATTGCAAAGGATGTGTCCGACCACAAAAACTTCTGCAATGAATTGATGTCAACTGCAGACCTCTTTGTGGCCCGTCGCCTCGTACTGGATACGAACGGCGACAGAGAGAGACGTAGCAGAGAGGGGCCACGGGTGACAGCTTAGAAACTGGATGCGTAGCAGAGTCCGGGTCCCTGCTTGGACGCATAGAAACTCGATGCCTCATTGACGGGTCCCTGCTTCGATGCGTCGCGCGGAGAGCCGGAGACAGGCGGTGGCAACCATACTCGAATAGGTACGGAGCCGCTGGCTCGATGGGGCCGCGGCGGCGGCTGCTTCGAACGGGGTTACTTGGGCTGGATTGGGTTATATACGAAATAGGGCTCTATATGTCTTAAGCAGCATCACAAAAAAAAACGCATCTGTAGATATAGACCTAAATTGACATATTTGCTAAAATTTTCTTTATCGTGAGACTTTCTAAGAGTCACCTCCGTTTCTTCTTCTTTCGTAAAATAGTGAGAAATAGTTCAACTATATATGCTTCAAACTGTAAAATGATCAGCACAGCGAGACCGCCCAATGCGTGAAACTTGTAATTACACACCATCAAGCACACGTACGTACTACAGTTGGAGCATCACATAGGGGAGGATCCGTCCACCAAGGATGCAACGTCTCAAATGCAGCTAGGTGGCTCGATCTGATCACGAGCATGCAAATAATTAATCGCCATTCGACCAAGCCGCAACAAACGGAAAAGTGCATGTTTTAGTAGTCGAAATTCTGGTAGGTATTGAAGGTCTGGCCAAACTGCCACCACGCCGGCGCGACGTTCAGGAACTGGATGTACTGGCCGCCGGTGCTGGTGACGGCGAAGCTGAGCGTCTGACCGGCGAGCCCTGCGAGCGACTGCCAGTTGGCGCCCCAGTTCCTGGACATCTGGATCCACCCCGTGTTGCCGCCCTTGATCCATGCGTCGGCCACGGAGCCGCTGCCGGCGAGGTTCCTGATGTTGATGAGCTCGAAGTAGTTGAACCCCACGACGGTGAAGCGCACGCCGCCCTGGCGCCAGCACTTGACGCGCTGGTAGAGCACCGGCACGATCCCACCCCGGTAGACGCCGATGTTCTCCCAGGCGGGCTGCGACATGTCGAAGTGCGGCCGCGGCGGGTTGCACCAGCCGCCGTCGTTGCTGGGCAGCGCCCAGTTGGGCGGGCACAGGTTGGTGGCCGTCACCGTGATCGCCGTGCCGGGCTTGCACCATTGCCCACCCGGACGTGATGGATCGCAGATGATGAGGTAGCACTGTCCGCACGACGCGCCGTCGTTGAACAGCACCGAGCTCAGCGCCGCGTTGTTGACGCCGTACCCGGCGTCGTACAGGTTCCCGTACCCGCACGCGCCACCTGTGTACCATACACAGATACGCACGCATGCATTAATGATTACGGTACGTCTATGCAGGCAGCGAAGTGCAAGTGTATTGTGCATGAACATGCTTGTTGCTTACCCATAGTGCCGGAGCCGTCAGCTCCGCCATAGAATGTGGCGGTAGCCGGGGACCAGTCCGCGGCGGCTGTGGCGAGCACCACGAAGAGGATCACAAGGACCGTGCACAAAACCAGAGACGACTTAGCCATCTCTCCGTGGACGTCGATGCAAAACTAGATAGCTAGCTGCAGAGAAATGATGGCTAGCTAGTTCCCAGGAGGTTAACTGTGAGCGATGAGATGAATGGTGTTGGCCAAGCAGGTGCTTAAATAGAGGACTGGATGCCTACTGAACAAACGCAATAACCCCATTGTTCCATATCGGCAGCACATGCCGTTGCATCATGCATATCATAGACTACATACATGCTTATTACATGCTAACCCTCTACGGCCTCTGACTTTGGCGGCGTCCGACATGAATCATCGATGCAGACCCTCAATTGTTTAATATCATGCGTTAGTTTGCTACCTCCGTCGCGCGGGAACGAGCTGGCAACTAACTAGATAGAATGACGTTCCATCCACATTAGTTGGAACCCTCTTCTGTTCGTGTGTCCCGGGTACGTACGTCGTTTCTGAAGATCACTGATCAGGCAACAACCGATCGAGATCAGAAACAAGGTATTGTTCAGTTTGTTGTTGAGGGCGACATTAAACAAGGCATTATTACCACGATTCTTCGTACATATCTAATGGACTGGAACACCGAGGCCAAACGACGACAAGTTTCACGAAACCGCATATAGTTTCGGAAGAAGAAAAAAACTAACTAAGAATTAAGCCGCCGGGCAGCCGGCGGTAACGTGCCACTTGTAACTCCAATTCGGTAGGGAGTTTTTAAACGTACGACGACGTGGTCACGGTTTTTCTTTAAAGAGTAGACTTTTTTCGCTTCTGAAATATTTGAGGCGGTTTTAGGAGTTTAATTTATATGAAAGTTTCTAATATATGAGTGTTTTAATATCGGGCCCGGATTTCTGCGCTAAACAAGTAAACACCTCTCAGGAGAAGGCAAAGCATAGTAGAACACATGTTAGTGTCAGATTGTCAATCTCCCTCTATTAAGTACCAAACAAAAGTACATGATCTTGTCAGCTCGTATAACTTTGGTAATTTAGGCACATGATTATGGAGCGTCACTAGGTAACGTAACAGGACATAAAAAAGAACTCCAGCTCTCCTGAGTTCCGAAATTTCTCTTTGGTTACATATATAATATATATATATATAACAATGCGCTTAGGTACGATGCAGTACGTCTTTCCCATTCTAATTGAACAATCACAAGAACATGCATGATCATTGCAACATCAAAGCATTGACCTTGGCGTAGCAATGATTGGTATTTCACTAATGAATCCAATTCTTAACTAAATCATCATCTTCGTTTGGCTGAAATCATCAAATAAAAGGGTGAATAAGCAAGTACATGCATGTCATCCAAATTATATGGTCAGCTATGCAACTAAACCAATCGGAATAATATATTAACCCAAAGCCGCTGATACAAAGTGACTTTCAGCTTTATGTCGGTCAAACTTTTTTGTTCTTTGATCATTTATATATAAGAATATCATTGATGATTCTTAAAGAACTTCCTTTAAAATAAAATGGTGATCAGAAATATTTTTTAGATAAAAAAACATTTTAGTTATCTTCACAACTGAAAGTTATAACGTGCATAATTGATTCAATAGTCACAGAAAGTTTCAAGAATACTTGCATCTAATCAATCCAGTCAGTATTCCACTTCTACTCACATCCACTTAACATCCAATTAATTAATATACGTGATTTAACGATATTTGCATTTATATCCATACCCATTTTGAAATACTGAAACCAATGTGGTAACGGCAGTACTATGCGAATCAGTTTCTACCCTTGGGACGGGGCACAAGAGAAAACGCATAACACATAACACATGTAAAGAATATATTCAATCAGTTTCTATCCCTAACAAAGGGCCACAAAATAAAACACACATCACATATAAACACATCACTTATAACCAATATTTGAGTCGAACCCAGCTATACCATTTTCAATTTCCTACAAAAGAGAACGCCCAATCAGATATTCATTATCAAATTGTAGGCTCGTTCATTGCATTGAATTCCATATGACAATTATCCATGACTGAACGAAATATATTTCAACGATATAGTTCTTTACAATAGTAGACATGGAGTAAAAGCCTCTGCTTAGGCGAAAATTTGTTATAAGTACACTAACGGCCCGGCGGTGAACAGATCCGTGGGCGGGCGATGAGGGTGCCGCCGGCTAGCTAGCTAGGTTGACCGAGGGCGACGGTTGGGCAGGGTCATAGCAGAGGCAACCATGAAAACATGATGGTGGTCGACGCGACGGGGGAGGCGGGGAAGGAGGCTGCCTCAGCGGACTAGGGTCTCGTCGGACACCTAGACAACCGATCGAGGCAGGATGGCGACCGGGGCGAGAGGGAGGCGCAGGCCGTCGAAAGAAAGAAGAAGCACGATGGTTTCGTCGATGTGCGGATGGAACGTGCGAAATTCGAGTGTTGGCTTGCCTAGGAATGCTAGTGTCGTATATATAGACACCCCCTATTTACTTGTTTATTGCAAGTGCATGATTCTAGGTACATTTTTCCCAAAATTATTAGGATTTTGCATGAAACGTTTTAGGCCAATATCTTTTTTTGGGAAGCATGTGGCCTAGTATAGTGGCACATCCATCCCATGTGCACGCTAGGATTTTATTTCTGCCCAACATCAACATGTATGTGTCGTTGAAATGTACACGCTAGGACTCTACTTTATTTATTTTTCTACTTTCACAAAAATGCGGCCATTTTCCAAAAGCTGCACATATATGTTCGACTTGCCAACATACATACTATATGGTTGGATCCAATGATATTTCATAACGTCTACGGAGGTAGGGACAATGTTCATGTAGATATCTAACATTCTAGTAAACATATTTTATCTAATACTCCCTCCATTTCGAATTATTTAACGGTGGTTAGTTTAATTTTGAACTAACCAGCGTCAAATAATTCGAAACGGAGGGAGTATTTACTTAATTAGAGGTTTTTTTAAGAGCTTTACATGTCATCGTGGATATCCATACCAATTATACCTGCTAACACTTTAACTATAGATGGAGTTCCAAAATATTTAATCCATACTAACATAATATATATCCAAACTTTTAACCAATATGCGGTGTGGCGTGTACATTTTATATATAGTCACGACATTTTACAGACGCAATATATATATATATATATATATATATATATATGTCCTAATAGGGCGCACCTCCTTCAGTCACAACATCACATAGGGGCGATGCCGTCGTCCACCAGGGATGCAATAATAGCGAGTGCAGCTAGCTCGATCAAAATCACGAGCACGCAAAATCTCCCCGTGTTTTATCAGTACTGGAAGTTCTGGTTGCTGTTGAAGGTCTGGCCGAACTGCCACCACCTGGGCGCGACGTTGAGGAACTGAATGTACTGCCCGCCGGTGCTGGTCACGGCGAAGCTAAGCTCCTGACCTACGAGCGCAGCGTTGGCCTGCCAGTTGGCGCCCCAGTTCCTGGACATCTGGATCCACCCCGTGTTGGCGCCCTTGATCCACGCGCTGGCCACGGACCCGCTGCCGGCGAGGTTCTGGATGTTGACAAGCTCGAAGTAGTTGAAGCCGGCGACCACGAAGCGCACGCCGCCGGCGCGCGAGCACTTGACGCGCTGGTACTGCACCGGAACGATCCCGGCCTGGTAGACGCCGACGCGCTCCCACGCCGGCTGCGACATGTCGAAGTGCTGCCGCGGGGGGTTGCACCAGCCGCCCTCGTTGCTGGGCAGCGCGTAGTTGGGCGGGCACAGGTTGGTGGCCGTCACGGTGATCGACGCGCCGAGCTTGCACCACTGCCCACCCAGCCGCGACGGGTTGCAGGTGATGGCATAGCATTGCCCGCACGACGCGCCGCCGTTGAAGAGCGCCGTGCTCAGCGCGGCGTTGTTGACGCCATAGCCGGCGTTGTAAAGGTTCCCGTACCCGCACGCTCCACCTGCGCGTAACATACACATACATATGCACGCGTTAAACATTTTATTTGATGAGTGAGCTAATACCCCGTAGACCCACACAAGACTCTAGCTTTTATCTCTTACAGTACCGCAATATATATGCTTACCCATCGTGCCGGAGCCATCGACTCCACCGTAGAATGTGGCGGTGGCCGGAAACCACTGGGCAGAAGCTAGCGGGATGCACGCATTAAGCAGGGACGCCATGAGCAAAACCACCAGAGACTTGGCCATTTCCTTGGACGACAATGCAGAGCTACTAGAGGTGCAGAGAGGTCGAGATGGGCAGAGGAGGTTAACCAGGTTTTAGTATGTGGGATGAGATGCATGGCGCTGAGCGAGCCGGTGCTTAAATAGAGAGGAGTAGCGGAACGATGTTGGTCTTGCCTTGTGTCAGAAGTCGATCGGAACACGCGCAAATAAATCCGTGTTCCGTCCCTGCACATGCAGACTCATCATGCATTGGCTGCCGAAGCTCCAAGGCCCTCCTCTGACTTTGGCGTCGAAATGAATCATGGATGCAGGCCTTAATTATAAATTAGCTTCATCTGTTGATCAAGTTTAGCTACTACTACTAACCCCCGTCAAGAAGATTCGCGCCACAACGAACTGTGTCAACTAACCGGAGCTGGTTCCACATTAGTTGAAACCCTGTTCTGCCCGTATTCCGTGGTTGTGAAGATTGAGAAACCCATGTTTGATGAGAAAAGTGAATGGGTAGATTCATTCAGAATGAAAATAGAAATGACATTAACCAAGGAGTCTGAATAGATTTTAAGATCCTAGCTATCATATGACAAAATGACAATAATAATAATCATAATCATATCAGTTACATGGGTTTTGTTTAGATTAATATGTTATACACAGTTTCATCATGCTTCAGTTTGTGAAACCCCAGCTTAAGCGACTTCAAATTGCTTCTTCTTTGTTTTTTGCTCTTGTTCCCGGCTACACTTGTAGAGATTCTTCTTGACGATGTGTCGTGCAGTTGATAACAAACAAAGTAATGGTGTAGTGATTGTAGGGGTTGTTGGAGTTCTAACTGGAGTTTTGGATCATCAATGTCAAGGTCTTCACTTCAATCGACTTATCTTTTGAAAGATCGAAACTAATACACCTATCAGCTGTTATATTCACCGACCTAATTTGCACCTCATTTTGTTCAGTCTCAGAACGAACGTCATTCATGATAAAAAAATGATCATCATGCAATGTCCAACTAACTCTGCCTCATCTCCAGTTCTCCACCCGATCTGCACTATAGGTTATCTGAAGTTATCAATAAGCGGCGAATAATGCAAGAGTACAAGTCAAACTCAAATTATGCGTTAGATTAGTGATGGTGTTAAATCAACTCAACCTGTAGGAACAGGATTTGCGTGCGTGGACGCGAAAATGAAGCAATTTACTGGATGGATCAACGAACGTACACTTGAAGAAGTTGGTAAAGGGAGAAATTTTTATAGGGAGCAAGGAGTTGCAGGCAGAGAACCAAATCATTAGGTCGCGCAAGTCAAATAAAGCTAGAAGTTACGGGCATGTGCTGGTGTGCCTAAGGTCGTTACAACAGGTATCGCTGACACGTTCCAAGGGCAGACAGCAACAACCACCTAACTGAACACTTCTATTCTAGTGTCGCAAAATGATTTATTTGGTAATCATTAATATTAATTGCTGTATGTTACTCCTGTGAACTCAGGCCTCAGCCCCATTGGCTGGAGTCCAGGTTAGGAGCTTCTTTTTTCTTTTTTTGCGAAACAGAAGCCAGTTTTTAGGAGAAGTGTCTCTTAAGCTTAAAAACTTGGCCGGGCACCTTCACAGTGTTTAATTGGAGAAGCTTGTCCCTGTTAAAATGGCCAGAAAACTTGGCCAAACAGCAGTGCATGCAGCACTTTTAATTTCTATCACAAATACTCAAACTTTGAAGCCTGAAACCCTGTAAATAAAATGAGGTACCCACAAGAGGCTTAAGATAAAAAAGAACTGAATACATTAATTGTATCGACATTGTCAGAAAATAGTAGGGGTATTTGCATTTCTTCGAATGAAGTAAGGGCGTATATTCGATAAACTTTCTTTTCAGAAATTATGGAGGTCCTCCTAATCCACCCCAAAGCCCAGCTAGCTGATTGGATCGTCATTAATAACTTATGCACCGGAACAAACTCAGCACTTGCGTGGGCAAGGAACGTGTTATTGCAAGACAGGTCAACTCGATTAAACCGTTCTAACGACCATTAACGCGCAACGAAGTCAAAGACCTGCATCTGCAACCGGAGCTGCATCCTTGTGCTTCTAATTCACACGGTGCATGTATTACGTGTTCGCTGGCATGAGAATGCGATGATTAGTCCTGCTCCAGCTGCATTAATCGTCTGGTCGATCATCTAGCTCTTATTTAAACACGGGAACCCTGGAGGATCACACATCATCACGGTCACAACTTTCATCAGATTACTCCGCAAGGCAGTTTGTTCTTGTTCTGAATTCCGTGGTACGGGCTCGAGCTCGCAGATCGTGTCATTCAATGGCAGCGAGGTCGCTGGTCGTCTGGGCTGTTCTGGCGGTGTGCGTCGCGGCCGGCTCCGCCCAATGGTTGCCAGCAACGGCGACGTTCTACGGCGGGGCCGATGGGTCCGGGACGATGGGCGGCGCGTGCGGGTATGGCAACCTGTACGACGCCGGGTACGGCATCAACAACGCCGCGCTGAGCTCGGTGCTGTTCAACGACGGCGCGTCGTGCGGGCAGTGCTATACAATCGCCTGCGACACCAGCAAGTCTACCTGGTGCAAGCCCGGCTACTCGGTCACCGTCACCGCCACCAACCTGTGTCCGGCCAACTGGGCTCTCCCCAGCAACGACGGCGGCTGGTGCAACCCGCCGCGCGCGCACTTCGACATGTCGCAGCCGGCGTGGGAGCACATCGGCGTCTACCAGGGCGGCATCATCCCGGTGCAATACCAGCGAGTCAAGTGCTCCCGCGCCGGCGGCGTGCGCTTCACCATCGCCGGCCTCAACTACTTCGAGCTGGTGAACATCAAGAACCTAGCCGGCAGCGGTTCCGTAGCTGCCGCGTGGATCAAGGGCACCAACACGGGGTGGATTCAGATGTCCAGGAACTGGGGGGCCAACTGGCAGTCACTCACCGGGCTCGCCGGCCAGGAGCTAAGCTTCGCCGTGACCAGCACTGGGGGGCAGTACATTCAGTTCTTGAACGTCGCCCCGGCATGGTGGCTGTTTGGCCAGACCTTCAACACCTACCAGAATTTCGACTACTGACAGATAGATCGGAGCAAAGCCCCTCGTCACTGTCCTAATACCGTCTCAAGGCAATTACATGCTAGCTCGTGGTTTTGACGAAGCTGGGGCCTGAACAACCTACGCATCATGGCCATGAGCATCTTTGTTGTCCATAACTTTTTATTTGCAATTTATCTTTTCTCTTTTGTTAGTAGGTACTATATAGCATCATATATATACATACATACATCATCTTTCTCCCCACCATCCTCTCTCTTTCATATCATCAAAACTCCTACATGACATTACATGTAATCGTGTCATAAACCCTAAAACATATATACCTTTATGATCTTAATCTTTCTTAATTTCTGGAGCTAGGCCCACCGAATGGTCATACCCCTGTCACGCTTTCCTCTAGGCCTCCAGCTATGTGACTAGTGGCTAGAGGGAGTGAACCTATCTTCCCCATAGTAGTGCTAATAAATTAGTCTTAGGTTTGGGTTTGTCTTTATGTCAGGTTATTATGAGTCCTGTAAACAAGGATGCAGGGTGGCTTTGCTTTCTCCACAGCGGACTAGGGTGAATGCGTGTAACCAATGAGACATCTACGAATTTCCTGACAATGTGAAGTGGTGACTTTAAGACAATGGCGTGCATATACATGTAAATATCAGGTTCTCTGTCGTGGCTCGATTGGCCCCCAACGAAGGGCTAGTGTAGATTTGGTTAACTCTCACTCATTGGACTAGATCCCCTTGGATGTCTTACTTCTTTTTAACATATTCGAGTGAGCTATTTCCGTTAAAAAAAATAGACTAGATCCATGAAGACGGTGAGACTGAAGACAATTGATGTTATAGTTTCAATAAGCTTGAGTTTCTGGCAGCATTAATCTCAGAGAAGTGATGATGAAAATAATGATACATATGTATTTTATTTTAGCTATCTTTAAAATTCATTTTAAGGGTCTTTACTTCGTAAATCAAGCACATATCCAATGTATAATACGACAAAATTCAAACTCCTATTTTGCCACTGTCAGATATACTCGCTGGTTAGTTTAATTTTAAACTAACCAGCGTCAAATAATTTGAAACAGAGAGAGCAGCAAACAAGATTTGCTAATCGTCTGTTTAAAGTAACATGTATATAGCTTGAAAGTCCATTCCCAACTTACATATTCACCCTACTCCAATAATACAAACTCACATGCACGATTGTCCCTGTTAGGCGTTTATCTTTTCTCCCGGCACCACTGGTGCATGTAACAAACTCTATTCTCTGTCTTAATACATAACCGGTACCGACCGGAGTTTTCAAAAAAAACATGCATGATTTTTGGTTGGTTCCATGGACCGAGATAACGATTGGGGGCGTTACGTGCAACGGCCCCCTAATGCAAGGCCGAAAATAATCAACATAAACTAAGCGCCGAATTAAGCGTGGCGTCTTATCTGTAGGTCTGAAAAGAATGTGTGTTGGTTGCAAAATTAAAAGAAAATCAACTCCCGCGCGGTGCACTGGCCGATCCATCAAACTGTCGTTGCGCCAATCATCGCGGAATCAGGTCAAAGACTAGCAATTACCCGCATCCGTAGGGAGCTGGATGCATGTGTGTAACGACAATACGTGTTGTTCCCATGCCCGTACCGGACATGAGTTGGGATGAGAAGGGTCGACGACGCCGGCATTGTTGCTTCTGACTGATCATTAGCTTCTGTTCCAGCGGCCTCAATCTCGCGTCTCTCGAGCTCCTATTTAAGCTCGGAACATTGCGGGCCGTTCGTGCTCGCAGAAGGTTTCTTAAATTGGTTACGTGGCTCGTGCTCGCAAGTTGTCGCGTGCGTGATGGCGCCGAGGTTGCATGTCATCGTGTGGGGTGTTCTGGCCACGTGTGTCGCTGCCGGCGCGGGGCAGTCGTGGTCGCTGGGGACGGCGACCTTCTACAGCCGCAACGATGGGTCCGGGACGATGGACGGCGCCTGCGGGTACGACAACCTTTACAACGCCGGGTACGGCATCGACAACGCGGTGCTGAGCTCGGCGCTCTTCAACGACGGGGCGTCCTGCGGGCAGTGCTACACCATCACCTGTGACCCGTCGCGCCTGGGCGGCGGCCAGTGGTGCAAGCCCGATACGTCCATCACCGTGACGGCTACCACCAACCTGTGCCCGGCCAACTGGGCGCTCCCCGTCAACAAGGGCGGCTGGTGCTACCCGCCGCGCCTGCGCTTCGACATGTCGCAGACGACGTGGGAGCACATCGGCGTCTACCAGGGCGGCATCATCCAGGTGCAATACCAGTGGGCCAAGTGCATTCTCCCGCGCCGGCGGCGTGCGCTTCGTCATCAACGGCTGCAACTATTTCGAGCTCGTCAACATCCAGAACCTCGCCGGCAATGGATCCGTGGCGCCAGCGCGTGGATCAAGGGCACCAAACACAGGGTGGATCCCGATGTCAAGGGCAATCACAACTTCGACTACTGATCGGCGGAAGCGGAGTTTCTGCTATGCTTCTCACGACCTTCCTCGTATCGTCCGAACATGGCAAGTGCCTATACGTGCTACGTGCCTGTTTGTGGTTGACAATGCTGCAGCACATGCATGGTAGCCATGGCACTAGGCTTGCTATTATTTGTATCATACCTTCTCTTCCTACTGTTATCATGTATACATGTTGTGTGTAAGATATAAGATACAGTACTCGTTATTTGTAGAATAATATGATTATAAATCTAGGTAAAGTGACAAAAGCCAACATGTCCGGGTTTTTTTTGAAGGAAACTAAGGGTGGAGCTTCATTCAGGGGCGAACGCACCGTATTAGGGGTATATGCCCAAGAGTCATCAGAATACAGATACACAAAAGTTTTTTCCTTTCGAAGACTTGCTTATTTCTTCGATCCCAGATTCTCCACCGGATAGCCTGGAGGATTGACGGCCACACGTGTTGCAGGTGCATCGCTCGCAGGCAGCACATGTCGTTGGGTGAAGACCTGGAACTTTCTATTAAAAAAATATACCTGTAGTGCAAGCTCCCCCCTCTCGTATTTAGCTTAACATTGCTGCAGGACCCATGATTACCGTGGTGGGTTTTCGGTGCGACCTATGGCTTGAGAAAGATGGGTGTCGTCCCCATGTTGCAGGACCGGCGGAGGCCAGTTGTCAACTAGAAGATGAGCAAGTTGACCCTTGCGTATGTTAATTTCTAGTTCTAGAGATAAGTACCCGTACTTATATGTGATGGGTATCTATTATTTCTACTATGTTTTAAGAAGAAAACTGACGAGTAACTATTACTATAGTACGTTCCATACCAGAAGCGCGAACGGCTCAGGAGTTGAGAGTCTGTTGCGCGCGTGGTGCAACATGCATGCGAACGTTCCGAGCCGAGTCCCAAACCAAATCTGGTAACCAACAACCGTATCATATCCAAGAACGCAATCGAATCCAGCTCCGTTTAAAACCAAGGCAGTCATAATCTGTAACCGAGGTTTGATAAGGAAAAGGGCGAGGTCGCAGGCGGCGTGCGTGCGTGCATGGAGACCGGGTGTCAGCACAGCTGAGGAAGAAGCAGGGCCTTAAACCTGTGTGGGTGTTGGTCCGACCCATAGCCCGAATCCAAACATTTTTGCCCATGGTCCGCTATTGTAATGAGACTATAAATAAAACACGCGTGAGCTAGAAGGCGAGTTCATTCGGTCGAACAAAATTCCCCAATCTCCATCTGGCTCCTCTCCAATTTCCTCTTGCTTCCCCAAACACTTCCACTGTGACTTCGGGATGATTCCTGCTGACGATCAGGAACGTGGAGGTCGAGTAGGTGATTTCTCTCGGACCTTGCCGGTTCCCTCGTTGCTATCGAATTATTTTCCTTGGTAGATCGAGTTTACCTCTGCAAGTAGTGGTCGATTTCACCAGAGATCGCCCATTACTTACATTGGTATCAGATTCAGGAGACGAGTTCGGAGTTTGCACCGTAAAATCCCAAGGCATTTGGCGGTCGCGGTGGCGATCGCAGGGACACCTAGGTTGGAGCAACTCCCTACTTCTGTAGCCACGGCGAGGAAGAACAAGCCCGGACCCCAAGCGAGATTTCTGGTCGATCAAATGGCAGAATTTGAATCTTGTGTGTTGGAGGCAGTTCAACAGATGACTGCAGTGCTAGAGGAACGCTTGTCGTCTGAGATGACAAAAGTGCAGTCACAGGTGGATTTGGCATTGCGGTCCATTTCAGTGCTGCAGCAAGAGCAAGTGCAGATTATCAAGTCATTGAAATTGTCATCGAGTACCTTAGTTTCATCTGATGGTGCGGGGATTTTAAGCTCCTCCCCGATCCTGCCTCATACGGTAACTCGAGATACTCATCATCTTCATATGAGTTCCGTATTTGGGGGTTTAGAGGGTGGAGACCAGTCGTATGAGAGAAAGAGAAATTTCCTGCCTAAGCTTGATTTCCCTAGATTTGATTTGACTGATCCTCGTATATGGATAGATCCGGGTTTTTTAGGAAAACTAAGGGTGGAGCTTCATTCAGGGGCGGGCGCACCATATTAGGGGTCTGCCCAAGAGTCATCAGAATACAGATACACAAAAGTTTTTCCTGTCGAATACTTTCTTATTTCTTCGATCCCAGATTCTCCACAGGATAGCCTAGAGGATTGACGGCCACACATGTTGCAGGTGCATCACTCACAGGCAGCACAGGTCGTCGGGTGAAGATCTGGAACTTTCTATTAAAAAAATATACCTATAGTGCAAGCTCCGCCCTCTCATATTTAGCTTAACATTGTTGTAGGACATATGATTTCCATGGTGGGTTTCCGACGAGGCCTATGGCTTGAGAAAGATGGGTGTCATCCCCATGTTGCAGGTCCGTCGGAGGCCAGTCATCAACTAGAAGATGAGCAAGTTGGCCCTTGCATATGTTAATTTCTAGTTCTAGGGATAAGTACCCCTGCTTATATGTGACGAGTATCTATTATTTCTACTATGTTTTAAGAAGAAAAACGACGAGTAACTATTACTATAGTACGTTCCATACTAGAAGCGTGAACGGTTCAGGAGTTGAGAGTCTGCTGCGCGTGTGGTGCAACATACATACGAACGTTCCGAGCCGAATCCCAAACCAAATCTGGTAACCAACAATCGTATTGTATCCAAGAACGCAATCGGATCCAGCTCCGTTTAAAACCAAGGCGGCCGTAATCTGTAACCGAGGTTTGATAAGGAAAAGAGCGAGGCCGCAGGCGGCGTGCGTGCGTGCATGGAGACCGGTTGTCAGCACAACTGAGGAAGAAGCATGGCCTTAAACCTGTGTGTGTGTTGATCCGGCCCATAGCCCAAATCCAAACATTTTAGCCCATGGCCCGCTATTGTAATGAGACTATAAATAAAGCACGCGTGAGCTATAAGGTGAGTTCATTCGGTCGAATAAAATTCCCCAATCTCAATCTGCCTCCTCTCCAATTTCCTCTTGCTTCCCCAAATACTTCCACTATGACTTCGGGACGATTCCTGCTGACGATCAGGAACGTGGAGGTCGAGTAGGTGATTTTCTCTCGAACCTTGTCGGTTCCCTCGTTGCTATCGGATTATTTTCCTTGGTAGATCGAGTTTACCGCTGCAAGTAATGGTCGATTTCACCAGAGATTGCCCATTACTTACATTGGTATCAGATTCAGGAGACGAGTTCAGAGTTTGCATCGTAAAATCCCAAGGCATTTGGCGGTCGCGGTGGCGATCGCAGGGACAGCTAGGTTGGAGCAACTCCCTACTTCTGTAGCCACGGCGAGGGAGAACAAGCCCGAGCCCCAAGTGAGATTTCTGGTCGATCAAATGGTGGAATTTGAATCTTGTGTGTTGGAGGCAGTTCAGCAGATGACTGCAGTGCTAGAGGAACGCTTGTTGTTTGAGATGACAAAAGTGCAGTCACAGGTGGATTTGGCGTTGCGGTCCATTTCAGTGCTGCAGTAAGAGCAAGTGCAGATTATCAAGTCATTGAAATTGTCATCGAGTACCTTAGTTTCATCTGATGGTGCGGGAATTTTAAGCTCCTCCCCGATTTTGCCTCATACGGTAACTCGAGATACTCATCATATTCATATGAGTTCCGTATTTGGGGGTTTAGAGGGTGGAGATCAGTCGTATGAGAGAAAGAGAAATTTTCTGCCTAAGCTTGATTTCCCTAGATTTGATGGGACTGATACTCGTATATGGATAGATCCGGGTTCTTTAGGGAAACTAAGGGTGGAGCTTCATTCAGGGGCGGGCGCACCATATTAGGGGTCTGCCCAAGAGTCATCAGAATACAGATACACAAAAGTTTTTCCTGTCGAAGACTTGCTTATTTCTTCGATCCCAGATTCTCCACAGGATAGCCTAGAGGATTGACGGCCACACGTGTTGCAGGTGCATCACTCACAGGCAGCACAGGTCACCGGGTGAAGACCTGGAACTTTCTATTAAAAAAATATACCTATAGTGCAAGTTCCCCCCTCTCATATTTAGCTTAACATTGTTGCAGGACACATGATTTCCATGGTGGGTTTCCGGCGGGGCCTATGGCTTGAGAAAGATGGGTGTCTTCCCCATGTTGCAGGTCCATCGGAGGCCAGTCATCAACTAGAAGATGAGCAAGTTGGCCCTTGCATATGTTAATTTCCAGTTCTGGGGATAAGTATCCGTGCTTATATGTGACGAGTATCTATTATTTCTACTATGTTTTAAGAAGAAAAACGACGAGTAACTATTACTATAGTACGTTCCATACTAGAAGCGCGAACGGTTCAGGAGTTAAGAGTCTGTTGCACGTGTGGTGCAACATACATACGAACGTTCCGAGCCGAGTTCCAAACCAAATCTGTTAACCAACAACCGTATCGTATCCAAGAATGCAATTGAATCCAACTCCATTTAAAACCAAGGCAGCCGTAATCTGTAACCGAGGTTTGATAAGGAAAAGGGCGAGGCCGCAGGCGGCGTGCATGCACGCGTGCATGGAGACCGGGTGTCAGCACAACTGAGAAAGAAGCAGGGCCTTAAACCTGTGTGGGTGTCGATCCGGCCCATAGCCTGAATCCGAACATTTTAGCCCATGGACCGCTATTGTAATGAGACTATAAATAAATAACGCCTAAGCTAGAAAGCGAGTTCATTCGGTCGAATAAAATTCCCCAATCTCCATCTGGCTCCTCTCCAGTTTCCTCTTCCTTCCCCAAACCCTTCCACAGTGACTCCGAGACGATTCCTGCTGACGATCAGGAACATTGAGGCCGAGTAGGTGATTTTCTCTCGCACCTTGCCGGTTCCCTTGTTGCTATCAGATTATTTTCCTTGGTAGATCGAGTTTATCGCTGCAAGTAGTGGTCGATTTCACCAAAGATCACCCATTACTTACATTGGTATCAGATTCAAGCGACGAGTTTGGAGTTTGCGTCGTAAAATCCCTAGGCATTTGGCGGTCGTGGTGGCGATCGCAGGGACATCTAGGTTGGAGCAACTCCCTACTTCTGTAGCCACGGCGAGGAAGAACAAGCCCGAGCCCCAAGCGAGATTTCTGGTCGAGCAAATGGCGGAATCTGATTCTCGTATGTTGGAGGCAGTTCAACAGATGCATGCAGTGCTAGAGGAACGCTTGTCGTGTGAGATGACAAAAGTGCAGTCAAAATTGGATTTAGCGCTTCGGTCCATTTCAGTGCTACAGCAAGAGCAAGTGCAGATTATCAAGTCATTGAAATTGTAATCGATTACCTCAGTTTCATTTGATGGTTCGGGGATTTTAGGCTCCTCCCTGATCTTGCCTCATACGTTAACTTGAGATACTCATCATCTTCATATGCATTCTGTATTTGGGGGTTTAGAGGGTGGTCAGTCGTATGGGAAAGAGAAATTTTTTGTCTAAGCTTGATTTCCCTATATTTGATGGGACTGATCCTCGTATATGGATAGATAAATGCAATTATGATTTCAGTCTATATGATATCCCACCTAATTTTCAAGCTACTGCAGCATCGCTGCATTTATCTGACAAGGCTTCTCACTGGTTCCAATTGTACAAACACTCTATTCAGTTAATAGATTGGGATAAATTTGTTGAGGATGTTATCAAGGAATTTGATAGAAATGATCATAAGACCAAAATAATTCAACTACTTAATTTGAAACATATGGGTTCAGTGGAGGACTATAGAAAAACATTTGTGGAGTTAGTATACTACATCAGGTTATATGACTCATCCATCAGCGAAACCATGCTTATTTCTCAGTTTTTGTTGGGGTTAAAGGATGACTTAATGCTGCTTGTAGAGATGCAACAACCTGACTCTGTGGTACAAGCAGCTACCCTGGCGTCTATTCAGGAGCATTTAAATGAGAAAATTAAAGGGAAATCAAGAAAACCCTTTAGATTGAGACCAAATATGAGCGTGGGGACGAAGTTGGATAGTAAACAACAAGGCTCTAGGGTTGAGTTGTGGAAGGCACGATAACTTAAAGAGTATAGAAGAGCAAATAATCTCTATTATAAGTGTGGGGATACGTATAGCCCTACACATACTTCTGAGGTCCCTAATATAGCCCAGCTTCATAATTTGGAAGAGTGCAAAGATGCTAAAGGTATTATGTTGTCTGATAAGATTTTGAATACCTTGGAGATGTCTAATAACCCCACCTTTGAGGATCAGGACTGTCTACCCTTATATGCCTTATCAGGTCAGATACAAAACAGAGTGATACAACTACAAGCTTTAGCACAGGACCAAGCCTTATTACTGTTGGTGGATTCTGAGAGCTCTCACTGAAAGTTGCCTAGAGGAGGTGAATAGGCTAATAAAACCTGAAATTATAATAAATAGCGGATAAAATCAGAGCGGACCGGACTAGTTCGGTCTTAGGTCGGACTAGTCCGGTCTAAGCCTAATTTATGTTTTAGGTTTCCTTTTAAGTTTGTTTGAGTGGAAAATATGTGGTAGTCAGATGATATCACTAATTAGTTGAGAATGATTAGATTGCAATAATAGAATAATTTGCGGGAAATAACACAATGAAAATTTGATAAGTAATTCTAGTGAGCAATTAAAATAGTAGAGAGACAAAGAGACACGATTTATCCCGAGGTTTGATTCCACACAAGAATCTACGTCCTCGTTGAGGAGTCCACCAAGGACCGGGTCTTTTCCAACACTTTCCTCACCGAGCGATCACCAAGATCAAGCCTGGGCTTTCTCACTATCAATCGAACGTGAATACAATGATCTTAGGGGCTACTCACACTTTGAGGCTCCCTACACTAACCAAGTAGTTTTAGAATTCAAAGTACCACTGTTAAAAACTTAAAATAACAGTTAGAGTGCAGAGGAATCAAACCGAGAGCTCAAACGTCGATCACCATGTCTTTCCTCTCACAAAACCACTAACTCCTTAAGATCCAATCTTAGGGGTCTAAAAGGTGAGGAAAGAGGCTTAGAAGAGCTCTAGGAATGAGTTTTCAACGCTTAGGTTCGTGTCTTACCAATTCTCAGCCGGGAGGTCTCCTTTTATAGAAATCCCGACATTTAGCCGTTACCAAATAAAGTCCGGACTAGTCCGGTCCCAACTCCGAACTAGTCCGATCTTGAGAGACCACTCACGTCACAGGTTACCAAATAAAGTTTTATTGACCGTTGGATTCAAACGGTCATGAAACCCCGGACTAGTCCGGCCATGAGCGGACTAGTCCGATCTCAATCAGGAACCTTTGTTCCGTATGAGAACGGACTAGTCTGGTAAGGGCGGACTAGTCCGTCCCAAAGGGCGGACTAGTCCGGTCTTACCAGACTTAGTCTAAAAACTCCCTCATCTCGAGCTGCGGACTAGTCCAGCCAACCTCAGACTAGTTCGAGCTCACACAGGAACCTTTGTTCCGTCCTAATTCAGACTAGTCTGAGAAGATCGGACTAGTCCGGCCTGTGGAGCGGACTAGTCCGATGGCACTCAGAGACTTCTTCTCCGGTCCTCAGCGGCTTAGTCCGCTTAGCGGACTAGTCCGGCCTCTTGGGCGGACTAGTCCGGCCTTCTGAGACTTAGTCTCATAACGGCTCAGACTCACACAACAACGGACTAGTCCGCCCTTTAACGGACAAGTCCGAACTAACTCAGAGACTTTTTATCTGGTCCAAAACGGATTAGTCCGGATCTGAATGGACTAGTCCGGCCAGTTGTCCGGATAAGTCCGGTCTCCCCTTTTTCTTCATGTCTATGACTCCTTCGTCTTATGATTCTAACTTTCTACCCTTCGTTTGAGCTCTCTAATGATTCTCAAGCACTCTAAAAGAGAAGACCCTATACACAACTAGAAAATATGAAGATTAATAGAAAATGCTATTTTCTACTCTTTCAAGTCTTCATCTTTTCCTTTTGCTTCTTGAGAGACTCCATATTCATTTCTTTGATAAACACCTGTGCTCATACTCAGTAGAAACTTATTAGCATCTTAATTGTCGTCATCAATCAACCAAAACCCACGGGAATTATCTAGATGCACTTTCACTCACTTGTTTATAAACCTGACTACAACACATAAATTGAAGTGTCCTTTATCTCCATTATCCCCACTACAAATCAAGGTGGCCAATGGAAATATTCTTACCTATTTTTCATATGTTTAGAACTTTTCTTGGTATATTCAATGGCAGCTTATGATATGATTCTAGAGATGGATTGGATAGAAAAATTTAGTCCAATGCATTGTAATATGCAACAGAAATGAATTTTCATCCAGTACATATCAAGAAAATTCTATTGCAAGGAATTTTGCCCTCCACTAGTACTGTGATTCAGGAGGCCTTTGTTGAACAAATTATCAAATAGCATAAAAGGAGTGAGTTGTGGGCAGTGGTGGTTGTTAATACCATGGGGGATTATAAGGGGCCACAAACATTCAGGGAGGTTCCCAAAGAGATCCAGCACTTGATACAATTGTACCACTGCATTTTTGTAGAGCCTAAACCATTGCCTCCTCCTCCAAGAATGTATGACCACTCAATATAGTTGCTTCCCGATTCCATACCAATCAATTGTCGCCCATACCGTTATTCTCCAGAGCAAAAAGATGAGATTGAACGCCAAGTCTCAGAAATGATGGATTCCGCTGTTATTATTCCTAGTCTCAGCCCCTTTGCATCACCTATTCTTTTGGTTAAAAAAAAAGACGACTCCTAGAGATTCTGTGTGGACTACAGAAAACTCAGTTCTATTACCATTAAAACAAATTTCCAATGCCTGTGATTGATGAATTCTTGGACGAAATAGCCGGTACAAAATATTTTTCAACAATAGATTTGGCTTCTGGGTTCCATCAGATCAGGACGGCCCCTCAGGATGAGTTCAAAACACCATTCATTTTCAATTTAGAGTTATGCCCTTCAGTTTTACTAATGCACCTACTACATTTCAGTGTTTAATGAATTCTATATTTACTAAATATATGAGGAAATTTCTGTTAGTATTCATGGATGATATCTTGATATTCAACACGTCCTTTGAGGATCACATTATGCATATCAGAATAGTGTCTCAAACACTAAAGGAACACCACTTATTCATTAAGCCCAAAAAGTGTGTGTTTGCTCAACAGAAATTATCCTACCTTGGACATATTATATCACCTGAAGAGGTTTCCACTGATCCGTCAAAAATAGAAGCTATGGTTAGGTGGCCCGTGCCTAGTAATTTTACTGAGCTGAGAGACTTTTTGGGACTCACAGGATATTATAGAAAAATTGTGAGTTATTATGGAACAATTGCAAGACGCCTCACTAACTTACTGCACCTTAAGACATTTTTGTGGTCTGCTCAAGCTCAGGAAGCATTTGAGAAATTAAAAAGAGCCATGACTACTACCCCGGTATTGACCTTTCCTAATTTTACAAAGGAATTTATCATAGAAACAGATGCTTGTGACTCTAGGGTAGGGGATATTCTCTCCGAAGATAATCACCTGGTGGCCTATTTTAGCAAAGGGCTAAGTGTCCAACATAAAAAACTGTCCACATACGAAAAGGAATTTATTGCAGGTATGATGACTGTGGATAAATGGAGAGGATACCTACAAAGAAAACCATTTATCATCAAAACAGACGATTAAAGTTTGTGCCATTTGCAAGATCAATCCTTGTCTACTGACTTGCAAAAAAAGGCAATGAGGAAGTTGCCCGGTCTCTCATTCAAATTTCAGTATAAAAAGAGGTCAGAGAACAAGGCGGTTGATGCCTTGTCTAGAGTTGGCCATTTATTATTAGAGTCTGTTGTTTCTTCTATTGTCCCAGTTTGATGCAAGAGGTTATCAATTCCTATCACAATAATCCTCAAGTCCAACAGCTCCTAACTGATCTAGCAGTTTCTAGTCCCAATGATAAGGGCTATTCTCTGAACGAGGGCATCATTCGGTTCAGAAAAAAGAAAATGAGTAGGGAAAATTTCCTCTCTGCAAACCAAGTTGATTGTTGTTTTCACACATGTGCTCTGGGAGGCCATTCAGGGATTCAATCTACATATATGCGAGTCAAAAAACTTTTTTACTGGCCAGGCATTTAGAATGATGTGGAGTCCTTTGTGGAACAGTGCCAAACTTGCCTACAAGCAAAGCATGAATTGTGTAAATATCCAAGTTTGCTTCAACTCTTGTCCATTCCTAAGTCTGCATGGTCTGATATTTCATTGGATTTCATAGAAGGTCTGCCGCATCCTTATGGGTATTTTGTGATTCTAGTGGTGGTCGACACATTAACTAAATATGTGCATTTTATTGCTCTTAAGCACCCCTTCACAGCTTCTGTTGTGGCTCAAATATTTTTGGATAACATAGTTAAACTGCATGGTATCCAAAAAATAATTGTTTCTAACAGGGGCAATATTTTTACTAGGTTATTTTGGACAGCAATGTTCACATAATTGAAGACAGAATTACAGATGTCTTCAACCTACCACCCACAAACAGATGGCTAGACCGAACGTGTAAATCAATGCCTCGAAATATTTCTTAGATGCTCTGTCCATGCAACCCCTAAGCAGTGGGTCAAGTGGTTGCCTCTAGCTGAGTTATGGTATAATACTTTTTTCCACTCCTCATTGCAGTGCTCTCCATATAAGGCACTGTATGGTATTGATCCTCCTGTTGGATTTGTGCCACAGTCGTCTCACTCGGGGTGTGAGGAGGTGACTGGAATACTACTTCAATGTCAGACATTTTTTGAACTTCTGCGAGAGCATCTTGAGTGTGCCCAGCACAAAATGAAGGTGCAGGCTGACAAAGGCAGGACAAACCGACAGTTCCTAGTGGGTGAATGGGTACTGTTGAAGCTTCAGCCTTACATATAGAATTCAGTGGATTATCGTTCATGTTTCAAATTGGCATTCAAATATTGTGATCCTTTTGAAATTACTGCCAAGGTGGGTCAGCTTCTTATCGGATACAACTCCCCAATGATAGTATGGTTCATCAAGTTTTCTATGTTTCCCAGTTGAAACCTTTTAACCCTGATCACAAGCCGGTATTCGATTTGTTGCCCACTATTCCAGAATTGGATATAAAAGATTTATCACCTGTCAAGATTTTGGAACGCCGATCTGTAAAAAAGGTCAACTCGGCTATCACCCAGGTATCCGTCCAGTGGGCAGCATTACCGGCATCTTCAGCAACATTGGAAGATTATCATGTTCTTCGCGCGCGATTTTCTTCGGCGCCACCTTGGGGACAAGGTGCTTCTTCGGGGGAGGGCTCTATCAGCACAGCAGAGGAAGAAGCAGGGCCTTAAATCCGTGTGAGTGTCGATCTGGCCCATAGCCCGAATCCAAAAATTTTGGCCCATGGCCCGCTATTGTAATGAGACTATAAATAAAGCATGCCTGAGCTAGAAGGCGAGTTCATTTGGTCAAATAAAGTTCCCCAATGTCCATGCGGCTCCTCTTCAATTTTCTTTTCCTTCCCCAAACCATTCCACTATGATTACTTCGAGCTCGTCAACATCCAGAACCTCACCGGCAGTGGATCCGTGGCCAGCGCGTGGATCAAGGGCACCAAAACGGGGTGGACCCCGATGTCACGGGCAACCAGAACTTCGACTACTGACCGGCGGAAGCGGAGTTTCTGCTCTGTTTCTCATGACATTTCTCGTATCGTCCGGACATGGCAAGTGTCTATAAGAGGCTACGTGCCCGTTTGTGGTTGACGATGCTGCAGCACATGTATGGTAGCCATGGCACTACGCTTGCTGTCCATAACTCATTATTTTTATTATACCTTCTCTTCCTACTATTATCATGTATACATGTTGTGTGTAAGATAAAATATACAGTACTCGTTATTTGTGAAATAATATGATCATAAATCTGGGTTAAGTGACAAAAGCCAACATATCCGGGTTTTTTTGAATGAAACTAAGGGTGGAGCTTCATTCAGGGGCGGGCACACCGTATTAGGGGTCTGCCCAAGAGTCATCAGAATACAGGTACACAAAAGTTTTTTCTTTCTAAGACATGCTTATTTCTTCGATCCCATATTCTCCAAAGGATAGCTTGGAGGATTGACGGCCACACATGTTGCAGGTGCATAGCTCGCAGGCAGCACAGGTCGCCGGGTGAAGACCTGGAACTTTCTATTAAAAAATATACCTGTAGTGCAAACTCCCCCCTCTCGTATTTAGCTTAACATTGCTGCAGGACCCATGATTTCCGTGGTGGGTTTCTGGCGGGACCTATGGCTTGAGAAAGATGGGTGTTGTCCCCATGTTGCAGAAATGGCAGAGGCCAGTCGTCAACTACAAGATGAGTAAGTTGGCCCTTGCGTATGTTAACTTCTAGTTCTAGGGATATGTACCCGTGCTTATATGTCATGAGTATATATTATTTCTACTATGTTTTAAAAAGAAAAACAACGAGTAACTATTACTATAGTACGTTCCATACCAGAAGCGCGAACGCTTCAGGAGTTTAGAGTCTGTTGCGCACGCGGTGCAACATGCATGCGAACGTTCCGAGCCGAGTCCCAAACCAAATCTGGTAACCAACAACCGTATCGTATCCAAGAACGCAATCGAATCCAGCTCCGTCTAAAATCAAGGAAGTTGTAATCTGTAACCAAGGTTTGATAAGGAAAAGGGTGAGGGCACAGGCGGCGTGCGTGCGTGCATGGAGACCGGGTGTCAGCACAGCTGAGGAAGAAGCAGGGCCTTAAACCTGTGTGGGTGTCGATCCGGCCCATAGCCCGAATCCAAACATTTTGGCCAATGGCTCGCTATTATAATGAGACTATAAATAAAGCACGCCTGAGCTAGAAGGCGAGTTCATTCGGTCGAATAAAATTCCGCAATCTCCATCTGGCTCCGCCCCAGTTTCCTCTTCCTTCCCCAAACCCTTCCACTGTGACTTCGGGACGATTCTGGCTGACGATCAGGAACGTGGAGGCCGAGTAGGTGATTTTCTCTCGCACCTTGTCGGTCCCCTCGTTGCTATCAGATTATTTTCCTTGGTAGATCGAGTTTACCGCTGCAAGTAGTGGTCGATTTCACTAGAGATCGTCCATTACTTACATTGGTACCAGATTCAAGCGACGAGTTCGGAGTTTGCGCCGTAAAATCCCTAGGCATTTTGCGGTTGCGGTGGCGATCGCAGGGACACCTAGGTTGGAGAAACTCCCTACTTCTGTAGCCACGATGAGGAAGAACAAGCCCGGACCCCAAGAGAGATTTTTATTCGAGCAAATGGCGGAATCTGAATCTCGTGTGTTGGAGGCAGTTCAGCAGATGACTGTAGTTCTAAAGGAACGCTTGTCGTCTGAGAAGACAAAAGTGCAGTCACAGGTGGATTTGGCGATGCGGTCCATTTCAGTGATGTAGCAAGAGCAAGTGCAGATTATCAAGTCATTGAAATTGTCATCGAGTACCTCATTTTCATCTGATGATGCTGGGATATTAGGCTCCTCCCAGATCCTGCCTCATACGGTAACTCGAGATACTCATCATATTCATAGGAGTTCTTTATTTGGGGGTTTAGAGGGTGGAGATCAGTCGTATGAGAGAAAGAGAATTTTTTTGCCTAAGCTTGATTTCCCCAGATTTGATGGGACTGATCCTCGTATATGGATAGATAAATGCAAGTCTGATTTCAGTCTATATGATATCCCACCTAGTTTCCATGCTACTGCAGCATCACTGTATTTATGTGACAAGGCTTCTCGCTGGTTGCAATCCTACAAACACTCTATTCAGTTAATGGATTGGGATAACTTTGTTGAGGCTGTTATCAAGGAATTTGATAGAAATGATCATAAGACTAAAACAATGCAGCTACTTAATTTGAAACAGATGGGTTCACTGGAGGACTATAGAAAAGCATGTGAGGAGTTAGTATACTACATCAGGTTATATGGCTCATCCATTAGCGAAACTATGCTTGTTTCTCAGTTTTCGTTGGGGTTAAAGGATGACTTAATGGTGCTTGTAGAGATGCAACAACCTGGCTCTGTGGTACAAGCAGCTACCCTGACGTCTATTCAGGAGCCTTTAACTTTGAAAATTAAAGGGAAATCATGAAAACCCTTTGATTGAGACCAAATATGGGCGTGGGGCCTAAGTTGGATACTAAACAGCAAGGCTCTAGGGTTGAGTTGTGGAAGACACAACAACTTAAAGAGTATAGAAGAGCAAACAATCTTTATTATAAGTGTGAGGATAAGTATAGCCCTACACATACTTCTCGGATCCCTAATATAGCCCAGCTTCATAATTTGGAAGAGTGCCAAGATGCCAAAGGTATTATATTGTGTGATGAGATTTTGAATACTTTAGAGATGTCTAATAACCCCACCTTTGAGGATCAAGACTGTCTGCCCTTATATGCCTTATCAGGTCAGATACAAAACAGAGTGATACAACTACATGCTTTAGCACAGAACCAAGGCTTATTACTGTTGGTGGATTCTGGGAGCTCTCCCTCGTTTATAAACATGACTACAGCACATAAATTGAAGTGTCCTTTATCTCCATTATCCCCACTACAGATCAAGGTGGCCAATGGAAATATTCTTACCCATTCTTCAGAGATTCAGAATTTTTCTTGGTATATTCAAGGGCACACATTTTTCACACAATGTTAAAGTATTAGATGTTCAAGCTTATTATTATATTTCTAGGGATGGACTGGCTAGAAAAATTCAGTCCAATGCATTGTAATTGGAACCAGAAATGGATTCCCTTCTAGTACAATAACAAGAAAATTCTATTGCAAGGAATTTTGCCCTCCACTGGTACTGTGATTGAGGAGGTCTTTGCTGAACAGATTATCAAATGGCATCAAGGGAGTGAGTTATGGGCAGTGGTGGTGATGGAACCTGTTAATACCATGGGTGATCATAAGGGGCCACAAACGTTGAGAGAGGTTCCCAAAGAGATCTAGCACTTGATACAAAAGTTCCACTGCATTTTTGCAGAGCCTAAATCATTGCCTCCTCCAAGAACGTATGACCACTCAATATCATTGCTTTCCGATTCCATACCAATCAATTATCGCTCATACTGTTATTCTCCAGAGCAAAAAGATGAGATTGAACGCCAAGTCTCGGAAATGATGGATTCGGATATTATCATTCCTAGTCTCACCCCCTTTGCATCACTTGTTCTTTTGACTAAAAAAAAGACGACTCCTAGAGATTTTGTGTGGACTACAAAAAACTCAATTCTATTACCATTAAAAACAAATTTTCAATGCCTATGATTGATGAATTCTTTAACGAAATAGGCAGTGCAAAATATTTTTCAACAATAGATTTGGCTTCTGGGTTCCATCAGATCAGGATGGCACCTCAGGATGAGTTCAAAACAGCATTCAAGACTCACTATGGACATTTTCAATTTAGAGTTATGCCCTTCAGTATGACTAATGCACCTGCTACATATCAGTGTCTAATGAATTCTATATTTGCTAAAAATACGAGAAAATTTCTGTTAGTATTCATGGATGATATCTTTATATTCAGCACGTCCTTTGAAGATCACATTATGCATATCAAAATAGTGTTTCAAACACTAAAGGAACACCACTAGCTTATTCATTAAGCCCAAAAAGTGTGTTTGATCAATAGAAATTATGCTACCTTGGACATATTATATCACCTGAAGGGATTTCTACTGATCTGTAAAAAATAGAAGCTATGGTTAGGTGGCCTGTGCCTAGTAATTTTATTGAGCTAAGAGGCTTTTTGGGACTCACAGGATATTACAGAAAATTTGTGAGTTATTATGGAACAATTGCAAGACCCCTCACTAACTTACTGCACCATAAGACATTTTTGTGGTCTGCTCAAGCTCAGGAGGCATTTGAGAAATTAAAAAGAGCCATGACTACTACCTCGGTATTGGCCTTTCATAATTTTACAAAGGAATTTATTATAGAAATATATGCTTGTGACTCTAGGATAGGGGCTTTTCTCTCCCAAGATAATCACCGGTGGCCTATTTTAGCAAAGGGCTAAGTGTCCAATATCAAAAATTGTCCACATACAAAAAGAAATTTATTGCAGGTATGATGGCTGTGGATAAATGGAGAGGACACCTACAAAGAAAACCATTTATTATCAAAACAGACCATCAAAGTCTATGCCGTTGCAAGATCAATCCTTGTCTACCGACTTGTAAAAAGGCAATGAGGAAGTTGCCCGGTCTCTCATTCAAATTTCAGTATAAAAAGAGGTCAGAGAACAAGGTGGTTGATGCCTTGTCTAGAGTTGGCCATTTATTGTTAGAGTTTGTTGTTTCTTCTATTACCCCAGTTTGGATGCAAGAGGTTATCAATTCCTATCACAATGATCCTCAAGCCCAACAGCTCCTAACTGATCTGGTAGTTTCTAGTCCCAATGATAAGGGCTATTCTCTGAATGAGGGCATCATTCGGTTCAGGAAAAGAATATGAGTAGGGAATAATTCCTATCTGCAAACCAAGTTGATTGCTGTTTTTCACACATGTGCTCTAGGAGGCCATTCAGGGATTCAATCTACATATATGCGAGTCAAAAGACTTTTTTACCGGCCTGACATTAAGAATGATGTGGAGTCCTTTGTGGAACAATGCCAAACTTGCCAACAAGCAAAGCATGAATTGTGTAAATATCCAAGTTTCCTTCAACCCTTGCCCATTCCTAGGTCTGCATGGCCTGATATTTCATTGGATTTCATAGAAGGTCTGCCGTATTCTTATGAGTATTCTGTGACTCTGGTGGTGGTCGACACATTCAATAAATATGCACATTTTATTGCTCTTAAGCACCCCTTCACAGCTTCTGTTGTGGCTCAAGTATTTTTAGATAACATAGTTAAACTGTATGGTATCCCAAAAACAATTGTTTCTGACAGGGGCAATATTTTTACTGGGTTATTTTGGACAGCACTGTTCAGATTCGTGAAGACAGAATTACAAATGTCTTCAGCCTACCACCCACAAACAGATGGCCAGAACTAACGTGTAAATCAATGCCTCGAGATGTTCCTTAGATGTTCTGTCCATGCAACCCAAAGCAGTGAATCAAGTGGTTACCTCTAGCTGAGTTGCGGTATAATACTTCTTTCCACTCCTCATTGCAGTGCTCTCCATATAAGGCACTGTATGGTATTGATCCTCCTGTTGGGTTTGTGCCATAATTGTCTGACTCGGGGTGTGAGGAGGTGACTGGAATGCTACTCCAACGACAAGCATTTTCCGAACTTCCGCGGGAGCAACTGGAGCGTGTCGAGCACAAAATAAAGGTGTAGGCTAACAAAGGCAGGACAGACCGACAGTTCCAAGTGGGTGAATGGGTATTGTTGAATCTTCAGCCTTACACACAGAATTCAGTGGCTTATCGTTCATGATTCAAATTGGCATTCAAATATTATAGTCCTTTTAAAATTGCTGCCAAGGTGGGATCAGCTTCTTATCGGCTACAACTCCCCAATGATAGTATGGTTCATCCAGTTTTCCGCGTTTCCCAGCTGAAACCTTTTACCCCTGATCACACGCTGGTATTCGCTTCGTTGCCCACTATTCTGGAATTGGATATAAAATATTTATCACCTGTCAAGATTTTGGAACGCCGATTGGTAAAAAAAGGCAACTCGACTATCAACCAGGTATTGGTCTAGTGGGCAGCATTACCGGCAGCTTCAGCAACATGGGAATATTATCATGTTCTTCGCGCGTGATTTCCTTTGGCGCCAGGCTGGGGACAAGCTGGTTCTTCGGGGTAGGGCTATGTCAGCATAGATGAGGAAGAAGCGTGGCCTTAAACCTGTGTGGTTGTCGATCCGGCCCATAGCCCGAATCCAAACATTTTGGTGCATGGCCCGCTATTGTAATGAGACTATAAATAAAGCACGCCTGAGTTAAAAGGCGAGTTCATTCGGTAGAATAAAATTTGCCAATCTCCATCTCACTCCTCTCCAATTTTCTCTTCCTTCCCCAAACTCTTCCACTGTGACTACTTCGAGCTCGTCAACATCTAGAACTTCGCCGGCAGTGGATCCGTGGCCAGTGCGTGGATCAAGGGCACCAAAACGGGGTGCATCGCTCGGAGGCAGCACAGGTCGTCATGTGAAGACCTGGATCTTTTCTATTAAAAATATACCTGTAGTGCAAGCTCTCCCGTCTCGTATTTAGCTTAACATTGCTACAAGACCCATGATTTCCGTGGTGGGTTTCCGGCGGGACCTATGGCTTGAGAAAGATGGGCGCCGTCCCCATGTTGCAGGACCGACGGAGGCCAGTCGTCAACTGGAAGATGAGCAAATTGGCCCTTGCGTATGTTAATTTCTAGTTCTAGGGATAAGTACCCGTGCTTAACGAGTATCTATTATTTCTACTGTTTTAAGAAAAAAACAATGAGTAACTATTACTATACTACGTTCTATACCAGAAGCGCGAACGGTTCATGAGTTGAGAGTCTGTTGCATGCGAACGTTCGGAGTGGAGTCTCAAACTAAATCTGTTAACTAACAACCTTATTGTATGCAAGAACGCAATAGAATCGAGCTCCATTTAAAACAAAGGCAGCCCTCATCTGTAACAGAGGTTTGATAAGAAAAAAGGCTAGGCCGCAGCGGCGTGCGTGCGTGGAGACCGGGGCGCCGCCGCGCACAGCAGAAACGTAGGCCCGTCCCCCCCCGGCTCGCAGCCGTCTCCGACTCCGACGACACCAACCGCGACCTTGATAGCGCTCCGTTTTCTGATAAGCCTCACCGCACCGCCGGAGTTTCGAGGCTAGAGCAACACACACAGAGAGAGCGCGCGCGCAGCAGGCATCGAAGGTATTATTAGTTCGATCTTATTCCTCCTCACGGCGTACACATGGCTTCCTCGGGCAGTTCCGACGACGGCACGCTGCTCGACGAGAAGGAGGCTCCTCCCCCTCGCCTCGCCTGCGACCCTGCGCCATCCGCCGCCGCCGCCGCCCCAGGGCATTACTGCACCGTCATGGACGACGACGACGACGAGGGTCTCTGGTGGTCGCCGTTTCCAGATAGCAAGGTGACACCCGCCGCGGCGCCCTCCTCTTCCGCCGCTCCTCCGGCTGCTCCTCCACAGCCCACGGCCAGTCCATCCCTTGCCATGTTCCTCAACTTTTATTACTGAAAGATATCTACCGAATCTTTTGAGACGATCGATTATCCTGGTTGATTTTGACGTTTCTGCATCGTACCAGAGAGGGATAACGTCTGAAGAAGATCTCGGCGCCTTCGGCGGCGGCCGCCATGCCCATGATGATCGCGCTCCCCCTGCCGCCATTCTAGAGCCGTCATCGCCAATGGACGCGTCTAGTAATAACCACGTGAACGTTACGGGCTTCCGGGTCCGCCAGAACAACGGCCGCTTCGTGCCGCACCCCCACGGCGGTCGAGGCGGCGGCTACAACGGAAGCCGGAGGCCGGTCGGCGGCGCCAATGGCGACCGCGGCGACGTGAACGTCCACGTCCACATCAACGGAAACGAGTACGACAACTTCAACGGGTCAGGAGGCTTCAACAACAACAACAACGGGCAACGCCGTGGCGGGAGGCATTGGCATGGCCAGGGGGGGCACAGGCCGTCAGGTCCTCGCATGCAGCAGCCGCCGCCACGTCACCCTCCTAGGGATCCGACACCGCCGCCGTTCATGGGCATGGTCTACTACGACCCATACGGCGCATATGGCCCGTATGCATACTCTGCCGGTACGTGACACCTTGTGTTTCTTAATTTGTGGATGCCTTTGTGTATGCTGATCCAGACGCTGCGGTTGCTACGTGCTTCTGCCATCTCAAATTTCCCTTGCTTCCGTTGGCAGAATTCGCACCAGCTGGTGTCTACTTTCCTCCGACGCCGCAAGAGAGGTTACCGTTTATGCCGTACCCTACGCTTCCTATGCCGATGATGCTTCCACATTGGGAGCAGCAAGGCACAGCTTTTGGTCCATCTTCATACACGGAACAGCAGCAGCAAGCTCCAGAGACGAAAGATGCTCCTCCAACCGCAGAGGAGCTGCAGAAATCAATCCGTCAACAGATCGAGTACTACTTTAGGTAGTTCCTGTAAACTTGCAAGACACCGAACACCTATGCTTCAAACTTCAACTGCTGCTAGCTAGGTTCGTTCATCAACCATTTCCCCTTTTTTTCCTGCAGTACAAATAACCTGAGCAAGGACGTCTACTTGAGGCAAAAGATGGACGAGAATGGTTGGGTGCCGTTGAAGCTGATCGCCGGCTTCCCTCGAGTGAGATTCCCATGATGATGATGCTCCATATCATGTGCGACTGCCTTACGTGAACCTCGACGAATACTTCATTGACATTCTACGTCTCTGTCGGCTCCGTTTGTCTTCTTTCAGGTCATGGCAAAAAGTGACGATCTCGACTTCATCATGACTTCAGTCCTGTCTTCGGATGAGGTTGAAGTGCAGGTAACAAGCTTCACTCAACTAGCCGTTTGTTTCAACCAGTTTCCGGCAGTTTTGCTTCGTGTTTGAATTATTTGAGGTGCTAGCTTGAGGTTTAAAAAACTTTCAAATGTGGTCTGCCTCTAGTAAAACAAATTATCACTGGCTTTGTTGGCATTATTTTAACATAAGAGATGCAGTCAGAGTGATCTAATGTGCCTGATATAGCTAGCTTCTAACTTATGATTTGCAGGATGGAAAGATCAGAAGGCGCGTAGGGTGGGAGAAATACCCACTTCCAGCAAGAAGCAACTGAAGCCAGTACGCATGGCTACTGAAGCCCAAACATGCCAATCTACTCAGGGTGGAGCTAATGAGGAGCTGTTTCTTTTGCGCAAGTTTTTGGTCATAGCACATTTGATATCAACTCTTGTGCACGTTTATCAACTTTGAGAGAGAAATTTTGGCGAAATTTATGATTTAGTAGTTTTTCAGTTTTTGTATCAATTAAGTCGTACTATTTGGTGTGTTTGTCTAATACGAAGACTTTAATCTGGAAGAATAAAGCCGGAAACCATTGAGGTTCCGTTTAGCACATTGGTAGTCAATAAATTGTAGTTACTAGAATATTTTGAGGAAAGTGTTGCATTCAAAAATAAACTTTTTTCAGACTTTATACTGTGAGATCCTTCGACACCGAGTACGTTTTCGTTTTGTATGTTTTGTTTATGTTCTAAATGGCCGAAGAATCGCCTTACCCTGGACACGCCTGATAAATGTATATTTTGTGTTTTCAATGTAGCAGGTATACCATTTTCCTCCTGGTTTAGGGTCGTATTTAAATATTATCACTCTTTGACGTATCCCGTTTAAGCTAGCTTTAAGTAGATCACCGGTTCTCTTTTAATCTTTTCTTATTCTTTTTTTTTCCTCTGGTGCAATCGCGATGACACGAGTCTTTGGGTGTACAATAGCCGTTCGATCGGCTGCTGCAGATAGAGAAGAAACAGAGTAACAGAGTAGGTTTACAACCCAACGAATATGCAACGGCTGAATCTTCTCGTCTCATGCAGCCGTATCTCTTATCTGCAACGAGAGCAACGTGTTAACGGCATGAGGTTGTTCGTTTGGAAATTTTCAATCTTCTACCTAATTTGCAGATATACTTTGCTTGGAATTTTTCACCTCTTATAAGGAGAGGCCTGCTATTCGTTTGGACTGTGGACTGTAATAAAAAACTGAACAACTCTACTCGGCGTGCGTTAATATAATTTTCAGAAAGATTGAGGAAATTTATCCTTGGAATACAATTAGAAAGAACTTGCCACTAGGAAGCTAATCACGACGAACCGAAGAAGCCAGATGATTCTACTACTGCCGATCCTACTACAAGCCGGCGAGGAAGAGGGAAGAGAACCAGATGACGAGGTCCTCGCTTAGCTGGTGCTGGTCGTCGACGCCGCCGCCGACGTGCAGGCGGCAGAGCGGGCACGTCCGCCGGCACCGCGCCAGCCACCGGTCGACGCAGTCCCGGTGGAAGGCGTGGCCGCACGGCAGCCTCCGCACCTCCTCGCCGTCGCGGCACGTCGATATGCACACGACGCAGCAGTGGTCCACCACCGGGCGGTCTTGCGCCCGGCCGCTCCGCCGCTTGCAGTCGCCGCCGGAGAGGGCCGAGGAGAGCAGCGCCACCACCTGGCTCACCGTCGCCACAACCATCTCTCTTACAACGCAAGCTAGCAGTGGACGAGTGAGTGAGTGAGTGGAGATCAGCATTTCAGAGGCTGGATTGCGATCGATGGCTTATAAAACGAGCGAAGCGAGACAGCGGCACGGGTGACAGAGAAGGTGCACCAAGAGCGACCCCAGTGCCCACCTTCCCTATCATCTAATCTAAACCAGTCTTTCTTGGATACAAAGCGTACGCGACGCGACTGCATCGACACAACACTTGAGGTACAAAGACCCCACCCCACGATATCAAGGGGCTGGATCCGATCAATCTGTACCATCTGCCGTATTACGGCCGGTCAGCACGTTTCAAACTCAGTGCCAACATGGAGTACAGTATCATATCCCAAAGACACGAAACCCGTTGCGACCTTGAGAGCGGAAAGGTGGTATCTTTCTTCACATCTTAAGCATCGTCAGTAACAACCAGTAATATAGAACTCAAGCTGGATCTGTCGCTGAATCTGCAAATATGCAAGGCCGGTCATGTGGACCGCAGCTAAACAGAGAGCTGTGTCGGTTGACCTAGGGGGGTGAGGCTCTTGCTTCATCTGCACAAAAGCTGGAGGGCCCTTTCCCATGGCTACTCAACTTCAGTGACCGGCAAGGAATCGAGAGGAGTGAGTGAGCACGGTTAAGTTAGGTTCGGTACACTGACCTGCCGTCCTCCCAGGCTCCTGCCGCGGCAGAATGTAGGGGGAGGTGAGCCGTCGCGGATCACAGCTCGGCCCGTGGCATGTCGTGTCACTGGATCGCCGGTTTTTGATGTCCCCATGCATCCAGTTGTCACCTCATATGATCCGCCTTGTACGTGACCCAGGTAGATGGTACACTTGTACACTGTGCTCCGTGCAGTCTCTTCCGTTCGGCGATCTATGGCTATGATCCATGTGCTGAGAACTGTGTCTCTAGATTCGTCACCAAAACTTCCATTGTGATCTGCAAATTCCGATAACACAAATATGAGAAAATAGGATAATATATGTTCTTTGAAAAACACGTTAAGCAAAAAGAAGATACATGGCATGGGATAGCAGGTTGAGGTATCATTCATCAGTCAATTTTCTGAAACGGTCGTTGGATCCAGTGCACAAAAGCCACAGCTGCATACAAAATCAATCTATTATTCTGATGGAACGAGATCACGACAGATGCTAGATTACCTTTGTGTTTTCTGGTACCAACTTTCCTATAGATAGTCATCCGTACTCCGCTTTAGATCTTTTATTTGCTCAAAAGCTATCATTATTGGTTCATATTTTTCGTAGTCTTGGCAAATCTTTATCAGTGCCTAGGCTCCACGAAATCCTTCCCAATCGGAGGTCCACTGAGGGCAGAAACGAACATGTTAATCTCAGAGGACATGCCAGAACTGTTACTTTTCAGCACAAAACAACTTGGGACCCCAGAGTCCTACTAATTTTCCATATCAGAATCAGTGAATCGCTATACATATAGAAGGGTGGATCTCATGCAGTGGTAGTGTCTCTACTTATGTCCTAGGTCTCTCTGCAAAAGTAGGAGTAAAACTGTCTACAAACAACACTTGCCCAGACATCCTAATGTGTGGGAGCACTGGGTACCCCCTTTAATCAGAATAAATACATAGTTATTCCAGCAAAAACATGAAGAAGAAACAAATTATTGATGCGCATTGCAGTCATTTAAGAAGAAAATTGATATAAGCCCTTTTCAACACCAAATCAGCAATCATGTATCCACATCATTCCATTTGAAAATATGGTGTGGTATGCAACAGCAGGCCGATGATGTACTACAACAAACAACAATTTGAAAAGAGCACTAGCTCTGTTTTTATTACAAACTATATCCGCCAACAGAGTGGTGTCATTGGTTGTCGAAGCTGTGCAAATTCAACCAGAAAAATCCTTGGAGCTAGAATTTGACTCTTGTTCTGAGTTCTCTTGGTGGTCCTCAAGCAACTTTCCATCTTTTGGTACGAGAGAAGGAATTCCATCGACTACCTAGAGTCAGTATCAGAAAATAAAGAAAGGGGGTACTGAAATATGATAATAAATTCACCGGCAACAGGACCAATTGTTCAGTCAGAGGTGCAAGATGGATGATTTATGCAACGAGAGACGTAGATTTCCTTTTATGCATCCAAAATCCACTGCAAATCATTCAGCAGTTTCCCTTTTCCAACTGTGATCACTTGGTTGTGACTCACGAGCCATTTGGTGTGCAATTTGATCGTTTTATTCTCCGTCCTCCCTTCATCTATCTTGTACTAGACACACACACGTTGATCTAACATGTACTGCCTATTATTTAATACTTCGATTCTGAAATGTATGTAATATAGGTACTAACCTTCACTATCAATTGGTGCTGAGCTTACTAGGACATACACAAGGCCTGGTCCTGCCAAAATCAACTTATTCAGGATATTGATGATTCGTATGTGTATGTTTGGGTTGCAGGAGATCAGCACATGAACATCAACATTATGGATGCTTACTAGGAGATCAGTGTTCTCCTTTTTTCTATTTTTTCATTTTTCGTTGACTTTTCTTCGGTGGGTCGTGGGGACTCGGGCAATACAACAAACAGGTCGCAAGCACATATGATGTGCTAGAACGTGCGACCAGATCAGGGAACGACGCGGACTCACCGGGAAGGACACGCTGACGGCGTCGCTGACCAGAGAATCGCTGGCCTCGCAGTACCTGTTCCGCAGGACGACGCACAGATACACGGATGGATTAGCGGCACGGGACCGAGGGCAAACCGTAGTGTGCGGCGGCGAGAGCGGGGACCGAGTCGACGCGCGCTTGTAATTGATTCGTTTGCATAGCTTACCTGAGAGGCTTCTTGGACAGGGGGCAGACGAGCACGTCGGAGAGCGCCTGCGGGATGCCCCGACTCCCGCCGCCGCCGCCGCCGTGTCGCGACAGCAACGCCGCCGTCCGCCTCATCGCTGCTGTCCCTAGACAAGTGGACAAGGACCATCGGCCTCGTTGCTGCAGCAGTGCTGAAGGCGAAAGCAAATTACTCATCAGCCCGCTCGAATGAGATCGATCAGCCCATCAGCGTTTGCTATGAGCACTGGGCCGTATTAGGAGAGCCAGATGCAGAGCTCGTGGTCAGCCCACAGAAGATTTATTTACATTCTATTAGGATTTTTTAATAATATCTTCCTTCTCGGGAAATATTGAAATAATACCTAGATGTAAGAAATTTCAGATACAATACTATGCCGAACACGCTAAAACTGGAATTCGAATGTCGGGTGCATGAAAACAGAAATCTAAGACGGGATTTCTCTATTTTGGTGCAGCCAACACATGAAAATAGGTTTTGGGGCTGTGTACAGTTCAAGTCCAACAACGGAGAAATGAAACACATTTTCACTTCATTATCTATGAGCATGCAAAACAGACGGAAGAGCTTAGAGATTGTGATATATTTCTTATTTGCACAATATTAAATTTTTTACTGAGTTATGATAGACTATCTAGAATTTTAGAGTCGCATTTGAGGCTAACCATGTCCTATGGTCAACTCTATGGGTGAAATTGCAAGACTACTACTCCCTCTATTTTGAACTAAAAGACGTTTAGGACAGCTAATTTAGTTCAAATTAAACTAAATATTTTGTCCTAAACATCATTTATTTCAAAACAGAGGGAGTATGTTGGTACTCTATGAATCGGGTACCCAATAGTGAGTAAAAGATAATTTAGGCCTCGCCTCCCTGCTAAGGCGGGCCCCAAAGGAAACCACGTGCCCTAGGCCCCATGATCAACCCTGGGGCTACCGCGTGCGCCTGAGCTCCAGAGCTGACACGTGCTCTGGGCTTCGACCTGAGCTCCCCGCTGAGGCGAGGTCCGGAGTTGTCACGTGTCTCCGGCTCCGGGCCACCTCCCTGAAGAGGGCAGCACCGGGGCTGGCACGTGTCCCGAGCTCCGGCCTAAGCCTCCCCGCTGAGGCAAGGTCCGGAGCTGCCACGTGTCCCATGGCTCCGAGCCGCCTCCCCGTTGAGGACAGCTCCAGTGCTCACACGTGCCCCGGACTCTGGTCCGGGCCACCCCGCTGAGGGCAGCTCCGGTGCTGACACGTGCCTCGGGCTCCGGTCCGGGCCTCCCTGTTGAGGTGAGGTCCTGAGCCGCCACGTGTCCTTAGACACCAAGTCCGTCGATAAGGGTTCTAGAGGCGCAACGTACCCCACGATCCGTTGTGGGCCGTGGGTCGACGAAGTCAAGAAGGAAGTGCGCTGACAGGTTTCGCATCCAAGGCTCGCACGTTCCCCAAAAGCATGGCGCGTAGCACACGCCTCCATCTCTTGAGCGTTCGCCATAACGGTGACAAGAGAAGACGGCGAGGCGTGACAGCGAAACAGTGCCGCCCGACGGCACGCAGCCGCCCAAGCAGGGCGATGAGACGCGGCGACAAGACGGCGTCTTCATCATTACCTGACACACGATCAGAGGCGCCATGCGCGTCAGACAGAGGGACTTAACTCCCCCGCCGGCGACTCTACTCATAGCAAGAAGCCCTAGATCATGTATAGGACACTTAAAGCTCTGGGGCCACCTATCAGCCCCCAAGCCTCATTGTAACCACCCAGCCTTGAACTATAAAAGGATCGGGGTGACCACCCTACAAAGGATTCCGACTCTCCACACTCGATATCACACAACGCACGAGCGCTCAAGCAATAGAACAAGCACACTCATGGACGTAGAGTATTACGCTCCGGCGGCCCGAACCACGTAAATCCTCGTGTTCATCCGCTCGTTCGAGCCCAGGTCATGAAGGGCGCCAAGCCCCCTCCGGAAAAAAAATCTTGCAGGCTGCTTCCGAGGAGGCCTCGAGAGGAGTGTCGCAGCTCACACTTCAACAGAGTACTATACAAGTTCTTGCAAGAGGTGTTAAAACACCTGTAGGAAATATGATCTTCTTTTTTGGGGTAAACGAACTCATGTGCGCGTGCACGGCGTGCGTCACACGCTGCAGCTCGCCATGGCTCCACCGACATGGTGATTGAAGAATTCGTTTCGGCCACTACTTAACTGGGTAATCACCACACTCCACTCCACCAGAGCAAACCAAAACTTGTCAATTTGAGAACAACACTGACTGAATTACGAATGTTCATTTCTGAATCTTGCAAGAAACAGAGGGAAATGACACGGCCACGAGACATGACCAGAAAGTCTCTCCAACTCAACTGTCCAGCGTTCCAGCCTGCTATTACTTATATTGTTAGTACCCTCCCTACGTCGTAATACACCAGCGACGGGGTCACGGGGAGCAGGAGAACAGCGGAGAGATTACTGGGGAAGGTCGATCCAGGCAATGGCGAGAACCACAGAATCGCACACTGTAGTCCTCCTGATGGCGGCGGTGATACTGCTTCTGCGTCGATCCAGTTGCATCGAAGCTTCAGCGGCGACGCCGCCGGTTGCCACCGCTATGGCACCGCCGACGTCATCGACGACGACGAACCAGACGCGAGCACCGGCGTTGTTTGTGTTCGGGGACTCCATCGTGGACCCGGGCAACAACAACGTCATCAAGACGTTGATCCGGTGCAACTTTCCGCCCTACGGCCAGGACTTCCCCGGCCACAACGCCACCGGCCGCTTCAGCAACGGCAAGGTCCCCGGCGACATCCTCGGTACGCACGCACGCACGAGGCCACGATCCGTCTGATGTGTTCGTCGTGGCAGCATGGTCTTGAACATGCCTTTTTCGGTTTAATTCAGCCTCCCGGATGGGCATCAAGGAGTACGTGCCGCCGTACCTCGGCACGGAGCTCAGCGACTTCGACCTGCTCACCGGCGTTAGCTTCGCCTCCGGAGCCTCGGGCTTCGACCCCCTCACCGCCGAGCTCATGGTAACCGTCGTTCCCTGAGAACTCCCGAAACTTCAACTCTGCAGCGACGCACCTCTGAATCCTCGCTTCTTCGTCCCGTTTCAGGCGGTGCTCACTATGGACAACCAGCTGGACCTGTTCAAGGAGTACAAGGCGAAGCTCGGGCGCGTCGCCGGCGCCCGGCGCGCCGCCGAGATCGTCTCGACGAGCATGTACCTGATCATCACCGGCACCGACGACCTCGCCAACACCTACTTCACGACGCCGTTCCGGCGGAACTACGACCTCGAGTCGTACATCGAACTCGTCGTGCGGTGCGCCTCCGACTTCTTCAAGGTAGGCGGGCCAAGATCGGACGACACAATCCCACTGCGTCGCTCACGTGGATTGCTGAATTCTGTCAGAAACTGTACGGGCTGGGCGCGCGGCGGATGAACATCGCCGGCGCGCCGCCCATCGGGTGCGTGCCGTCGCAGCGGACCAACGCCGGCGGCCTGGAGCGGGAGTGCGTGGCGCTGTACAACCAGGCGGCCGTCGTGTACAACGCGGCGCTCGAGAGGGAGATCAAGCGGCTCAACGGGAGCGACGAGCTTCCGGGCTCCGTGCTCAAGTACATCGACCTCTACACGCCGCTACTCGACATGATCCAACGCCCTCAGGCCTACGGTGAGCAGTGCAAAATACTACTCCACACCAAAAAAAAAAGAAGAAAATTTTCAACTCTGCTCTACCATTCTGTGTTCTAGGGTTCGACGTGACGAACAGAGGGTGCTGCGGCACGGGCGTGTTCGAGGTCACGCTGACATGCAACCAATACACCGCGCACGCCTGCAAAGACCCCAACAAGTTTCTGTTCTGGGACACCTACCACCTCACCGAGAGAGGCTACAACCTCCTCCTCGCACAGATCATAAACCGATACGGACTTCAATGAGATCATGGTCCGCTGCACGTACTGGAGGCTTTGGCGCTGAGATGAGGAGGCGATTTATACACTGGCAGCAAAAAAAAAAAAGATGAGAGGCGAATTATATATACACTTCGCAAGCTTCTGAAGAACGCTGCGTTCTTATGATCATGAGTCTATCTTTTGTAGCTAAACTAAAGCTACCGAATCACCATTCCAATATCACTGCTATGCTACAATGTGTATTCTGATGATACGCCATCAACGTCGACTGTGGATTTCTGAACGAACAGATAGCAGAATTCTTAAGATGTGTCTCAACAGAAACTGCAATGTGGGATCCACTTTACCATATTGTCATAACTGTTTCCAAAGGCGTCAGCTCTACTGTAACATAATCCACACTAAGGCACCGCCCTTTGAAAGATCTGACCGGTTTTAAACAGAAAGAAGGCTCAGAAGTCAAACATACGCCTACCAAGCTTGACAAAAGAAAAGCACATTACTTCCTTTTGCTGGCAACGATAATGAAGTGAAAATACTTTAAGCACTTGATTTTATTGAGTGTTATATACAAAACCAGGAAATAAACCAGAGAGGACACTTATGACATAGAAGTATATGACAGTGCTAATACTAGTCTAAAACTCGCTAAACCTGACTTTGATGATCTAAAATGTCAGCTACGAGCCACAGGACAAAGTTCACACCCAGGAACTGGAAATAGATAGAGCTATACACTATGAGATGAGAGCGATAACTTAAGTTGGTTGCATGCTACCACTCCATGGATAGGGACCTTGGCAAGCCTGGTGGCACTGTGTGGCACAGACTATTTGAAGGCAGCGATGATTCAGGGAAAAGAACAGTCGTGATTTCCTTCACATCAAGCTGCTTGAGGCGTGCAAGCCGAGAAGCATACTTTGGGGCCTTGGGGGTTCTCGGGGTGGGCACCCTCACATCATTGCCATCTTTTCTACTGAAAATACATAATAGAGACTGTTTAGAGTATTGTAAATCAGCATTAGTTGGAAGGGGAGTAATATGGCTAACCTCATGAAAGGCCAGTGCTCCTCTCGAAGAGGAGTCTTATTTAGGAGTAGTTCCTGTCTGCTTCGATCTGGAGTAGTATAATTGAAATAGTGATGCCTGGCCAATTGAACCTAGTTCACATCACCATTACAAGTTAGTTTGGCAATAGAAAAGGAAACAGTAGCATATGCGGAGGATGCAAGTGAAATAATTAGAATGTTGAGGATGCAAAAAAAATGTTCAGCAAGTAAATGATTCAGAAGTACACTATTCAAAGATAAGAACAATCAGTGCAAGATACAAGGATGCTTTAGGTGATACAGCTGTGTAAATTTGTACAGGAACAAGCAATGTTAGCAAGATAAGGCCACCATTAATAATTTTGGTCAGGTAAGAATTAAGTACCCTTGGGCAATGTACACAAAACCAGGAGCTGATGGAATGTACTGTGCTCAAGAAATAGATCAACCTACTCTATGGCTTTGGTAGGCCCAGATATTTACAAGTAACAAATGACAAGCCGATATCGAATTTGACAAATAATGACAACTTGGAAAAGATGTTACTTACTGCTGTCTGAATCCGTCTCGAAACATGGAAAACAGACTTCAGCTGGTCATGGTGCAAGTAGCACACAATCTTGATCTTTGCGATAAAACAAGGGCAATCAGGTTTATTACAAATAAAATGCACATTGAAGTTATGGGAAGGTTGTGTTTCAGTTACATACCAGCAAGTCAAGTGGAAGTGATTCAAGTCTTGAATCACCCTCAAAATGAGCTTCAACAGGAGTTTTTGGAGTTTTTGGTAATATCTGCCCCTTAATGCTACCAGATGGCTCAAAGTTGAGTCTTGCAGGGGAATAAACAGATGTAGTGCTTTCCAAAGAACCATGAACCGGTGGTGGTATCTCCAGCTCATCCTTAACATTCAACAGAATTCTTTTCCTCCCAATATCCCTGCTTGAACTCCTGATATAACGAATCTGAGCCAGGGCACCAGGTTTCAAGTACTTGCTCTTTGTATGCTTGACTCGTTTCTTTTGCTTTTGAATCGCTGATCCAGACCCCATGGTGAGTCTTGACAGGTGTTGCAAAACATTGGTTGTCGCCGGTTTCATCTCTCAGCTTCAGTACAAGGAAAGATAAATTAAGAGATGAGTATGAAAACAAAATCTTAGATTAAAAAAAGGAAATGTGTGAAAACATATCACACTAAATACTGCTTAGAAACAAATAGGAACTTACCGTATGCACGAATCTATTTAGACAAATGCGTGAAAACTAGCCACACGGAATAGTAATTTACAATAAATTCAAGCAGTTTGCAAGCATCGATTAAATGTGGAATCTCTAACTGAAAAAACAAAAGTTAGTTGTAGTGAGCTCCATCCAGTTGACATGACTTGCTACCATCTACAACGAGCACTGCATTAATAGCACGCTAGAAGAAATTTCATGGGGATGATTTGCGAAACCAGGGAAAAAAAGAGGCGCGCGCCCTAGGAAGCCTCCAAATCGACAAGTGATTAGTGGCACCAGCAAGTAGGAAGCGTAAAGGCCCAGCGTCACTGTAGTCTGTAGCAGCATGACGGAATCCGTTGTACGTCGTCCCAAAGCGAGTAGCGTAAATCTCGATGGATAGGACCAGAGCCACGTGAAACCCCGCTCGCGCCATGAAATCGTAACGGATCTACGAAGGCCGGTCCTCGCGGCAGGGCTCCACGGCCGCGGAGACCGTCGCCGGCGACCCCGCGGCGAAGGAGACCAGCTGGAGCGGACCCGCCTTTAGAACAAGAAAGCAGAGCGGAGGGGGAGGGGGGACGGATCGATTACCGGAAGCGGTGTGGGCACGCGGCTCAGGACCCGTCCTGCGAGGGCGAGGAGCTGCGTAGACGAGGAACGGCTCGAACCAAGCGACGCAAGATCCCGCCGCCGGAGGCGGCCGCGCGTTGGAGGAGGGACCGGGCCGCGACCGCGGGCGGTAACTCTGCCTCGCGATCTTTAATGGCTGGGCGACGAGATCGAGGCGGAGAGCAAGAGGGAGAGAGAGAGGGGGGGGAGGTTTTGTACCAGGACGTGGGGGAGTGGAGGGAAGCCGAAAATTTTTCGGTTCCAGTTGGCGCCAAAGCCGGGGCGCGGGCGGGGCCGCTCCTGTCATCGTCACGGCGTGGACGGTCGCGCGGCGTCGCTCCCCTGTCACTGACGGCTGGGCCTTCGTCGACGGCGTTCGTCGTTGTGGTCGTGGTGGGACCGACGCGCCTTTCGGGCGAGGGGGACCCGTCCGCGGCGCCGGCGCCCGTGTCCGTGGTCGTCGCTCCATCAACGCCACGGGGAGCGCGGCGGGGCGGACTCGTCTCCCGTTCCAAGCGTGGGAGGCGTACGGAAGCGCTAGAAGGGAGCCGGACGCAGGCCCCACCCGACCAGCAGCTCTGCTCACGTGGTGGTCGAGGCTTTCGTGCGTGTCGATGCAAGCGACAGTGCCCTGTCCGTGCACCACTCCGGTAGTACTCCTCCTGAACTGCAACGCACGTGCGTTTGGATCACACGAGAGGAACTTTCCTGGCTCGATAACTACACGAACTAAACTATCAACTCGGCTGGTTCAGAATTAAAACGAGTCGAGTGGAGTCGAGTGGAGTGGAGTTAAGCCAGGTTCACCTCCAAACCGAGCACGCAAGCTAGCGACGCCCGTATCCGTACGTGTTGACCGCTGGCTGCTAGTGCATCCTGGAGCGCCCGCCCCGGGGTCTGCGCCAACCCATCGCATGCTGCGCCCGTGGCGGCGCGGTCCCCGGCGGCGGTGGGTGGGTTACGGATGACTAGTCTCTCCACTGCTCCGCGCATCGTGGTCGGCCGTGCGGGTCTGTGGTGTCCATGGGCCAGCGCGAACGGGTGCAGCCCACGCATCTACGTTACGAACAAGCCATGACACGGATAGGTGGGCCAGTTGTCCTCAGGCCCATGTAACCCGTCACGGGCTGAAAGCACCGAACCGGCACACTTCTTTCTTCGACCGCGAAGTCCGCTCGTTCCGGCCCACTTCAAGCAGCTCTTTCTTCCTCCTCCCGCCGCACGCCAGGTCCTTGCCGACTTTCGGCGGCCGCAGGCTAGCAGCAGCTTAGCGAGCAAACAAACCATTCCCGACATCCGCACCCCACCCACGTGGTATACACCCAAACATTCTTCACCTTCCATGCACGCACGTTGCCCGTCCCTGCTGTGCTCCCTCCGCCGCGTCACTCGCCGGCCGCCGAAGGATCGCGCTGTTTCTCCTGGGGAGCGCCGACTAGGAAACAGTAGGACGGCAGCTATGGGATCCTTAGGAGAAGATAAAAAGAGTTTTCTTTTCTGGGACACGGGTCGTTCTCGTTTGCCAATCGCAATCCACGGCGGCGACAGGGCAAAGGGGCGGAAAGGAAAAGCGAAAGCCAAAGACGGCCAAAGGGAAAGGCGGACGAGGATGATGGCCATGGGCCACGGCTCGCGACCGGAAAAAGGAAAAGAGCAGGCGGGGGAATTGAAGCAGCACCTGCCTGGCACGCTAAGCCCCCGGCTGCTGCTCCCCCCCGCAAACTCCTCTCGCCTTCCTCGGACCAGCAGCAACGAAACGCGACCAAACTAACTGTCGCGCCGCTTGGTGCGTGGGTGCCGTTCGATCTCCTCCACCGGGGGCTCCACTTGTCACCGTTCCCTCTCGGCGTCGGCGTCGGACACCAGTCCGCCGCAGTGGGCTGCGGCCGCGCGCGCGCGCAATGGCCTCTTCCTCGTCCTCGACCTCCCCTTCCGACCCTGCGTCGCAGCCGCCTCTGCTGCTTCTGCCGCCGCCGCCGACGGAGCACGCGCCTGTGGCTCCGCCGTTGATGCCGGAGCCCAGTCACAGGCCGAGCCTCACCGCCGGGGACCACGTCCGCCGCCTGCTCAGGTCGGGCGAGGCCTTCATCCGCGGCGTGCTGGGGGGTAACTCCGGCCACGCGCGCCCTCATCCTCAGCATCCTCATCACCTTCACCAGCACCAGCAGCAGCAGTACCACCAGCATCACCATCGCGCTGTATGCTCCTCACCTCCCATCACCTCCTTAATTAGGAAGTGATAATCGCGCTCTTATCCCCAGACCAGAATCATAGTCCTGTGGACTGATTCTTTTCTTGGTGATTTAGCACTGAATAGGTTGCACTGATGATGCTGTGTTCATATGTCTGCCGCCGGCCGTTACGTTCTTCTAGGCACGAGTCACGCTTCTAGTCGCACGCTCTAACTTAGAGGTGGGAGTTGGGCCGCGCCGGGCCGGCACGGCCCGAAATTTTCGTGCTTCGGGCTGATTTGGCCCGCGGCCCGAAAGCACGCCGGGCCTTTTCGGGCCGGGCCGGCCGGCCCGAATTACCAAACCGGCGGCCCGAGCACGGCACGCGGCCTGGCGGGCCTATTTCGGGCCGGGCCCGGCCCAAGCACGGCCCGATAACAGAAAAATTCAAAAAAAATCTGTAAAATCGAAAAAATTTCAAAAAAAATCTGTAAAACCGAAAAAAAATCAAAAATCCATAAAAAAATCAGGAAAATTCCAAATAAATCTAAAAAAACTAAAAAAATACAGAGAAAATTCCAAAAAATTCGGACTTTTTCAGACATTTCGGGCTGATGGGCCTTTTCGGGTCGATGGGCCAATTTCGGGCCGGGCCGGCCCGAACACGGCCCGAAACTCAATTTCGGACCGGGCCGCCCGAAACCTCCAAACCTGGGCACGGCACGGCCCGAAATCCCGTGCTGGGACGGCCCGGCCCGAATCTATTTCGGGCCATTTTCGTGCCTGGGCCGTGCCGGCCCGTCGGGCTTCGGCCCGCCCGAATTTGGCCCGGCCCATCTCCCACCTCTACTCTAACTGGACAGTGTACATTCTGACTGGACATCGACAACTCTAACTGGACATGACTCGCTGACGTTTCTGACTGCAGGCCGATATAATGAAACGTTTGCAGCGTGAGACGTTTCCTGACGTCATGAAGCTCTTGGATAAACACGAACAGATCGAGCGCATACTTTCCTTGTACAAAAGCGGCAAGGGTTTCCAGTTGCCGGACTTCCCGATCCGGGTGAAGATAGCGCTCGATGCAGTAGGGGCCCTGTTCCTCATGGACGGCGACGAGTTCAGCCAAGCGAAAGCGGTCCTCGACAAGGCGGGGTACCGGACGGGCCTCAGCTCGAGGTTCGTCTTCGAGTCCAAGACCAGGGGCAAGGACACCGTTGCCGCAGAGCTCGCCACCAGGCTCGAAGCATGTGGCGGGCATCTCGGCGGGGAGGTAGCTGGGAGACCAGTGGAGCTGACGAGGCTGCAGTACTGCGGCCGGATCAACAAACGGCTGTCCCTGATCCTGGTCCCGTTTGGTGCCCGATGCAACAACTTCTTACGCGATCCAAGAATGCTTCAGGTAACGTGACCCTGACTTGTGACTGGCAGCTGCATTGGCTCTTCTCTTACTGACGAAACTGTTGCTGTGATTTGCAGAGCCAAGCCTCTTTCCATGGGCCAACTTCGTTCTCCGAACATCACAACTGCGCCGCCGGTTTGAGGATCAAAGGGTCCAGATTCACGGCCTCCGTCGCCGAGCTGATCCTCGGTTCAGGAGCACCAGACAGTGGTGAAAGCGGAGGAACTAACCGCATGACAACATTTGGGCAGGTGTCCTTGGAGCCAGCCAAGGATGTCAAGCTCAGCATGTCAGGGCTTTGGCAGGCGTGCTCGCCGTCGTCCCGGTTCAACAATCTCGGGATCCTTGCCGTTCCAGTTGGAAGCCTTAGATCAGGGAAGACCACCAGACCAGGTCCAGAGGCAGACACGGACCTGAGTGTGGATGTGCAGCGTTCTGCTGGCGCTTCGGCTCCTTCCGTCGCGGTGATGGTGGACTGCGAGGTGTACGAGACTATCAAGGCGGAAGGCTGGTTTCAGGTGGAGAGGTCCAGCCACTCACCGGTGTGCTGCGGCTTCTCCTTGTCGGACACACCGGACGACAAGCTCGGGTGGGGCGTGAGGATGGGTGGCACAGCGGAAGGAGAGGGGCACCAGCTGCAACATCAGCACCTGGAGGGGTTCCTCAACTTGAGGTTTGGCAAGGGCAGCCTGCAGCCGGGACTCGTTTATGCCATGGAGGGAGAGAAGTGGACGCCGGCGCTGTTCCTGCGGTCGTCATGGTTCATCTGATCTCCATCCTTCGCAGCGTTGTTTCCGGGTGTGAGCAACCGTGGAGGTTTTCTTATTCCTCCATCCCCTACACAAGCTGCGGCAGTCCTTGTGTGGTCACTTGGTGACTGCCCTGGTATCGGGAAATAAGCATTTTGACTGACAGCCTAGATAACTCGCATTGGTTTCAAAGATTCAGTCGAGCTGTGTTCATGTAACTGAATTGCTTTTGTGTGAATTTAGTCCAAGGATGATTTAACTCTTTCATCTTTCAGTCTTTAAAAAACACGGGTTAGCTGGATTTTACAAATCCAGTAATAACCAGCTAAGGATAAATACATGAAAGGTTGTTTGATGGGATCCAGCTTACAAGTAAAGATCAATCGAGAACTCAAACAAGCCTGTAAAGGGGGCAATTAACGAGGTTCACCAAGAAGCGATAGGAAACAAGGAAAATTCAACAGAACACAGGCTACCTGGTCTTTATTCAATATATCAATTCAAGGTTCTGAATTCAGATGAATCTGCTGAAAAGGCAACAGTTGAGGGAAGCAGCTTATACAGGTAATGGTCAAGAAACCAACCAAATCTACAAACTGCAAAACAAAAAGATAACTAAACATCATAAAAAATAAGCTCCAGAATATCAATGTTACGTGCCCTAGAGGCAACAAAATCATTTTGTTTGCCTAAGAGAAGTGACCATAGGACGGTCTCTATGTAGAAGGCCAGGCACTCTGACCGCAGCTCCAGCCTCCAGCCAATGTGCAATGAACAAAGCGTCGACAATGTATGGAGTACATGCCCCTAATAAGATACCCGATACACCACAGACAAGGTAGGGAAAGACACTGTATCGAGAGCAATTTAGCACGCCAGATCTCACCATTCACGCTTCAAAACAAAGAACAGACAAAAGCAAGCAAAAGGTTACCGAACATTATTTTCATCAAACAAGTTATCTCAACTAGAACAAGCATTCATAGATAAACAGTTTCTGCCATCCATTCATAATTTACACCCAAAACTTACAGCATCAGATGCTCAATTCACCAGAAAATCCATGTTTTTTCACCAACTCGTCTATCTATCTGTCAGTCTGCCTATTCCACGTCAAATTGAAGGCGAGAATTTGTACTGAGATCCACCATCGAACAACAGAGGAGTGCACTATTCAATCCTCAAACGCCCAGGCATTCTGTTTCCTGACCTCGGCCTCCTCCTCTGGGGTGTAGTCGTTCTCAATGTCGAAGGCCTCACGGATCTGCTCAGGCGTTTTGCCCCTCATCTTGTCTGCCACAGCCGTGCAGCCCAGGTCGACCAGGTCCTCGATGCCCAGGTAGTTTGCTGCCTGCAACACACCATACCAGATCATCATAAATAGTACAGCCGTGGTCGCTCAGATCCACAATTCACAGTCCAGGCATGTTTACTTCGTGTCCAACAAATTGTAATGCTACCAAAATTCCTTTTTTTATTATTATACTAGGAACCAGAATTCATTGTTAGGAGAAAGGTTAACGCATTGAGCGGAACAATTGCTTACGAGGATGATGGCGAAGAGGGTGGTGTTGTCGATGCTGGCGGTGATGAACTCCTGGTCCCACGAGTTGAGGCCGTGCGGGTCCGGGTCGGGCTCGGTGAGGGGCTTGATGGCGTGGACGACCGGCCTGGGGTCGATGGGGAACGGCGGGAACGGCTCGCGGTCCCGCCCGGCGGTCTCGGGGTCGTAGTATGGCCCATGCTTCTCGCAGTACGCCGCCACCATCCGGAGGATGCCGGCGTCGACGCCCGGGACACGGATGCGGCCCTCCGCGCAGCCGCCCTCCATCATGCCGTTCAGCATCGCTGACATCCGCGCCGCTTGCCGCGAGAGGCGCAGCTCCGTGCCGCACTCCGTCACCAGCACCAGGTCGTCATCGCCGCCGCCGCCGCCTCCCCCCGCGCCTTCCCCTTCCGCCGCCGGTTTCTTCTCCTCGCCCCCGCCAGCCTCGGGGTCTGAATAGGAGGAGGGCTTCTCCTCTGCGGCGGCGGCAGGATCATCCTCCGGGTACATGGGGCGCTTGCCCTTGACGTCGGCGACGGTAGAAGCCATGGATTCTGGGTGGGTTTTGTTGGGGGATCGCGGTTTCGTCACGGCGATTGATGGACGGTTCTTCTTTTATACGGTATTTATTTTAGTTTCGTTTTTTTCTCGTGTGGAGCTCGGGTTTGTGTGGTGGGGCGCGTGGCTTGTGTTGCATTCCGTTCTGATTCCGAACCGGGTCGGTTGACCTGACTAGCACCTTCAGTTGTGAGAAGGCAGCTAGCCAGCTACTACAAGTTTTTTTGCTATAGTTCTCTATACAATGAATGGTCTCATGTTCCTTCAGGAACTTTAAATGTGACATAGGTTTTTTTTTTTGAGAAGACAAGCAAATACATACACATTCACAAAATAGTTGATAGTTTTGGCCTTACTATTCAATGTTTTACAAATAATTTAGTTCATTTCTGATTTATGCACATTATCAACTAAAAACCGGATGGAGCACTAAATAAGCAATTATGACATTAGGAGCTCATATCAAATATATGTAGTGCATTCTACAACAAACGGGTATGGTACATTGGTAATGTTTTAATAATAGAGCGTAGAAGTTATGACGGGTGCAATATCCTCTACGGTACTATATGTGTATTTGCAGTCACTTACATGTAGATCGGTGGAGTGTTGGGCCCATATATCATGTACTGCTAATGCACATGCCAGATTTGAACACAATTACGATAAGGAAGCCATCGATGAACAGAAGATTGAAGGGGACATGTCATTGAGTCACTATACTTTATGTGTTGTTAGTAGCGTCGGGTTTTTGTTTTACTTAGAGAAAGGAAGAGAGCTGTAGTCTCTCCGTTTCGAAATATTTGACGTTGATTAGTTTAAAATTAAAATAATAGCGTTAATCAAAACGGACTAAGCAACGTCAAATATTAAAGTGGAGAGAGTATTGTACTAAGTTGTAGCTTGATCTTGCACTCCAAAGCATAAGACGGTGAAGTTACATTGGCGTACGAAATGATGAAAACAAATTTTGGGTTCCGTATATTGTATCATCAGAGCTTTTGACGGTCAAGGTATGTGTCTATAGACTATACATGGCAGGCATATTTTGCAGGAGCTGCAACTGCAACCTCCACTATTGGAGAATGGAGAGATGGTCCTAGAGAAACCTGGGGGTGACGATGTCTCGGTCGATGGTATTCGTGAGATCTGAATTATCACCGAATGTTGAAATGGGTGACGATGAACATAAATAGATCGAAGAGATTTTTTGCGAGATTTTGAACTTTTTTTCCTGAATTGAAATAATCATGAAGCACTTGTTGAACAATGAACATTCAACACCAACTGAAACTGAAATTGTTTCTCATGCGACTCTTGTCTCAACCTTCCAGAAATCTGGATCAGTTGGCATGTGACCGGCAGACGTTGATACACACGCACGCAGCATTCATCAGCCTTAACTTACAGGGTCATCGCTAGCCCGTTCTCGCGAGGAGCAGGCCTGATGAACGCACCTTCTCAGCGGTTCATGGCGCGAAGCTGTACCTGACGTAGATGCCGAGGCTGATCAAGACGAGCACCACGCCGAGCACGGTGGTCGCCGTCTTCTTCCGGCAATGAAGGAAGGCGTATCCTTGGCGCGACGGCACAGCCCCTCCCTCGCTGGCATCGTCGTCGTCGTCACAACCGCCGCCGTCTTTCGGCTGCTGATCCGCCTCCTGCTCCTGCACCTTCGTCCTGTCTTGATCTTTCTCGAGCTCCGCCTCTCCTCTGCCGGTCGGCGGTGCGGGTGCGGTGCGGTCACCGCCTTGAACGCCGGAGGCAGCACCGTTCGGCTTCGCTGCCGGCGAGGCGGGCTCCTGCTGGCCGGCGGCGTCGACCGCGACCGGCTCCGTCTTCAGCCCCGGCATGGTGACGCGGACGAAGCCCTTTTCGAACCTGGCATGGATGCCCCTGGTGTCGCAGCCGTCGGGGAGCTTGAACTCCAGGCGGAATCGGCTCCAGCGGTTGCCGGCGACGGGGCGCTCCCCGCGCACGGTCAGGCGCCGGTGGCTGTGGACCAGCTGCACCCTGATGTGCTCCTTCTTGTACCCTGCACCGTATCATCCATGCACGCACGCATTCAGGACCGGTCGCTTAATCGATCGTAAGGACTCCCGGAACAGAGCAAGGGAGGAGGAGGAGGAGAAAGGAACGCTTGCCTGCGGCGGAGAGGTCGACGGAGAGGGTGTGCGTCGGCGGCTCGCGGACCATGTGGTGTGGAGGCACGAAGTCCTCGTACGCGCGGCCGATGGGATCCATGGATGAGCTCCCGGTCCGGGCAGTTTCAGAGCTCGAGAGGGTGCCGAAGAAAATTTGGCTGGAGCTCAGCTTGCTAGGGAGGGACGAGTATTATGGCGTGGAGACGAGCAAAGGTTAAGGACTCGATATATATACACGTACACTTTTGCATGCGTGTAAACGGAGGAGCAGCAGCTGCGTGAGGAGGAATCCCTTGCCGGCGAGGTAATTTCGCAGGTGGAGAGCTTGGTGAGCTCCGGTGGGCGATGCCTTGTCCCTCGCGTCGGACCACGTCTCCCTCGGGATCACGCGTCACGGCGTGCGGTGCACCTCCTCGATGTGCCAGGATGACGCATACCCGAGACCCTGGCGCGTAACCACGATGCTCCAGGGACCAGCAGGTGGCAACCACGCAAACTTACAGCAGCCAAAAGGTTCTTCGGGTGACCAAGTTTTAAACTTATCTTGCTAGTAGTAGCAAGGAAGGTAGCAATAGGTTGTGGACTTGGATAGATAGATGAATGGTTAATCAAAACCGTTGGTAATTACATTGCGAGCATTCAGGTTTCAGCTCATCTAATCTGGGCAGTTTAGGGAAACACTAGACATCTACAGGATATGCCCAAAAAAGTCGAAGGACTGTGTCTTGATTAAAAGTACGACGAGCTATTAAGGAAACGAAGAACACTTCCTCTGCTATCTGGGCTATTTCTAATTGGGCTCATGCCAGAAGAATAAAATGAACCAGAAGGCACACAAAAAATGCATGGTGATACCACAGAATCCGCTTTTCTGCAGATTGCCTCTTTCCAGGAAAATCCCTTCCAATGTTTGCCACTTCATCTGGGAATCCAAGCCCAGAATATGCCTCTCTGTTGATCTAGGATCTCACGAGGATATTTTGATCCTCCAGATCTCACCAAAGTTATTTGGGATATAGGGCAATCAGACATCTGCATGATGCAACAATAGGTATGAAGCAGCCGGGGACTGACATGAGAACAAAGCCTTTCTTTCTGTGAATGATATCTATGAACAGCTTCTTGGAATGCTCAATAACTACCATTGATATTTGGCAGCAACGAGAACTTCCTCATAAAGTTTAGCAGCATTGTCCCAGCTTAGGTCTTGCATCATTCCCCTCCTTTGGATGCCCTCCCAACTGCTCCTGTAATTTTGGTACGTGTTCAAGCAGTGCCCTAGAGCGTCGATCATTCTGTTTGCTTCTGCCCTTTCAAAAGTCCAACCTAGTCCAGCCTCCTCATAGGGATTGTAGTGTTCAACAGTGTCCCTGAGACCTCCAACTGCATGAACTACTGGGATGGTCCCATACATCATGGCATATAGTTGATTCAGCCCGCATGGCTCAAATCTTGATGGCATCAACAATATATCAGCGCCTGCAGTCATACGGTGAGCTAACCCGACAGAAAAACCAACCCAGCCCCTGACCCTGTCGTGATATTGGCTCTCAAGCCTCCTCAATGTATCTTCAAGATCTTGTCTTCCAGTGCCCAACATAATTACCTGTACATCTTGGCTAGCAATCCATGGCATTGCTTCTGCTATCAGATCAACACCTTTCTGATGGTCTAACCGTCCAATAAAAGCAATGACAGGAACATCACCCCGAACAGGGAGGCCTAGCTCCTTTTGCAATGCTTTCTTACATCGTGCTTTTCCTGTTTGGACGCTTTCTAGAGAATAGTTGGTGTATCCATCAGACTGTAGGTGAACATCATGCTTAGGATTCCAATCAGTTGTATCAATGCCATTCACAATACCCTGGAATTTCCAATCGTTTTCATTGATGATATTATGAAGGCCCCAACCGCCATCAGGTGTTTTGAGCTCCCATGCATAACCATGACTAACAGTGAGCAAACGGTCAGCTGCTTTAATACCAGCTGCAAAAATGTTCAGATGATCACCTCCAAATGGATCATAAAGTTTGAACATATCCATGTAATGACCAGGCAAATCCAGGTAATTGAAGTCATCTATTGGGCCACGACCCTGGAAAGAGAAATTGAAATTATTTATCTGAATGGATAATATGGCAAGAAAGCTTACTTGGATAAATAATATACTAAGTAATAACATCAGCACCAAAGAAACAATTACGTTGAATGTTGAACTAGTATCCACAAATGAGATTATGGTTCAGAGCCAAGGGCAGTTATGTGTAAAAATATCTTTATGAAGACAACCAACTGATAGTTTGACTTCATCCGTCAAACCTATCCTTTCCTGGAGCCCTACAAGGTTTGTGGTCATGTTGTGCATGTTTTGCTATAGTTGAACCATATATTACTCAAAGATTTGGAATATCACGTTATTGTTAGTGCAAATATGCAAGGCACTACTCAAAGGTGGGTGTGTTTGCAAGGGCTTCCTACCTTTTCTTTATTCTCCAATATAATGATATGCACCTCTCCTGTGTGTTCGAGAGAAGAAAAAAAAAAGACTACTAAGACAGCTCACTGGAAGCCCTACAACTACCTGGTTACTTACACTCATGACTTATGCATTCTCATGATGAAGGTGCATCCTGTGATATTCTTATTAGATCCATTAGGTCCACAAGGCTGTGGGCTGCTACCCTAAAGGAGAAAGGTATGTTCTTATTCTTCTGCCACAAGAAAAATAATAGGTTCACTACCGCCACCCTCCAGCCACTAACCGCCTTGGCACCTCTATTGGTTGCCTCAAACTGCTGCCTTCCAACCATTCAAAGCTGCACTGTAGGCTTCACCCAAAGTTAAAGAGGTCCTAACAATCAAGGAAGCTCATATACTTTGATTCCACTTGATCAGAGAAGCCCCAAAACAGAGAAGGGTCCCATATTCTAAAGTTTTTCTGTCCAATCTGAGAAACCAACTTCAAAATGGTGAGGCATCATCACAGATAATGGCAGAAGGTAGGGACATCCATACATGATTGTGTTCTTTTGTTGCTTCGTACTTAAGAATGTTTTAATGGTACTTAATTTTCTAGATATTTATGGCCTTCTAGCTTATTGTTTGACTCTGATTAAAAAAACATTTTTCCTCTTCTCTGTTTTTAACTGATTGCCTACCCCAACATGATTGGGATAAAGGCTTGGTTGTTGTTGTTGGTCTGTTTTTAACTGATTAAACTGGACATTTTACATCATGCCTGTCAGATGTGCAAAATGTAATGTCATCTCCTTCTGATTGTGTGATCTTTTAATATAATATTTCACAGGCAAATAGGCATTGCCTAAAGGATGCTCATGGGCAGAAAAAATGCCTGTTAAGTATGGGCATGACTGACTGGTCACTACTATATGTGCCTGCTGAGCCTGACTGCAACAGAGTGGATTACATAATTGAAATCTTTAAATATAATAAGGACACAGTGTATATTGGTGAAAAACAATCTTACCTGATGGGCTATATTGTGTATCACGAGAACAGAACGGGCATATGTCATGAAACCATTGTCACGATAGTATGACTTCAAATAAACTGGCAGGAGTGAAGTATGCCAATCATTTGCAATGAACACAAGATTTCCATCTCCATAGCAGTAGCCACCACATGGAACATACCATTGAACCTAATATTATATATTCCGTAAGCGTAGTGAGGAAACCAAATCGCAGAACAAAGTGATAAGAAATAACAAGGCTAGAAAAGGGCTCACTATGTAAGCAGTTTTGGAACTTAAAAAACATATACCTCTAATAAGGGCACCGAGGTAGTTCAAGACAGAAAGGTAACCTAACTTGTTTTAGGCATAAAAAATGATATATCTGAAGAATTCGTGAAAAAGATAAGTAAGAATAAGATTAAAAAGGAAGAAATTCAGCTTATAACCTCCCAAAATCAAAACTTAAGAGTAGATGTTTTACTCAAACAGACATTTGACAGTGTAAATAGACAACTTGTACGCTTTTTGGATTATGAATGCAAATTGTGAAGATAACAATCAAAATAGATTACCTCTACAGCCGCTTTGCACAACAAAACCATTCGTTTCAATATGTCCTGCAGACAAAAATTAACCTACTTAGTGTTAATATAATAAACAATCCAAAACGGCAAGACATTATCTGCTTTCAAACATAAATCTGAACTCAGCTTCCGGTATCATAAATGAAGTGGCCATAACCAAAGATAATTCATTACTTACTGTACGATTTCCACCATAAATTTCACTCTCAACATGATGGAAAATAGGATTGTCAATGAAAACAAAATCCACACCATCTATGTATGCATGATAATAATTTACTTCCATGTCCTGGCCAAACAAAACATCTCTTCAAAAGGTGCTATAGTCAATATATCAAAGAAAATATACTACTGATTTTGTCCTTGACGTCATGAAAAAGAAATCAGAGGAAGTAGAAAGTATTAGGGGAAAATACCTGCCCTGCGACTTGGTACCTCCTTGGCTCTCCTATCTGTTGTGGTTCGGCATAGTCACCGTACTTTGGAACCACCACCTGTAAAGTATAAAGCAATAATATATTTAGTATTGAACATATATGTAACGTGGCCATTGAAAACTTAATTCATATGGTGACATAAGTACATTACTCAGTTTGACCAATTGCAAACTTATTTCCTTACATGTAAAGTGCTATCTCTCGAATAAAGCTGCTTTTAACTATGGGACCTGAATTTTTATATGTTACATACTAGTTTAGATCCACACAGCATATTCTCCATTTGACTTATGACATGGTTCTTATTGGCATTGCAGTGGCTTTTCAAAAGCAGCTCTTTCCATGGTAGGAATAAAAGATAAACCATTTTTTTCCAGGTTCAATACAGAAAAATGGTAACTGGAAACAGTAGTGGTTTCCATAAGTAACTAAGTAGCACAGCATTGGCATCATAGAAGTATAGAACAACAAATGCAAATTGGCCTTATACTGAAAAAACAATTTAGGCTCTTTATAAGTAAATGTTTCCATTTTTTTCCAAAGTTATAGTGTGCACCTACTTTAAATGGTAGCATATGGGTTATGCAGAACATATCTATGCATCTTAGTTCTTTGTAGATGCCCATTGTATACCTGAAGGCTATAGAGCGAATAATTGTCACAACTGGTTACTCCCTCCGTTTCGAACTAACAAGCGCCAAATAATTCGAAACGGAGGGAGTACTTACTTACGAATTGTCCATTTGAGTCAGGCTTTATTCTAGCGACCAATGTCACAGTACACACAATCTCTATATTCCATTTAAGTTAAACATTTAAGCTTTCAAATGCATAATAACCTACTGCATGAATGATTGATACAATACATTTTCGTGCCAACTTAGTGGACAAAGCTTATGTGAATACCCAGTAAAGATGGATATTTACTTAGTTTATGGAATATTTTCCTACTATGAGCATAATTAAATCTCAATCCAAAAAATATCAAAACAAGAAACTCATAGAAAGCACACCATGACACGATGACCTCTCCTGGCCAAAGCCTTTGGCAATGCTCCAGCAACATCTCCAAGTCCACCTGCAGGAAATTAATACAAAGGTTACTGCCTGCTGAGGGAGCAAAGGATGAAAAATGAGTAAAGATATTCATGAATCATGATAGAATGTTCATATAGCCAAAACAACCAGGACAAACTCTCTATAAATATAACTCATGCGCACCAGGGGTAAGCTAAGCCCACAACCTCTTGCCATACAAGAAAAAAGATTCTGAATTTATCAATACATTAAAAAAGAAAAATATTTTATTTGATCCAACAAATGAAGATACAGATTCTGCAACTTGCTGAAAGTAATACTACCATTCTTAACATTCAGATCCTCCGACTTTTTCTCAAATCATCCATTTTTTTCTACAGGAACATGGAAAATTCAAACATCGTTGGCGCATCAAAGGCAGGATTCAATGAATGAGAAGGTAAATATCTAATCATATAAATTGTGATTCACTTCATAATTTTGAATGATGGCAGCATTAAAATAATGCATAAGCACTAAAGGGCGCATCCAGTGCCGAAGGCTCCCACACATTGTGGGGTCTGGGGAAGGGTTATTTCTAGGCAGCCCTACCCCCACTTTTGCAGAGAGGCTGGATTCGAAGCCATGACCTCAAGACACGACACACTTGTGTCCTGCACCAGGTTCACCCTTCAAAGTAATGCATAAGCACTCAGCAGGAAAAAAATACTGAACTAGTTATGGCCAGGGACAGACTTAGCTCAAGAATGAGGCAGCACTAGGAACTGTACTGACTTTTCAATAAGGTGTTTGGACGTTACCCATGTGAAAACAATTTTGAGACTTTGACGTCTAGTGTATAAGATAATATAGGCTTACCACATGAAAATAATGCTGTTAGATTTGTCCCCAGGTATACTTTTCATGATGCATATTTTTCTTGTTTTACTAGCATATGTTTATCAATAACTGCTAAAATTCATGCGTCGGATTCCAAAATGTAGAAACTTAAACATGCCATTTCGTGATGAAGAGGATAGCAACCTCTTTTCTAAAATAACAGAAATTATATATTCACCATTTCTGTAATACTATGGAGTAACCAGGATAATATTCAAAGATGGTAGAAACAAGCTAACGTAACCTAATTTATCTGTGTCCCACCAAAACTGATCTCAGACATTGCAGGTGCAGCAGAGTTGCATGGAGACTCTTGGCAGCCATTAAATGGTGGAAATGACGCCTTACTTGCTATGAAATTGTGTTTGGAATGGAAAAAATAGTTAACACAGAGTGGCACTCAGACCACTCGTATCTCGCAGCCAGCTGCCCTACGAGCCTAGCCGAAGTTAAGGGCATTCGTGCCCTTTTCATAAATGTGGAATTGGATTCCTTCAGGGAGTTATTTCCCATCATTACCGATCTTTGCGAAGATATTTAGCAATTCAGCATATTTACCATGCCATTTCTTTAACTTTGACTGATTGTGTAGTCTTTTTCTCCCAGTTATACCTAATAAAAAGGTACAGAATGGGGGCTTCAACTGCGATTATTTTTCTAAAGTAGTACCACAGTCATGTGCGGATCATCACAGAGTAATTTTATATCAAATGACACACATGAGGAATGTAGCTGGTAATGTTTGTAGCTCTAGAAGCATAAGCAATGAGCGCTCACTGTTTATGGCACTCGTCACCCCCAAAAAGGAACATCCCAAGTTGTCCACAGTGAGGTGCTAAATCTGAAATTGCGACCTTTTAAAAAAATACATGATAATATGTTTATCGTTTTGGTTCTTGCCTGTTTTGGACCAAGGAGCACACTCTGCAGCTACCAATATGATATTCAAAACATCCACGCCACCGGAGGCAGATGAATTGTCATTTGCTCCCATGTTAACTGAATACTCCATTTCGCTTACTTGACTAAGTTGTGACACAAAATGTTGATTATTACCATTTGCAGCTTCTGGTTCATATATACTGGGATCAGCTCTCTGAAAACTTTCATACAGATAGTCGCTAGAAGATCCACTGAAATCAGTATCTTCACCTTCAAAACTTTTATAGTGTTCATTCTGATCATCAATGAATTCTTCATATGATGTATTAAATCTGGATTGTGGTTCATGCATGTCAAGGTATGTATGATGCCCCCCCTCGGAAAAGGAACTATCACTCTGACCACTGAATGGCTCATGATCATTATGAATAGAACTGCCCGCTATAACTGAGATCAGCTTCTTCTTTTCTGATATCTGAAAAAGTTGTCCACATATCATAATCCAAACCATCATAGTTCAATAAACAGAAAAAAAATATAGACATGTCATTCCAGATAGTAATGTGTTTTAATGTAATTAAATAGCTATTAAAATGTACACTCCAATCTCATGTAGCTTAGGACATCGACAACATCATGTCTCCAATATATATCATTGACCATTACTTTTTCAAAGCATTTATTGTTAAAATTTGTTCAAAAGCATGACAAGACTACTAATATCATTTCATGTGAAAATATTTATACTTTTTTGGTGTACCGGTGGTCAAATTTATAAAGTTTGATTGCACATATGGCATATCTCTAAACAACACCCATTTCAGAACGGAGGTAGTATAAACGAATTGAAATTTTTTCCAATAAACATATCATAAAATAAACCACTAGTTCCAGAAGGGATCAAGTAATAACAGATGAGCCAAAACAGCAATAGAATAAACAGTATAAGGCAGTTCCCGGCTTCCCGCAATATTTGGACATCACCATTTTTCTTGCTATATTCCAGCAAGAACAAAATCAAAGGAAAACTTATGCACTTTCCCGTGCATTAGCACCTGATTACTTATACAGAAGTTAGCACAAACCAAGTCACGGGTAGAAGATCTGTTCCCGGTGCCACCTTATTCATAGGTGTTCTAACTAAAGTCCAGTTATGCGAAAATCCTTGTTTCGCGTAAACACACGTAGCAATGTAGCGTGTGGAATTCAAATTCAAAGATATGATTTAGTTCAGAACTGAAAACTCTAACGGCCTCTATAAGAGTCTGACTCAGCTTGGGTATCCGTCTGCACTCATCGTACTCTAAATCCATACTTTAAATGATTATTTCCAGCCATTTACATCACCCTCTAAAAGATTCCCTACTCTATGTTACAGTTTCCCGCACTCATCATACTCTAGAGTACCTCACCGCAGCAGCAAAACCCGTACTCTACTCTAAATTTAGAGTAGAGTACCATTTCGAGCATGCCGGTGCGGACAGTCTAAGAGTTTTCCAAAAAAACATTCTTAGCAACATTTGCATTAATCCACTCTGCAAGTAGTTTGGGTATGTACATGCCACTAATTTCATCTACATTAGGTAACTCAGAACTCACAGGCCACGCAATGTGTCACAGCAGTAGACTTGGTTAATGGAACATATACTACGTACAACTTCCCAGTTTTACTGACTCCGGCCACACTAGTGATCAGAGATCCAAAACCCTTAGAACATAAACTGTATAAAACACGTGTTTTATACAGAAACATTGGATTCCAGAAACAGGGTACGGGAACCATACCTGCTCGAGTAGGTTCCGGTGCATGGCCAGCACCTCTTTGCTTTTCCGGATGGTGGCCCGAAGGTTCTCATTGGTGATACGGACCTCGTCATCAGCGCCAGCACCCTCAGCAGCTTGTCCCCCCACACCCGCGCCCACCCCCGTGGCGCTTAAACCCTTGCCAAACCCCCTTCTGATCGACACCACGGGCCACCCAGGAGCGACGCTCGCGCAGAACCTCACCTAGGAACGCACAGAGCGCCAACGAAGCAGCGAATCAGTAGCAGGAAGGGAGGCATGGGCGTCCTGAGCGAGGTCAAGCGGAGGCCCAAGCTCCAACGGGCGAATCAGACGAACTGGTCCAGGCCGTCGCGGTGCGAGAACGCCAGCGGGGAGTTCGGCTCCGCCGCCGGTTCGAGCGGCCAGATCACTGAACCGCGGCGCGTTCCCAGTGAAGGGGACGGTTGATTGGCAGAGAGAGGGGGCTCACCGTGGCGCGGCGACGACGGGGCGCGCGAGCCGACGGCGGGCGCGGGACGAGGCCCCCGCCGCGCCGGGCGGGGCAGCGGCAGCTGCAGGCGGCGCCTCCGACCGCCGGAACGACGACGCCGCGAGGGCGCGTCGTGGGGGCGGCAAGGGAGGAGGAGGTCACCATTGGAGCGCGACGAGGCGGGGGGCGGGTGGCTCCGCTCCGCTTCGCGAGCGGGGAGGCGGTTGTGGTGCTACTCGTCGCTGTTGCGCTGCCGCTGCTGATCCGGAAGTTCGGGCGTGAGGTGGAGGGAAGGGAAGTTCGGACGTCAGGAGGACGCGGTGGCGGCGGCGAAGCAAAGGCAGTCCTCGCGGGTGGGTGGGCCGGAGCGGAGACCTCGCTCTCGCTTCGAGCGACGAGGTTCGTGTTTGCCTTTCTCGGGCGTCTCTTTTTTTTTCTGCGGTCTCGCTGTATGTGCAGGTGTGACGCTGCGTTGCTGGCCACGAGGGGTGACGGGGACGAACGTGTGGCCCCCGTCGATCCTTTCCCGTGCCTTTTCAGACTGTCCGCGGCGGTGCGCGGTATCTGGAACCGGACAGGAGGAACACGGTTGCCCCGCGGCGGCGAGGCGTGGTCCCGGATGATCTCGAAGCATGGGGTGTCAGTGTGTCACTCCGGCCAGTGATGTGGCAAGGTGAGCCGGCGAGAAAGGCATGAAAAGTCGCAGTTGCGCGCTGCGGCGGGACCCATGCTCGTTCCCTCTGGTACATGCTGCATCTAGGAGAACACAAATAGATAAACGGTGTGTTTGGTTGATATGTTAAGGCGGTCACTAATTGCTATAAATTTTTGTCAAATTTGATTAAGTTTATGTGCTTAAATTTATAGCAACAGCTTGAGAAGTCTAAAGAAATCGTATCACACTTTTTTGAGTTATTGATGTGTGTGAGCTAGTTTGATGGAGAAGGAATGGTGTCATAATTGTGACTATGAACCAAATACATGACTAGACTAGTTAAATTTGACTAACCTTAGACGTGATAAAATGTGGCAAGCTGTAACTTCCAAATAAACATGCCCAAAAGTTATCCCAATCTCATCTATGTTTGGTTATTTAAATTTGTTAAGCCGTCTCATTGGGCCCCAATTCTCTTAAATATTGGTTTTTTAATGTTACAACTTGCTAAGTTATCTCATCCGAATCTAAATCACCATCCAGATGTTTAACTGGACTAACGTGACATCCCCACGGTGAAACATGTCGCTTATGTGGCATTGTGAAGCTCACTGATCAAAATTATCTCCCTCTACGTCCCTTCCCCTCTCCGGCCTATAAGGAACGGAGCCGTCAACCCATGACGTAGATAACACCGAGGGCATGGGAGAGAGAGGCGGCGAGACAAGAAGAGGCAGACAATGTCACGACAGCAGGAGGTTGCGAGCGCGAGAGGGAAAGTGGGCTCGCCGGTGGACTCGTGGAACTCAAATCCCGGTACTACTGCCGAGTGATGTAAGTAAGGAAACCACGGCTGGAGGTGCAGTACGACACCGGTGGAAGTGTTGCACACGGAGCAGGTGCTCGTCGATTTTTTCTGAAATAGTACTTACTCCGTTCTGAAATAAATGACGTTTAAAATACAAAATCTAGTTCAGTTTAAACTAAATTAGTTACATTTATTTCAGAACGGAGCGAGTATATTTTAGATCGTAGATTTTAAGAAGGATTGTTTCAAACAATTATAAAAATTAGTAAAATCAGGCGATTCATCAAGATTCTTTTATCCTCCATCCGTCGAGCGGACACGAAAGCACCACAAATTATTTTCGCAAAAGAAAAAAGGAGAGAAAGAAAGAAACGACCACAGATTAAAGCGGAGGTGATTACGACGAACATAAAGCCACCAAAGCTACACAACGCCGGAGATACTAGTTGGTCGTCGTTCCGTGGCCGTCGTCGTCGCGAGGTGGCTTGACGACCATGATCGGGCAGGTCGCGTGGTGCGCGCAGTAGTCGCTCACGCTCCCCAGGAATGTCCTACAAACAGAGAGAGAGAGAGAGTCATAGAGAGTGAACAGGCGTCCACGTTTACTACTTCCTTTTTGCGATGAAACATTTGCTTAACTTTTGTATGAGGAGCGCGGCACGATCATCCGTCCGATGATGTACTCCTACGTACCTCTGGATGGCGCCGAGGCCGCGGCTGCCGACGACGAGCAGCCCGGCGTCCATGTCGGCGGCGGCTCGGCACAGCGCCTCCCTGGGCTCCCCCTCGACCACGACCGCCTCCGCGCTCACCTGCAGCCGCGCCCGGCCGGTGGTTACCATCCCCCCGCGCGTGCGTGCAAGCGCGAGCATGACAATATATCGACGAGACGAAACCAGTGCTTACTCCTCGCTGGCGGCAGATGCGCTTGGCCCTGTCGAGAATGTCGCGCGCGTTCTCCGCCTGCGCCGCGCGCACCGACTCCATCATCGACGCCGCGCCGTACACCGCGGACCCTGCGCCCGCCCGCGGAGGAAGCGTACACGTCAAAATCATGGAGAACGCGCGGGCAGAGAGCAGCGGCAGGTGGAGGTGACGCGGGGGGGAGTCGGAGCCGTCAGCCCGTCACCTGGGCCCACCGGGTACATGACGTGGCGCAGCGGCTCATGGGCGTGGACCAGCACCAGCGCCGGCGGAGGCTGCTCCTCGGCGCCGGCGGCGGCCGGGACGAGGTGGTCGAGCACCCAGGCCAGCGCGTGGCGGCTGCCGTCGCTGTCGTCCACCGCGACCAGCACCTTCACCATCGATCCGCGCCGGCGACCGATACTTCTCTTTCTCCTCGGCGTGTCGGTTGATTTAGGCGGAGGCCTTCGGTGATGACGCGGCGCGGTTTAGCTGGCCCTGGCAGCGCAGAGGCGGGCGGTGGATAAAGGGCCGATGCGTTTGGATCAGCACGGGGCGGGGCCGCGCGCGTGGCCGCCATGCAGGCCAGCAGGGGCGATCCGCCGGGCGCCGCCCCGGTTTGGCCAGCGCCGAGCAGACACGGCCCGCGGTTTCTTTTTTCCTCCACGCCGCCCTGGCACTGTGCTGTGCCCTGTTTGATCGTTGCCCCTACTTGGCGGCAGCGCTGCTGCCCAGTGAAAGTTTATTCGTTTAGGCGAACGTGGAAGCTTAACATTGTTACTGTTCTACGCCCTGTCCGCTGCTCCCTCCGACCATGTCTGGCCGGAGCACCCATAGTAAGCGGTAGAAGGCGGTTAGGAGCCCGGCCAAGGACTCGGCCAGCTGGACGTGGGAGACGACGACGGCGAGCACGACGGACCGACGTCTGCGGGGAACGGGCGGACAGGTAAGCCAGGAAGCTGCACGCGCTGGACGTACGGAACGCGAGCACCTCGGCAACGTTGACGGCGAAGCCTTCGGCCACGACGCACGGCGGCGGCGGGAAGCCTTCGTCGTCGTCTCCAATGGCATGAGCATGAATTATAATCAGTACTAGGGGTCGCATGGCCGGTCTTCACTTCTTTTTTGACCCGGGGCGAACAAAAAAAATAGGGGACCATGTCACCATAGATATTATAAGATTATTAAGTTAATTGTAATTGTATTATAAAACCTCATTATCACTAAATTATCAATTGAAAAGAAAACTAAAATTGATTGAAAATTGTCCAATGATATAAAATTTAAAATTAATTTGAGTATCTAGCTGAAATTATATCTATCTATCACTCAATTAAGTTGGGTTAGTACACACTTAGATGAGGGAAAAAAATAAGAGAAACAATTAGTCTAGAAGTATATGTAAATTAATCTTGATCAATGTACAAAGATTAATGGCTTAAAATGAAGGCATGGGCGATAGAAATGTTGGGTTGTCGGCATGCAAACATGGAGACTTGATACATGAATGCGAGTAGTCCTGCAGCCATCATATGAGATCGGATCACGGTCAGGGCAGCCAGTATAAGAGAATACAAAATCGTATTCCAGATTAACATTCAGTTTAGAAGAATATGTGAGGTGGTGGCATGGAATTGTCCTACCTATGCATGATCATGGGTATTACTCCTGATTCTAAGTTGGACAGGTTGGCTGGACCAAATTTATAGGCTAACTTTACTTTTGTGGTGCTATTATTCTTAATTAATCTATATCATTTATCACTTTCACTTGTATAGTTATGCCACATGATCAAATATATATGATAAATCCATGTTGGGCCCTTAATTTTCGGAGGCCCGGGGCGGTCGCCCCTTGGGCACTGCCACAGGGCCGGCGTTCACGGCTTGCCTTCCTCCTGTACCGGAAGAGACGACCAACTATGGTGTACCTTACTTATTTGATTCTTTCACTTTCTTATTTTCTATTTATGTAACTTTTATATTTATATATATTTTAAAGAGGATATACCATATGCTCTATTAAATAATTAGGTCAACCATAGACCACTATTATCCTCTCACTCTTTTAAGTTTTATACCAACACATGGGAAGGTATATATATATATATATATATATATATATATATATATATATATATACACTATATTTTAAGCTCACTCGAAAAAGACTCGATCCACATGAATATGCTGAAAGTTCTATTCAAATACTCGCTTCAGTTATGAACTAGTTTAAATATGTAAATCCCAAACCTAAAAACATAACTAGTACAACACACAATCTCATTCACAATTATTAATTTAAACGATGAAGCAATTATTTCTGCAACTCAAACAATTGAACCTTTTTACTACCAGATCATATAAAATACCTCAAGATAAGTTCGATATGTTCTAGTTAAGTTTTAAAAGGTTTTATGTATCACTGTTTTTATATTCCTTGTTTAGAGTTCTACTCTTTATAGTGGGAAATTTAGGACTAAAATTACATGCATATCTACACTACTTCAATCCATTTCAAGGTACCCATGAAGCCAAACATTCACGCCATTTATTCGCCCTTCAAAGACATTCTTGTACTAAGAACCATGTGCTTTTAGTATCTGACATAAAGTAGGCAATCAAGTTTTAAAAAAAAAACAAAAATAAAGTACCCAGTCAAAGCATGCACATGTATAGGCACATTGGATACATATGACCTTCTTTCACAAACTTGTGCACCTGCACCGTATGTGCATATGCATGTGCTTATCCTTGACACGTCATGTGTTTGGATGAGTCAATACTTCATAGCTTCCCTCTCGAGGAAAAACATATAGATCCAATATATATATAGTTTTATTTATACCTGCAAAAATCTTATATAACATTCTAGACATTAAACATATAGTTATATATTGTTATAATACTTAACACACAATCATTCTTTAGCTAATTATCCTGATAGGAATCACAAATATTATTATTGGTAATATAATGTTGTATTTGCAATGGTGCAACCGAACATGCTTAATATTCTTTCACATGACTTTAAAGCTAACTGCAATATTTTTCATAATTTATTTGGGATTTGATGTGCTATCTATGATTCATTACCGATCCATAAATTAAAAATCTTAGATCTCTATATTTTCATGGCTGTACTACATGATCTTATGCCACTATATTAATTCGTTTTTGCAATTGCAAAAAGCCAAAAGAAGCAAAAACGTGGAAACAAAACATAGCCACAGTAGCGCCCAAAACAGGCAAAACCCAAGCGTAAAAGTTGCTCCGCCCATCTCCCCCGCCCAGCCCTCTTCTTTCCTCTCCCATAAACCCTAAACCGCCGCATTCCCCACTTAATTTCGCCATGGAAGCGGACGAGGCCTCGCCGCCGCCACCGCTGTGGATGCAGAACAAGCCGGCCGCGGCCATCGAGGCCTCGTCCGGACCCCTCGCCGCCGCGGCCTCTCGCCTCGCCGCCCGCTCCCGCGCGCTCCCGTCGTCTCGCGACTTCCACTTCTACAACAACTTCCCGGCTTTCAAATCCCCCGTCGGCGCCGCCGCGGCCCTGGCGGAGGAATCACTCCGCGTCCTTGGAGCCGGGCCGCTCCTCCCGAAGCAGCAGCCGCCGTTCCCCAGGGGCGGCGATCTCGACGACGCGCACGACTGGCTTGTCGCCCTCAATGACGACCTGCTCGAGCGGTTTGGCGCCTCCATGGACGAGTTCAGAGCGGTGAGGGAGAAGGAGGAGAAGGACGGGCGGAGGGCCGCGCCGCAGGATGTGGTGGCAGGTGCGGGGGACGGGTTTCAGGTGGTGCACGGGAAGAAGAAGAAGGTGGGCGGTGGGGATGAAGAAGTTAGGAAGGTTGATGCGTTCGGTGGCTCTGGCTCGGTGAAGATGGTTACCAAGGCCAAATCTGCCACCCCGGGGACGAAGGCCAAGGTCCCCTTCCACATACCCACCATTCCGCGGCCGCAGGACGTCTACCACATTGTGGTTGATAACAGTAGCAAGCCATTCGAGCATGTATTGCTGGAGCGGAGCGAGGATGGTTCTCATGCAGTCCACCCATTGGTTAGTGTCTTTCCAGCCTAATCTGTGTTATTTGACAGTATGCTGAATTTACGTTAATCTCATAGCAAAGCAAACTCGTTTTTTAGTGCTTGGTCTTACTGTTGAGTAGTAAAGGTAACCAATATTCTGGCTGCCTATAAATTGTGATTAGTGCGATTGTAATGCAAAGATCCATGGAAGGAGTAGAAGAGGGCCTTTCTTCTTTAGTGGTGGTTACAGAGTTAATAGGATCAGGAGGACAAGCAGGTAGTATACAAGGCTAAAGATAGATTAGAACAAGTGTAACATGATCACTAGGGGACTGTGCTTTTGTCTCATGGAAACCCATGAATCATAACATAGTATGTATGTAACAAAGAAGACTTTTGTATGTGTAAAATTAAGAGAGGGAAAAAGAAGCACTGCCAACTTGGTATCATTAATTTAAAGTCATCATCACTCAACTTAAAGAAATATGTTGTCTTCTTTGTTCTGCATTTGCATATTAAGTGACAACTGAATTGCATGTATGTTCTGTTTTTGCAGGAAAAACTTCCCGTGGAACAACTAATTGACAGAAATATTCCTGATAGTGAGCCAGTAAAACCGCCTGCTTTAGACGATACACCTTTTACATTTGTTGATGACCTGGAAACATTGGAGGTGCTAGCTACGAAGTTGAAGAGTGCAACCGAGTTTGCTGTAAGTAGTTTTACTAGTACCGGCATAGCCTTGTCTTGTTTCAACTTATTAAAAATGAGCGTTATGCTCACTTCTTGTTGATGCCACAATTACACCTTTGTCACTGCTGGCATGATAAGCTGTTTTTCTTAGACAAAACTGCCATCATGCTTCTGTCCATACTGTTTGCTATGGGTATTCGGGATTTTCATTTACATTGATGAATGTAATATCTACTTAGATAAGAATTTTACGAATGAGTATCGAATTTCAATAAGCTGAAGAATGTAATATGCTATCGCATAATTTCCGTAGTGGTGCTGCACCATGTTTTTTGTGACGTTGTGGCGTTCTACCTCTCTCACAGCGCCTAGCCATTTATAGTGGTAAACATATCCTTGGTGCCATTAGGGGCTGAGTGAGGGCAGCACTACAGAGGAAGAAACTGAGATGGGTATTGGTAAAGATGGCAAGCTGGGGCTGGAAATGGAGCTGGGGAGAAGGAGGTAGGGCACTTAAAAGCTGGACGTAGAGCAGAAGCAGGGGAGGAGGCGGAGGCTGGGAAGCTGTGGCCTGAATGGAGAGAGACGATGACCTCAATCTGCCTGAATGAAGAGAGACGATGACCTCGATCTGGGCTGCCGCTGCTCAGGCAGAGAAGAGGAGGCAACATCACTAACCTGCTGCTGGTCCGGCAAAAGGAGCACACCTCAGCGGCTCCAGGTCTATGGTTGGCCGTCCACTTTGTTTCTTCTATCTTCTTCTTGTCCTCTAATCTAAAATGGTGGAGCGGCAGACTACAGGGCTAGCCAACACGGATCATGGAGCATCCCAAGTGCACATCCTTTTCCCACCCAATCGAGTGGATTCTCCCCTCCGCCTGAAATTCACTTGTCAATCGAGTCAATTCCTGCCATCCCCACTGTTGGTACTCTGCAGACCGGGTACCCCCGCATAGTGGGTAAAAGATAGACTAGGCCCCGACTCCCCGTTGAGGCGGGCCCCAGCGTAGCCACGTGCCCTTGGCCCCATGGTCAGCCCTGGGGCTGCTGCCACATGCGCTTGAGCTCTGGAGCTGACACGTGTCCCCTGGCTCAGAGCCACCTCCCTGCTGAGGACAGCTCCGGTGCTGACACGTGCCCTAGACTCCAGTCCGAGCCTCCCCACTGAGGTGAGGTCCGGAGCTGCCACGTCTCCCCTTGCACCAAACCTGTCGATAAGAGCTCCAGAGTCGCCACGTGCCCACGATTCGTCGTGGGCCGTGCGTCGATGAAGTCAAGAAGGAAGTGCGCTGTCAGGCTTCTCATTCAAGGCTCGTGCCTTCCCCAGAAGCATGGCGCACTACGCACGCCTTCGTCCTCTGCCTGTTTGCCATTACAATGACAAGACAGGACGACAAGGCGTGACAACAACATAGTGCCATCAACGGCATGAAGCTGCCCAAGCAGGGCGAGAAGACGCGGCGACAAGACGACATCTTCATCATCACCTGACACGCGGTTAGGGGCACTCAGCGCGCCGGGCGGCGGGACTTAACTCCCCCGTCAACCATTCTACTCAGAGGACGAAGCCCTAGATCATATATAGGGTACACATAGCATTGAAGCCACCTGTCGGGCCCCAAGCCACATTGTAACCACCCCGACCTTGAACTATAAAAGGACCGGGGTGACCACCCTGCAAAGGGTTCGCACCCAGCACCCTCTCATGCACATACAAGCAAACAATACAGCAAGCACTCCCATGGACATGCTCCGGCGGCCCGAACCACGTAAATCTCGGTGTTCATCCGCTCCCTCGAGCCCAGGTCGCGTAGGGTGCCAAGCCCCCTCCGAAAAAAAGAACCTCGCGGGCTGCTTCCGAGCAGGTCGGGAGGAGTGTCGCAGCTCCCACACTCTGACATTTGGTGCGCCAGGTAGGGGGCTTTCCGCTCTCTCCACGTGAGGTGAACATCACCTCCCATGGCGAGCCTTCTCGCCAAGCTCATCGTTGTCTCCCGTCGGGAGACGGCGAGGCTGCCTCCCGCTCCAGAGTGGGCAGGTCTAGCCAAGCCCCAAACAGCCGACGCACTCTGTGTGATGTACGTGGGTTCTTTCGACGTCTCGTCCAGGCGAGCCGTCAAGACCCTCCGTTGAGCAGTGGCAGCCGCCGCCCCAGTTTCGGGGCCGGTGCCGCATCGCAAGTGGATGGAGACGCCGATCAGCTTCGACGCCTCCGACTGCCCCAAGAACATGGCAGGCGCCGGGCAGCTGCCTCTCCTCGTCGCCCCGACCATCTCCAACGTGAAGCCCAGATCCGTCGAAGGGTACCGGTACCTCTACGTTGCCGTAGACAAGTTCACCAACTGGCCTGAAGCTACCCCTGTAGTAACCATCAACAAGCAATCAGCAATCAAGTTCATCAAGTCAATCATATGCCGGTTCGGGGTCCCGAACAAAATCATCACCAACAACGGGACCCAGTTCACCAATGCAGTATTCCAAGATTGCCGCGAAGACCTCGGCACGTGCCCTGTGTACTCTCCCTTTACAGTTTGTGCTTGCTCATGCATATCAACTGTAAGCGGACAAGCCACGTGCCCTTGGCCCTAAGGTCAGCCCTGGGGCTGCCACGCTAGCTTGAGTTCCGGAGCCGATGCGTGCCCTAGGCTCCGGTGCGAAGCCTCCCCGCTGAGGTGGAACCTGGAGCTGCCACGCATCACCTGGCTCAGAGTCTCCTCCCCGCTGAGGATAGCTCCGGAGCTCACACGTGCCCTGTGCACTCTCCCTTTACAATTCGTGCTTATGCATATCAACTGTTAACGGGCAAGCCATGTGCCCTTGGCCCTAAGGTCAGCCCTAGGGCTGCCACGTGTGCTTGAGTTCCGAAGCCGACGCGTGCCCTAGGCTTCGGTCCGAAGCCTCCCCGCTGAGGTGGAACCCGGAGCTGCCACGCATCACCTGGCTCAGAGCCTCCTCCCCGTTGAGGATAGCTCCGGAGCTCACACGTGCCTTGGGCTCCGGTCCAGAGCCTCCTCGCTGAGGTGAGGTCCAGAGCTGCTACGCGTCCCCGTGGGACAAGTTGAAGGCGACGACCAAACTTCCCTCGAGTCCTTGCACTGCCAAGAACCCGGAAGAAGTGGTAGCCACACTGCCGGAGCGCCCCGGGCCCTTACGCTGCTAAGGATCCGGAGGAACAAGCTCAGGATGTCGGCAAAGAGCTATCCACGTCGGCTAAGTCATTCCGGACCCTTGCGATGCCAGGGGTCTGAAGTCTACATCGACAATTCATGACAATGAAAGACTTGAAACAAAGAACTTTCATTAATGACAGAGTTCTAGCATACAAAAGGTGATACAAGACAACTAAGGAACCTAGCAGCTACAAGTCGAGCAATCTCCTGCTCCATGGCATACTTGGTTGTCCCCCAAGCCGTTCTCTGCGCTGGGAGACGGTCACCTGCTATAAGACCGAAGACGGCAAAACCTTGTGCTGGACCGAGGCAACGGTGACATCTAGTGTCGTGTGGGCCAAACGCCATCTATGGCAGATTTGGTTGTCCACGACAATACCTGGAGGAAGGCTTGATCACCCCAGACTAAACCTTCCTCCGATGTCGGCAGATCACCCTTCTTCGACAAGGTGCCTAGAGGACATGTACCACACGTCATTGGCGTGGAGACGCCCTACAAGTCGAGGATCCTGTCCCCGACGACCTCCCTTACCGTCGACATGCCATCAGGATGGCTTGTGCTTCTTTCCGGGATCGTCAAGGAGAGGGACGCCCCAGGGAGCCACACCGGAGGCCGCACACACACGAACATCTCACAAAAGTGGACGAAGACGGCTACCGATGTAAGAGCATCTGGTGGGCGAGAGTGCTGGGAAGCGGAGGCTTCCAGCGTGCAAGAGGAGAACACATGCCACATGATGAGGGAGGGCGCCATCCAACACCGGAAGGCCTCCTTTTATACATAACCGCGACCTCTGGCAGGGCAACAGGTGCGACGATTAGGCTTCCACCTCTGCACGCCGTGGGTTATTCGCTTCCCCGAACGATGGGTAGGATCCAGGTCCACCCGTCAGAAACTGGGGGTTGGGCGGATAATCTCCCGGGAATGTCTAGCGGTTCCCGAGGAGAGCGGTGCGATCAACCCGTTGGTCGCCACAGTAAGTGCCCCGATGCAACCCCTCGGGCACGACGCCTCGATACTCACCTCCCCCTTTGATGGGTAGGACCCAGGTCCACCCGTCAGACACTGGGGGGCCAGGCGAGTAACATCTCGGGAACGTCCTGCGGTTTCCGAGAAGAGCGGCGCGGTGGAGCTGTGGTGATCAACCCGTTGGTTGCCGCAATAAGTGCCCCAAGGCAACCCCTCGAACACGTCGCCTTGGCACTCGCCCCCCTGATGACGGGTATGGCCCAGGTCCACCGGTCAGACACTGGGGTCAGGCATGTAACGTCTCGGGAATGCCCGGCGGTTCCCGAGGAGAGCGACGCGATATGCCTGCGACCAATGGGTTTTCGTAGTAATTACCTCGAGGCGACTCCTCGAGTGTGTCGTCGTGACCCATCAATCAAGAGTGGACACGACGACACGCTGCCGCTTCGATTGGCAAGTACGCCCACTACGCCAAGGACGTGCAACCTTTTTCGCCTCCCAGGTACAACCCCTCATCCACTACCAGAATTCTCGCCACCGCTTTGGTCTCCAAAGTGCAGGTTCAAAACCACCATGCGGGAGAGATGGAGGCCCCACCTACGGGCTCGATGCCTCCCCCGAGATGGGCCAAGGGGCCACTGTCGATACCCTGCAAACCGGGTACCCCCGCGTAGTGGGTAAAAGACACCCTGGGCCCCACCCCCCGTTGAGGCAGGCCCAACATAGCCACGTGCCCTTGGCCCCGTGGTCAGCCCTGGGGCTGCCACGTGCGCTTGAGCTCCGGAGCTGACACGTGCCCTGGGCTCCGGTCCGAGACTCCCTGCTGAGGTAAGGTCCGGAGCTGTCACGTGTCCCCTGGCTCAGAGCTACCTCCCCGCTGAGGACAACTCCGGTGCTGACACGTGTCCTGGGCTCCGGTCCGAGCCTCTCCGCTGAGGTGAGGTTGGAGCTGCCACGTGTCCCCTGGCACCAAACTCGTGGGTCGTGGGTCGACGAAGTCAAGAAGGAAGTGCGCTGTCAGGCTTCGCATTCAAGGCTCGCGCCTTCCCCAGAAGCATGACGCACTACGCACGCCTTCGTCCTCGTCCCGTTCGCCATTACGGTGACAAGATAGGGCGGCAAGGCGTGACAACAACACAGTGCCGCCCAACGGCACAAAGCCGCCCAAGCAGGGCGAGAAGATGCGACGACAAGACGACGTCTTCATCATCACCTAACACGCGGTCAGGGGCGCTCGGCGCGCCGGGCGGCAGGACTTAACTCCCCCGTCGACCACTCTACTTAAAGGACAAAGCCCTAGATCACGTATAGGGTACACATAGCATTGGGGCCACCCGTCGGGCCCTAAGCCACATTGTAACCACCCGGGCCTTGAACTATAAAAGGACCGGGGTCACTACCCTGCAAGGGTTCACACCCAACACTCTCTCACGCACATACAAGCAAACAATACAGCAAGCACTCCCGTGGACGTAGGGTATTACGCTCCGGCGGCCGGAACCACGTAAATCTCGTTGTTCATCCGCTCCCTCGAGCCCAGGTCGCGTAGGGCGCCAAGCCCCCTCCGGAAATAAGAACCTCGCGGGCTGCTTCTGAGCAGGCCTGGAGGAGTGTCGCAGCTCCCGCACTCCGACACCCACCGCCTCCCTGTCACTGCTATGGCATCCAACTCCAGCCACCCCAGCCTCTAAGCCTCTTGGGCGCCCATCTGATCCCAAATCGTGCCTAATCGACACTGCAATTGATATGGCAGACACCGTATCAGCATCGGCGTGGCAATCCTGACGCCATGCTCCCGCTGAACGCCTTGTCGCCTAGGCGACGCCTTAAAAACGTGGGTGCTGCATACTGTGTGCATCAACACTTTAAAGCTTATCCTGCACTACGGGTAATTGACGACAACAACATCAAACCTTTTAGTCCCAAGCAAGTTGGGCTGTATTAATTGTGACCTTATATTTTCTCAAATACCAACTCCACAAGAACCATTGGATGGAAGCAGTCAAGAAACATATTAATTTTATGTTGATATGTTCTTCATATCAACAATCTAGTTCTAACAAATTTCGTTAATCATAAGGCTGTTGTGCTGAATACAATTGATCCTTCTGTATTGTAGTTGTGTCATATCTACTGCCAATTTGGGCTTAATTTTAATTTATTTCTTGATATGTGCACAAAATGGTTAGTTACCTTTTGGTTGTCTTTCTTGGCTTGTCAGGTTTGGTCCTATCTTTTTACCACTCAAGATTTCCCAATATCTCGATTCATCACATTTCATAGAAGAAATTTAACATTTTTCTCAATATGTTTGCATATTGGTTTCCATTAGCACTTGTTTTACTTTCCCTATCCCAATGTATGAAATAGTTTTTTTAGTGCTTGGTGCTTTTGTTTTATTAACTGAAGTATTTTTTACCCTTTTCAGGTTGATTTGGAACACAACCACTACAGATCATTTCAGGGCCTGACGTGCTTGATGCAGATTTCGACAAGAATGGAAGACTTTATTGTGGATACTCTTAAGCTCCGCAAGTATCTTGGTGATTATTTAAGAGAGCTTTTCCGAGATGCAACCAAGAGAAAGGTACAAGATGTTCATTCTTTATCTCTCTATGTTATTATGTGCCTGAAAATGTAGTTTCTCATTGCTGTTATGTCAAATAGGTAATGCACGGCGCAGGTCGTGACATAATTTGGCTTCAACGAGACTTTGGCATATACGTATGCAACCTTTTCGATACAGGGCAGGTATGTTGCAGCAGGATGGTTAAGCTTTATGATTTATCTATGTTGCATCTGTTTCTTTTAAATTTCATTTTTACATCATGACATCATACTCGTACTTTACTACTTACATCATTTCGATGTTTTGTTAACTAAAGCTTGATCTTATTCTTCAACTTAATATAGGCTTCAAAAGTCTTACAGATGGACCGCAACAGCCTGGAACATCTTTTGCAACATTTCTGTGGAGTGACCGCAAATAAAGAGTATGTGATTATATCTACCTCCTTGCTGCTTCTAACGAACACTTTTCAAACTACCACTACCATACATTTGGAGCTTGAGAAAACACGACTAATGCACATTTTGCAGATATCAAGCTGCAGATTGGAGGTTGAGGCCGCTTCCTGATGAAATGATTAAGTACTGTGCCTTGACATGTCTTCTTGACTTCGTTCAATGATGATTTACTTAGTATCCTCTTATGTGTTCTGACATCACCCTGGACTTTTATTTCCACCAACTTTATCTGATTATTATTGCTATGTGCAGGTATGCTAGAGAAGATACACACTATCTGCTGTATATATATGATCTAATGAGATCGAGACTGGTTAAGGAGTCGTCAGGTGAAAATGATAATCTTTTAGAGGTAAATCTTTTGTTTACTGCCTCTTACGTCTTCTCCCCTAAATTGATATGTAGAGAGATGTGGCTGACCAACAGTATCCTATATTAATAGCGTAGGCCTCTTTATTTTGCTTTTCTGTCTTATGTTAATTTCCCTGTTTATTAATCTACAAGGGGAACGTAATAGATTTCACTGTTTTGTTGATCTGTAAAAGGAGTATGATGTCCCATATGTTGTGAAATGGAGGGAGTATTCAGTTACATTCATGCCTTATTTTCCTGATTTATTTCAATTCTGGTACATCAATGCATGCTCTATTTTACCAAACTGATGTAAAATTTTTGTTGCACTCTTGTTACTTGACAAAAACCACTTTTCTGAACAGTGTATGACCATATATTATTGTGTGATTAAACTGCTATTTATTTCATTATTGCAGGTTTACAAGCGCAGCAATGAAATTTGCTTGCAGCTATATGAGAAGGAGCTGCTGACTGACACATCTTATCTTTACATTCATGGGTTTGTATTTCCTTGTTTTACTGTCGTTTTGTTCAATTTGAAATATTAAACCTTTGTAACCCAGATTCGGTTAATTACAGGTTGAAAGAAAATGAACTAAATGCAAGACAACTGTCAGTTCTTTCTGTAAGTACAATTGCTCCTTTTGTAATGTCCGCATGATACTTTGTTTTGATCGTTGATGAAAATTTGCAGTTAAGGTTTCTGACATGGGGTTTTGTTGGGATTTTCAAAATGGATTCTAGTTTCCCTGGTGGATGATTTCTCAATGTTACCCTGTTTTACCTAACTGAGAAAACAATAATCTGACCTTTCATTAAAGTAATTCTATATTTTGTTGTATACACCTTTGATTAGCCTAGGTACAAGACTGCCCGTAAAAACCATTTACTCTGTAATAGAACCTAGAATGAAATAATTCTACTACAGCTCATCCCTTTTTCCATTGCAGAGTTTATATCAATGGAGAGATGGACTTGCTCGTGACGAGGATGAGAGCACTGGCTATATATTACCCAATAAGGCTCTACTTGAGATAGGTATCACTGTTTTCAACTTGTTTAGGTGTATAGCTTTACTTGCCTTTGCTAACCTTTCTCTTTTCATTTGGATCTAAAGCAAAACAGATGCCTGCGACCAATGGGAAATTGAAAAGGATAGTTAGATCAAAAAATTCGTTTCTTGAGCGCCATATCGGCCATGTCATGTCCACTATAAGGGCTGCCATGGAAAATTCCGATGCTTTCGAGAGTATAGCAGAGCAACTAAAGAAGGGAAAGCTGGAAGAGGTTTGTTGACTGATTTTGCGCTGATCTATCTTCTACCTCGTCATAAGATTCTCTATTGAGGCTGCAGAACTTCTTTTGAAACGGGCATGTGGTTTTGTTTCGGTGCAGCTAAGAGTCGCAAATATGAGAAACAACGGTGAAGACATTGAAATGATTCCTGTTGTCAATGCTGATAACAGTGATGATCCAGGTGATGAACCTGCTGTAGTTTCCACAGTGATTACAGCTGATGGTACTGCTTCTCACTTTATGGAAACTGTCACAAGCGAAGCTTCTTTACGAGATATGCAGCCAGAGGTCATCATGCCCGGAACAAAGAATTCAGGAACTTCAGGCCTGACTGGTCCATCAGATAATGAAACATCAGGCATTGGTGGCAAGCGGCAAGTAAGAAAAAAACATCAACATCTGTCCTGCTTGTATTTTGTACCCTATGTTTAAACAGTTGTGTTAAATAGGTAGCAAAGGCTACTGTTCAAGTATCAAAGAGGCCTACAGCTTTTGGAGCTCTGTTAGGAAAACCATCTTCTGGAAGTATGGCAAATCTGTTTCCAGGGTTTTCAAGTGGCCAGGTATTGTTTGTTATTGTTGCGTGCATTTTCCTGCATTAAGACTGAAGAACTAAGTAGTGAAGGTATCAGAAATCCTTTACCTAGGAAGAAAAAATTACCTTGAATCAAATTAGTGTGTTTCCGGGATACTACTTGAAGGTTATTCAAAGTGCATCAAGTTCTAATTACATAAGGTTTCTGTTCACTTCTGGGCTCAAACGTCTATTCAGTTTGTTAGTGTTGGTGCCTGTTCTTATGTATGCCAGTTTGATTAAACAATGGATAAATAATTTCCAAGAGTCTCTACATGCGTATTGCTCAGGGGTTTGCTCTCCTTTAAATGATTATATATAGCAATACAACGTTGCAGAAATGTTGGACATGACTACTCAAATGACCTCCAATGAAGGGGAGCTTTGGCGTAGCGGTAAAGCTGTTGCCTTGTGACCTCTGGTTCAAGTCCTGGAAACAGCCTCTTGCAGAGAAAGACTGCGTACAAAAGACTCAAGTGGGTCGGACCCTTTCTCGGACCTTACGCAAGCAGGAGCTACATGCGCCGGGCTGCTCATTCTTTCATAGCAATACAACATAATTGGACATGTGCCAGTTTGATTTAAACGATGGGGGAAGCAATCGCTAGAGTCCGTACATGCTTAGTGCTTGCTATTCCTTAATGAGTGTATAGTGGTACCACATAATATGGCTTGTGATCGTACTAATTGGTGGTGCATTGTCTTGATGATTCTTATGTATTGTTTTGTTTTCTTCATCAAGGCTGGTTTCTCCTAAAAGCTTTCAATGTTAAAAAGTTTTGGAATGAATGCAGAGTAAGAACCATCCTGATTTTTGTTATCTGTTTGTCCATTGCAGGATAAGAGTAAGGTGGATAAGATAGCCTTTTCCATGGTACTTCCTTTTCATCATTTCTCTGGTGCTGCAAAACCCCCATCAGCTGTACTTCCAGTGAAAGAACTGGTGCACGCAGAACCGGAAAACACGGAACACAGAGATCCAGCTTGCCAGTTGGAAGAAGTGATACAGTTGGATACTGCAACCGATGATCATCAAATTCCAGAAAGTCACGGCGAAGATAGAAATTGTAAGCCTGAACACATGGAGGTGGCGGAGCCCCCTCTAGATGTTCCCTCTGCCACTGAGCAACGGTTCCATTCACTCAACGAAGAAAGAAACCTTAAGCAGAACCACAAGACACCTCAAGAGCCTGAGTTTAACGACCAGTTGAAGGCTTTTGACTATGCTGAAGCTAGAAAGAATGTTTTATTTGGTGAGCCTAAAGCCGAGAGGCGAAAAGACGATACAGTTGCCAGGGCAATAAACACAGGTTCTGGCCGCAAACAGAAGACATCAAACAAACCTGGTGGGGTTGAGATCGGAGGGAATTTCCAGAATCCTCGAAGACGGCAGGCTTTCCCACCTTCTGGTAATAGAAGTTCTACATACCACTAGCAGTTGAGTTGTATAACTTACAAATTGTACTGTCCCATGATTTATGGATGAAATTGCTATATGATAAAAGAGGGACTACTCATTGTCTGACGTTCATATTTAGACGGGGGATATTTTGGGAGACAGGAATTGAAGTGATTTCTCTTGCCTTTTTATGAAAAACCACGAGGCCTCCTGCGTTGTGGTGTCCTCGTGTTGGTTAACAGAAACTTGATGGTGACTAACATTAGCTAATATGGACTTGGGTTATTTTCACAGGATTAATTGTCTATTGCAGGTTCATATTTGTTGTTAATTGCCTCCATTGTTTTTGTATTTATGTCATTAACACAACAAATCTAGTTTAAAATTAAAGGTAAAATCATTGTCCTAATGATAATAACTTTGAAACAGAGTATGTACTGAACTATTATTCAAACAAAACCATCCAGGTTTGCACCACAATTACTGTAGCATATATCTGCTGGTTGAGTGATGGAAAAACATAATGTTCCCCTAACTCCCGGAAGCCTATATGTTCCGTTGGCATGACACGTTAGGAGCTGTTCTCTTCCCAAAAGAGCTGCCGGTCAGAAATACCATGTTCAGAATAACATGTTTTTTTAGAAGCAAAAGCAAAAAATGTATCTTAGATTTTACTATGCATTCTCAAAATTAACTCCAACAATAGATACAAATGGGATAGCTATTTTGCATTTGAGGAGAGGGTAACTAAAAGTAGGGATATTCTCTCTTAATATTTGTTTCTCTGTGTCTCGGATGGGAAAACACATGTCGGAGTATGTGAGGTGTGACACTCCTCCCGGCTTGCTACGGAAGCAGCCCGCGAGGTTCTTTGATTGGAGGGGGCTTGGTTCCCTCATGCGATCGGGTTCGAGGGAGCGGATGAACATCAAGATTTAGTGCTTCAGACCACCGAAGCGTAAAACTCTACGTCCACATGAGTGCTTGTTGTTTGCTTGTATGTGCGTGAGATGGTGCGGGGTTGCGAATGCAGAACCTTTTGTTGGGTGGTCACCCCGATCCTTTTATAGTCCAAGGCTAGGGTGGTTACAATGTGGCTTGGGCTCGACAAATTACTCTGAAGCTATGTGAACCCTATACATGGTCTAAGGTTTTGTACTCTGAGTAGAGTAGTCGGAAGGAGAGTTAAGTCCCGCCGTCTGGCGCGTTGAGCGCCCCTGTCCGTGTGTCAGGCGATGATGAAGACACCGTCTTGTCGTCGCGTCTTCTCGCCCTGCTTGGGCGGCTTCGTGCCATTGGGCGGTACTGTACCGCTGTCACGTCTTGTCGTCCCGTCTTGTCATCGTAATGGCGAACATGCAAAGGACAGAGGCGTGCGTAGTGCTCTGAGCTAAGAGACATGTGGCAGCTCAACGGGGAGGCTCGGACCGGAGCCAAGGGCACGTGTCATCTCCGGAGTTGTCCTTAGCGGAGAGGAGGCTCTGAGCCAGGAGACATGTGGCGGCTCCGGACCTCACCTCAGCGGGGAGGCTCGAACCGGAGCCTAGGGCACGTGTCACCTCCGGAGTTGTCCTCAGCAGGGGGTGACTCTGAGCCAAGAGACACGTGGCAGCTCCGGACCTCACCTCAGCAGGGAGGCTCGGACCGGAGCCCAGGGCACGTGTCAGCTCCGGAGCCGTCCTCCGCAGGGAGGTGGCTCTGAGCCAGGAGACACGTGGCAGCTCTAGACCTCGCCTCAGCACGGAGGCTCGGACCGGAGCCTAGGGCACGTGTCAGCTCCGAAGAACCTCCTTAGCAGGAAGGGGGTTCTGAGCCTAGAGACATGTGGCAGCTTCGGACCTCACCTCAGCGGAGAGGTTCGGACCGGAGCCCAGAGCACGTGTCGGATCTGGAACTCAAGCGCACGTGGCAGTCCCAGGGCTGACCTCGGGGCCAAGGACACGTGGCTACAGCCAGGCTCACCTCAGCAGGGAGGCGGGGCCTAGGCTGTCTTTTATCCTCTACGTGGGGTTCCCGGTCTGCAGGGTACCGACAACACATTATGTGAAAGATATCAAATATTTGTTTTCTCTATTTATTTTATCTGTGTGGATTTGTCTCTTTAAAATGCATTGCATTGTTGGTCTAAGTGCACAATCATGGAAATATGTGAGTCTCTTGTATACAATGGGGCTCCTTCCCATGCAGTGTCTTGCTGTGATAGGAAATGCAGGTGAGTCGGAGAAACCGAATAAATACCCGCTCTCATGTGAATCCAAGTTAACCATCTTGCTCTCGATCTCACTTCTTCCCACCCGTGTTGGTTGAACCTTGCAGTGGCACCTGATGCGGTGGCACTAGGCAAGTCCTACCCGAACTCTAGGGCAGGGGTGAGCGCTAGGTGGGCATAGTCTGAACTAGACTCTGTCTAGATTTGACCAATATAGGGGTGTCCTGATCTATTTGTTAATTGAGTCCAATTCAGTTAGAAGTAGAGTCCTACTAGGATTAGGAGGAGAGTCCTACTCTACCCCTTCTAAATAAAGTAGAGTTAGAGCAAGATCCTTAATCAATTGCACTTATAACTCTCTCTATTTTTGGACTATATATATGAGAATATCAGGGGTATTAATCCCTCCCATAATATTCAGATCAACATATTCTATCAGATTTTGAGTGTCCCTCTGTTCTGTGCTAGAAAAAAAAACTAGTTACAGCCGTCAACGACTACCTCTCTCTGTTCTGCCCAGCGTAAAACCAAGTCTCTAAATTAATCTCTCTCATTTCTGTGTGATCTACTTAAACTCCCTAAAGTTCTACTTAAGCTCACTAGGGTTCTCACTGATCTGTTCTTTCTAGAATTTTTATTGTCACAGCGGATTTACAACACTCCCCGCTTCAACTCCAGCCCCGTCGTCGTCCGTGGGTGACACGCATGGCTTGGCCGGATTTGCAGTGCCTGGTGCGGCGGAGACCGGCGACGGCGAGCTCCGCCGGCCAGCACAGTGCTGCGGACGGGGGCGGCGCCCAGCACCTCGCCAAGACGCTGTCAGTTCCCTACCTCACCGCAATCGGTACTAACCACGTTTCCTTACCACTCTTGTTTCTGTAAATAAACACATTAGCCCTGGAAGGTCACAATCTGATTGTCCGCCTTCTGGATTGCTCCAAGATAACGCGACCTGTGACGCTGCATGCCTGTATTTCTTGAAGTGCTGACGTGTTGCATTGCGTTGATGTCAACGGGCTACAGCTGCTTGAAATCATGATCTTCGTTCTTGAACAACTAATAACGTGCAGTCAGAACATTCGTAAAGTTCATTTGAGAAACTATGATATGCCTCACTGTCACATAATTTTAGTCCTATCACACTGAAAACTTAAAAGGCAAGATTACCAGCATGTGCCTTAGGTCCAATCCCGAGGATTCTTCAGCGTTTTTTTCAAACAACCGGGTTCTTCAGCGTTGTGTAGCAGGTTCCAACTCTCGTAGAAGTTTCTGGGATTCAGATTTCATATAAGATTGTTTCTTACTGAACCTACTTCCCATTCTAGGCAGCGCATCATATGCCAAATTTAAATTTCCATGTCTCACACTGATCATTCTAGGTGTTGGATCCACGATGGGTGCCGGCATATATGTCCTGGTTGGAACCGTGGCTCGTGAACACACAGGGCCAGCCCTGACCATCTCGTTTCTGATAGCCGGTGTCGCTGCTGCTCTTTCAGCGTTGTGCTACGCCGAACTCTCATGCCGCTTCCCTTCAGCAGGGAGTGCCTATCACTACTCTTACATTTGTATTGGAGAAAGGTACAAGTGTAAAATCCCATTGGTTTCTTGTTATTTGGTGCCTCAGGCATCTGTATCTATCATTGTGAAATAACTGTAGCTTCCCTCTCACATTTTACTCTATCCCTTTGGTGACAAATTATGGTCAGTGTTGCCTGGCTGATTGGTTGGGGCTTGATCCTTGAGTATACAATTGGGGGATCAGCAGTGGCACGCGGCATATCTCCAAACCTGGTAACGCTCTCAAATAAGCGCACTGGTACATGCACTTTTCATAACCAGCAACATTATTTTCTTTTCAGGCTCTATTTTTTGGTGGGCAGGACAAATTGCCCTTCTTTTTGTCCCAAGTACATGTCAAAGGGCTTGACACCCCGGTTGATCCCTGTGCTGCTATTCTTGTCCTGATAGTTACTGCATTACTCTGTTTGGGAATTAAGGAGGTACTTGCATTGAGGCTACACATTGTTTCAGAAATTCTTTTGATCAATACTTATCGAGTTGTTATTTTGCTATGGTTCTAGACTGCATGAATTGGGCATAAAATATATTATATGTATCCTAGAGTCTAAACTTCTCTTTGTATATAGTGACCTTTCAGATCCACAAAAATGTGATGAGTAGTCTAATTACTTGTGTCCAGTATAGACTATAATGTTTCTTGTTGTAGGGGATGAGGGGATTGAGAGTAAACTTGTTTAGAATTCAAGTCTTGCTGCTACTTTTAACTTATTAGTTATTATTTCATAGTCTTAAAAGCTATGTCATGATCAGAGCTCATTTGTGGAAGGTATCATCACCACTGCAAATGTCACGGTCATGCTCTTTGTCATTTGTGCTGGTGGATGGTTAGGATTCAAGAATGGCTGGACCGGATATAAAGTTCCAGAAGGGTAAAGTAAATCTCATAACCAAATCAAAACATTGCCCCCCATGTAAATGTTCAACTTTTATTTTTGTTTCTCTGGCGCAACAGCTACTTCCCTAATGGTGTCAGTGGAGTCCTATCTGGATCGGCAAACCTATTCTTCGCGTACATTGGCTTTGATGTGGTTGCCAGCACAGCCGAGGAGGTGAGCTTCCAAACTCTCAAAATACGAAAATGGAGAATTTGTGTTTCTAGAGGTTATTACAGTTTATTGATGAATGGATGACTTCAATTTATTTGTGAAACAAATGATTTCCAGGTGAAGAATCCTCAGCGTGATCTTCCCTTAGGGATGGGCCTGACCTTGCTCGTCTGCTGCTTTCTCTACATGATGGTTTCTGCTGTTGTCGTTGGTCTGGTGCCGTATCATGCCATGGACCCTGAAACCCCTGTTTCTTCTGCCTTCGTGCAATACGGGGTGCAGTGGGCAGTGTAAGTACCAGACCCACTTCCAGTTCACATGAGAAAAAAAATGGTGATTTAAGGAGCTCTTCAACATTCTTTTCGTGCTCTGGTGATTGAGCGTTCTTACTCGATTGGAATGTAGGTATGTTGTTTCAAGTGGGGCTCTACTTGCTCTCATCGCATCCTTGATAGGCGGTATTCTCCCGCAGGTATGTGCGGTTTATTTCTTTTGTTTTATTTTTTGAAACCCAGTTTGGCTTCCATATCTAGCCTACCTCAACGTGCTTGAGAAAAAGGCTTTGTTGTTGTTGTTGTTTGTTATTTTTTGAACGAGAACGGGCACCCAGAGACTCATCCATGCCAAAGAATTGATTTCCTTGATGAGATTTGACCAGTGTTTAACCAAATGCCAAGTACGACAAAAGTTCATCCCGTTCGAACAATACAGTCCGAAACAAAATCTTTCCACAGGATCCGGCTAAGGCTGGCTTTTGTTCGAACGGACATAGATAGGGAAAGAGAGGAACAGGAAAGTTGAATCATTTTTTAGGAATTCAAGCCGTAAGAGATCCGCCCTTATACTCGTCACCGTAAGAGATCCAAGCTGTCGTCTCCGGCGCGGCGTCGCATAGGTCGTGAGGAGTAGGCGCAGGGGGCTGGGCGTGGATCGCTGGTTTGCTTGAGCCATGAAAAGGAGCCGGCCTCTGGTTTGTCGATGCTTCTGAGTTCCATTGCTTATTGGTGGCCCAGGTTAGGTTCGGGGTCAAGGGAAAAAAGAGGTGTAGTCGAGCTGCTGCTAGCAGTGGGAGCAAGCCTGTCCGATTCATTGTTTGTTGGGAATAGAAGATGGAGAGGTACTGTTTTTCCTGCTGTATGAGTGAAGGTGATGCCTGATTAATTGCAGTGACCGATACACGCCATAGGATTTGAATTCTGGTTGCTCCGGTCGAATATGGTTTCTGAGGAGACGGGGGCAACAAAGAAGGCTGAAGAGGAAATGATATCGGTCTTTCTCGGTAGTGGAACAGTATTTAGAGGAGACGTGTGCTGAACCTGATGATAAAGACAAGTCTAGCAAGAAACGGGAGGTATGGAATGGTACCAATGCTATGGTAATGATGTGGTTCACGCATCCGATGACCCCATCCGTTTTTGGGTTGGAGGATACCCACTGCTGCAGGGATGTGGAAGACACTGAGGATCATTTATGCCCAGGCAAGTAAATTGACCATGGTGGAGGTTCAATGTAAGACGGATATGCCAGGGCAAGTAAATTGACAATGCTCGTTGTTTGGATTACCATGACCATGATCCACTACAACTGGACTATGCCAATGATATAACATCTTCAAAGCCTTGGCTTCAACGTAGGAGGGTTATTCGCTTCTTGAATGGTATGAACAAAGAGTTTACACCCAGAAGGCATGATATGTTCTGCTAGGAGGCTTTGCTAACCATGGAGGAGGCTATTTGGTCCATGGTTCAGGAGGAGATTCGGCTGAGATCAGCAAGGACCAACAAAGATGCAAAGTCAACATGTACTGGTGCCAGGAATGCTACAACTGTGGGCAGAAAGGGCACTTAAGCTACAACTGCCCTCTCTCAAAGAATACTGGTAACCAGGGTGGAGCTCATGGAAGTTTTGGTAGCTATGGAGGACATTGTCATGGAAGTTGTGGTGGCTATGGAGGAGACTGGTGGTTGTGGAGGAGATTGTTGAAGCTGAGGTAGAAATCAAGATAGTTCCAGGACCAATTTGGCCATGAGGATGGAGGGCTTACTGCAGGATGTGTTCAGCGATGGCATGTGCTTCTATATTGCGAGAAGAAATCAACAGTTAGCATTGCTGACAAATCAGTGTAGTGTTATCACCGAATCACATCGAAATATATGCTCGTCAAGAAGTTAGATTCTAGCGAACAATTGGCTGACTATGTTACTTTGAAGATTTAGTGGTGTAACAAGAAAGGAATAGTTGACATTTTTGTGCATCTTGTGGGCTTCTACCGGTTTGGTGTACGTAAGATTCTGTAGGGTCTTTCCGCGGATTCACGTTAATTATTAGTTGAGAGAGATGTAGCTTGAAAAGGCTGTACACTAACCCCCAAATCAGTGTATAGGAATATAGGATGGCTGTTTTATTTTCTTAAAGTTACCAAAAGTTACACTGGTATGCAGAAGGATTAATCTTTATCATTTATCTCATCTTTGGTCAGCCTAGGATCACGATGGCTATGGCAAGAGATGGATTGCTTCCACCACTGTTCTCAGCTGTTAATCGTCAAACTCAAATCCCAATTATGAGCACAGTCTTGACTGGAATATGTGCTGCTATCCTCGCTTTTTTCATGGATGTTTCCCAATTAGCAGGGATGGTAATATGTTGGTTGTCATGTTAAAATGGTAGCACCACTGTATGCAGAGATACTCCAAATAATAACATTTTCTTTTTCTTGATCTGTTTGTTCAGGTTAGCGTGGGCACCCTATTGGCATTTACCGCTGTTGCCGTTTCTGTTTTAGTTGTAAGATATGCTCCTCCAAATGAGATGCCAATGGAAGTAGCTCTTGCAGGAACACCTGAATCACCAACTTCATACTCTGCACACTCTCCGCAGGATGAGAATTCAGAAGATTCTTTTGGAAATGGTAATAAAAAAGAACGGGCTTCTGTTAGCTGTTGGGTTTATATAAATTGGCAGCACTGATATATGTCACCATTAGCTATTTATGTGTTCTTGATTTCCATTTGCATATTCTATACAAACACCATGTAACCCTGTTATGCCTTATCAATTGCTAGAAATGCCATTTCCTTTTTCAGCTCACTAGTAAATCAGATGTCAGCTGAAAACTTAAATTTTGTCTTGTTGATACTTTCCTCTTTTATGAATTTGATTTTTCATATGAAATGCTTGGTAGATACCTGCCATACTGAGCATTCCAAGTTCTTATCTTCATCATTCCTTAAATACCTTTTCTTTTTTTTTCCCTCTATGTAATCAGTTCAAGAAGCACCTACTGTCAGTGACGTAGTCAGCAAGGAAAGGCAGCAGAAAGCCATAAGAAGCATATTACTCATATGCATTGGGGTCATCATCTCCATTTCTGCAGTTTCTTTCCCCTTTTTGCCATTGTAAGTGAAATGTTATAATCACTTGTATTGTTACTGTACCTCAAACAGACTGTCTTTTACCTGGTTCTATAATGCAAAAACAAAGAAATTTGAATGCTATTCTGGGATGTAAGAATACAACTAGAATCTCACCAGTTTTCCTTTTAACATTAAAAAGCAAACAGCATATTTTAAAGGACGTAGAGAAATATATCTGCTTACAGTTTTGGACTTGAGGATGATATACCTTTATTCTTTTGTTGTTTTCTGCAGCTATTTCCGATTTTTCGTATTTGCCATTGGTGGGTTACTATTGTTGAGTTCTTCTACTGTACTTTTATGCATCGGGCAACATAAAAGCTCTTCACGACAAACTAGAGGTATAATCTAGGGTACATGGACATTTAGCACCACAAACTCTGAGATTTGGGAAATATGGTCTTACAATTAAATGCATTCTTAAATCATGTATTTATCTCATAGGTTTCATGTGCCCCTGGGTTCCATTACTTCCAATTTGTTGCATCATCATCAACGTATACTTGCTTATGAGCATTGGGTAAGAAAGTTACCTTTAATCCACCTTGTGATAATTTACTTTTTTGTAAATTGTGCATTTTATTTTAGAGGTGTGAAGTTCATTGTGCGGTCAGGAAAGTCTTTTAAACCTAATTTTGGATGAAGTGAGACAGCTTAGGCTCTTGATTACTTTGAGCTCGTGGTCTTTTGAGTATTTTGGGGTGCTACTCACCGGGGTTCCTTTGAGTCTGGTGACTTTAAACATTAATCTCATGCTTCAAACTCTAATGATCGCAGGAGGCATACGTGGGTTCGTGTTTCTGTATGGCTGGTGGCTGGTGCACCCATATATCTCTTCTACGGTCGAAAGCATAGTGCTCTGGCAAGCATGGTCTATCAGCGCATATCGCCTACATAAATCAATTTTGAGGATTGGAGTTTTTCCTATATTCTGATCAGTCAGTGCTGCCTTTGATATATATCTTTCGCATATCTTACACTTCTATATCAGAATCTAAGTTTTGGTTCGTAGAGGAATCACAGTAGGTGCGGTAGCTAAAGAAGTCGTTCTGAGCTGTTTGGAGGTTTATCATTCAAACAGTTAAAACAAGGAACATGAGAGTCTGAACTCTGAACATCTCAAGGTAGACAGACAAACATACATGTGTAAGCACAAAACATGCAGTGCAGCATGCAAATTGCATAGATTGACGAGTGAATCAAGCGTGTTAGCAATGATTGTTGGTTCAGTCATGTTTGTTAGCACTGTCGATTGAACATGCTCTATCAAAGAAGAGGACTGTGTAGATAGGTGGCCTAGCCATTTTGTTCCAATTGATTGACAAGGAGATTTACCTATGTCAAACCAATTGCTGACACTAGTCTTCTTTGTTGCTTGTCATTGACAAGGTCCTTTCTTGCATCGATCATCTGCTACAGGTGCTGGCATCATGTCATGTTATGCTTCTCCCAAATGATTGATTTGGGCTTGTGATGTTGAGTTGCATGCGCTCCTGCTTCGTAGCAAAGAAAAGTAGTTCACCCTCTGTATTAGTATCTTGGCAGCATACTTGCATTGTCAGGTACACAAGGGAACCGAAGAATAATTTCCAGCCTAATGAACCTGTAACAATTCCATTGTTTTGTGAGATTGCACCACTCTCTCTCTACTTCAGACAACTCGTCAAACCAAAGTTGCCTCTGCTGAACTCCATCACGTGTTTTCCCTTTCTGTACAACCAAACGTTTGATCAGAAGAATTAGAGACTACTCCCTCCGTTCCCTTTAATTGACGTTAGGAAACTAGTTCTCCTAACGTCAATTAAAGAGAACGGAGGGAGTAGTATGTATGTATATATATAGTGACTCGACTCGACTTCATCTACACTGGTGCCTCTTCATGTTCCTTGGAGACAGCGTCTTGCCGAGCAGCGCCTTGAGCCGCCTCGCCCCGGCGCCGGCCTTGACGGCGCCTCTCCTGCCGGGCTCCTGCGGGTTGCCGCACATCGCCGCGCCCCCCTCGGGGTTGTCGTCGTCGGAGCACCATCCGCCGTAGCTGAACTGGCCTGGCTCCCGGCGCCGCAGGATCTCCCGGTCGATGCGGTCCAGCACCGGGTCGTCGCCCCTGAACTTCCTGGCGAAGGGCCGGCCGCTGAGCACCATCCGGCGGAGGTCCCCGGCGGCGAGGTAGAGCGGGTGCTGCTTGGGTGGGCTGTCCCACTTGATGTAGTGCAGGTCGTGGTTGACGGTGGCGTTGCGGAACCGGCGCGAGTTGCAGGCCACCGTCTGGAAGTAGAACTCCGGCGAGGAGATGACGTTGGTGTAGTAGAGCAGCAGGGTCCGGGGGAGGTTGTCCTGCCACCCAATGATCACGTACTCCGCGAAGGAGCGCGACAGCATCGTCCACGCCGAACCTGCACGTGTTCATATCACACACAAAAAAAAAAGTTCAAAAGTTTTTTCAAACAATTTTAAAGTTTTCCCTTTTTTTTTCTTTCTGGGCGGGAGCCAGTACACTGTTTGCTTATCTGATATTTCCTTCAGTACTACATACAAGTCCTGCATTGAGCAAGCAGGGCAAGATGGATGTCGGCATTCCTGCCGTTCCTTGGAAGCAAGCGCTGGCTCCCAAAAGAAAAAACCAGCATCGTCAGGCCGGCTGGGTTTTCGAACTCCAGAGCATTAAACTAAGCATCGTCACCGCTGGCTCAGATCTGGCTGATTAATTAACAATACGATTAGACTGATCTCCGTACACGACGGGCGCCACCTGCTCCATTGGTTAAGAATCTCATCTAATTCAGCGGGAATTCGTCGGTACTGCTGACCACAGAGAGAGGTTTACGACCACAAAGTCACGCTCACCAACGTGACGTCTCCCGTGCTGCCGTGCAGCAGCCACCGGGTCTGTCCGTCTGGGTCGGTGCATCCGTGAGGCGTGACACCACAGACGCGGCGGAGGGTACGGAGCCGTACGGTCCCTTGACAGAGCATGCTATACTATAACCTAATCCTAATCGGTTGGCAACACGCAACCTCTTACTGTCGTTGTGGTGGCGTTTGCAGCACAAGAAGGAAAAACAAGTTCATTCTATCAGGCGAGTGCAAGAGTTTCAGTGTTTCCCGGCAAAGCAAAAAAAAAAACACCTTGACCTGATGTGGTTTACCGGAAGCAACGGCAAGAGCGCACCTGTGAAGACCTTGAAGGCCGTGGGCACCTTCCTGAGGTTGGCGGTGAGGTTGGCCGGGCGGATGAGCTCCGACGTGCCGGCCTCGTACAGCGCCGTGTCCAGGATCACCGGCTTCGCCCGCTTCTTTCTGCAGAGCTACCCCAGTTGTGATCACTGCGATTCGGAAAATCCTAATCTACCAGTAGCTGTGTTCAATTAACGTGTCGGAAGCTTACATCTTCCAGCCGAGGTGGCTGGTGTGCTGAATGAAGTTGAGGTGCCTGGGCACCTCCGAGAACGCCTCGATCATGTCTGCAACCAATTTTACTTTTTTATTTATTAAGAAAGAGAAAGAAATCAGCATAACAAGCGGAAAAGCATAATCGCCTGAACAATGAGCCAGTAACTAATAATCACAGTTAGCACAAGGAATTAACATGGAGAGCATGGAGGAAGTGGCCGCCATTACCGTCCGGCGTGACGAGCGGGTAGTCGGATGCGCTGAGGTTGATGAACCAGTCCCACCGGCGGCGCAGGCGGAGGAGCACGGCGACGGCGTGCAGCGTGGTGGACAGCATGGTGGGCCCGCGGTAGGTCACCAGGTTCGGGCGGCCGACGATCCACACGTTCCCGGCGCGCGCGTACGCGGCGCGCCCGGCCACCAGCTCCGCCAGCCGCCGGTGCTCCTCGGCGGGGGCCTCCCGGTCCAGGTGCAGCAGGTAGCTGTTGCCCGGGTGGTACAGCGCCGCCAGCAGCCGCGCGGCACGCGGCGCGTCCCCCGGCGATGCGGAGATGAGGTACGCGAACGACGCCGGGTACCGGTCCTCCGCCTCGCCGGCCGGGAACGGCCGGTTGGTGGAGGATGGAGAGGGGCCGCCGGTGCGCGTGAGGAGGAGCGACGGGAGGAGCAGGATGGCGGCGACGAGGAGCGCCGTGAAGGCGGCGGAGGCCGCCAGCTCCCTGCCGCTGCCCATCGCCGTCCCCCGCACCCTCATCACCACGCATCAATCTCTCCCTCACCTCTCTCTGTGCCTGTCGCTCTCCACCTACCAATCAATCCCTGTTCTCTCCTTTCCTCTCCGCCTGTCGACTCTTGGAAACCAACCGGCTCTTCCAGACAAGAAATCAATGGCGGGTGCTAGACTGCTAGTCCTATCGCAAGATCTACTACGACTACTAGTAGGAGTGGCTGTGAACGCCGGGCGCTGCAGCTGGAGCTGGAAGAAGAAGAAGAAGACGGAGGAGTGGCATGTGACTGGTTGGATCCTTCGGGAGAAGAAGTAAAGGATGGGTTAGTGGGAGAGCGGTCGCTGTCGGGACGGTGTTGTACCGCTGACGGGTGGGTCCGAAGCCAAACCTGTTTTGATGGTAGTAAAATTGGAGGGACGATCCTGCCCTCTTTCGTGCAAACCTTCTTCTTTCATTGCCATACTCATATGCCTCCCGTTGTCGTAACTCAAACAAAGTGGCAAAGGCAACCAAGGGGAGGAAGGAACAGAGGAAGCCAAACGGGTCACTCTTTTTGGGTGACGAGTGCGGATTAGATCTGACGGGCCATCATGGATTGGGTCTCAGCTTCCACATGCTAGCGTCACATGATACCTGACTGTTTCTATTGTATCCACCGTACAAAAACCACTGGAAACGACGCTTTGCACCAGATGCTGTCTGTTCAATTCAATCTTGTGGTCCCCTTTCGTGCCTTCAATCCGACCAAGTGAGATACCTGGCTCTTCTTCATCTGCACTCCAATCCGATAGGCCCGGGACAGGAGATGAGTCCTCTCTTGGCTTTAAACTCCAGTTCAATGACAAGGTACTCACTCAGGTAGGTACAGGTACGCGTAACGCATGTGTTGATGTGGACGGTGGACTGAACAACAACATCTGATAACCAAGTGGACCTAACCGACACCTCATGATAACAAGCATCTATCTGATATGATATGATATGAGACGACCTGGATGCTCCACGTTTGCACAGACTGGGGGCTCGGTTTCAGCGTTCAAGGTCTCTTCGACCCGAACCCGACATGAACTTGTGTTACGGCCGCCCCAAGAGGGCCTGGGAAACGTTGGTGCAGAGGAAGCAAAAGTATATACCGCCAGGAGCCCGAGGCCCAGCGTCCTGTAAAGCCCGGGCTGATCCTCCCTCGGCACCGCCAGCGGCCGCGGGTATCCGGTCCAGCACGAGAGCAGCATGGACAGGCCGAGGCCCAAGAGGGCGTTGAACACCTGCACGCCGTAGCAGCCGGACACGGCGACCTGCGCGCCGTCGCCGCCGCGGAAGGCCACGGCCATGTTGGTGGCCACGTCGCCCAGCGAGTCGCCCCAGGCCAGCACGGTGACCCCCAGCGCCGCGGTGTCCACGGGCAGGACGGCGCCGGCCGAGACCAGCAGCGAGAGGACCTCGTCGGCGACCACGTACGCCCACGCCACGCTCATCACGAACCCGCCAGCGAGCCACGCGGGCGAGGAACCGGGTCGGAGGGGCGGCGAGGTCCGTGGTGAGGAAGGATAGGATGCCCAGGGAGAGGCCGGCTAGGCCGCCGACGACGACGGCGTGGAGTGGGCGGCCCACGGCGTGCCGGCAGAGCCAGGAGAGGAGGAGCGGGGTGTTACAACACTGTTGCCGGGCGCGCTACAGTACTCGGCGGGAACTGAGGGCGACTCCATGGGCGGGAACTCAGAAGAAGGCCCATCCGGTGCAAAGACATCTGAAGAGATAGCAGCCCAGGAGCCCAGATAGGGAGAAGCCTCTATTTAAACGCCGAAGAGGAGACAGGAGGAATCAGTTCTGTTGCAAGTCTGTTATTCTCAACCTCTTTCCGTCTGCCACTTGTTCTTCTGCTGCTCTCCAGGGCCGGCCTTGAGATTTCACTGGCCCGGGGCGAACCTAACAGTGGCCCCTTAGTCAAAAAGTAAAAAAATATACTACATACGTATCATATATATCAGATTTTCTGCCAGAAGATATAGAAAAATAAAAATTTCTCTTAAACCTATATAATAATCTAGACATTGTAAAAACTTATCACCAGTAGGAGTGATATAGTAATATGTATAACACACAAACTATAACAAAAAGCACCTCATAGAGATAATTGAAGCAAATTTGATAAGTATAACACATAAACTACTACAAAAACAGTTTATAAAGAATTTTATACAAATCTTGCAAATTGGAAAAAATATGTTGATTGAATCTTATGTAGTGCCAAAGCAAAATCAGTTCAATTTGATTATAACTTGCCAATTGCATTTTGTTCAGTTCGTGATCTGTTTACCCAATTTCTATATATTGGAGGGGAGTAGAGAATGAGAAACTGAATCCTATCATCTTTCCTAAGACGATCCATTGATGATCTACGTGGTCGTGTTTATTCAGAAAGGAGCGGAAGGACGAGCCAAATAATAAATGATCAGTATATGTAACCTGAATTATCAAAGTAGTGGATCAAAGGGTGGGTTTTCTATACGTAATTCGCCTACTGAAGCCATAAGTGAGCGTTACACAGTTTAACAACACTATTTTTAATTGAGCTTTATTATATTTAGCAAATAATTATGAGATAAAATATAAAAATAAAATTACGTGCAATATATATATATAGATTCCAATGGAGGCCTTTGTTCTCGGCGGTCGCCCCTTACGCCTGCCTCAGGGCCGGCCCTGCTCCTCTCCCCCCCCTCTTCTCTGTTCATCAAAGACTTCACTGCTCGAACAGCATTAAGAGAGGAGAGAAATTATCGTGGCATTTGGTGTTTTGGGTTATTTGTTATTTGGTGTTCTTGCTGTTCTTTGTGTTTGAAGCTCTGAAACTCTCTGTTTCCTTCACTTGAGTTGATCGGGTCGAGTGGGCGCGGCCACCTCGCTCGGCTTGCTCCACCGCTCCTTGCTCGCGTCCGGGATGGTCACCCGCCGCGGCAGCCTCAGGGGAAGATCCAGCGCTCGCGCCACGGTCCAGAACGTGCTGTTCAGCCTCCTCTTGGCGCCGCCACTGTCGCCGGCGTAGCGTTGGAGGGATGGCGTGGCGTCTTCCGTGAGGAGCGGCTCTTGTGCCTCTTGTTCATCGTAGAACTTCGTATCTGCGACGTTGTGGAGCTCGGAGAAATAATCGGCGGCGGCCGTGTGCTCTGCCTCCGCTTGGTGGCGTCTGCTCCAGCGGTCAGGGGTGAAGGGGACGGCGAGGACGTAGACGAGGTAGATCGAGATGAAGGCGACGGCGCCCCAGATATTTATCTCCCCCGTGGCGAGCACTAGGGCCACGGCGGCGAGCGCGACGAGGAGGAAGGCCGCGTCCCGGAAGAAGCTGGCGCGGTCGACGGCGACCCCTTGGCCGCCGAGACGGAAGCCGATCACGCCGAGCACGGCCGAGGACACGAACAGCGCGCCGCCAAGCACGCCGCTGAGCCCCACGGAGGCGGTCGCTCTAGCACCCCCACCCCCGGAGGCGAACGACGCGACCGTGGAGAGCGCGTCGGTCGCGCCGTTCCCGAGCGACAGGAGCGTGGCCCCGGCGACGGCCGGCGGCAGGCCGAGCAGCCGCGAGAGCCCCTCGAGGCTGGAGCAGAAGTACACCGCCGCCGTGTCGCCGAGCAGGTAGAACAGAACGGCGAGCCACGCCGCCGTCGCGCTGTAGGCCAACCGGTCGCCGCAGAGGATGCAGTAGAAGAGGTAGAGGTAGTCGACGTACCCGCGGGGCAGATGTCGTCCCCGCCAAAGCCGGTTGCCGCGTGGTAGCCGGCGCACCTGTTGTCCTCGTAGCTCTGAAACCGACGCCGACGCCGCGCTGCGCCATGCGCGGTCGGCTGCTCCCCAACGAAGGCAGAGGAAACACCGACGACATCGCCGCCATCGAGGCTGACGGCGGTGGCGAGAAGGAGAACGGAGATTCGGAGAAGGCGACGTTGAGGCAGGCGGTGGCGACCACCGCCCCCGCCGCCTCGCTAGGCTGCATCGTTGGCGAGGGACGCGTATGGAGGACGGATTACCTGGCGGCACAAGAATCCCCGCGCAGGATCAGTGGCCAAGCAGGCCGGTGGAGCACGGTCCATCAGGTCAGGTCAGGTGAGTCCACGAGGACGGTCCAGGGGTCCGCTGCGTGTCGCCACCACCGATTTTTTTATTTTCAATACTAGTAATGAAGTATTTAATATTAATAACACCTAAACTTCTTTTGCAGAAATAACCACCCTGTCATAGTGAACAATTTGTTCACGTGGACATCCTATCGACGACATGCCGGGTTGTCCGCACCGTGGACGACACCGGGCCACGTGGCAACCACGTCGGCCCAACGGTTACGGGACCGTTAGATCGACGTGTCCTGTCGTCCACAACGTGGATGACAGGGTTTTCTATATAACCTAGCCGCCCTGCGCTTCTCCCCACACCCCATCCAACCAAACCAAAGAGGAGAGGAGAGGAGAAAAGAGGAGAAGAGGAAGAGAAGAAAATAAGAAAAGAAAAAGGAAAAAGTAAAGAAAAAATACAATCTTTTAAATTTAATTATGATTTTAAAATTTCTTTCATTAATTGTACATTGTAGATAATTTAGATTTAAATAATAGTTTAAACTAATTTTAATTTTTAAAGGAGTTGGCTTCGGCACATGCCACACGAAACGATATACTAACTAGCTACCATCAAGGTCCAGCCCTGCTCCCGCGCCGTCCAACCCTGCTCCCGCGCCGTCCAGCTCTGCTCCCGCGCCGCGCCGCCGGGGGCTCCCCGGGGCGACTCGCTCTCCGGCCTGCGCCAGCGCCAGCGCCCGCAGACTCTGCGAGCGGCGCCGCCCTTCGCCGACGACGAGTACCATCCAGCGCCCTGCACCTGCGTTGTTTAGAGGCCCGTCCAAGGGACGTCGAGTGCCTCTTTTCTACGCCGTGGAGCGTCCTGCTACAACACCGGCGACCGCTTCGATCCAGAGCTTCTGAGCGCCCTGATTTTGGGACTAGTTCTTGAAAGTATCTACGATTCAAGGACATCTGGTTTGGGCATTTAGATTCTTGGTGTTTTTCCCTCTCGGTCTTCTGTTATTTTCTTTCATTTTTCACATCGTTTTCACAAATTTGAGTTCTTTTAATTACTAAAGGTATATTTCGAGTTCTTGGTATTCTTCGATTGGACTTTTTTGGCAGGCCACTAGCATCGATTGCTGTTTGATGACGATCTTGCGCGAGGTGGTTGAAGCTTTCTCGGAGCGACACCCTGTTCGGGCTAATCAACACAAGGGGTATTTTGGGAAGTTCAGGCCATATTTTACCCCTGGTGTGGTGGATAAAACACATGACTTAGGGTTATCGGAAGACACTTCCCCACCGCCGCCGACAACTCATACACAAACTCAGATCCGCTTCTTTGGTCACTTTTGGGGGAGAGAAAAATCGTTCGTGGAGGTGGTGAAATCCTCGATCGCCCCTGTGGTTATGGTGTCAAGTGGAGAGGAGTCTACGAAGAAGAAAGATGATGAAGAAGAAGCTAAAGGTAAGAGATATGAATCTGCCTTTAGTGGAGGAAGCTCGGTCATTAGGAAGATTGTTGAAGGGAAAGAGGATGGATATGGGTCTGCTTTGAATCAAGGGATAGGAAAGAGACAGGATATAATGCTGGAGGGTTTGGGGTACCAGGTGGGGTTGGTCGAGGGTATTCGAGTGGAAGAAGAGGATCCTATGGAGGTGGACACAGGGGGAGATGGGAGTCAGGTGAAGGGGGATGGCGAGGAGGGAGGGGTCATTCGATGTGGGGAACTGCAGGGAGGGGAAGAGGAAATCAAGATGGTAGTTAGAGGGGGTTTGGTGTTAATCAAGGAAATTGGGGGGGGGGTGGACATTCATGGCATAGGTCACAAAATTGGAACCCATGGTCAGAGGGAGTTAAAGGAGATAAATATGAAGATAAGGGTATAAAAGAAGATCTAGTTGGGGATAAATCAAAGAAGAATTTGGGACCTAAGCATGAGTGGTCTACTGGAGGAAGTTCAGAACATAGCAAAGGAAATGAAAACATGAGGGATGGGGAAGACAAAGAAGAACATGAAGAGCATAGGATAAGAAGTAGTTTGTTCATAGATAAAAGTAAGGGAGAAGTTAAGATTGGAGCTGATCTGGATATGGGATGTTTTGGGTGCGGAAGTAAAGAGCATAGAATTAACTCTTGCCCAGCAGCTAAACATTGTTCAAGATGTGGAAAAATAGGACATGATGCTATACACTGCTATACTAAGTTGTTTAGAGATTATGTTGCTCCTCTTTGTGCAACACAAGTGGAAGGGCAGAGTTTCTTTAGTATTCCTGATGTGCAATCTGAAGTAAAATCTAATGAGGCTGACTCAACAGCAATCATTACAGTGGTGAGTGGGGTTGCTAAGGCTTCTGATATTGAAGAACAATTCAAATCTATTACTATGAATAGTGAATGGCAGTGGTCAGTCAAACAGATTGATGAGAAGAATTTCACAATGAGGTTTCCTGAGGCAAAGATGTTGGATAATTGGAAAAATTTCAAGATTGTGTTGGAAGCAAATGATGCTCAGATTACTGTAAAACCATGGAGTCCTACTGTGGGGGCTAAAGGAAAATTATAATAAGCATGGTTTAGAGTGAGAGGAATTCCTCATGATAAAAGAAATAAAAAAACTTTTGGATTTGTTGGTTCTTTGGTGGGTCTCACTATGGATATTGATGAAGCTGTAATGCATAATATTGACTTTGTAAGATTGAAGATAGCCTGTAAAGACTTGAGACGTGTGCCAACCAAAGTGGAAGGTGCTATATATCCTTTTTTATATAATTTTTGGTTTGAGAGGGAAGTGGAAATCTCAAGCAAAAAAAGAGAGGTGGGGATTGCGATTAGTAATGATAAAGATAACACTGACCAAGCTGGGCATAAGAAACAAAAGGGTGGAAATGATGAGAAGAAGGATACATCTTTAGGTTCAATGGCTGTTCGAGATATAGGTGGATCTAATAAGGAGAAAGGTTCCTCTACACAGGACAACAAACTGTATTTAGGAAGTGAAAATCTGAAAAATGATATGATGGTGTCTCAAGATGAAACAACAAAAAAATATCAGCATGGGTGGAGTGATCTATGGGATGCTGAAGAAGATGATTTGTTGGGAGAGGAACAGAAGGATATAACAAAAAATGATATAATGGAGGTTTCTTCACCTAAAACAGTAAGGTGTGAAAATTTCATGGTTGTTAGCAAGGAGGGGGGTAATGGAATGCAGGAGTGTATGATGATTGAGAAGAATGATAAGAAAGAATATGTTATTAATGAAAGACAAATTCTACCCATGGTTAAACAAAGCAGAAGACTTATGCTTCAAAGTATGATGAAAAAAGAAGTAAAAGAGGGAGAGATAAAATCCTCTACAGGTATGATTCCTAATGCTAATACCTTTACATTATTATATTTTGACAATATATCTGTTCTTGCTGCTGGGATGGGGGTTAATATTGTGGATAAAGATTTTGCTTCTGTGGAATTGATGAAAGATTTAGAAAGGGCTAGAGTAGCTATAAAGGAAAAACTAAAAAAGAAGGAAAATAGAGGAGAGGAGGGAGATGTGGTATCTGGGAGAAATACTATGTCCAGGTTAGAGTGATCTGATGAATTGAATCTACAAAAATAAAATAGCTATAATAGTGATAAAAAAGTGAACAACAGGAAAAAAATAAAGGAAAAAGAATTATGTTGGAAACATCCTTAAGGAGAAGTAAAAGGAATGTTCCATCTGTGTATAGAGATAAGGGATTTCGGATTAAACCGGAATCTAAAAGAAAGAAAAAAATAATTAGTTAAATATGAGCATTGGAGGAATATTTTGGAATTGCAGGGGGATAAGAGGGAAAGGAAAGTTCCAATATATAAAGGAGCTAATTAGCGAACATAATTTTGATTTTATCTGTTTTCAAGAAACCAAATTACCTAAATTAGATGAGGTTATTCAGAGGAAATTAGATTACAAAGAGAGTATAGTTGGCAGGGGATTGGTTCGGTGGGAAAACCTGGAGGCATTTTGACTGGGATTAAAGATGATAGATTCAAAATAGTATCTACAAAATTGGGGGTGTACATATGTCAAACTGATCTGTGGGATACGAAATTAGGTAAAAATTGGAGTTTAATGAATGTATATGGGGCTGCTGATAGAAATAAGGAGCCTTTTTTGATTGAATTGTCTGCATTCTGTTATAATTGTAAAAATCCATTTATTATAGGTGGTGATTTGAACATTATTAGAAATGCTAATGATAAAAATAAGAACTATGTGCCCTCAAGATTCATTGATTTATTTAACGAAGTTATAAATCATTATGAACTTAGGGAGCTTTCTATAATAGGAGGACCATTTACATGGACTAATAACCATGTGAATCCTACATTAGAAGCTCTTGATAGGATTTTAGTTAATTTAGACTGGGAAAACATCTTCCCTAAGATTACGGTTTACAAAAAACCCAGAATCGTAGTCTTTTTTTCTTTTTTTTCCTTTTTTCTTTTCTCTTTTCTCTTTTCTCTTTTCTTTTCTTTTCTTTTCTCTTTTTCCTTTTTCTTTTTTTTCTTTCTTTTTTCTTTTTTTTCTCTTTTTTTCTTTTTTCCTTGTTCTTATATCTCTTCCTCTCTTTTACTTCATTGATATTGGGTTTCATGTCTAACCGACCCCAACAGGCTTGGGATAAAGGCTTGGTTGTTGTTGTTGTTGTATAATCCGTTGATTATACATGAACCAGCTAAGGTTGTCAGAAAAGGTGTCGCTTTTCATTTTGAATCATTCTGGCTTAAGCATCCAGATTTTAAAAGAGAGATTAAGAGAATCTGGAATGAAGAAGTTAGAGATGAAGATCCTCTAAATAAAATATTGTTCAAACTTAAAAAAGTTAAAAGGTTTCTTAAAGGTTGGAATGTTCATGAAACTGGAAAATCAAAAAGAATTAAATCTCAGTTTCAGAAAAGGTTAAAGGAAATAGAGAATATTGAGGAAGTAAGAGAATTAAGTAATTGTGAGATACAGGAAAGAATTAGGATTCAATCAGAGTTATTTAAAATATGGGAAATGGAGGAATTATATTGGCATAGAAGAAGTGAGTTAAATTGGTTCTTACAAGGGGATCAAAATACCAGTTTTTATCATAGAATAGCCAATGGCAAAAAAAAGGAAAAATCCAATTTATTCATTAAATGATAATGATAAGATCATACAAGGAACTCAACATTTGTTGAAACATGCAACAGAATATTATAAAGATCTATTTGGAAAAGATAGTGGTTCCGCCTTTGATTTTCTAGATAACTTTTGGGAATTGAATGAAAGGGTGTATGAAGTAGAAAACAGTGAACTGTGTAAAAATTGAAGAAGAAGAAATCAAATTTGCATTAGATAAGATGGGAAGAAATAAAGCCCCGGGTCCGGATCTATTATCTATTGAATTTTATCAAGTTTAATGGGAGGTTATCAAAGAAGATGTTATTGAACTTTTTGATGAATTCTATAGGGGAAGAATGAAGATGTATATATTTAATTTTGGTACAATAAACTTAATACCAAAAACCAAAAATGCAGAAAGAATTCAATAATTTCGCCCCATCTGTCTACTAAACAGTTTATATAAATGGTTTACCAAGGTTCTTACCATTAGGTTAGAACCGTTGGTGCAAAGACTCATTAGTAATAATCAATCAGCATTTATCCCGAAAAGAAATATTATGAATGGGATTTTATCGTTACATGAGATAATACATGATGTAAAAAGAATAAGAAGGAAGCTGGTATTGTGCTCAAGTTGGATTTTGAAAAGGCTTATGACAAAATTAACTGGTCTTTTCTTATTAAATGTATGAAAATGAGGGGGTTTTGTAATAAATGGTGCGAGTGGATAAAAAATATATTAGAGGAAGGGACATTAAACGTCAAAATAAATGACGAACTAGGTCGTCATTTTAGAAGTTATAAAGGGGTGAGACAAGGTGATCCTTTGTCCCCTTTATTGTTTAATTTTACTATAGATTGTCTAGCCAAAATGGTGATAAAATCACAAAGAAATGGCCTTATAACAGGATTGGCTTCCAACATTATTCCTAAGGGTATCTCTATTTTACAATATGTGATGATACTATCTTATGCTTAAAAAATAATAAGCAAGAGGCTCAGAATTTGAAACTACTCTTGGCGATATTTGAACAAATGTCAGGGCTTAGAATAAATTTTGATAAAAGTGAACTTCTAACAATTGGTGGGGAAAAGTCTCTATCTTTGGAGTTTGCTGAGATTTTTAACTGTCAAGTAGGATGCTTTCCTCTAGATTATCTAGATGTTCCTATCTCCCCTTCTAGGTTACATATGGGCGATTGGGATAAAATGGAAAAGAAAGTTGCAAAGAAAATTGATTTATGGAAAGGGAACAATTTATCTACGGCTGGCAGAATAGTTTTAATTAATGCTAGTCTCAACAATACACCTATATACCATATGTCGATGTTTTTATTACCTAAAAGAATCATAGAAACCATGGATTTGAAAAGGAGGAAATTCCTATGGCAGGGTGGTAGTACAAAAAAGAAATATCACCTGGCTAGGTGGGATAAAATTTGTAAAAGTAAGATGAAAGGCGGCTTAGGGATTAAAAATTTAAGAAAGATGAATTTGAGTCTCCTTGTTAAGTGGTGGTGGAAAATAGAAACTGAAAAGGGTATATGGCAGGATTTGGTGAATGCAAAATACATAAAAAATATTCCTATAAGTAGTATAAAACATAAACAATCGGATTCGGCAATTTGGACGGATTTGTCGAAAGTTCGTGATATATATATGGCTGGTAGGAAATTTATACTAGGAAATGGGAGAAAGATAAGATTTTGGTTTCACATATGGTTGGGGGATAAACCATTAAAGGAGGTTTATCCTCTTCTATTTGCTTATTGTTATAATAAAAATTTAACTGTGGCTCAGTGTGCAGAAGATTATTGGAGTATTCGTTTTCAACCTATGTTGCTTGTTTTTTTGCATGGACAATGGTATGATTTAGCAGAATCTTTAAAGAAACAGGTTTTGAGAGATCAAGAGGATAAGGTAAGATGGCTATGGTCTAGATCTGGAATCTTTTCGGTGAGGTCTGTGTATGCAAAGCTGACATCTAATGAGTCAGGATGTCATTATAAGAAAAATTTGGAAATCAAAAGTTCCACAAAAAATTAAGACTTTTATGTGGCAAATATAAAACAGGGCAATTCTAACTAAGGATATTATGTTGAAAAGGAATTGGAAAGGAACCGGATGTTGTAGTTTTTGCTCGGAACTAGAAACAATTGATCACTTGTTTTTTACTTGCGATTATCTAAAAGTGGTTTGGGGGTAGTCGCTACATGTTTCGGGAGTAATGTTAGACCTAACAACTTAAATCAATTCTGGGAGTGGGTTAAAACTGTGCTTCCGGATGTGGAATCAGTTCACCTGTTAGGGATAGCTGCTATCTGTTGGGCAACATGGAAGCTAAGAAATGGTGGATGTTTTGAAAATAAGGTAATTAATCATCCTTGTGATATAATTTTCTGTGCTTGTTCACTAATGATATATTGGGCAGGGATGTTTCCACAGGAGATGCATAACCTAATACAATTGGGAGCCAAAACTATGATGCAAGAAGCTTTAAAGGTTATGAAAATTCAAGAGGGGCGAATGGTGCTACCTTCTCATACTGATCTGGGAGATTGAAATGGAGTCTGACAGGGTTGGATGATTGAAAACAGAAATATTTTAAGAAAATTAATGTTAGTTTTTGGGACTATAATGCATTTTGGTATCATGGAATACATTCCAATGTAGTAAATACTATTATATTCTGTTGTGACCCTCAAGGGAGGAAGTATTTTGTGTTGTCTAGGCAGCAGAACATGATTAAAGCTGCTAGGTGACATGATTGTAATCGTGGATCTCTGTTTTTTATAAATGGAGGTGGAGTGATCCAAATAAAAAAAAATAGTTTTTATTTTACGTTTTAGTGTATGTCGGTACCCCCAATACGGGTACCCCGCGCACAAGGGAAAATGTCTAAGGACCTCGCCCTTCTCCGCAGGGAGAGCTCCGAAGGCGCCATGTGTCCAGCGGGGCCGGACCTCCCTCTCCTCAGAGGAGAGCTCCGGACCCGCCATGTGGCCAACTGAGCAGACCTCCCCCCTCCGCGGGGAGGGCTCCGGAGGCTCCACGCGTCCTGCGGGGCCGGACCTCCCTCTCCTCAGAGGAGAGCTCCGAGCCCGCCACGTGGCCAGCAGAAGCTGGACCTCCCCCTCCGCGGGAAGAGCTCCGAGGGCTCCACGTGTCCCGCGGGGCCGGGCCTCCATCTCCTCAGAGGAGAGCTCCGGGCCCGCCACGTGGCCAGCAGAGCAGCGCTGCCTGCCCCCGCGCGGTAGGCAGCAAGAGTAAAGACGTGCCATACCTTGCCCGTACAAGGTATTCAAGACCCGCGCCTTCCCAAGGCGCGGAGACGCGGAGCACACCTCTGTCAGGTGCCGTTGCGCCCAGTCACATCGCAGACTGACACGCCGTGTCAGAGCCTGCCCGCTATTAAACGCAGCGACAAGACATCCCCTGCCGCCCCTGCCATCATCAACCACTACAACTAGCTTGCGGCATGGGCAGGACGGCAGAACGAAGACTCGGATGCCTATGCCAGAGACAATTACCGGCATAACTGCAGATACGGTAGATGGCAGGCAATCTCCCCGGGACCACCTGTCGGGTCCCGGGCCCACCTTGTAAGCCGCACGAGCGTTGGACTATAAAAGGCTCGGGCAGGCGACGTTAGCAAGGGTTTGCCTCTTACGCACCCTCGCACTCTAGCCATTCGACATCTCACACCCTCAAGCTCAGGACTCCGGTTCTGAGCAGCAAGCAATACAGCGAGCATCTCTGCTCACCGTGGACGTAGGGTTTTATGCTCCGGCGGCCTGAACCACGTAAAAATCCCCGTGTCAAGCTTCTCCCTCAATCATCCCTAACGCTGAAGCTCTCCGCGAGTGACTAGCCCCTCCGAAAAAGAACCTCCTCGGGCTGCCCAGAGTAGGCCCGGGGGAAGTGTCGGCTACACACTTCGACATTTGGCGCGCCAGGAAGGGGACTTTTCCCTTGCGCGACGAGCTTCTGCCGGTGCAGATGATGAAGCTTCCTTCAGCGGCAAGCTCTCCCCGCCCACGTTCACGACGAACGGTGACTAGCGGGGACTACGTCTCGACACACTCTGGACGGAGTGTGTCGGCACAACCTGGAAGCTAGCAGCTGACTTCGGCAGCGCAGGCTCCAGCGAGCGTGAGGTCCTCTGCAGCGTTGAGCATCTCCCAAGGGGGCGCGCTAGCTGCAGCAAGAGCGCTACTGCACAATCCACCTGCTGGGGACGCGCCTCGGTCAGTGACCCAGCAGTGGATTCGCGATGTAGACCGTCTCGTCGTCGCCACCACAAACCCTCGACTTCGGCGGGGACGACGTCCCGGCCAACCGGTTGTGTCGCTGACGCGCACGCCAACGGTTGACGAGCAGACGGCAGATTCCCGCTCCACCAGGCTCCCATCGGCGGACCTGAGGACGGAGCTAGAACGATGCCACTTGGGCAAAGATGCCCGAGTGTTCATTGAGCGACAACGAGAAAGGCGTCACAACCAGGAGGCCGGCGACAGAATGTCGACTACCTCAACCCAGCCTGAGGCGCAGACGTTCGCCACGCGATCTCTGCCCCAGGCATACGCCACGCAGCATATGCCCTGCAAATGGTGCCCCCGGTCTATGGCGCAGCCTTGCCCATACCGGGGTACACAGTGCCAGCAGCGAACCAAGCGTTCGCGACACCAACGCCTACAGCAACAGGAGCAGGATGTGCGGCCCTAGCGCCACACCTTCGCTTCGCGAGGTGGCCGCGCAAGTTTCGGCCGCACCTGCCCGAGAAGTACGATGGCAGTGTCAACCCGGCGGAGTTCCTCCAGATCTACTCCATCGCCATCCTTGCTGCAGGAGGGGACGAGGCCGTCATGGCCAACTACTTCCCCATCGCCTTGACCGGTCCAACCTGGTCTTGACTCATGATCCTCCCCCAGGGTTCCATAACCTCCTGGGGAGAGCTCTGCCGGCAGTTCACTGCTAACTTCGGCAGCTCCTACACTCGTCCTGGCACGGAGCTTGACCTCCACACCATCCAGCAACAACCTGGAGAGACGCTGCGCTCCTTCATCCAGCGGTTCTCCCAGGTACGGAACACCATCCCGCATATCCAAAATGCTTCAGTGGTGGTGGCGTTCCGGCAGGGTGTACGAGACAAGAAGATGCTTGAGAAGCTCGCGACCAGAGAGGTTCGTGACGTCTCAGAGCTCTTAAGCCTGGCGGACAAGTGCGCCAGGGCAGCAGAAGGGCGGTACTGGCACTCACTGCCAGCCTCCGAGTTAGGAGGACAGCCCGCATCTGGCGCTGCTTCCCAAGGAAGCGGCAAGAAGATCAAGAACCGGGGCGGTGGCAAGATGAAGCCACCGACCGCAGCTCCCGTTGTTGCAGCAGCAGCACCCAGTGGAGCTCGGGGGCCACGCCCCGATAAAAGGCAGCGATAGTCACCAGCTCCAGATGGTGACCAAGGCGAGCCATGCCCCGTGCACGACACCAGCTACCATACTGCTGCTGAGTGCCAGGAGATTCAGAAGCTCGCGGAGCGCTTCCGCAAGGGGAAGCAACTGCGAGCTGATGCCCCTCCCTTCTGTTAAAGGGAGGGCAAGCAGAAGGTCGACACCCCAGACAACGTCAACCACCAGGTGGGGTTCCAGGAGCCTCGGCACGCCGTAAAGACGGTACATAACTGTGAGTACTCCGGCTCCAGTGACGACGAGTCAGGGCGGTAACCGACTACGGCTACCCTAAAAGATCTGTGGAGACTGCACTGCTGCGACATTAGACTTGGAGAAGCTCCAAGCAGTTGCAGCAGCCCAAGCACCAGCCCCCGGCGGTGCAGAACCAGTCCAGCTCTACCCGAGTGCACGTCTCTGTGCCTCGGCCTAACCTCCCGGGGCCGCCCAGGATCCGTCAACCTCCTGTCGGCCTGAGCCAATGGAAGAAGACATCCTGGGTCTCCCAAGAAGAGTCCGGGTCCTCCTTCCTCTTGTCGGCCTGAGCCAATAGGGGAAGGTATCCCGAGGCTCCCGGGAGAAGATGCGCAGGACCCGCTCCAGCGTGAAGATATCGACCTCATCGGCGAGGCACGATTACAGGCAACACCCCACAACGCACGGCCCCGATTGGTGCTCCGGCACTACCGCCAGAGGACCAAGCGCGTTCGGGAGCTACAAGAAGGCGACCTGGTGCCGCGGCGCACACTTTCCCGTGAAGGACCTATAAACTCTCCCCCAGTCGGGAAGGTCCCTTCCGAGTCACGAAAGTTGCCGCCCCAGGTACATACGCCTTTCCACCAAGGATGGGATCCGCTCCCAAACCCTTGGAGCATGGAACATCACAGTAAGTTCTACCTCCTGAGCGTTAGTAGAACAGGCCTTTACCTTTCTGTAATAGATCCCATAGGCTCCAGGAGCAGTGCTAGGAGCAGCTAAGCCTCAGGGGACGGTCCAGGACTATGTCCAGCTTGTCCCGATTCTGACCCCAAGTGCGTAGAGTCTTGCTTCCCTTCTTAATGGGGCGGGTCGTTGCCTCCATGTTCAGCCTGTTTTCCTCCTATGGGCATTTACACAGAAACCTGTTCTACCACGCTCTCACTTATGTGCTCCTTTCAATTACGCATTAATTTCTATGACCGCACTTTCTATGTATGCTCACCGTACATTTAGCTCCCCTTTCCCGCTCTCATCCATAGTCAGCATTTGCTATCCTACCGAAGGCGGTTGCGCTTGAGGCACCTGCCGATGGCCAGGGGGTCTTTCGGGCCTCCCCCACTCAGGTGTTGCGGTGCCAGTTGGTCACCTCCAGGAAAGGCCTGCGCTGTGCATGGGGGGTCTAGGGTGCGTAGCCTGCATTGCCGATTCTGACCCAAAGCGTGCGCGCCCTGCCCTTCGGAGGTCCAGGGGAGTACATCCGCTTTGCCTGGTTCCGTACCCAAAGCCTGTGCACTCTGCTTCCCCGTCATACGGCCTGGTACTAGGGGCCGAATGGTCGTACCCTGATCTCGAAGGGAGCCGGAGCCCCGGCGCCTCGCGCACAGAATTGCCCAAGCCCCGTATACCGGACTAGGACCGTAAGCCAAACAAGACTAAGAGACCGGGAGAGGAGAACCCCCCCAGGAGAATTACGCTTCTTCTACCTCTGTGCAGGATCTCCAGGTTTTAGCTACGGGGACCGCATGAAGGGGGGGGGGGAGAGCCATCGACTACTCCAGCACAAGAATGGAGGATCCGGGTTTAGCCCCCCCCCCCCCCCCCCCCCCCCCCCCCGCAGGCGCGAGCCCCGAAGGCCCTACATGTCCAGCGGGGCCGGAGCTCCCCTCTCCTCCGGAGGAGCTCCGGGCCCGCCACGTGGCCGGTAGAGCCAAGCCTCGCCCCCTCCGCGGGGGTGAGCCCCGAAGGCCCCACGTGTCCGGCGGGGCCGGACCTCCATCTTCTCAAAGGAGAGCTCCGGGCCCGCTACGTGGTCAGCAGACCCGGACCTCCCCGTTCTCACGGGGCGAGTTTCGGAGACCTCCGGGGCCCTTAACACAATAAGGACCCGGGGAAGGTGTCTGTGCAGGGCTTCAAGATTGGTGAAGACCTCTGGGTACCTTGTGGAGCTAAGGACTCGGCCAGGCCAAGCCAAGAAGAAGACAAAAGCACACAGACGTAGAAAGTAACAAGAGTCTATTCATTCTAGGCTCCATGAGCTGGACTACAGACTCAATAGAAAAAGGAAGGGAAAAGATACAAGCTCTAGGATTCCCCTGGCTCTCGCCGGAACCTAGAGGCTACGAGGGCGGCCACGTCCCCGACTTCGGCCCTAGCAGCTTCCTCCCGTTCCGCGGTGGGGCCCTAACTCGGGGGCTCCAGGGAGAAGGAGGGATCCCGGCTCCGGAAGCACGCCAACACATGTGTAGCGACCTCCATGGCCAGGTCCCGTCCCTCTGCCTCGATCTCACCGGCGACCACCGCTTCGAGCCTATTCAGCTTGGCGCTGATAGACTCGAGCGCAGGGATCACCTCGGCCACCTTCTGCGCCGGGGTCGCTGCCTTCACTGGGCTAAAGCCGAGAGGGACCAGGGCGGACCCCGCCTGGTCTTCGAAGTTCGAGACCGCCTGGGCCTCGGAGGACCGCAAGGCCAGCAGCTCCTCCACCTTGCTGCGGGCTGAGAGCGAGGCGTCAAGGCTCCCCTCGGAGAATTCCTTCTCCTTGGTGGCCAGCGACCTCTCCCGAAGCTGGAGGCGCTAGGCGAGCTGGTCCAACTCCGAAGCCCGGAAGTCGGCTGCCAGCTCCCGGTCCAGGGCCGCCTGGTGCTTCCGGGAGACCTCCTCCTCCCTTGCGACCAAGTCTGCCTTCTGGGCCTCGAGCTCTTTGGCACGAGCCCTCAGGTCGCCTTCGCCAGCCGCCAGCCGTGCGGCGATCTTCTCCGCCTCGGCCGCCGCAGAGCGCTCCTGCTCCGCAATGGCGCGCTGACGACGCTCTAGCTTCAGGCGCAGATCCTCCAAGGCACAGAGACGCTCATCGGCCTGAGCGTGAGACGCGAGGGCCTCCTGGTGGAGCCGCCGAGTCTCGGAGTCCAGACGGTCGACAACCCTCTTCTGACGGTCAAGGAGCGCCTCCATGACATCGAGCGACACCCACCTCGAGTCGAGCTCCCCCTTGACCTCCTCGGTCCGCTCCCTCAAAAGGCGTCCCCAGGTGAGGAGGCGATCCCTCTCGCCTACCTTTTCCTCCCGCTCGCGACCGAGCGCGGCCAAGACCTGCCGGACGCTCGTCTGGGCGAGCACGAGGGCGTCTGCCAGGGGCAGCGGGGCGGCAGAGGCCGGAGCGGCGCCCCTGACCTCCTCCATCACGTCGTCTTCGAGAGGAGTCGACGCTCCGGGAACCGGGATAAGGAGCCGATCAGGAGAAGCCGGCACTGGGACGGGCTCGCTCCCGGTGCGCCCTGGTTCGCTGCCCACCGTAAAGCCCATGGCAGTTTCTCCCGCTCCGGCAACAGGGGGCGGGACATCGACAGCTGGTCCCACCGAACCCTTAACGAAAGCTGGCTCCCGAGCCGGTGAAGAGGGACGAGTGGGAGGAGTCGCCGCTGCCACAGGAGCTGGGCTGACCGGCGTAGAAGGAACTTGCGCTGGCTTGGGGGCCGCGGCGACCGTCTCGGCTTTCGAGCGCTGCGGCGCGGATCCCCCGTCAGTCGAGGATGGCCGGAAAACGGGAGCGTTACCGGCACTCAGGGAGTCCCTACAAACATGGGAAATCCTGAGTTAAAAAAAGAAGAAGACAACACATGCTCTAGAATCCGGTAGGCGTCGCTTACCGAGAGACACGGGCGCTCCAACGGGCTCTGAACCTCGGCTTCCGAGTCGGGGTAGGTCCACTAGAGCCCGCCGTCACCGTCGACGGCTGCCCCATAGTCTCCCGGGTTGGCGGAGGAGGGGATGCTTCTGAAGCCCCCCTGGACGCCGACCCAGCCCCTGAAGCCCGGGGCGCCTGAGCTCTTGGTTCGACCCTGGACATCGATGCACCAGCACTTCCCCTCGAGGCTCCACCGCCTGAAGAGGGAGGACGCGACGACCGGGAACTTTCAGCCCGTCGTCGCTCAAGAGGAGTCCCGTCGGGATGATGAGCCCGAGGCCTCTTGGGGTCGCCACCGGACGGGGCGCCATCTCAAGAAGCAGGGCGCGTAGGCGCCCTGGATCCCTGACTCGGCGCGAACGCCACCGCCGGAGGAGACCAGGCGCGCTTCTTCTCCGGAGGGGGGTTGGAAGCCATGGCAGGAGAAAGCTCAAGGACAGGGAAGACAAGGGCGCAAGAACTCAAGGAAGGTGCAAGCGCTGGGAAGTGCGAAGGGAAGCCGCGATGCGGGTAAGATCCCCTTTTAAACTTCCCAGGTGCGATTCAAAGCGATTCGAAACTCTTTGAATACGCCGCTTGGGCAACCGCTTCGGCTCCAAGACCAAGCGTCGATGACAAGTGGACCCAAGTCGTCCAGCTGAAGCGGTGGGCCAAGAAGTCAGTCTCCCAAGGAGATGAGCCAGCAAAACGCTTCAGCGGTTCCTGAAAAGCGCTGCGACGTGCAGAAGTGGCAGCCTTGGGAACCGTCGAAGTAAAAGCAGCCATCAAGTGGGGCGCGCGCTCCCACGATCCCGTGATTGTTCTTACTCCGGCAACGGTCAATGCGGGTCATAGAGAAGATGTGCGGAATGGAAGAGACGCAGGCCCCTCGCCCTTCTCCACAGGGAGAGCTCCAAAGGCACCATGTGTCCAGCGGGGCCGGACCTTCTCTATGACCCGCACGGTAGGCAACAAGAGTAAAGACGCGCCATACCTTGCCCGTACAAGGTATTCAAGACCCGCGCCTTCCCAAGGCGCGGAGACGCGGAGCGCGCCTCTGTCAGGTGTCGTTGCACCCAGTCACATCGCAGACTGGCGCGCCGTGTTAGAGCCTTCCCGCCAATAAACGCAGCGACAAGACATCCCCTGCCGCCCCTGCCATCATCAACCACTACGACTAGCTTGAGGCATGGGCAGGGCGGCATAACGAAGACTCGGAAGCCTACGCCAGAGACAACTACCGACGTAACTGCAGATACGGTAGATGGCAGGCAATCTCCCCGTGACCACCTGTCAGGTCCTGGGCCCACCTTGTATGCCGCACGAGCCTTAGACTATAAAAGGCTCGGGTAGGCGACGTTAGCAAGGGTTCGCCTCTTACGCACCCTCGCACTCTAGTCATTCGACATCTCACACCCTCAAGCTCAGGACTCCGGTTCTGAGTAGCAAGCAATATAGCAAGCATATCTGCTCACCGTGGACGTAGGGTTTTACGCTCCGGCGGCCCACGTAAAAATCCCCGTGTCAAGCTTCTCCCTCAATCGTCCCCAACGCTGAAGCTCTCCGCGAGTGACTAGCCCCTCCGAAAAAGAACCTCCGCGGGCTGCCCAGAGCAGGCCCGGGGGAAGTGTCGGCTACACACTTCGACGGTGTATAATTTAGTTTTTATTTAGTATTAGGATTTAGTTAGTTTGTAGTCTAGATTTTATATTAGTTTAAATATTAGTTTATGTTATTTTTAATTAGTTTTTAAGATCTAGTTTCAGACTTTTAGTTTTAGGCTAGTTTAGTTTTTATTTAGGATTTTAGGTTAGTTTGAATTTATGTTTAGATTAGTTTTAACTTTTTTAAAACTTTTTTAAACTTTTTATTATTTTGATTAGGTTTAGTTTCGTACGTTAGTTTTGGCGTTCTATGTTAAATTTTAGATTTAAAATTTTAGATTTTAGGTTTGGATTTTAGTTTAAGTTTGGTTATAATGTTGGATTTTATGTTTAGTTTGATTTGAATTTAGCAATTTTTATTAGTTTAAATTTATGTTTAAACTATTTTAAATATAGTGTTATGTTAATTTTTTTAACAGCAGGATAATTGTTAAACGTCAGAAAAAACTTCAAAGAATCAAGAAGAAGTATCGTCGCCAGGCTCAGGAGTAACAACGTATTGCTCTAGAGAGGATGAACGAGAGCGCTTACACGAGAGAGCACGTCACACAAGAGATGTCGGGCCGGATGCATTGCGTAAGGGAAAATATCCCCGTTGCACTCAGTAGAATCTATATTTGTTATTTAATAAACTTCGTAATTTATCCAATAACGATTGTTTTAAATCAAGTGTTGATGTTATTATGCTAAATTTACTTCTATAACAAGATATTTTTAATATGTCTCTAAGTATTAAAAAAGAAAAAATAACGAATTCTAGAAAAAGTCATGTTAATTAACTTATATTTACTTCCATAACAAGTCATAACAAGATATTTACTTTCATAACAAGTTATAATGAAATTTATTATCATATTGCATAATTTAAAATTACGTAATATGAAATCTATTAAACAAGAGTCATATTAAATAACTTACATAAAATCATAACATAATATACTACATTTATTTCTATAAAAAATTATCAAAATGTCTCTAAATATTTTTAAATGGGACCTAAAAAGCTAATTTTGAACAATTTGCTGCAGAGGAATCCTGTCGTCCACGGCGTGAACGACTGACTTACATCGTCCACCGCGTGGATGACAGGATTGTCCACGTGGCCCTGTCGTCCACGCGGTGGACGACTTGGTGACCTACGTGGCCCAATCGTCCACGACGTGAACGACACAATGTCCACTTGGACAAATCATCCACGCCATGCACAATAGAGTGGTTATTTCTAAAAAATAGATATTATTAATATTAAATACTTTATTAACAATGCTAAAAATAAAAAAAATCCGCCACCACACCATTAGTGGAAGCGGTAACTGATCGTAACACGAGCACGGTCCGTGTGGATGGCTACCGCCGCCGTCTCCATTTTCAACACGTCACCTGCTCGTTCTCCTCGGGCCAACAGAGACGCGCTCATTCTGTTGATGCCAGGCCCGTTAAAGAGATTGGGCCGATAGATCCGATAAGCAAATAAATCGAAAAATAGACGTGCAAAGCAGGATGCTGACCCGATAAATATACTGCTGGGATCTAACGGGTCTACCTCTAAACATAGCAAAGGTCAATAGGAACTTAGGAAGCCCACGGTCCGCTAACAAACAGGCACAAAACCACGGTACCAAACGCTGATAAACGGGCTTGCATCTAGCCCATCATTTATGCTGTAAGCGTAACATGGCCCTTGCATCATGCTGTGAAATATATACGTAATACATGTCCCTAAACTAATAAAAAATACATGAAATATGTGAATGTTCCGAATGAAACAAAGGAAGAATGGTGAATAGTCTGCCATCCGCTCAGTAAGAATAAAATAACATTTGCAATATATGATTTATAGAAGTCAGTTCTGCTATTTTATACTTTCTCACATACAAGACCACATCTTGTTCTTTCAATGTCATTGTGCTGAAAAATGTTACTAAATATCTAGAGTCAATTAGTGCAAAACATGGGCCAGTAAGTTTCCTGTAGCTCCATGAACCAGACATTTCAGACAGCTCCTACAAGAAGATATACTTGCTTGATTGAAAAGATGGCATGGAACTAGCAGAAGGATGTTGAATCAGTTAATTACTCAAGTATGCAAATGTAGCATTGTTTACTGGTCAACTGGCCGAGTTCATAAACCATGCAATTCTTTGAACGCTGAATTCTTAAAATCCAGTGCTGCAGTCCATATCCTATAGGTATCAGTAGAACTAAAGAACATAAAAGTACCACTGTCACTGTGTATTAATATGTAAAGAACGACCTCTTGATCAAATATAAAGCAGATAATTAAAAGCACCTGCAAGTACGTTCAGCTAAACAATCTGAAAACACTACCATCAGAACTAATCCCCAATCTCGCCATAAGAATAAGCAGCTATTGCCATTCATATCACATCTGAATCATGGTTGACAATTGCCCATCTTGCAAGTAGGGAGGGGCAGCAGTGCATCGATGAGGGAGAGCACGTGGAGGGGCTTCGGCCAGGAGGGTAGTCCGATGTAGGAGGTCCGGTAAGCGGCAACGGGTCTATGATGACGGGTACAGTTTGTGAAGAGCTGGAGGACGGAAGGACGATGAAGCTCGCAGTAGTGGAGGGGACCTGACCGCTGATGAAGCTCCTAGCTCTCCTCGTCGGCCAAACGCCACTGCGACATCTGTCTCTCCCTCTCCCTTACATCGGAGACAGGCTCATCCTTGCATATCACACCAAGGTGAAGCTCCAGCGGGGGTGAAAACCGTGGACACGCAATCTCTGTCGAGTAGATCATCACCAGAGTCTCTTGCTGGATGGAGAACACCAATGAGGAAGAAGAAAATAAGTGTCAGTAAACGTTTTTGGATTGGACCCAATAGCAACTTACGGGTCCGATAACAAAACAAACAAATGCATTTTTGAAAACGATGGGACAACTGGTGCGTTGAATAGAACAAACTGGTGTTTCAGTCGACTGAACAAAAGCATTTCGGTAAAAAGAATCCTCTACCAAGTAGTTGAAGAATTAAATAGTTTAAACAGATTCATGTCACAACTTTGTGCTTATACTCCAGCTCGTGCGCGCAACACTGGCATAAAGGCCTGCTACAACTGCAATGCGGAACTGCACTATTCATGCGGTTACTATAGCTCGTAAACAGTCCTATGAGTTGAGTTAGCATTAGTTAGTCTGCTAATAAAAAGATAAATTAGGAGATTTGTTAAGATATTGTGTATCAGATTATAAGGGCCAACTCTATATAAAGAGACTAGGCATGTCAACTGTAATTAGGTACAAAAGGCAGGCCGGTACATGTAGCTTCCGCTTACGCAAGTTTCGGAGAAGAATCTTTTGTACGCAGTCTCTCTATATATTTTTTACATTTTTTAAAGAGGCTGTTTTACAGTACTCAAAAAACGGTGGCTGATCCTTCGAGATGTCAAGGCTGGAAGAATAAGCATGAATTGGAGACAGCAGTGCCCGCCAATAACAGTACATCATTTTCCTGCAGTTGATAAGCTACAATGTCAGGTCAGAGACATCATTTTGAACATGTGTTAGCAGGCTAGAGGAAAAGGAAAATAAAAAGATCAGCAATAGAAGAGAAAGCATCAGCAGATTGAATTCCTTCACAGGAAAGAGAGGCTACAAACTAGCACGCCTCAGGTGTTATGTGACACAAGCTAGACCTCAACTTCAACTTAACTTCTAGGT